>CM059426.1:105116484-106316484 GCA_030390025.1 Squalus acanthias | reverse complement strand
TACTCTCCTGCCACCATCCCAGACTTGAATTCCCCTTCAATACACTCTGTGCCCCTCGGCATTCTTCAAAGGGCTCAATGAGGAACCCGTCGCTGTATCGTTACAAGCTGGAACCCCAACTGGCCCATCATCATCTCTCGCTGACCTACTTTGCCCAGCTAGGTGCTAACCTCAGCTACTTAATTCCCATCCTCCTCGTCCCGCCCAGCTCTACCCCCTTTTGGGCTCTGCTGGTAGATCAACAATCACTCCCCTATCACGTTTCCTTCCAGAACAAGGCCCTTGTCATCCACAACCGTACTCTCTGGTACGGACTTCATCTTCGCTCCCTTAAGTCCAAGGGATGCAGACCTGAACGGATGTGGCGGACAACTGGTTTAGCTATTCGCTGCCAGATCTGACTAGACCACATAAAGCATTATCGGGTCATGCTCTCGTCTGCCAAAACTGCTCACTATTCCAGAATCATTCTGGAATGCAAGATAAACCCCGGCTTCTATTCTTTACTGCTAACCGTCTTCTTAAACCCCTCTCCCCTGTGTCCTCCACCCTCACCTCTGACAACAAGTGTGAGGAGCTCATGGACTTCTTTGTCTCTAAGATTGAGACCATCTGTTCAGCTGCCTCTGCCACTTCCCTTCCTTCCCCTAGCCCACCGGGCCAAACCTCCTCTAAAGTTCCCCCCTGCCCTAGCCCTGAACTCGCATCTTTCTCCAGTTTCTTTCCGATCTCCCCTCATGACCTCTCCACGCTCAGCTTGTCCCTGGGACCCACTTCCTGCTCCCTTGACCCTATTCCCACCAAACTGCTGACCACCCAATTTCCTTTTCTGGCTCCCATGTTAGCTGACATTGTTGATGGTTCTCTCTCCTCTGCCATCATCACCCCTCTCCTCAAAAAAAAAAACAACCCTTGACCCCTCCGTCCTTGCAAACCACCGCCCCATCTCCAACCTCTCTTTCCTCTCAAGTCCTTGAACGTGTTATCGCCTCCCGAATCCGTGCCCATCTTTCCTGCAACTCCATGTTTGAATCCTCCAATCAGGTTTCTGCCCTTGCCACAGTACCGAAATGGCTCTCATCAAAGTCACAAATGACATCCTTTGTGACTGTGACAAAGGTAAACTATTGCTCCTCGTCCTTCTCTACTTGTCTGCAGCCTTTGACACGGTTGACCACTCCATCCTTCTCCATCGCCTCTCCACTGTCGTCCAGCTGGGTGGGACTGCACTCGCCTGGTTCCATTCTTATCTATCTAATTGTAGCCAGAGAATCGCCTGCAATGGCTTCTCTTCCTGCTCCCGCATCGTTACCTCTGGTGTCCTCCAAGGATCTATCCTTGGCCCCCTCCTATTTCTCATCTACATGCTGCCCCTTGGCGACATCATCCAAAATCATAGCGTCAGTTTCCACATGTACGCTGACGACACCCTGCTCTACCTCACCATCACTTCTCCTGACCCCCTCCCCCCAACAGTCTCTAAATTGTCAGACTGCTTGTCCAACATCCAGTTCTGGATGAGCAGAAATTTTCAACAATTAAATATTGGGCAGACCGAAGCTATTGTTTTTGGTCCCCGCCACAAACTCAGTTCCCTGGCCACTGACTCCATCCCTCTCCCTAACATCTGTCTGAGGCTGAACCACACTGTTCGCAACCTTGGTGTCATATTTGACCCCGAAATGAGCTTCCGACCACATATCCGCGGCATAACTAAGACCGCCTATTTCCACCCCCGTAACATCGCCTGTCTCCGCCCCTGCCTCAGCTTATCCGCTGCTGAAACCCTCATCCATGCCTTTGTTAACCTCTAGACTTGACTGTTCCAACATACTCCCGGCTGGCCTCTCACGTTCTGCCCTATGTAAACTTGAGATCATCCAAAACTTGGCTGCCCGTGTCCTAACTCGCACTAAGTCCCGCTCACCCATCAGCCCTGTGCTCGCTGACCTACATTGGCTCCCGGTTAAGCAAAGCCTCTATTTCAAAATTCTCATTTTTGTTTTCAAATCCCTCCATGGCTTTGCACCCACCTCCCCCATCTCTGCAATCTCCTTCAGCCCCACAACCCGCCCCCACCCCCGAGATATCTGCGCTCCTCTAATTCTGCCCTCTTAAGCATCCCTGATTATAATTGCTGAACCATTGGTGGCAGTGCCTCCTGTTGCCTAGGCCCTAAGCTCTGGAATTCCCTGCCTAAACCTCTCTGCCTCTCTACCTCTCTTTCCTCCTTTAAGATGCTCCTTAAAACCTACCTCTTTGACCAAGCTTTTGGTCATCTGCCCTAATTTCTCCTTATGTGGCTTGGTGTCAAAGTTTTGTCTTCTAATACTCCTGTGAAGAGCCTTGGGACGTTTTACTACGTTGAAGGCATGATATAAATACAAGTTGTTGTTGTTGTGGATAATTCTATTGAAACTGACTCATGGGTGGTGACAACTTGCCTCTTTATTGAAGTCTCCCTGCCTGGCTATACTTTCTACCATCTGCCCAGTACAAGCCTCCATGGTGATGACAAAGCCCTTTTCACCAAGTCACACTTTGGTGTCTCCCCCTACTCCTCTGGTACCTTCACCTCCTTTTGAGCACCTCAACCTATTCCACTCCCCTTGCATCTCCTTTAAAAATTCTGTTGTCTACCACCCTTACTCCAGCTCCATCCCGAGTTTCTCCGAGATATCCTCCCTCCTTTTCTCTTCAACCTCTTGCACTGAGCTACTGCTCATTTTTGGTGATTTCAATCTCCATCTCCGCTCTCCTTGCTCTCTCTCTTCTGAATTCACCGCACTCCTGGCCTTCCTAAACCTGTCCCTCCGTATAAATTCTCCCACCCATATTCATGGCCACCCCCCCAACCTCGTTATCGCACATGACTTTTCTACTCCCGACCAGGCTATCTTTGATTGCTTTTCTGTATCCCTCACATCCTCCTACCTTCTTCTGACCCCACTTCATTCTGTGTCTTCCCTTAGAAAATACTCTCCCCAAGTTGCTGTCAAAGGCACTTTCAAACTCCCAACTGCCTAGCCTTTGGCCTTCCATTTGCTGTGCTACCTCTGCAGCTGTTGCTTTGCTCAACCACACCCTCATTTCCACCTTTAATGCTATTATCTCTAGAAAAACCTTCACTGTCTCCCATCCTGGTCATTTCCCCTGGTATGGATCCGATCTTTGTTCCTTCTAATCCAAGAAGTGGAAGTGTAGACTTGAGCGTTTCTGGTTCAAAGCCGGCTTAGCTATCCAGGGCCAGAATTCGTTAGACCACATCAAGGTCTACTGGGCCTCACTTCTCCTCTGCCAAAACTGCCCACTACTCTAGGATCATCCTAGAGAACAGAGATAGCCTTCAGTAGCTTTACTCCACTATCAACCACTTCCTTGAAACCCTCTCTCCTGCCCCCTCCACTGAGAAACAACTGAGGAGCTCATGGATTTCTTTATTATCAAGATAGATAGTAGCTGCTCTGCTGCTTACCCACCCTTCCCTTTGCCCACCTCCTGCTTCCTTAACTGCATTGCCACAAACTGCTGGCTAATCAATTTCCCTTCCTGGCCCTCATGCTAGCTGACATTCTTAAATTTCCTCTCTCGTAACTGCTGTAACCCTTCTCTCGTAACCCTTCCTCAAAAAAACTAAACCTTGGCCCTTCTTCCCTTGCAAAATATAGCCCCATCTCCAACCTCTCTTTCCTCTCCAAAGTCTATGAATGTGTTGTTGCCTCCCAGGTTGATGTCCATCTCTCCTGCAACTCTCTGTTTGAACCCTTCCAATCAGGTTTCTGCCCTTCTCACAGCACCAAAGAGTCCATAACCAAAAACACAAATAACATTCTTTGTGACTGTATCGCTCTTCGTCCTCCTTCTCGACCTCTCTGCAGCCTTTTCACAGTTGACTACACCACCTTCCTTCAATGCCCCTCCTCTGTTTGGTTCCATTCTTACCTATCCGATTGTAGCCAGTGTATCTCTACTAATGCCTTTTCTTTCCATCCCCACACTTCCACCTCCGAAAACTCCCAAGGATCCGTCCATGCCCCACTTCTCTTCCTCATCTACACAGACAAAGACTCAGTCTGCACATGTATGCAGATGATATCTAGCTCTATCTTTCCACCACCTCTCCTGACCTTTTCACTGTTGCTATGCTGGATGAGCCACAATTTCCAACAGTTAAATATTGGGAAGACCAAAGCAATTGTCTTCGATCCCTACCACAAACTCCATACCCTTTCCCGTCCAGTCTTAGACTGAAACAGACAGTTTGCAACCTCAGCATCTTATTCAACCCTGAACTTCCAACCCCATACCCTCATCATCATGCAACAGCCATCTGCTTTCTGCTCAGAAAATAGGTTTGGTGAGCCTTGAGTACAAGAACTCACCAAGCAACAGAGAATGTCAGTGTTTGACAGCTTCTCAAAGCTGTCAAACGATGACAATTAATCTGTCAAAAATGCTGACGTTCTCTGTCACCGGCTTCCTCTTAATTGGCCTGCTAAGCCCGCTGGGCGGGCTTAACAAGGTCAATCAAGGGAAAATAGCGTGGATTGGCCACATGTCGATGGAGGCGGGACTAAAACCCGACAAGCAGCAGTCCCGTCTCCAACGCACCCCCATTGGCAAAATCATCCCCCAAGTCTCACTCATCCATCCTTACGGTCCTTTCTGACCTCCATTGGCTCCCAGTCCCACAATGTCTCATTTGAAAATCTTATCCTTGTGTTTAAATCCCTTCCTACCTCTAATTTATCCAGTGCTGCAGCCTCCGAGAACCTTCCATTTCTTTGATTCCAGCATCCTTTCTTCGCCTCACCATTGATGTACATGCTTTCAGCTACCTAGGTCTCACAGACTGGACTTCCCTCCTTAAACCCCTCTGCCTGTCCATCTCGCTCTCCTTTTAAGATCCTTCTTAAAACCCACCTCTTTGACCAAGCATTTGGCATCCCTTCTTTACATAGGATATGGCACAGAAACAGGCTATTCGGCCCAACCAGTCCATGCCGGTGTTTATGCTCCACTCGAGCCTTCTCCTGTCTTTCCTCCTTTAACTCAATCAGCATTACCCTCAATTCCTTTCTCCCTCTATGCTTATCTAGCCTCCCCTTAAATGCATCTATACTATTTGCCTGTGGTAGCGAGTTCCACATTCTCGCCACCCTCTGGGTAAAGAAGTTTCTTCTGAATTCCCTATTTGATTTGTTGGTGACTATCTTATATTGATGGCCTCTAGTTATTCTCTTCCCCATAAGTGAAAACATTCTCTCTCTACTGTATCAAAACCTTTTTATAATTTTAAAGACCTCTTTGGTCACCCCTCAAGCTAAAAGAGACCCAGCCTGTTCATCCTTTCCTGATCGGTATACCCTGGCATTTCTGGTATCATCCTTGTAAATCTTCTCTGCACCCTCTCCAGTGCCTCTATAATATGGTGACCAGAACTGTATGCAGTACTCCAAATGTGGTCTAACCATGGTTTGATACAAGTTTAGCATAACTTCACTACTTTTCAATTCTACCCCTCTAGAAATAAACCCTAGTGCTTGGTTTGCTTTTTTTATGGCCTTGTTAACCTGTGTCACTACTTTTAGTGATTTGTGTATTTGTACTCGGAGATCCCTTTTTCTCCGCTACCCCACCCAGACTAACCCCCTCCAAGTAATAAGTGGCTTCCCTATTCTTCCTATCAAAATGTAATACCTCACATTTATCTCTGTTGAATTTAATTTGACAATTATATGCCCATTCTACAAGTTTATTCCTCCTGTATTTTGTTGCAGTCCTCCTCAGTATTGACTATCCCCCCCCCCCCCCCCCCGCCCAATTTGGTGTCATCCTCAAATTTAGAAATTGTGTTTTTGATTCCAAAGTCTAAATCGTTAATATAAATTGTGAACAACAGTGGTCCCAGCACTGATCCTTGTGGAATACCACTACCCATCTTCTGCCACTCTGAATAGCTACTCTTTGCTCCTACTCTCTCTTTTCTGTCTTGAAGCCAGCTAGCTATCCAATCTGCTAATTGTCCCCTGACTCCGCATTCTCTCACCTTATTCATTAGTCTATTATGTGGCACCTTATCGAAGGCCTTTTGAAAATCTAGATAAAATTCTTATTTCCTTCTTTGGCTTAGTGTTCATTTTATTTCCTTACACCCTTGTGAAGCGCCTTGGAACATTTTCATAAATGCACGCTGTTGGTCTGCTGCCACCAACACAGCATTGAGCTTTTATTCCACTTGATCTTTTCAAACGACTGCCAGATCAACCAATATGCAGTCCATAGATGTATCAAGCAAGTAGCTGATGTTCTGTTTACTAGGGCAACATATTCATCACTTACCCTGTGGAAAGGAGGCATCTGAAATTTCAACAAGTAGCAGTGTTGCCAAGAGCCAAGGCATAGTAGACGGCATCTATGCGGCCACTGGAACTTGTCACATCAACCCCAATAGCCTACATGATCAGAAAGGCTTTCCTTTCAACTAGTGTACAGGTAGTGTCTGACTGTAGAAATGTCATAATGCAAGTCAGTGTCTGTTTTCCAGGAAGCACCCAAATGCCTTTTATTATCTGGTAGTCAGTAGTGCGCACATTATTTTGGAGGCTCACATAGTTTGGGCGGTTGGCAGCCGGGAGATCAGGGATATCCTCAACAGTCATGGATTGATGACCCTACTGAGAAAGCAGCAGCAGAACATAAACACAATGAGGCACATGCTCAACCAGAATTAATGGGGAGTATACCATTGGCATGCTCGAGCAAAGATTCGGTCGTTTGAACTGTTCAGGTGGGCTGCTTCTCTATAGCCCAGCAAAGCTGTCCAAAGTAAGGACTATCTGGTGCATGTTGTTTTGCTATACAAAGAGGAGTCATCGTGCAGTAGGATTACAAAGAGGCTCATGATGCAGCAGAAGAGGACGAAATGGAGGGCACCGAGTTACAGTCTAGAAGATTGATGCAGCAGGCACTCGATAGTAACTGCTTCCAGTACTTTACAGGTTTGTTGCAGATGATTAAAACACCAAATAGAGAAGCCTAAATAGGATGCTGTACATTTCCATCTACTGCATTTGCAAATTGGCACAAATGACAATTTCCGTTTATTCCCATCCTTATTGCTAGCTGTGTAGACAGCCAGCATCAGTGCCAACTAGGATGGAAGTCCAGCAAGACATTGAAAAGCACATGCATCTGCAGAAGCAGCAATAGCTTAGGAGAGGAAACCTGATGTTATTAACATCTTTTGGTTAGAGAGTGGGAGTGGGAGCAGAGTTGTGATCAGCAACAGAGCAGGACTGGGAGTTGGGGAAAATAAATGGTAACCTAAGAGTTTCAGGCAGGACAAGACCTTGCTTCATCTAGTCCACCAATCCACAATATTCTTTTGGTCCATTTATAATATTCCTAAATCCCATTTATTTATAAGAACCTGTCCAGTTCCTTCTTGAAACATTTTAAGGTTTCTTGTTCCACCCATTTGTTTCATATACTTACTACCCTTTTTGTAAAAAAAAAAAAGTTCCTCCTGCATTTCTTACTTTGTTTTGTTGTCCTTAATTTGTAAATATGACCGTGTGCTTAAATTCTGTACATGGCAGAAGAGCCCGCTTCGATCCCATTTGTCCAAACCAGTCATAATTTTAAACAGTTCTATCTCATCCCTTCTCAGTCTTCTCTTTTCAAGAGAGAAAAGACCCAGTGTAATCAATTTTTCTTCATTCGGCATTCCCTTAAGTTTCCTTCTCTGTAAACCACCCCCGCCAGAACTGAATATCCTTTTTGAAATGGGAAGACCAAAACTGCACGCAGTACTTTTAGATGTGGCCTCACCAAGACCAAATACAGTTTTAAAGTTACCTCTCTGGATTTATATTTTATACCCCATGCTATGCATTCCAATATTCTGGTTGCCTTTTTAACAACTTGGGAACAATGTGCTGATGAGTTTAGTGACCTCACCACTAAAATGTTAAGATCTCTCTCCTGTTCCGTTACTTGAAGTACATTCCCATTTCGCCTAAAATCCACATCAACCTTTCCTCTGCTAAATCTCCTAACCTTACATTTCCCTGTATTAAATTGCATCTTTCATTTCTCTGCCCTCTGATCGAGCTTGTCAAGATCCTTTAGAATTTGTGTGCATTTTAATTCATCATTTGCCACTGCTCCCAATTTGATATCGTCTGCAAATTTGGACACTTTGGACACAATTACTTCCTTTGAATTATTTATAAAAATTCTAAACGACGGCGGCCCCAACACTGAACCTTGTGACATTACACTGGGTAACTGGCTTTTTAAAAAAAATATTCGCTCCTGGGATCTGGGCGTTGCTGGCAGGGCCAGCATTTATTGCCCATCCCTAATTACCCTTGAGAAGGTGGTGGTGAACCGCCTTCTTGAACCGCTGCAGTCCGTGTGGCTGCCAATCAAATACCTGCCCATCTACTACTGCTCGTTGCTGTCTACCAACCAACCATTTGGCAATCCATTTTAATACATTTCCATCTATTCCATGGGCTTGGACCTTATGTAGTAGCCTATTGTATTATAAAATAAATTACTCGAGCCTGATTTTCCACTCCTAATACCATGCTAGCATATTTACAGTAAATACATTTCTCAGTTAATGTGGAAATATCACAGTCTTACTGCTGCACCACAAGACTTCTGTAATTATCACACCAAATTGTGAGTCCCCTGTAATGTTACTAGCTGGCTGCTGCGAATGCTTGCTGTTGTTTACTGACTGGGTGCTGGTATGGTTGCTGGTTTGCTGCAGCTGGTTAGTAAAAATGTAAACCCTGTCCTTGTGATATTCCTTTGGCAGGTACTAGGATACTCAACAAACCCACAAAGGTTATGAGGGCAAATTCAGCGAGGCTGCCATCCGGAGTGAAAACTCACTAGATAGTAGCGTGAATCGGAAGGTTTTTTTTGTTCATTCGCGGGATGTGGACGTCGCCGGCAATGTCGTCATTTATTGCCCATCCCTAATTGCCCTCATGAAGGTGGTGGTGAGCCACCTTCTTGAATGCAACTGAGTGGCCTTCTTGAATACAACTGCCATTTCAGAGGGCAGTTAAGAGTCAACCACATTGCTGTGGGTCTGGAGTCACATATATGCCAGACCAGGTAAGGACGGCAGATTTCCTTCCCGAAAGGACATTAGTGAACCAATAGTTTGGTGCTATAGTGTTACAGGAAACTCTTTATTAACCGGCACCGACGGGACCGACGTGGTGCCGGTTAATCAAAAAGTCCGGATAATGGAGAGTTATATCTCCCAACGTACGAGAGCCCCGTACACATTGACATGCGCCTGCATTCGGAGCTCCGTCTCCCCGGGGACCGCCAGCTGACCATCTGTCGTGTCCGCTGCCTACCTGGGCTGCACATTCCCCTCCCAATCTACACGCTCCGATACAAGGCAAACGCCTCGGGGTTTTTTTTAAAGTTAATTTTAAACGAGAGATGAAGGAAAACCCCGGTTACCTACTCAAGAATTTTGCCGGTTAAGAGAGATTTCCGGATATTTGGGTGCCAGTTAATAAAGAGTTTCCTGTATTACTGTCTTTATGACATGCACTCCCATTTAGAGCGGCTCTGCCCAGGGCGTGTACCCTGGCTGAATTTGCCCTATGGTGACTCTGAATAGATGAGAAGTTGTGCTACATCAGAGCATTGGTTTTGAAAAGTAAGGGAGTTGAGGGTTATGGGGAGCGGGCAGGGAAGTGGAGTTGAGGCCAAGATCAGATCAGCCATGATCTTATTGAATGGTGGAGCAGGCTCGAGGGGCCAAATGACCGACCTCCTGCTCCTACGTCTTATGTTTTATTGGAATATAATCCCTAAAACACAAGTAATTAAAAAAAAGTTTGTTCTTGGGATGTGGACGACTTTGGAAGAGATATATGGCTCATTCCTAGTTGCCCTGAGAAGGTGGTAACAGGCTTTCCTGAACCACTGAAGTCCTTGTGTTGATGGTGCTCCCCCTTTTAATGTTAGGTAGGAAATATCTAAGATTTTCAATCAATGAAAACAGAATTTGACTTATTCAGGTGCTGTAGGGCAGCGCCCTTATCACGGGTTTGGTTGAATCTGTCACTTGTGTCTCCAGAAACTCCACAGTTCAGCTTGACAACTGCTGCTGCTATTTTCAGTGCAGTTTCTCTGACCAGTTTAGGAATGTGATGCTATAAGAGATTTCTCTGAGCCTGATCCTAGAAATGCGAGATGCCTGAGAATTACAGGAGGTTTGTTGCGTTTGGGCAACCCAATTTGATTGGCCCTTTGGTACAGTCAGGTGAGTTGGCACAAAGACATGCAACTCTTACAAGTGACCCATAAGCTAAAGTTAATTTTAATTTTCAAAGTTTGTAATGTAGAGTTAAGTAGTTAAGGAATCCATGATTCCTAAGGTTGCAGAAGAGGTATTATAAATGCTGCAATAACCTAAAGGAATTAAAAGCCTGTAATATATTCTGTAATTTTTAGTTTTAGAAATCAGACAGTTAAATACGGTCGATACCAAAATGTTTTGGATTTTCATAATGCTGCATGAACCTCATGGTCGCGTTAGAACATAAGAACATAAGAAATAGGAGCAGGAGTAGGCCAATCGGCCCCTCGAGCCTGCTCCGCCATTCAATAAGATCATGGCTGATCTGATCCTAACCACCAATCTACTATCTATCACAGAACCATCTCCTGCATCTAACAGAATTGCACACACGAAATAGGAGCAGAATCAGGCTACACAGTCCCTGGGCCCGCTCCACTACCCACAGGGCCATGACCGATCCGAACCTAGACTCATGTCCAAATTCCTGCCCGCTCCCCGTAACCCTTAATAGACAGTTTCCTAGAAGTAAAGGGCATTAAGGGTTACGGGGAGCGGGCAGGAATTTGGACATGAGTCTAGGTTCGGATCGGTCATGGCCCTGTGGGTAGTGGAGCGGGCCCAGGGACTGTGTAGCCTGATTCTGCTCCTATTTCGTGTGTGCAATTCTGTTAGATGCAGGAGATGGTTCTGTGATAGATAGTAGATTGGTGGTTAGGATCAGATCAGCCATGATCTTATTGAATGGCGGAGCAGGCTCGAGGGGCCGATTGGCCTACTCCTGCTCCTATTTCTTATGTTCTTATGTTCTAACGCGACCATGAGGTTCATGCAGCATTATGAAAATCCAAAACATTTTGGTATCGACCGTATTTAACTGTCTGATTTCTAAAACTAAAAAAAATTAAATTATCTTATACATACGAACAATGATGCACAGGTAAAGACCATCTGGTCCATTGAGCACGTCCCACACAATTGCGATACCTTGTGTATCACAACAAATACACTCCACCCCCACCCGAGACCACGTGATGTCCTGGGAGAGGTAAAAAACCAAGGCCAATTTGGGGGGAAAAAACTGGGAAATTCCTCTCCGACCCATCTAGGTGATCGGAAATAGTCCAGGAGATCACTCTGGCCCTGAATTCCCTGCAGTACCTACCTTCTGTAAGAGGTGATCTCCACCCCAGCCAGAAACAAATCCAGCTCTCGCTTGAAGGAATTCAGCGAGTTTGCGTCCACCACACGAGACGGCAGCCTGTTCCAGAGGTCCACTATTCTCTGGGAAAAGAAGCACCTCCTGACATGTAACCTAGATCTGGCCTTATACAACATAAATTTGTGACCCCTGGTCCTGCCTAACCTGTTTAATTTAAATAAACTGTCAGCTGGAACACAGTCTATTCCTTTCATTATCTTATAAACCTCAATAAAGGGAGGGAGGGCGGGCATCCCTCCCCCCGCCCCCCCCCCCCCCCCCCCCCCCCCCAAGTCTTCACTTCTCTAAGGTATTGATTCCCAACTCTTTTAGCCTATCTTGATAACTAAGATACTTTAGACTGGGAATTAGTCTAGTGGCCTCCTCTGCACCCTTTCCAAAGCCTCAATATCACCCACCATGAGACCACCAAAACTGGTACAGTATTCCAAGTGTGGCCTGACCAAGGTCTTGTACAAGGACAAAACAGTATGCCTCGTCTTTTAGTTAATTGTCCTATCGATACACCCCAACACCCTCTTTGCTCTAGCTATCGCTACATGGCATTGCTCACATACCTTTAAGGATGTATGCACTAGAATGCCCAAATCTCTTTCTATCTCCACCATCTTTAATGCTTTTCCCTGGTGTATGAATATTGATCATTTGCCCTGCCCACGTGCATAGCACTGCACTTAACTAAGCTGTACATCATTTTCCAGTCTTGAGCCCAATCTCTCAACACATTAAGATCTGCCTGAAGCAAACGAGCGTCATCTACAGTTCTAACACTCGCACAGATCTTGGTATCATCTACAAATTTGCAGATTGTGCCCCCAACACCTACATCCAGATCATTAATAAAAATAGTAAAGAGCAACTGTTCCAACACTGATCCCTGTGGGACACCACTGGTGACCGGTCTCCAAACAGATCCAAATCCATCTATAACTACTTTTTGCCTACATCCTGCCAGCCAGTTCTGAATCCAGCTCAATATATTACCACTAATACCAGAGGCTTTGATCTTAGAGAGAAGCCTCTTATGCTATACCTTATCAAAAGCTTTTTGGAAATCTAAGTAGACAATGTCTGCTGGACTTCCCTCATCCACCAACTTTGTAACTTCTTCAAAAATACAATTAGATTTGTAAGACATGACCTTTTTATGAAGCCATGTTGGGTGTCCCTAATATGTCCCTCTCTATCCAAGTATTCATATATTGTATTCCTAATGATTCCTTTAAGTATCTTGCCTATTACTGATAAACTAATAGGCCTATAGTTACCCGGATCTGTCTTGTCACCTTTTTTTAAAGATGGGGACTACATTAGCCTCCTTCCAGCCTATAGGAACCATTCCAGAGTGCAGTGAGCTATTAAAAATACAGGCTAGGAGCTCACGCAGCACTTGCCCCATCTCCCTGAGGGCCCTCGGGTGGATATCATCTGGCCCAGCTGCTCCTACAAAGTCCTACTGTTTACAAATTGGGGGCAAAGCATTCAACAGTCAGAGAAAGTGAGGATCCTTGAGGAAAACTGAGACCTTCCACTTACTGGCTTGTTTGGTTGTCTTTGTTAGTTTGAAGAAATGGCCACATCGTACTCTGTTATGTTGGCTATGTTAATAAAGTGGAGACCTGTGCTTTAAGGCTTTTACTTGTAGCTTACCCTGTTGAATGAGGAAGTGCCTAGCTATATAACTAGTAATCAGTTGAACAAAACATTAATACAGGAAACTTTCGTTTATCCGGCATCGACGGGACCGGCGTGGTGCCGGTTTATCGAAAGTACCGGATAACGGAGAGTTATATCTACCGAGGCTATTTTTAACAAAGAGACTCCAGGCAGCACGGGAGAATCAACTCCTGTTACTGCAGTGTTTCGGACTTCCGACAGCGCCAGGAGGCCGAGTAGTGGCACTTTTGAAAAGTACCCCTACTGACTAAATCGGCGTTCGCGGACTCGAACTCGGACTCGGGATCGGCAACATTGCCGGTTATTTGAGAGGAGTTTTCGGAGCACTCGGCGTTCGCGGAGACTCGACTGCGACTCGGCAACATTGCCGGTTATTTGAGAGGAGTTTTCGGAGGATGATTTTTGCCGGTTAAGCGAGAATTCCGGATATTTGGGTGCCGGATAAACAAAAGTTTCCTGTAGTTCATGTGGACATTGGTTATGCAACATGAAATGCAACTTTTCCAAAGCACACAGAGAAAAAAGTCAATTTTCCTGACGTGGGGCAAAAACCTTCATGTTCGAACCTTTCAATTAAATTGATGTAAGCTGTAGAAGATAAAAAAATTCCAGCAAAATATGCTTTTCCTTTTGCCAGTTACTGGTACAAGGTAGCTTTAGCAACATCATGTGTGTAGAAAGCTATTCTTGGGTCTTGTGATGCAACTAAACTGTTTGTCTTAATGTGAATGGGAATTGCTTGTTGTTTTCGCAGTAAGCTGCTCAAAGCTGCGGCATTCTTTCCCCAAAGAGTTTTTCATGGAAAGCCCTCCCTCCCTTTATTGGCACTAGTGGGCCAGCCTATGGTGATCCACCAAGCTGAAGTGTTCAGAGGAAGAGCTGCGGATTGGTGCCAGGCAAATTGAGCCGCCTGTGAAGTGTCTGCACCTAGGACTCCCTTTCCCTTCATCTTGTCCTTTCTTTTTATTTTGGCCTGCCATTTCATTATCCCCACCTCTTCAGCTTTGACAAAGATTGTTGATGGATTCAGATGCCTTTTAAGGCCTTTAAAAGCTTTCTGAATTTTTGTCCCACCCCCATTTTGACACTCCTGTTTAATTGTCCTGTATTTTAAAATTTTACTTGCATATAGTCTTCTTTTCCTCTGTGTCATCCTGTCTGACTTTGCACCTGGAGTTTATGAATAATTATGCAAATGAGTGTAGACTGGAGAATTGAGTGCTATTTGCATGCAAGATTCAGGCTGGTGTTAAGGTAGGGCTAAACCATTTCACCTGATTTACTTCTGGAGACAGAACCACCCCCATTTTCTCAAAGTCTAAAATATCAGAACTGCATCTTCAGGACCAGAAGAACTGCATCCAGTTCTGCTTTAGAATGGGGCTAGTTCTTAGCTTATGAAGTTGGCCCTTTGAATGAGAACAGTAATCTTGTGTGTACTTACTTACTGCTTGTGTGTACTTACTTACTGAATCATAAATTACAGAAGAGATGGCACAGACAAGGAACTAATGCATAGAACCTATCGATAGTCACATTGCTCTCAGAAGAAATGGACAATTTAATCTTTGCTTACGGAGTACAGTAGAATGGTGGTGGCTGTGAGCCATGAAGGATTCTACATCGATACCTACAAAGCCTTCCTGTGGTCCCTGAGGCTTCTGCAATAATTGTTTCTTTACTTAATGGATGGCAAAATCCTTTATTTTCCAAATATATGCTCCATCTGTTCTGGGGCGTGTAATGGTACAGTATACCAGCATAACTTCTGTGGGTACTTTTGAGTCCGCTCAAGTGAGTTTCTGACAATCTATCACACGCACAAAAAAATATGCTTGTTCTAAAAATATGCAAAAGTAGACTTCTTGACCTGAGTACAAAGCCATTCACACTTGTGCTCTCCCTGATCAGCATGGTGGCCATTCTCAAAAGTACCATTAGCTGCAGCAGTAAATGGAGGAGAAGCCAGAAGGGAAAATTGATTGGGACGTTCCATTGTGGACTACACTTAAGAATCTACTACAGGGGCCCAGGATAGAACTTGATGGCACATGGATAGAAATGTTATCCTGTATCCTCCAGGACCTGAAGTTGAATCCAGTCCTCTGTTTTGGGATGAAAGGTTCCTCTCATTGGCTGTAACCCAGTTGAGTTTGGACAGTACATAGTGAGCATATGTTGGGCACTAAATTAACAGTGTCACTCAAAGTCCAGAGGAATACATGTGAGAAAATACGCTGTTGCTCTGAAAGTGCACTTTAGAGGGTGGAGTTGGAATGGTGTACGTGGAGCTTTGTTCTGACCTAATCGGTTTTAGATCTGAGGTGTGCTTGTGCTGACCGTGCATATTAAAAAAAAAAAGTTTCCATCACAAATTCTGGAGTCTGCCAAGGATCTATCCTTGGCCCTTCCTCTACTACATTTACACGTTGCCCCTTAGCAACATTATTCGAAGACATGGGGGTCCGGTCCCACGTGTACGCTGATTACACCCAGCTCTGCCTTTCCACTACACCTCAAACCCTCTATGCCTCTGACCAACATCCATTCCTGGATGAGCCACAATTTCTTCCAATTAAACATTGGGAAGACTGAAGCCATGGCCTTTGGCCTCCACCACAAACTCTGCATCCTTTATATCAATTCTGTCCCCCTTCCCAGCCACTATCTCCGATTCAACCAGACGGTTCACCACTTCAGCATCCGATTTGACAAACATCAAACATCTCCGCCACTGCCTTAGCCCTTCTGTTGCCGAAACTCTCCTCCATGCTTTTGTTACTTCCAAACTCAACTATTTCATGCTCTCTTGGCTGGCCTGCCATCCTCCAACCTCCATAAACTTGAGCTCATCCAAAACTGCTGCTCATATCCTAACTCGAACAAAGTCCCATTCACCCACCACACCTGTGCTCACTGACCTACATTGGCTTTGGTTCCCCAATGCCTCGAATTTAAAATTTGCATCCTAGTGTTCAAATCCCTTCATGGCCTTGCCCCTCCCTATCTTTGTAATCTTCTCCAGCCCGATAACTCTTTGCAAATTCTGTGTTCCTCCAACTCTGGCCTCTTGTGCATTCCCCAATTCCTTTGCCCGATTATTGGCTGCAGCTGTCCAGGCCCTAAAGCCTCGAATTCCCTCCCTAAACCTTTTTGACTTTCCACTTCTCCTTTTAAGATCCTCCTTAAAACCCATCTCTTCGACCAAACTTTTAGTCACTCCTCCGAAAAGCAGCTTCTTTGCCTTGGTGTTAATTTTTGTTTGATTACACTTCTGTGAAAAGCCTTGAAATGTTTTTCTACATTAGAGGTGTTGCATAAGTGCTAGTTACTGTTGACATCCCTCACCATAATCGCTGCCCTCCCTAAAAATAAATACCTAGGATAAGCCACAAGGGAAGTGTAGAAATATTTATTTAAATGAAAAATCAAGCTTCTTTGTAAAAACTCTTTGTAACTTCTTTTACATTGCATCCAGCTGTACCTATTGTAGTGCGATGTGGCGTTTGGAGGCTGCATTTGGTCTTCAAATAGCACCTGTTGTCACATTCTACAGAATTCTATAAGCCAAGTCCTTTAGAAACATTGATGTCAGTACAGTCTTATGCTTTTAAAGCTTTTTGCACAAATTCAGTGAAGTCGATTTACAAGCTACAATAAAGTTGTATGCCAGAAATGGTCTTGCTGAGTTGCAAATGTTTATTAAAATGGCACCTACATTGCAACCTTTTTGACCCTCATAATCAGGAATTTTCATAAAAATGTGTGAAAATAGTGTACAGCGTTGTTAAATATAGTTTAAAATTCAAACGTATTTGGAACATGTATATTTTTGTGACGTTCTGCTGTAGACATGCTGTGATTACATTCAAATAGCTTTGATGTCAAGTGGAATAAACATGTCTTTTAACATTGTTTTCTCCTAGCATCGTTGCAATGTTCGCTTTATTCAGTGTCTACTTTTGATACTGCTATGGATTTGTCACAGTGCCAGTAATAATATTTGGTGTCATTTTAGGACAGTAGGATATTTATTTGAACTCCGAGCACAGTACTTTCCAAGCAATTATTCAAGATGTATTTGGGAAGATAAGTGAGAAGAGAAGAGCATTTTTCATTATTTCTGTGTTGGTTTTTGTGATAAATAAGCATTCAAAATGGGAGGAAAAAAAAGCAACCCTGGAATACTATATACTGTATATTGTCCACTGTATTTAGGCAACCACTGATGTTTTTCTGTTAAGAGACTTCTACTGAACTGGTACAGGAGCACACTGTCTGTGTTAAAAGCCATCAGATTGCATTTCAGTCGAGCTGGTCTATGGCAGGGAAATGGTTAGCCTGGGATTTTATATTTGAATGACAATTTCTACTTGTGTTTGTCTTCCAAGGCGGATCTCATAAATTCAGATTGTATTTCATTATTGAACAAGGGATGGTACTGTTTCCTTGTTTGCTGTCTATTTTGCTTTTTCATAGCAAAGGATTGTGAGATTTGTAGATGTGGAACAATGGATTGCAGTTCTACCACTTCTGCCTCATTTTGGACGTCCTTGTGAGATGGACTGAATTTAATGTGAACTCTAATTTCTTCTAGAATTAGTCAGAATGATGTTTTGTATTGCTCGCTAATCATTGTAACAGGAATGGGAAATTGGGAACAGTACAAGTGTGTGCACAGAGCTCTAGGATTGTTTGATTTATAGAAGCTAGGAACGTAGGAACATAAGAATGTACAGGAATGGAAAAGATCATTACGGCCCATCTGACCTATTGCAGTGAATAATGTAAGGACCCAGTTCCATCATGTCACTGACCCTTCGCTGGAGTGAAATTCTGATCCAATTGCTTCTAGTGCCTGCCCCCTCTCTCCCACCCCCCTCCCCCCTCCCCACCCCATATTGAGGCCAGAAATCATCCTCCTGTGCCCTGATGGAAAGAACGCCTGTGTGATGCAAGCATACTTTCTTTGCCATCATTTCATACTAGTGGAAATGGGGCTCACGTTGCCTGTTTCCAACAACAACTACAAAGAAGAGTAATGGCAAGATTAATTCTAAAATTCTCGGCCCCTGCACGGGACACATGCCCAGGTGTGTGCACCTGCTCCCTTTCTGGCAATGGCCCTGCCCCCGGGACTTGGCTTGGAGTCAGTGCAGGAGCGGAATCTCAAGCGAAGTCCCATCCAGCCACGCTTCCAGCGGCCTGTCTGGAATTTGGGAGCTAAACTTTAGGAAAGTTCAAAATGCAGTAGGATGCTATAATGGGGACAAATGGTATTAGAAGGATGAGCTTCATTGTATTGAATGGATTTTTTTCATCCTTGACTTTTAATACTAATTAAACTCGGGCCATAAAACATTCAAGTATAAGGAATTTGTAGAATTTTAACAAACTATACTCAACAGATCAGCAGGTAACTCATGGGGTTCAGTTAGACCGACATCATGAAAATCATTAACAAACTAAATAATGGGACTCCGTGAGGCATTCCTTCAACTGAATATTTTAGTGTCAAACTAGTGGATCTTTTGTAGTATTGCTGATGATGAGTTGGAGAATATGATGTTTTATAACAACAGGAGTTGTAGATCACGTAACTCCGAATGTATTAAGATATAATATAGTGATGTTGCTCATACAATTTTATGAATTTTATAAATTAGGTCTTGCAGCCAGCACCTTGGTGGTCAAGACTCAGTTTTAAAAAAAAGTAAATAGGGACAGCTGTGGTTAGAAAATAATAAAATAAAAGGCTGGGGTGATGAAGGAAAGAAATAAATATGAGTGGGCTAGATCAGAAAGAATGGCACAAATAAATAAGAAAGGTATAGGCTGCAAAAAAGTAAGTAAATGAAGGGGTGTGGGTGGAAATACGTAAGGAAATCAATAAGAACAGCTCATAACAAATAAGAGTGGGAACAATATCCAACTGGAAATAAGCAAATAAAAGAGCAGGAATGGCTGCAGAGGCAAATAAATAAAGGAACAGCAGCGACTCAGGCAGGGGAACATAAAATAAGTATGTAGGAGCAGCCGAAGGTGGAAAGAATCGGAGATAAAATGGGGAATGGTATAAGCTGAATGTATATAGATAGTTAAAGTAATTATCAGTAGAGAAAAAATACTTGAGAAATTAATGGGACTAAAAGCTGACAAATCCCCTGGACCTGATGACCTACATCCTAAGGTTCTAAAAGAGGTGGCTGCAGAGATAGTGGATACATTGGTTGTGATCTTCCAAAATTTCCTAGTTTCTAGAACGGTCCCAGTGGATTGGAAGGTAGCAAATGTAACCCCGCTATTCAAGAAAGGAGGGAGAGAGAAAATGGGGAACTACAGGCTAGTTCGCCTGACATCGGTCGTCGGGAAAATGCTGGAATTCATTATTAAGGAAGTGGTAACAACATGCTTTTATGAAAGGGAAATCATGTTTGACAATCTATTAGTTTTTTGATGTAATTGGCAGAAAAGGGAAACAGTGGATTTTCAAAAGGCATTCGATAAGGTGCCACACAAAAGGTTGTTACACAAGATAAGGGCTCATGGGGTTGAGAGTAATATATTAGCATGGATTGAGGATTGGTTAACGGACAGAAAACAGAGAGTAGGAATAAACGGGTAATTTTCCAGTTGGCAGTCTGTAACTAGTGGGGTACCGCAATGAGCCATCTTGTACCCTCCGTACCCCAGAACCGTATATCCTGACTACTAGAAAGGAAAAACAAATCAGTAAAAACTAGGAATATGTTTAACATGCGCCCCTGGGATATCTGGGCCTCTGCACATTTCGTAGAGCAGAGGCCCAGGATCGCAAGTCTCGGGACCTACGGAGCCAGCAGGTAAGTGCGTAGATTTTTTCCGATCAGCGGCATCCGCACGCAGGAAGCCTCCGATTGGAAATTCAGGGCCATTGTATTTTTGAGTGTTGTGCTAAAGACAGCAATTAACATACAATTTAAATCTGACTTTTCTGTCATTTTGGAGACACTGTTATGAATTGAATGCACCTTCTTCTGGAAAGTAGTCATCACTCTTGAAATTACAACTTTTTTTTAAGAAAATGTTTATTTGATTCTTCCTCTGCTCTCCTTGTTTAGCTTTTATCCTGCCATTGCATGGTGTGCATTGTGTCCATTAAAGTTTACGCTCTAAAATTGGAACCAAATTCCAGACATGGGACTAGTATTTGTTGTTGTGCCCAGATAGTATCTATATACCCTGCTGTATGTATCATAGCAGCAGTTCCTAACAGCAAAGAAAAGAAAATGAATTATTTTCCAAATAATAATACACTTCTGAAATCTGTCTGTAGCACCAGTTGTAAAGTAATGACTTCAAGAAGCATGTTTTGATACATTTACCAGATTAGAAATGTTTTTGGCACAAAACAAAAGATTCTAATTTGGATGCAATTGCCATATCTTTGCCTTAAAACAGGTAGCTACTAATAATTTGATTTCCAACATCAGGATTCAAACCTCCCTGTCCGCCTTCATTTTTTAATATTGGAACTGTTTGATTCCTGTCAGTATTTTTATCACTGCCACAAGTGTCTCATTTGTTTTGTTTGCCAAATGTTTAACCTGATCATTGTTAATCCCAGTTTTCATTCCTCATTTTCCACTTCTGGTTTTACCGGTAGCTCTTTGCTGTAGCATGTGGTATTGATTGACAGTTCTTGCTGCAGTCTTGAGGTGACAACAAGGGAGGCTAATGCAAATTGGTTGCTCTAGCCGTAACCACGAAGTTTAATGTCACAGCAACTCGATATAGTTGCTCTATTTGTAGACTGCATACATTTCCTGGTTTTACTGAACTATGTAAACTCTGCCAATATTTGCAATTTCCTGTTCTGTCAAATTAAACTGCTTCCAGCTATGCAGCTGCACTACAGGATTAGTTGAACCCACCTGATCAGAGAAATACGAAAATGTTAAGCTGTGTGACAGAACACTGTCATACTTTCCTCTGTTAGGTAAATTGCTTGTTTTCTTAAATGAGCCTTTATGTGGTGAGCTTTAGATGATGTAATAATGTGTGTATTTCTCTGCTGTAGTTTGGGAACTGTTACAGTATATTTTACCTTTAAGCATGCCAGGTGTGCAAAGCACAGGTAAACCACAGGTATACCAATTGTCTCTGGTTTTCATGAGTCCCAGTAGTTTTGGACTGTTCACACCATCTCACCAACAATGGCCATTAATACACTTAAAAAATGTGATTTGTGCACAATTTCTGTACTTGCAGCTTTGTGCAGTAACACATATCTCAATAGTGGGTGCAAGAGAGCAATTTCACTACTAAACTGTTCCCCAAAATATGTACTAAACAGTTGACAAAATTACGGGATGAAGAGGAGTTTGCTTTTGGCTTATCATGCAAAATATTCTCACCGAAATTCATTTGTGAAACTTGGCAGTGGGAACCAGCAGATACAATGACGACCCGATTACCAAACGTGAGCATCATTCGGGTTTCATAAAGGCCCTAAACAGCTACATAACTGCATTGCTGTAACATATTTAGAATTTGTTTTTGTTGGGAGAAACAAAGACGATGGAGAGCAGACATGATCTTTAAAATGAGTGAACAAGAGGGTAGTCATGAAGATTTTGGTAAATATTACTGCCATTGTATGAAGCTCTGATACAGGGTATAGCTGAGGCAACCTTTACAGATGCTTACTGACCTGATGTGTGCTTTGAGCATTTCTGTTTTGTTTCTGATTTCCAGCATTCATTTTTTTTTCTTTATGCATACAAAAAGTAACTTTGTTTCCTTTTGCTTTTTTTCTTTCATCTATTTTCTCCCTTTTATTGTTTTGTTTGCTTTGTGCATTATATACTTATCTGTCTCTCTTTCACTACCTTTACAGGCTGACCGAGAGCAAGAAGTACAGACAGGAGTAGAACCTTTAGCCCACTGAGCCTGCTCTACCATTTTTGTTCACCATGGAAGCTCTCAATTTCCTGACTTTTCTCCATAATTACTTAATGCCGTACTTCCCAATTAAGTATCTATCTTCCTTTTAAACATTTCAATTGACCTAACATTTTGGAGTCAGTTTTAAGCTCATGCACTTTACCCATCTTCTTTAACAAGAGTGAAATTACTGTATAATCATTATTGTTATCCAGCTGTGTGACAAACAACTGCCAATCTGTAGAAGTTGCAGGATATAAACAGGTAACAGCAGCCTGTAGCACAATTAAAGCAGAACAGGCAATGATGACAATAGCTTGTTTGACCTGATATGCTTGATGAGCCTAGTGATAATGATAGAAATGTAGATGCAGGAAAATTATTCAGGAAATTCCAGGCCAGTGTGCTACCTCTTATTATAGCCTCGGATATTACACTGATGCAAATTGGAGCAGTAAAGTCAAAAGGAGTACGAAAATGCTAAGACCATCCAAATATTTGCTGTAGGTTTAAAAACACTCAAACTTATTCTTCATAAACAGTATTGTGCATGAAGATTACACTTTGTAAACACTGCATATCATTATTGCAAAGAACATGGTGGATTTGTACTTTTACCTTCACTTTTGAGGTTCTTGGTTGGCCAAAAAATGATCAAGCTGCCAGAGGCTGATTGTACCTGTGAACTCTCATTTCTATACTTCTGTTTCTATACTTCTGAGGAACGTCTACTTACACTGGATTGGATATGTTCAGTTGATCTGTGCCTTTAATTGGACGACTGAAAGGATCCCTAAAATAAGTTGTCAGAGAAATCCAGATATTCAGGTTGACTAACTGTAGGAGTAAGGAATTTCTTTTAAGTTCTTAAAACAATTTTATATTGGAATAAGTACCAGTTGTCTGAAGACAAATATGTCGATGTTTGCACTGCACCCTTACTGTTTAGGTAATCTGCAACATTTCAACCCCTCCCATTTGCTAGTTTTTCCCCCCCCCACCACCACATTAAATTTCTTTAGCTTCCTCCTTCTCTGTCTTGAGCTATGCATCATTCCTCCACTGAGGTCAGGTAGATCCTGTCCCCACATCTTGGCTATTGATGCCCTATAACCAGCTACTAGAAGGCACCAAAGAGCACTTCAGTTGCTTGCTGTTGTTGCCCTTCCTTTCTTTTTGCACGGAATCATCATGCTATTATGTGGCATCTCTCTTGATGCTCCCTTGCACGCTATTATTTTTTCTCTCTCACTTATAAAGTACCTGTTTGTTTACATCTCATAATGCGCAACACATATTATGACAAACTGTCTGCTGAGATTCTTGGGGGATAAAGTACAGTCTTGTGAATTTTCTCCAAGAACCTCAATGGCCATGGGCACTCAAAATTCCAAAGGTTAGGCTATGTCAGGAATTTCTTTACTGGATCCATATTCTGACTGGGAATTCTGAGAAGTGGAAACTCGTATAGAGTTGAGAGTATTACAGCTGAGATGAGGAACTCTCATGTAAAACAATTTTTTGAAATTCTTTGAAGGTCCCGTATCGGACGTAAATGATCAATAGTCTTAATAGGGATGTACAAGTCTACTGGTTGCAGAATCATTCTTTGGTGTTAGTACTGCACAGAGACACCATCATAACACAAAGT
Organism: Squalus acanthias; assembly: GCA_030390025.1. NCBI lineage: Eukaryota > Metazoa > Chordata > Chondrichthyes > Squaliformes > Squalidae > Squalus > Squalus acanthias. The sequence continues at coordinate 106,292,664 of CM059426.1, read as the reverse complement.
ACCTGGTGTATTTAAATCGAATTCCATTTGCTTGTTGATTAAATGACAAAGCAACAAATCGTAAACATGGAGCTGATTGGGTACTTTTTTTGAAGCTGCAATGTTTGTTTCTTTTTGCGGCCACACGTGCAAGCTGTGGAGATTGTTTTCAGTGCTCGCCTATCACTGGATTTAATGGAAGATGACAAAGAAGAACAAAGATGGGATGCCAGGGATAGCAGATGACACCAGAGGCTGACTGCCAGCACCGACCATATGCAAGAAATCATATTTACAGGCCCAGGCATCTCCACCTGGCATTGATGGTGGCGGACTGCCTCAGACGGCTATGGTTCAACAAGGGGACTTTTTTCAGAGCTGTGCCATTTACTTCAAGGATACCTGCAGCCACCATAGGATTAGTACTGCCAGTGGCAGTGAAAGGGATCACAACTCTCAACTTTTATGTCTCCAGTTGTTTCCAGATTAGCAAAGAAGACATCAGTAGTATCAGCCAATTTGCTGTTCACAGATGAAACCTACAAATTTCTTACAGGGCTAGACAGGGTAGATGCAGGGAGGATGTTTCCCCTGGCTGGGGAGTCTAGAACCAGGGGTCACAGTCTCAGAATAAGGGGTCGGCCATTTAGGACTGAGATGAGGAGAAATTTCTTCACTCAGAGGGTGGTGAATCTTTGGAATTCTCTACCCCAGAGGGCTGTGGAGGCTCAGTCATTGAGTATATTCAAGACAGAGATCGATAGATTTTTGGATATTAAGGGAATCAAGGGATATGGGGATAGTGCAGGAAAGTGGAGTTGAGGTAGAAGATCAGCCATGATCTTATTGAATGGCGGCGCAGGCTCGAGGGGCCGAATGGCCTCCTCCTGCTCCTATTTCTTATGTATTGAACTGATGGACTGAGCAGATGACTGATGGATTGCTTGACGGGGCCAATGCTTGCATCAGATTTTCGAATAAACATGAACAATGGCATGACGAGGCTGCCAAATTTCACTGCATTGTGGATTTTTCAAAATACATGTGGTTATTGAGGCACTCATGTAGCCACCTGGACTCCATTGCCTACATGAATAGAAAAGACTTGTATGGCAAATGGTCACTAGCCAACAACATTTTTTGATGCAGGTCACTGCCCATTTTCTAATTTTAAGACTGTCATTTGTGCTGGGTTTATTTGACGTTGAAGACTGGATGGGTGGCAATGCCCATTCAGCCCTGACTAACATTACCCTTGCAGTTGTTACAGACAGAAGTAGGCTGCAGATACTAGGCCAATGCTGCTATAGGGAGTACATCACTGGCATCTGACAGATTAAGGGCATCTTGCAGTTCAGCCTCTGAGCCTCCTCAAGTGTCTGCAAAATAATTGTTGTCGGCTGCGTGCTGCACAGTTTAGTAATATGATGAGGCTTATTCTTTGCACTTCCTTAACTAACATCAATACCCATGCTTTGTTGTACTGCTACCTTCTTCTACACAATCATAAAGACACTTTCTGGACGAAGTTTAAACCTAAGTGCAACCAATTTATTAACCTACTTTGTGCCCTGTATGGGTGATATTATGTGCTAATGTATTATGTACAATGTTTAGCTTACCTGTAATGACTTTTAAGTGATTCCCCAGTGGAAGGAGTAAGTACACTGGCTGACTGCTAGGTTTCAGGTTGAACTTGCATTGTGTGACGATGCAAAATGATCTTGGTTGCACACCAATGCAAAGTGGCAATATGACATAGAAGGGCACTGAAAGCCTGAGGTGAGCGACATTCCTGGAACCCATCTTGTATCATTTGCGTTCCTATTAGTGTGAAGTAAGGTTCAGACTCAGTAGCAGATGATTGGGATTTTGGTGGCCCTTTTCCTCTTTGTGCTGATATTTCAGATGGACCTGTAACTGATTCTGCCACCTCCGCTGCTGGTATGCCTGAATGGCATTGCCAGTCTTGTGTGACATTTACTGCCATTTGTGCAGAGGGGTTGGATAAGCTGAGTGTAGTGCTGCCTGGAGAAATAGCTGCCTTCTCCAGCTATGCCATTGTTGCTAGGCAGTCCCTCAGTAATTAAATGTGAGGAGGCTCAGAAATAGTTAAGACAATATGGCTGGGATTTTCCTGCCGGACGGAGGTATAGTTTATATTGGTGCTGTCTGTCATCACAAGTGGTTGGAAGCCATTGCTGGTGATCGGGGAACACTGTGGCTTACTGGTACTATTGACTTGCTGCTTGATTTCGCTTTTTTCTGTGGCAGTATTACTGATAATGGAATGTGAAGTGATTAGGAAATTCCAACCACAGTAAGTACGTGCAAGTCCTGGTGTCTACCTGAGTGGGACTGGAGCCCAGCCATACATGACATGGAAACACTTGATCTGATTCTTTCTCCTTCTAACTGGATTTTTTTTTACTTATCGCAGCAGCAGACTAAGTTCCCAATACTTCACAATGGTCCCTGAGAGAAATTACTGCCGCAATTCATAAAGCATACTTAGTGAACATTTTATTAATGTTTCAGTTTACTCCTGTGGGGGGTAAATCTACAAACACTTGCTCAGTGAAAAAAGATTAAGTGTATATGATTTGGTTAATGCCATGAAACTGAGAGGCAAACCACAAGCACAAGAAGTTGATGAGAAAGTTTAAACATGAAATACAGCTGTTTATTTGACAGAAAATAATATTTGGATGATTCTGTTTTTGCCTGATTGAGTCATGCTGCATCTTTTTTTTTTGGCAGAAGCTAACAGATTTTCAGCTGGATGTTGTGCAGCTTTAAAGAAAGGATGAGTATCCAGTCCAGTGAGATGGCTTGTGGTCTTTGCTGCAGAAACACATCAGCAGATTGAATGCTTGTTCTATACACGTTACATGCCAGCACTCAACTGGAGCAGGTCAGTGAGTGCTGGCACATAATGTGTACAGAACAGCATCTGGTTACAAATAGTCTGGGGACTTGTACTGCATCTAAAGGCCTGATCCATTACTGTCGGTCAGTTGTGTAACGCAAGGCGTACACTTGTACACCAGATTTTCAAATCTTACTAATAAGCGCTTGCAGTTGTGTCAGTGAACGGGAAATGAAATGATATTTGGGCTTTGTATATGTTTACTGTTATTGTTACAAATGTCCGTATTGAATATGCATCCTGTTCTTCTGAAGTAATGGGTGTGTGCTTATTACATTTTCAATTAAAGAAGACTTCGTGATTTTTTCCTGTTCCTGAAGGAATTTGCACATCTGCATTTACTCGTATCGATGTTCAGGGTATCCGGTAAACTTTTCACATCTCTTGGTCTATTCAGGGAGGAATCATGGATCATCTATGCCGTCTCTGACATCCAATATTACAAACAAATCTCCCAATTCCAGTACGCCATTGCCCTTTCAAAATGCTTAACCGGGTACTTTCTGGGGAGATATACTCCTAAAAAGATTTGCAAGTGAAAAGCCTCTGTAATAACAAAGCTTATTCACTATGTATGTGTATTAAAAGAATAGGTTGCTTTTATTTGTATTCTAGGGAGTAATATTGGAATTCCGACAACAGCTGTGGATAATGGAAATAATAGTCTTGTATAATAATTATTGGACTTGGTAGTATTATTGAGGTTATCAAGAAATCATGAGGCGCATATGCCTCCAGTAATTTGTTGCGAGTCCTTGAGACATATCTATAATCTATAAGGATCCTAAATCTACGTACACTTCCTGTGTCCACATTTATAATGGGAAGGGCATATGGAAACTTGTCATGCTGTAATTACAGCCTCCTGCCAGTGCAGCAGCACCTCAGTTTTACATTTCCCAGCTCTTAGCTGGCACTGCAGAGAAACTCCAAAGCTGCAACTAACTCTGCTTCTCTGCTTACCAAATTGACAAGTTTTGTCAGAGTATTATATAAAAATAAAGACAGAATGTATGACTTTAAATTGGTGACTGAATTACGCCTACACACTCTGTCCAATTATTCCCGTTCTAATCCCGTCACCTGAAGATTACACCTGGTCTTCATTCACAATACCACAGACAATCAATTAGTACTTTAAAGTACATCTGCATGTACTTCCTACTGTCACGTTTAATTTGTGGCACAATTTTTGTCACATCTTTGTCACACTTCTGTCCACCTCAGTAGTGCCTGCTTCTCCAGAGACTTGAGCAGATGATCTTGGCTGGCACTCCAGTGCAGTACTGAGGGAGTGCTTCACTATCAGAGGTGTCGTCTTTCAGATGAGATGACAAACCAAGGCCCCTTCTACCCCCTCAGGTGGATATTAAAGATCCCACGGCACTATTCAAAGAGCAGGGAGATCTCCCAGTGTCCTGGCACTATTTATCCTTCAACCAGCATCACTAAGAAGCAGCTTATCTGGTCATTTATTTCATTGCTATTTATGGGAGCTTGCTGTATGCAAATTGGCTGCTGCATTTCCTACATTACAACAGTGACTATACTTCAAAAGTACTTAATTGGCTGTAAAACACTTTGGGATGTTCTGAGGTTGTGGAAGGTGCTATATAAATGCAAGTCTTTCTTTCACTTGCTCGCTTTTTATTTCTCTTTTGGTGTCTGTTGTGGCTCACTCGCCTCTGAGTCAGAAGGTTGTGGGTTCAACATTATTTATTGAGCATCTAAATTTCTTTTTCACCATTGACTTCTTCCTTGGCAGAGCAGAAATAGTAAAAAAAATAGATCCCAGTTTTGTAGGGATTAAATGCTGGTGAGTAGTGCAGCAAAGCCCTGCACATTCAAATTAATAATAAAATGGTTTTTTTTGCAAGCACCGCATTGGGTAGCATTAGCTTTGGAAGAGGTTTAGATTTCATCAGAAATTGAGATCCTCAGTCACACAAATAGTTTTATTATTCTTGGTATTTATTTGGAGCATTTACTCCTATCCACCTTGGAGCATGAATAACTGACAGTCAACTTAATTTGTAAACAGCTTGCAGCTATGAGTCTCAAATCAAAGAAAGCTGAAGTCCAGTAAGCGCGCTTTCTAACACTGAATGGGAGATGTAGAAAATGACAGGTGGTAACTCTATAAATTGATGCTTTGACATTTGTGAGAGAGTCACTAAAAAAACAATTTTATCAGAGGATCTGTATATCTCAGTCTGACTTTTGGTGACTAGCCCAGCTTCATTCTGAACTTTAGTTTACTAATATGAAGGTTTGCAGCTTCCAAGATTGGGAATTAATAATTTGGGGCTCTCCAGAAGATGGTATTTTACATCCTACAGAATAATGTTATCTGTGTTGTATACAATTCAGACTCGTTAATATATAAAGGAATATAGGAATAATCTTGGTATTCCTCGAATAGGATTTTCTTTTTAATAACATTCGAAGAACATAAGAACAAAAGCAATAGGAGCAGGATTAGGCCCTTCGAGCCTGCTCCACAATTCAGTAAGATCATGGCTGATCTTTTACCTCAATTCCACATAAAGCATTATCGGGTCCTGCTCTCGTCTGCTAAATTTGCTCACTATTCCAGAATCATTCTGGAATGCAAAGATAGACCCCGGCTTCTATTCTGCACTGCTAACTGTCGTCTTAAACCCCTCTCCCCGGCTCCTCCACCCTCACCTCCGACAACAAGTGTGAGGAGCTCATGGACTTCTTTGTCTCTAAGATTGAGACCATCCGTTCAGCTGCCTCTGCCACTTCCTTCCCTTAGCCCACCGGGCCAAACTTCCTCTAAGGTTCCCCCCTGCCCTAATCCTGAACCCACATCTTTCTCTAGTTTCTGTCCAATCTCCCCATATGACCTCTCCTCTCCATGCTCATCTTGTCCATGAGACCCACTTCCTCACCTTCCTCAGATCCACCTCAGCTGTGCAAACTTAGAATCTCTTAGGAATGTATGGTGATAGGAAGATCGCTCTTAACAGGGAAGCTTCTTTAGCTCCCGCATTGTAGAACAAGGAACTGACGCAGTAGAGTGTGAGAGGAGTTTATGTTCTTAAATAATATTTGTTGTTTGCTTTACAGCCAGAAAGATAGTTTGATTTGATAATACAAAAGGACTCATCTGGTTTACAAAAGAACTCTGTTCGAAAAAAAAAAAGCTCTTTTTTCTGTTAGTGTCTGTTTAGTCTGCAAATTGAAGTTCTCAGAAGTGCAGAATCTAGTTTGTACAATTTATTCCACCTTCAATACAAATGAATACTCAGTCCTGTCTACAGAAAACATCTTCTATTATATAAAAATTGAACAGAGCAGTACTCTACCAATTTGCACTATTTCCAGAACATAAATCAGTTAAACAAATTACATGAGAAGGAAGATGAGAGTATAACATCTTCCTGTAGGTACCACAAAAGAACAAGCACCCAACTGAATGTTGCCCCAAAACAAGAAAGACAGACTCCAAACAGCCTTGCCCATCTTCCTCTCCCCTTCCCGTCTTCACTGTCGGCAAAATGTCCTGATCTGCAAGCATGTCATACTATCCAACTACGTGCAATCACACCAACAGACTTGATGTGTTAATGTATATTCCCATAAATACAGTGGGAACAAATGTACAATGGCTCGACTGATGTGTAAGCCAATGTCAATCATTTAAGAAATTACTAGTCTCAAAACTGTTATTTTCTTGTACTTCTGTATGCAGTTCCCATGTGATGATGCTCTTGCAGTATTTACTGTACAGATAATGAACATTCAGTGTGGTAACTGACACAGGAAACCCGAGAGGACTCATTGCTCTCCTTCACTTGTGAACCACAGGCTTTTCGACTGCATTGTAGCACCATATGAGGCACTGTAGGGCTCAGAACTAGGCCTTTTGAGTCCATCTATGCATTGCAGTAACAGTGAGGTTTAATTAAAAACGAAAATCTGATATACCCAGTACATTCGGAGTCAATAAATATTAATGACTCCTCTTGACACAGTAAAATAATCTGACAAAACACAGAGGAGCAGCAGTATCAGGTCACAAAGATTTCATTCTGCTGACATTTTTGGAAAGAAAGATTCTTGTACTTTACTGAAGACATACAGTCCTTATTGAATAATACAATTCCATGAGTGAGGATGCCCATGTGAGGCTAATAATCTTAATTTATCAAGTTTGAATATGATCAATTTTTCATGACTTCTAGTGGTCTTTTTATAGCTTGTGTAAAACCTCACTAGCATTTAGTAAGTAACTTTGAAACTGCTAGTGTAATGATTTGAGTGCTTATTCTGACTTTAAAGAGTTTTTGTAACTTTTTACAAGTTAGTGTATGATGTCGTGTGTGACATTACACCTCACCCTCCCCTCATGTTGACGAGGACTAATCTCTCCCTTGCAAGTATGCACCTTTTGAATTGGACTACTGGGACACAAACAAACTCCACTTTATCAGTTATATATTTGTGTTTTTCTTTTTAGAAACATGATTTACGTAAAGTCATTTCATTTTCTTTTGATCCAACCATGCTGATTTGCATAGCCAAGTGGATTCATGATGGTATAATTTCACTAAATACTTCATTAAACAAGGAAAGTCAGGTGGTGCAGCTAATCCAGACATGTGAACATACTTCACCTACACTTCGATCACAAATTTATCCAAAGCTCTATTCAAATTTAAAGAAAAATGCAAAACACTGGAGAGTTGTGACAGTGCAGAAATTGAACATGCAGAGTAGTTAATATTTTAAGATATTCAGTGAAAGGTTAGCCACAAGCTTCCAATAGGACCCAGTGCTGTAGGATTTGCGTGCGCCCAACCCAAGACAATGTACATTAAGTATCAGTACTAGGGGATTGTGGGTGCAAAGAACAGTACATCATTTATCTGCTTATCTTAGTTACAATTTTCAAACCCACAAATTAGAAAAAGCTAATTACAGGAAGCTACTTTTCAGTTTGTTTTGGCAGATGTTTAGGCTGCATTTACATTGCAACTTTAGCAATTCTGCAAAGCAAAACCACTCTGCATCAACGCCACAGTTGCAGTGTAAATGCAGCCTTATGATACTTTGGGGAAAATTTTAACATGGGTGAGCGTGTGGGTAGGGGGTTAAATCGGGAAACATTCCAAGTGCGCCAGGAAGCTGGCATCAACCTGCTGACTTCCAGGTTTTACGGAGGTGGGACAAGGGGTGGGCAGGCACCCCGCTTCCAGGAAACTGGTTGGCATTTTAAGTATGTTAATGAGGCTGGCAGCCTCTGATTTAACACTCTGATTATCTGCACGAACATTTTTACGGCCTTCCGGAGCCGCGCATGCGCACCCAATTCTCTTCTGCACATGCGTGCTGGTTACCGAGACTGTGCATGCGCATTACCCAGTAGTTGCGGCCTGTTGTAGGCCACGCTTTCCTCCGCTTCGTGGGAGAACTGGAGCCGTTGGTGGCCAGGGGGAGAAGAGAGAGGATCGACAGGAGAGAGAAAGGAGATCAGAGGGCGAGAGAGCTTGAGAGGGAATCGGAGGGAGGGAGCGAGAAAGGGATTCGGAGGGGGGAGAGAGGATCGGAGAGGAGAGGAGGTCAGGAACTCTGAGTGGGGTGATGGGGGGGGAGAGGAGGGTAAAGAGCACAGTGGGGATGGGGGAAAGACATGATCCAGGTCGAAAAGGAGGGGGGGGGGGGGGATGAGAGCGAGTACGTGATCCAGATGGTAAGATGGATCAGATTCTTCAAACCCCACCCCCTTTACACCCGCACCATGTTCTCCCTCTCCTCCCCCTAGACCTGCTTGATTTCTTGGAAAGATCGGTGCATGTGTGGCAAGTGACATCATTGGACTGGATGAAATCCGGAAGTCATGACACTCACTATTCACTTCATACCCAATAAACCTGTAAACAATCTGTGACCCCCCCCACACAATGCCCCATCTATGGAGGTGGGGAGGGGAGGAACTTGGGCAGGAGGAAAAGGTCAGAAACTTTGGGGGAGGTTAGGAACTTGGGCAGGGGGAGAAGGTTAGGATCTTGTTTGGGAGGGGTGGGAGGAGATCTTAACCTGTGAGGGTGAGCCCTGTTTGTTCTTTGAGTTCTGTTCTGTCTAGAGCAAGGCAGTCAGAATGGCTCGAATTACACTTTGCAAACTAATTGATTACTTAGGCAGGCAGGATCTAATTACACATTCCAGAGAAACTGCTGGGTGTGTCTTGTGCTCCATGGGGACCAATCAGAAATCGTGTTGGAACCATCTTCAGCCAGAAGTGCCGAGTGGATGATGCATCTCGGCCTCCTCCTGAGGTCCCCACCATCACAGAAGCCAGTCTTCAGCCAATTTGATTCACTCCACGTGATATCAAGAAACGGCTGGGCCAAGCTGTTCCAGTTCAGCTACAACATTGGCATCTACCCGACAATGTGGAAAATTGCCCAGGTAAGTCCTGTCCACAAAAAGCAGGACAAAATCAATCCAGCCAATTGCCGCCCCATCAGTCTACCCTCAATCATCAGCAAAGTGATGGAAGGTGTCGTCGACAGTGCTATCAAGCGGCACTTACTCACCAATAACCTGCTCACCGATGCTCCGTTTGAGTTCTGCCAGGACCACTCTGTTCCAGACCTCATTACAGCCTTGGTCCAAACATGGACAAAAGAGCTGAATTCAGAGGTGAGGTGAGAGTGACTGCCCTTGACATCAAGGCAGCATTTGACCGAGTGTGACATCAAGGAGCTCTAGTAAAATTGAAGGCAATGGGAATCAGGATGGAGTCATACCTAACACAAAGGAAGATGGTTTGTGGTTATTGGAGGTCAATCATCTCAGCCCCAGGACATCGCTGCAGGAGTTCCTCAGGGTAGTGTCCTAGGCTCAACCCTCTTTAGCTGCTTCATCAATGTCCTTCCCTCCAACATAAGGTCAGAAGTGGAGATATTCGCTGATGAGTGTACAGTGTTCAGTTCCATTCGCAACTCCTCAGATAATGAAGCAGTCCATGTCCGAATGCAGCAAGACCTGGATAACATTCAGGCTTGGGCTGATAAGTGGCAGGTAACATTCGCGCCACACAAGTGCCAGGCAATGACTATCTCCAACAAGCGGGAGTCTAATCACCGCCCCTTGACATTCAGCGGCAGTACCATTGCTGAATCCCCCACCATCAACATCCTGGGGGTCACCATTGACCAGAAACTTAACTGGACCACCAGCCACATAAGTACTGTGGCTACAAGAGTAGGTCAGAGGCTGGGTATTCTGCGGTGAGTGTCTCACCTCCTGACTCCCCAAAGCCTTTCCACCATCTACAAGGCACAAGTCAGGAGTGTGATGGAATACTTTCCACTTTCCTGGATGAGTGCAGCTCCAACAACACTGAAGAAACTCGACACCATCCAGGACAAAGCAGCCCGCTTGATTGGCACCCCATCCACCACCTTAAACATTCACTCCCTCCACCACCGGTGTATCGTGGCTGCAGAGTGTACCATCTACAAGATGCACTGCAGCAACTCGCCGAGGCTTCTTCGGCAGTACCTCCCATACCCGCGACCTCTACCACCTAGAAGGACAAGGGCAGCAGGCGCATGGGAACACCACCACCTCCAAGTTCCCCTCCAAGTCACACACCATCCTGACTTAGAAGTATATCGCCGATCCTTCATCATCGTCGCTGGGTCAAAATCCTGGAACTCCCTCCCTAACAGCACTGTGGGATTACCTTCACCACAAGGACTGCAGCGGTTCAAGGCGGCGGCTCACCACCAGCTTCTCGAGGGCAATTAGCGATGGGCAATAAATGTTGGCCTTGCCAGCGACGCCCACATCCCAGGAACGAATTTAAAAAAATAAATAAACGCAACTCTGATTTAGCCTCCTTTTTGCAAGTTTTACAATGGGTGGATGGGTTTCCCGGGCCTCCGAACTCTTTCCCCACCCCCACCCCTGCCTATGTAACCCTCCCCAGTAAATATCCAGGCCTTTTTGTTTCGCTTTAAGTTTCACCTCTCTTATTCCCCACCTTGCCACGCCCCAACCCCCCAAGCCATCGCTCCAACCACCAATACTCCCTCTCCTGAAGGCAATGACTTCTGCTGCGATATGGTTCCACAAAAGCTGGCAGACCTCCAGTACCGTGGATAAGTAATCTAGTGTGATGACCTAGACTGTCTGCAGGTCATTCAACCATGGAGATTGTCACAACCAAGTTGAATCTTGTCCTCGTGCTATGTCCACACTTGCATACTTTTTTTCCAACCAACAATTGGAAACAAGGTCCCTGATTGATTTTCTTTATCCTTTCCCTAAACTTGGGGCACAATTGTAGTACCTGTACTGCTGGTCTGACTGAGATCTTCCAACTCTACATAGACTGGAAATTTAACCCTAGGATCTTCCCCTGCTTTGTAAGACTTGGTTCTACTCGAGATGATGTACTTACCAACGAAACTGTTGTGGAGCATCATCAATGTATATTTTTAATACACTTTCTTGTACTCATTAGAAGGAAGACAGTGGTTAAACCTGATTCTATTTTGAAGGCAGTGTATCAGAATTTCAATTGTTCAGGAGAATACATTTATTCTGGTATAAATTCCAAAATTTCAGTCAGGATGGTATGTTGCCTCCCTGGTGCCAGGGACAAGGCTGCCACTGAGCGGCTGCAGAACATTCTGAGGCTGGAGGGTGAACAACCAGAGGTCGTGGTCCGTATCGGTACCAATGACAGGTAGAAAGAGGGATGAGGTCCTGCAGGCAGATTTCAGGGAGCTAGGAAAGAGATTAAAAAGCAGGACCTCAAGGGTAGTAATCTCCGGATTACTCCCAGTGCCACGCGCTAGTGAGTATAGAAATAGGAAGATAGCGCAGATGAATGCGTGGCTGGAGAAATAGTGCAGGAGAGAGGGCTTTAGATTCCTGGGGCATTGGGACTGGTTCTGTGGGAGGTGGGACCTGTACAGGCTGGACGGGTTGCACATCAACAGGGCCGGAATCAATATCCTCACAGGGAGGCTTGCTAGTGCTGTTGGGGAGGGTTTAAACTAATTTGACAGGAGGATGGGCACCAGGATGTAACATTAGAAAAGGGAAATAAAGTGCTCAAAGGATTGGGAGAGGCAGAGAGCACTAAAGTAAGAAATAGTAAGGTATTAGGGGGGGTCAAACTAAGAGAGAATACAGGATGGTCTAAGATGGGTTTACAGTATATGTATTTGAACGCACGAAACGTAGTAAACAAGGTAAGTGAGCAGCAGGCACAAATAGCCACATGGGAATAATATGATGTGGCAATAACTGAGATCTGGCTCAAAAAAGGGCAGTATTGGGTATTAAATATTCCTGGTTATAAAGTGTTCAGGAAAGATAAGGAAGTAAAGATAGAAGGTGGTGTGGCAGTATTGGTCAAGGAGAATGTTACAGTGCTGGAGAGGGAGGATGTCCTGGAGGGGTCAAGGGAGAGATTACAAAATGCTGAGGTACAGAGTGATCTGGGGGTCCTTGTACATGAATCACAAAAAGTTAGCATGCAGGTACAGCAAGTAATTAGGAAGGCAAATGGAGTGTTGGCCTTTATTGCAAAGGGAATGGAGTATAAAAGTAGGGAAGTCCTGTTGCAACTGTACAGGGCGTTGGTGAGACCACACCTGGAGTACTGCGTACAGTTTTGGTCTCCTTATTTAAGGAAGGATATACTTGCATTGGAGGCAGTTCAGAGAAGGTTCATGAGGTTGATTCCGGAGATGAAGGGGTTGTCTTATGAAGAAAGGTTGAGCAGGTTGGGCCTATACTCATTGGAGGTTAGAAGAATGAGAGAGGATCTTATTGAAACATATAAGATTCTGAAGAGGCTTGATGCAGAGAGGATGTTTCCCCTCATGGGGGAATCTAGAACTAGGGGGCATAATTTCAGAATAAGGAGGCACCCATTTAAATCGGAAATGAGGAGAAATTTCTTCTCTGAGGGTCGTAAATCTTTGGAATTCTCTTTCCCAGAGAGCTGTGGAGGCTGGGTCATTGAATATATTTAAGGTGGAGATAGGCAGATTTTTGAAAGGTAAGGGAGTCCAGGGTTATGGGGAGCGGGCAGGAAAGTGGAGTTGAGGCCAAGATCAGATCAGCCATGATCTTATTGAATGGCGGAGCATGCTCGAGGGGCCAAATGACCTACTCCTGCGTCTTATGTACTTATAGAATCTATATGGCTAGAGTTAAGAAATAATAGAGGTGCCATTACACTACTAGGTGTATTCTATAGACCACTAAATAGTGGGAAAGATATGGAGGAGTAAATTTGCAGAAAAATTACAGCGAGGTGCAAGAACTATAGAGTAGTAATAATGGGGGACTTCAACTATCCTAATATAGACTGGGATCGTAATAGTGTTCAGGGCAGAGAAGGGGAAGAATTTCTAAAGTGTGTTCAGGAGAACTTTCTTGATCAGTATGTTTCCAGCCTGACGAGGGAGGAGGCATTGCTGGATCTGGATCTGGGGAATAAGGTAGGTGAAGTGGAGCAAGTGTCAGTAGGTGAACATTTAGGGAACAGTGATCATAGTATCATAATGTTTAGATTAGCTATGGAAAAGGACAGGGAGCAATCTAAAGTAAAAAAATGTTTAACTGGGGGAAGGCCAATTTCAGTGGGATGAGAACGGATCTGGCCCAGGTAAACTGGAATCAAAGATTGGCAGGCAAAACTGTAATGGAATAATGGACTGCCTTTAAAGAGGAAATAGTTCAGGTACAGTTGAGGTACACTCCCATTATGGGGAAAGGCAGAGCAACTAAAGTCAGGGCTCCCTGGATGACGAAAGAGATAGAGAATATGATGAAGCAGAAAAAGAGCATGTCTGACAGATGTCAGGTTGCAAATACATCTGAGAATCCGGCTATATATAGAAAGGTCAGAGGAAAAGTGAAAAAGGAAATAAAAGGTGCAAAGAGAGGGTATGAGAATAGAATGGCAACCAATATAAAAGGTAATCCAAAAGTCTTCTATAGGCATATAAATAGTAAAATGGTAGTAAGAGGAGGGGTAGGGCCAATTAGGGACCAAAAAGGAGACCTATGCATGGAGGCAGAGAGTATGGCTGAGGTACTAAATGAGTACTTTGCATCTGTCTTCACCAAGGAAGAGGATGCTGCCATAGAAATAGTAAAGGAGGAGGTAATGGAGATACTTGATAGGATAAAAATTGATAAAGAGGAGGTATTAGAAAGACTGGCTGTACTTAAAGTAGATAAATCACCAGGAGCGGATGGGATGCATCCTAGGATGCTGAGGGAATTGAGGGAGGATACCACGGAGGTACTGGCCATAATATTCCATAATCCTTCGATACGGGGGTGGTGCCAGAGGACTGGAGAATTGTAAATGTTACACCATTGTTCAAAAAAGGGTGTAAAGATAAACCCAGCAACTACAGGCCAGTCAGTTTGACCTCGGAGGTAGGGAAGCTTTTATAAATAGTAATCGGGGACAAAATTAACAGTCACTTGGACAAGTGTGGATTAATTAAGGAAAGCCAGCACGGATTTGTTAAAGGCAAATTGTGTTTAACTAACTTGACTGAGTTCTTTGATGAGGTAACAGAGAGGGTTGATGAGAGTAATGCGGTTGACGTAGTGTACATGGATTTCCAAAAGGAGTTCAACAAAGTGCCACATAATAGGCTTGCCAGCAAAGTTGAAGCCCATGGAATAAAAGGGATAGTGGCAGCATGGATACGGAATTGGCCTAATGATAGGAAACAGAGAGTAGTGGTGAACAGTTGTTTGTCGGACTGGAGGAAGGTATACAGTGGTGGTCCCCAGGGGTCGGTTCTAGGACCACCGCTTTTCTGAGATATATTAATGACTTGGACGTGGGTGTACAGGGCACAATTTCAAAATGTGCAGATGACACAAAACTTGGAAGTATAGTGAACAGTGAGGAGGAGAGTGATAGACTTCCAGAAGACATAGACAGGCTGGTGGAATGGGCGGACACGTGGCAGATGAAATTTAACGCAGAAAGGTGTGAAGTGATACATTTTGGTATAAAAAATGAGGAGAGGACAGATAAACTGGGTCGAGAACCAGAGGGCACAGATTTAAGGTGATTGGCAAAAGAACCAAAGGCAACGTAAGAAAAACTTTTTTACGCAGTGAGTGGTTAGGATCTAGAATGCACTGCTTGAAAGGGTGGTGGAGGCAGATTCAATCACGGCTTTCAAAAGGGAGTTGGATAAGTATCTGAAGGAAAGAAATTTGCAGGGCTACGGGGAAAGGGCGTGGGGGCGGGACTAGCTGAAGTGCTCTTGCAGAGAGCCAGCATGGGCTCGACGGGCCGAATGGCCGCCTTCCGTGCTGTAAACATTCTATGACTCTATGATTCTAGAGGCACTTTTGGTTTTAGAAAATATGTTGTAGAGACCCAAGATTATGTTTCCATACCGATCGTCAGCAATCATACCTTCTGGAAGTGGAATTTTTTATATGACAGTTTATATAATAATCTGAAAACTGAATTTGAAACCTTCATGCTGCTACCTGATATGACTTATTGGAATAGAGTTTCTGGTGCCACTGTTCGGAAAACTCCACAAGCTGCAGAATTACTCCTTTTACAGTATTCATGTATACAAGTTCAGCAGGTTTAAAATGTGTGTTTGTGGACCTATCAGTTTCTCATTTTCTGTTTTAAATTATTCCACGTAGGCCTTTCTGTTACTCATTGCTCTGTTTTAAGCTGTTCCACAGACTTTGTTTGTGAACTTCTCTGAGTTTCTATTTTTTGTGTGTGTTTTGGTGTTGGGTGTATAACTTCCCTCCAACTTACATAAGAAATAGGAGCAGGAGTAGGCCCATCGAGTCTGCTGCGCACAATTAAAAGGGAATTGTGTACCATTGTGCTGAATTTCAATTGGGGAAGGCGGAGTGGTTGGGGTGGGGGGGTGGTCCGAAGCGGTCGGGAAACCCGAGAGAATGGGTTTTCCGCAGACCCTGACGAATTTAACGGCAGGGCCTGATTTGATGGGAAGCCTCTGTTTTCCACCCGCAGCCAGCCAGGTTGAGAGGCTGGCTGGTTCCGGACGGGTCAGCCTGCGGCACTAGGCCGCACAGAGGAGGGAGGGAGGGAGTGCAGTGGGAGAGGTGTATTAGCGATCGCGGGCCGGGACCAGCATGGGGGTGGGGGGCGTGGTGGCGAAGACGATCGGGGGCCGGGTGGCAGCCGAAGAAGGCTCGGGGTGGTCACAGAGGATGGGGGGGGTTGCTGAAGGATCGGTGATCGGGAGCAGTGAGGGTGGGGGGAGAAGTCTGAAGTGATTGGGGGCTGGGAGCAACATGGTTAGGTGGGGTGTCAGATGAGGATAGGGGCTAGGACCCAGATATACCCTTTATGTTGTGGTAATAAGAACTACGTGCACTACTCCAGGTGTGGCCTAACCAGAACATTGTACAACTTCAGCAAAACCCCAGCATGCAATTTCCGTGCTGAAGTTCATTTCCTCCAGATGCAAAAGCTGTTAAGTTGTCTTTGTAAGATCTTGGCTGTCTCCCGAGTTTACTCACCCCCCAACCCCCGCCATCTGCAAATTTAGCAGCTTGCCAGTAAGACTGCAAATTCAGTCATTTATGCATATCAAGAAAGAAAATTTAAAAAAAACTTGTGTCTGTATAGCAGTAGCATAGATCCATTGGGCATTCCACTTGTTTTGGCCTAGATCCCCTTTACACCCACCACCATCCTTCCATTTAGCCAATTAGTAATCCTTGTCTTATTCATGGCTTGAAGTTTAAATACTTCACTTTATTGGTTTACGTTCTGGTAAAACATCCAAAACAGTTTACCATACTTTGGCCTCACATTATCTGTGTTAATGTCTCTTTGTTCTCATTTTGGTTTCCTGCAGTTCATTAAAGAAGATATGAAAGACAAAGATCCAACCAGTAAAGGCAATACATTCCATAAAGAAGACAAACACATCACAGTGAGAGATCTGTGGAACCACTGGAAAAACTCGCAAGGTAGGGCCCTACGTGGCTAAATGGAAGTAAATCTCTAAGAGGTATATATCAGATTAGTAGGAACTGTTGACATAGTGGTAGGCAGCTACGTGACGGTGTGCAGTGTGACTCGGGTATGATCAACCAAACTGCACAGAGCAGTATAATTATAACCAAAGGATGAGAACTTTTTAAACAATTTATCTTTTTAATCCCAGCAAAGTACCAACTGTCTTGATGGCTACTTAATATTACCAGTCTTGTGACATAGCATGCTTACAGCACAGAAGGAGGCCATTCGGCCCGTCGAGCCCGTGCCGGCTCTCTGCAAGAGCACTTCAGCTAGTCCCACTCCCCCGCCCTTTCCCTGTAGCCATGCAAATTTTTTTCCTTCAGGTACTTATCCAATTCCCTTTTGAAAGCCACGATTGAATCTGCCTCCACCACCCTCTCAGGCAGTGAATTCCAGATCATAACCACTCGCTGCTTAAAAAAGTTTTTCCTCATGTCGCCTTTGGTTCTTCTGCCAATCACCTTAAATCTGTGTCCTCTGGTTCTTGACCTTTCCGCCAATGGGAACAGTTTCTCTCTATCTACTCTGTCCAGACCCTCGTGATTTTGAACACCTCTATCAAATCTCCTCTCAACCTTCTCTGCTCTAAGAAGAACAACTCCAACTTCTCCAGTCTATCCACGTAACTGAAGTCCCTCATCCCTGGAACCATTCTTGTAAATCTTTTCTGCACCCTCTCTAAGGCTTTCACACCCTTCCTAAAGTGCAGTGCCCAGAATTGGATACAATACTCCAGTTGAAGCCGAACCAGTGTTTTATAAAGGTTCATCATAACTTCCTTGCTTTTGTACTCTATGCCTCTATTTATAAAACCCAGGATCCCATAAGCTTTTTTAACCGCTTTCTCAACTTGCCCTGCCACCTTCAACGATTTGTGCACATATACCCCCAGGTGTCTCTGTTCATGCACCCCCTTAAGAATTGTACCATGTAGTTTTATATTGCCTCTCCTCGTTCTTCCTCCCAAAATGTATCACTTCACACTTTTCTGCATTAAATTTCATCTGCCATGTGTCCGTCCATTCCACCAGCCTGTCTATGTCTTCGTGAAGGCTATCACTATCCTCCTGAAGTCTATCACTATCCTCCAGTGCCCAGTCTATCAATATCACTCTGTTTATTTGCTTGCTTAAGCATCTAGAGCTTGGCGTTACCCAGCTAGAGAGCTGGCAATATAACACTTGTCCGCTGTCTTTGCAATGCTCTAAGTACGTATTTGTCTAACTGTTCCGTGATTATAGACATCCAAACAACTCTACAGTGGGTTTTAACTAGAGAGGTAAAAGTGACTCCAAATGGTTTTCAGCTAAACATGGTCATGAGTGACATTTGCCATCCACCATTTTGATTCCTGAATTAAAATGAAATGGAGGTATAATCACAGCAGTGTTTCCAGCTGTCCGTTCTGCTAACTTTTGGAGGATACACCAATACTATTGATATTTGTGTGGACTGGCACAGTAGCTCTTGTCAGGTATTTATCTTAACTGGTTTTGAGTTCCACTGCTTACTGTAATAGAGCTCCTGCCAGGATATCTAAAAGAAAAAACATATTATAACGAGAGCTTTGTAATACAAGTTTGGAATAACCAATTTCCACTGTGACCTCTGCTCTGTTAAATGAACAAACTCTACTTGATTGGCAGAACAAACAGACTGGATAATTTTAAGGATTAAAATATCATGACAAACACTGCATTGTTTTGGAGACACTTTTAAAAAAAATGAATCTATATATTTAGAGAGACAAATACTTTGTTCAGAATAGTGAGTAATGGTTTCCAATATATTTAGGGTAAACTATTCAATCTTCTGTGACATTACAAACAAGTGTGGTCTTCAGGTGAGAAGGGCTTAGAGGCCACACAATATTTGAACTAGGACATGCAAGACACAATTCAGTCCCTATTTTAAAATCGCACATCCTGTTATTTTATTATATGTTCTCATTCTAATTTTCTATGTCCACATTTCTAGTGCAAACTACCTATGTAAATTTGTCACCTGTAATTTCACCCTCTTGGCAGTGGTAGGGTGCAGCACCAGGTTCAACCAGTTTTTTTTGCCGCTGATCACTGCCTAGTGACCCTTGCAGGGAAATGTGCATATATAAGCAACAGATGAGAACAGAGTTGGGTTTTGGCTGTCTGATGCCCATGGTCAAATTACCTACCAATACTAGAGCAAAATACTGCAGATGCTGGAAATCTGTAATAAAAACAGAAAATGCTGGCGGTCGATGACCTTGCATCAGAACTGGAAAATGTTACAGATGTAACAGGTTTTAAGCAAGTACAGCGGCAGGGAAAGTGAGAATGGGAGGAAAGAACAAAAGGTAAGGTCTGTGATAGGGTGGAAGGCAGGAGAGATTGAATGACAAAAGATGACGGTGCAAGGCAAAAGGGTGTGGTAATGGGTTTAAGCAAGTACAGAGGCATCTACCTTGCATCATCATCCCTTTTGTCATTCAATCTCTCCTGCCTTCCACCCTATTACAGACCTTCCCTTTTATTCTTTCCTCCCTTCCCCCTTTCCCTGCCTCTGTACTTGCTTAAAACCTGTTACATCTGCAACATTTTCCAGGTGTGACGAAAGGTCATCGACCTGAATTCTGTGGAGAGAGAAACGTTGACTCTGTTTCTCTCTCCACAGATGCTGTCTGACCTGCTCAGTATTTCCAGCATTTTCTGTTTGTATGTTACCTACCAGTGCTGTTTGGATTCACACATGAAGAATGGTCATTTGGGTGAGAACTAGAAGGTGGCCGGTGTGTATGGAACCTTACTCCAGTATGAGCCAGCATCTTTAGGAGAGGAGTGGAAAAATTTGCAGGGAATCCTGTTGATGTCTGAGTTAAACTTAATGGTTACTGAACTTAAGTACATTTTGGAGGTAAAATAATGATATTCAAAAGTTATGCAGTAAATCTAATTCTTGGCCTTTTTGTACTAATTATTTAATGCTAGGTGGGACAGTAAGCTGTGAGGAGAACACAGAGTCTGCAAAGGGATATAGATAGACTAAGTGAGTGGGCAGTAAGGTGGCAGATGGAGTATAATGTAGGGAAATGTGAGGTTATTCACTTTGGTAGGAAGAATAGAAAAACAATGGGCCAGAAATTCGGCTCTCCGGCTTCCCGCGGGTGCAAGAATAGCGCGCGTACTTACATACCGCGCCTGCCGTTATGCTTCGGGCCCGCGTGGAATTCGGCTCCTGGGCTGCTTGCGTATCCCAGGGGTGCAGTTAGTTCGAAGCATCCCCTGGGATCACGTGGGCCATGGAGAGCCAATCGGAGCAGCGAATCTTCGTTCATAGATTTTGACAGGAAGACCTGTCAAATCTATGAATAGAGATCGGCCCCAAAACCTCACTAAAACTTCAAATATATATTTTTTTTAAATCACATTTTTAAAATAACTATAAATTACATAAATTAACTACTTTAAACAAAAATTTAAATTTTTGAAAAAATTAATTACACTTTTTAACGGTGCTAAAAAATAAACTTACCTTTCTTTAAAGTATGTAAAACAGATAAACCTTTTTCCCCACGCAGCTTCTCCGTACTTACCCTCACAGAGAAACCTGAAAAAAAATGAAGTTCGCTGCGTGCGCGCTGCCTCTCCGGCGCACGCGTTCGACCTCTGAACCCCTTTCTTCAGGGGAACGGAAGTTCCGGTTTCCAGCGCATGCGCAGTGCATGCGCGAAACCGGCACTTTCGTTGGGTCTACGGGTGAGTACCCAGCGCGTACTCACCCGTGGAGACCCGAATTTCTGGCCCAATGGTGAGAAACTTTTAAACGTTGGTGTTCAGAGAGATTTGGGTGTCCTTGTGCAAGAAACACAAAGCTAGCATGCAGTTACAGCAAGCAATAAGGAAGGCAAATGGCATGTTGGCCTTTATTGCCAGGGGGTTGGAGTATAAGAGTAAGGAAGTCTTGCTACACTTGTACAGGGCCTTGGTGAGACCACACCTGGAGTACTGTGCACAGTTTTGGTCTCCTTATCTAGGGAAGGATATACTTGCCTTGGAGGCGGTGCAATGAAGGTTCACTCGATTGATTCCTGGGATGAGAGGACTGTCCTATGATGAGAGATTGTGTCGATTGGGCCTATACTCTCTGGAGTTTAGAAGAATGAGCGGTGATCTCATTGAAACATACAAGATTCTGAAGGGGATTGACAGGGTAGATGCTGAGAGGTTGTTTCCCCTGGCTGGAGAGTCTCGAACTAGGGGGCATAGTCTCAGGATAAGGGGTAGGTCATTTAAGAGTGAGGTGAGGAGGAATTTCTTCACTCAGAGGGTTGTGAATCTTTGGAATTCTCTGCCCCAGAGGGCTGTGGATGCTGAGTCTTTGAGTATATTCAAGGCTGAGATAGATAGATTTTTGGACTCTAGGGGAATCAAGGGATACGGAGATTGGGCGGGAAAGTGGAGTTGAGGTTGAAGATCAGCCATGATCTTATTGAATGGTGGAACAGGCTCGAGGGGCCGTATGGCCTACTCCTGCTCTTATTTCTTATGTTCTTAATGTATTGATGCACTTCAGTCTCTGTGTCATTGAAAGTTCAATGGTGGTTGAAAATAGAACTTGTCACCTTCTGACCAGTATCATTTTGTATTCATGGGAGCAGATCGAGTACACTATGGGGGTGATATTGGTCAACACCAGCAGTGCAAAATGGGCTGATAGCGAATTGGCAGCCTGCTTTACACCACACTTGAGTTTCTTTTCCATTGAAGTCAGTAAGTGTATATGGTGGAGTTTAAAAAATGATGGAATAAACAGCTTTCAACTCTTTAAGCAGCTCAGGAAAGGAATGAGTTAACCACAGAAAGCTTGCTATAATGAAAGTCAGTGATTGAAATTAAATGTACGTCGTGCTAGACAAGAAAAACAGAATCATTTTCCAGATGTTTAATAAAGAAATATTCCGTGGTTTCATACATACTTGTTTCTGCTTAATAGCTACCGTGGAAATGGGCAGAATCCATTTTGTTAATGGAAGAATTAAAAATATTTAAAGCTCTGTAGAAGGTAGCAGTAGTTGACTTTTTCCTGTAACAATACTCCTGGTACCTGTCTGAAAGAGTTGAGTGAAGTGAAAGACATGACAATGGGTTCCTGTTCTATTATGTAGACCAGGGGGGGAAAAGAAAAAAAAAATACAGCTTATCTCAAGACTTGGATCTATGGAGAAAGGCTATACAGTACGGACTAAATCAGGAACAAACAAGGACTGGTAAAAATGCATTAGCAGGAGTTTGCCTGTGTCCAGTTTGCATACTGTGGATTTGACTGTTAAATCTCCAGTGCTAGAAGAAGGTAGTCCCGAGGCTGAATGTGAAGAGGATAAAATCATAAAATCGAGCAATATGTTTGGCACTGAAGTCTTTGGATTTCTCAGAAGTGTTTTCCAGTTTATTTGGTGTAACTTCCCTTGCGGTGCACTTGGGCAAATAATGAATATGAAATTTATACTTCCTCATTGCTCGGGTCTTTTCTGAAGGTGTAATCTCTTCACTGTAAAATTGCTGGATTTTTTTTTGGCTGACACTTTTTAAACTGGAGGTTACCTTCTTGGTAGAGGATTTTGTCAGTATTACTGTCAGCAATTTGAAAAATAATTGCACTTAATAGGGGATGATGACTGAGGGCAGCTGCGATTACTGAAGTTTGCAAGCTCTGTGAATAGTGCAGTAAGTATTTAAGTACCTCATTCAGCATCAAGCTCTGATGTGTCTAGTTACATGAGTGAAGAGTTATATTTGGTGCATGACCCTGTAGATGGGATAAGTTGATGTTGATCTTTTGCCACATAACTCACTAATATAATGGTCTGGATAAACCCACGCCAACACCAGTCAGAGTATCTGAGGTACGAATCCCATTCACTCCTGTCACACTGAGCTAACAATCCGAACATAATTTTGATTAAGTGTAAAATTTCTTGGCAAATTTATGACCTGATTGATTGGTTTGAAAATAACTCGTGGCCTTGATTAAATGTTTGCTTTGCATCCCAGAAAGAGTTAAGATTGTTTGATCCTAAACCCACATTCAGTATTTGATCCTACACCATTACACTGTGATAAAGCATTAGATTAAGAATGCTTCTGCAGTATGGTTATGTGCTGACTCACCCTGAACTGCTAATTTATTTTATTATTACCCCATAGTTCTTGACTCCTTTGCCAAGAAACAACAAACTCTTCTCATTGTTCAGCTTTCTTTAGCAAAGGTGGTTTAGGGTTTGAAGAATCCAGCTCCCTGATTTTGAACTCAATTATTACTTTGGGGGGTGGGGGGGGGGGGGGCGGGTAGTGGAGTTGTCTCTTGTTAACACCAGGCCTTTTTGAGAGTTCAAGAAGGGGGTTGACTGCAAAAGGAGGCTATAATCTGCTTTCCACCAGTTTCAATTGAATATGCTGATAAGTGTATTGGAAAGAACTCTGGGTGACATAATGAGTTAACAGGGGGGTTAACAGGGGGATAGATTTTATTTATTTTTTCCTCCCCCTCCTCAGCCCCAATGTGCACTCTGCCTGACATAACCTGGGTTCAAGCTATTTACATAGGCCAGATGCTTCTGTGGCAGAGCTTAGCAACTGGAATTAATTGAGGAAAGTTACCCGCTGCCGCAGGCCTGTAACAGCCTCGGACTGCAGGGCCTTCTGGCTGCTGTCCAAGAAATGCAGCCAGGAAGCCTCCAACCCTAAACCTCCTTCCTGCATCTGCTACTTACTATCTGCAAGGCTCCAACAGGTGGTACCCAGGCTCTGCTCCAATCAGAGGATCTGACTGGGGCATCGGTGCAAGGCTTAAGGGCACTCCACCAGATAGGCACCTGCCCAGGGTCCCAATAGGGAAATGAGGTAGGATGGCCTTTTATGTTCTCCCTGGCAAAACTATGGCAAGTGGAGTTCAATGTGGGCAAGTGTGAGGTCATCCACTTTGGAGCCAAGAAAGATAAATTGGAGCATTTTCTAAATGGTGAGAAACTAGGAACTGTAGAGGAGCAAAGTGATTTGGGAGTCCCAAGTACACAAATCATTAAAAGCTAGTGGGCAGATACAAAAAGTAATTAAAAAGGCTAATGGAGTGTTGGTCTTTATCTCAAGGGCGTTGGCGTATAAAGGGGAAGAAGTGATGCTTCAGCTGTATAGGGTCCATCTGGAGCACTGCATTCAGTTTTGGGCACCGTACCTCAGGCAGGCCTTTGAGAGGGTGCAGCACAGATTCATCCGAATTATATTAGGACTGAGACATAGCATATACGGCACAGAAACCAGTCCATGCCGGCGTTGATGCTCCACTCAAGCCTCCTCCCGTCTTTCCTCATCTAACTCTATCAGCATAACCCTCTATTCCCTTCTCTCTCTTATGCTTATCTAACCCCCCCTTAAATGCATCTATACTATTCGCTTCAACTATTCCCTGTGGTAGCGAGTTCCACATTCTCACCACTCTTTGGGTAAAGCAGTTTCTTCTGAATTCCCTATTTGATTTCTTGGTGACTATCTTATATTGATGACCTCTAGTTATGCTCTTCCCCACAAGTGGAAACACTCTCTCTGTATCTACTCTATCAAAACCTTTCATGATTTTAAAGACCTCAATTAGGTCACCCCTCAGCCTTTTTTCAAGCGAAAAGAGACCCAGTCTGTTCATCCTTTCCTGATGGGTATACCCTCGCATTTCTGGTATCATCCTTGTAAATCTTCTCTGCACCCTCTCCAGTGCCTCTATATCCTTTTTATAATATGGCGACCAGAATTGTACGCAGTACTCCAAGTGTGGTCTAACCAAGGTTCGATAAAAGTTTAGCATAACTTCACTACTTTTCAATTCTATCCCTCTAGAAATAAACCCTAGTGCTTGGTTTGCTTTTTTATGGCCTTGTTAACCTGTGTCACTACTTTTAGTGATTTGTGTATTTGTACACCAAGATCCCTTTGCTCCTCTACCCTACCCAGACTCGTGCCCTCCAGTAATAAGTGACCTCCTTATTCCTACTAAAATGTAACATATCTCATTTATCTGTGTTGAAATTAATTTGCCAATTATATGCCAATTCTGCAAGTTTATTAATGTCCTCCTCAGTATTGACTATCTCTCTTTCCCCCCCCCGCCAAAAAAAAATTGGTGTCAGCCGCAAATTTAGAAATTGTGTTTTTTGATTCCAAAGTCTAAATCGTTAATATAAATTTTGAACAACAGTGGTTCCAGCACTGATCCTTGTGGAACACCACTTCCCACCTTCTGCGACTCTGAATAGCTACCCTTTACCCCTACTTTCTGTCTTGAAGCCAGCTAGCTATCCATTCTGCTACTTGTCCCCTGACTCCACATTCTCTGACCTTATTCATTAGTCTATTATGTGATGCCTTATCGAGGGCCTTTTGAAAATCTAGATAAATTACATCTACTGCATTACCCTTGTCTGCTCTCTCTGTTACCTCTTCAAAAAATTCAATGAGGTTGGTCAAGCAAGACTTTCCCTTTTGAAATCCATGCTAACGATTCATTACTATGTTTTTGGTTTCTAGATGTTCTTCTATTTTCTCCTTTAGTAGGGATTCCATTATTTTTCCTACCACCGATGTTAAGCTGACTGGTCTATAATTCCCTGAACATGTTCTATCTCCCTTCTTAAATAAAGGTATTACGTTAGCTATCTGCCAGATGGTTAAATTAGGAGGACCGGTTGCGAAAATGTGGCTTGTATATCCTTGATAGGAATTTGAGGGGTGAGCTTTTTTTTAAATTTGTTTTTATGGGATGTGGGCGTCGCTGGCAACGCCAGCATTTATTGCCCATCCATATTTGCCCTTGAGAAGGTGGTGGTGAGCTACCTTCTTGAACCGCTGCAGTCCGTGTGGTGAAGGTACTCCCACAGTGCTGTTAGGGAGGATTTTGACCCAGCGATGAAGGATTTGCGATATACTTCTAAGTCAGGATGATGTGTGACTTGGGGTAACTTGGTGGTGTTCCCATGTGTCTGCTGCCCTTGTCCTTCTCGGTGGAAGAGGTCGCGGGTTTGGGAGGTGCTGTCGAAGAAGCCTTGGCGAGTTGCTGCAGTGCTTGTAGATGGTACATACTGCAGCCATGGTACGCCGGTGGTGGAGGGAGTGAATGTTTAAGGTGGTAGAGGGGGTGCCAATCTTGCAGTGATCGAGGTGTTTAAAATGTTTCAAAGATTTGATAGGGCAGGTACGGAGGAACTATTTACTCTGATGGGGTAATGAAGAAGAAGGGGGTATAATCTTAAAATTAGAGCTAGGCCATTCAGTTGAAATCAGAAAGCACTTTTTCACACAAAGGGTAGTGGAAATTTGGAACTCTCTCCCAAAAGGCTGTGGATGCTGGGTCAATCGGAGCTTTCAAGACTGAGAGATTTTTGTTTGGTGGGCGTAAAAGATCCCATGACACTCTTCAGAAGAAGAGCAGGAAAGTTATCCCTGGTGTTCTGGCCATATTTATCCCTCAACCAACATCTATCTTAATGACTTCGATGAAGGGACAGAGTGTAATGTATCTAAGTTTGCTGATGATACAAAGCTAGGTAGGAAAGTAAACTGTGAGGAGGACACAAAGGCCAGAATTTTCAGAGGTTAAGAACGGGTGGGTTGGAGGTGTGGGAGGAAGTGAAAGTTGTACAAATGTGCTCTCCGACCCCAACCCGCCCACTTTCACCTTTAACGTGGGGGGGGGGGGGTACGGCAGGCTGCCAACCCGCTGCCAGGAGGAGGGTTGGCAATTTAAATAATGGGCCAAAAATTCGGCACTTGCCGGGTGAGTACGCGCTGTGTACTCACCTGTAAGGCCTCCTGAAGTGCCGGTTTCCTGCATGCACTGCGCATGCGCGGGAAACCGGAACTTCCGGTCTCGTGAAGGGAGGGGTTCAGAGGTGAACCGCGGGAGAGGCTGCGCGCACGCAGCGAACTTAGGTTTTTTTTCAGGTTTCTCCGGGAAGGTAAGTATGGAAGAAGCTGCGCTTTTAAAAAGGAGGCGCAAGACCCGTTTTTAACAAGATAAGTGGTTAATTAATTACAATTTAAAATTTTTTCAACAGGTTTATTTTTTTAGATACTTTAAAGAAAGGTAAGTTTATTTTTAGCACTGTTAAAAAGTATTTTAATTTTTTCAAAAATTTAAATTTTTGTTTAAAGTAGTTAATTTATTTAACTTATAGTTATTTTAAAATGTGATGGTTTTTTAAAAACATTTATTTGAAGTTTAGGTGTTGTTAAAGGGGCCGATTTCAATTCATAGATTTGACAGGTTCCTGTCAAATCTATGTATGAAAGATGGTCTGCTGCCATTGGCTCTCCATGGCCCAAGTGATCCCAGGGGACGCATCGCACTAACTACGCCCCTGGGATACACAAGCACTGGGCGCCGGCAGTTGGGGCAGGCCCAGGAGCTGAAGTCCCCATGGGCCCAGAGGTCAACGGCAGGCGCGGTATGTAAGTACGCGCGCGATTCTTGTACCCGCGGGAAGCCGGAGAGCCGAATTTCTGGCCCATTGTGTTTCTATTCTTCCAACCAAAGTGATTAACCTCACATTTCCCCACATTATACTCCATCTGCCACCTTACTGCCCACTCACATAACCTGTCCATATCCCTTTGCAGGCTCTTTGCACCCTCCTGACATCTTACCTTTCACCTAGCTTTGTATCATCAGCAAACTTGCACTTGGTCCCTTCATCTAAGTCATTAATATAGTTGAAAATAGCTGAGGCCCAAGCACTGATCCTTGTAGCACTACAATAGGTACAACCTGCCAATCTGAAAATGACCCGTTTATCCCAACTCTCTGTTTTCTGTCAGTTAACCAATCCTTTATCCATGCTAATACCTTATCCCCCAACCCAAGTGCCCTTATCTTGTTTAACAACCTTTTTGCGGCACCTTATCGAATGCCTTTTGGAAAACCAAATATACTACATCCACTGGTTCCCCTTTTATCTACCCTGCTAGTTACATCCTCAAAATAATCTAATAAATTTGTCAAACACGATTTCCCTTTCATAAAACCACGTTGACTCTGCCTAATCATATTGGCCCAGAAATTCGGCTCCCTGGCTTCCCGCGGGTGCAAGGATCCCGCGCGCACCTACCTACCGCACCTGCCGTTGACCTCTGGGCCCACGGGATCTTCAGCTCCTGGGCCTGCCCCAACTGCCGGCGCGCAATGCTTGCGTGTCCCGGGGCGTAGTTAGTGCGATGCGTCCCCTGGGATCACGTGGGCCATGGAGAGCCAATGGCAGCAGACCATCTTTCATTCATAGATTTGACAGGAAGACCTGTCAAATCTATGAATTGAAATTGGCCCCAAAACAAAACCTAAACTTCAAATAAATTTAAAAAAAAAACCATCACATTTTTTAAATAACTATAAGTTAAATAAATTAACTACTTTAAACAAAAATTAAATTTTTGAAAAAATTAAAATACTTTTTAACAGTGCTAAAAATAAACTTACCTTTCTTTAAAGTATCTAAAAAAGATAAACCTGTTGAGAATTTTTTTAAAATTATAATTAATTAACCACTTACCTTGTTGAAAACGGGTCTTGCGTCTCCTTTTTAAAAGCGCAGGTTCTTCAATACTTACCCTCCCGGAGAAACCTGAAAAAAAAACCCTAAGTTTGCTGCGTGCGCGCAGCCTCTCCCGCGCATGCGGTTCACCTCTGAACCGCTCCCTTCACGAGACCGGAAGTTCCGGTTTCCTGCGCATGCGCAGTGCATGCAGGAAACCGGCACTTCAGGAGGCCTTACGGGTGAGTACACAGCGCGTACTCACCCGGCAAGTGCCGAATTTTTGGCCCATTATGATTTTCTAAGCACCCTGTTACCACTTCCTTAATAATGGATTCCAGAATTTTCTCGGCGATTTCTTATGCTCCTATTTCTTATGTTCTTACCACTTAAAAAAACAGATTGTCTGGTCATTATCACATTGCTGTTTGTGGGAGCTTGATGTGCACAAATTGGCTGCCACGTTTCCCACATTACAACAGTGACTACACTTCAAAAGTACTTCATTGGCTGTAAAGTGATTTGGGACGCCTTGAGGTCGTGAAAGGTGCTATAGAAATGCAAGTCTGTCTTTCTTTTTGGTAAGGGTATCGAGATATCGAGCAAAGCTGGGAAAATGGAGTTGAGGCCCAGGCAAACTGTCTGATTCTTCTACTCCAGTGTTATTTTTCTCAGCCTCTTGCTTGTATCTTCCTCTTCAGAACCTTTTCCTCCACATACTTCTTGCCATTAGCACACAGCAATAGTAGACAATTTATTTGCTTTAATTAACTATTAGGCCAGAATTTACAGGAGTGTACAGAAAGGCCCCGCAAGTTCTGGGTTTGCGCGAAAACCCGGAACTTCCTATATGTCAGGGTACGCCTTGACAGATCATACCAACCGACTGGAAAATTGCTTTTGCTGGTGCAGAGTTAGGCTATTTGCTCTGCAGTTGCCCACGAAACTGTTACGGCTGGTGATGCACACTTAAAATTAGTTCATGCAAATATTGGTCCGGTTTAAAATGTTTAAAATTATTTTTCAAAATTTAAATTTTTATTGTTTGGTGTAATGAAGGGACTTTTAATTAAATTTGAAAATCAGAACATCTGTTTTTATTAGAGTTGTCTGAATTGTTTAATTATTTGGGGCTTCCATTGCATGTCAGTAGGGGATTCCGTTCAGAAATGACTGCAATGGAATCCTCCATTCTCATTGGAGGACCAGCCGACGTGATCCCAGGGATGCTTCCGAACCGCCTGTGTCCCTGAGATCCGTGAGCTTTTACGCAGGCGTATGCCTGCAGGCCCAGGACCCGAACTCTCCGCAGCCTGGGAGCCAGGAGGTAAGGTCGTAGAAGTTTCGCGCGTCGGAGGCGTAATCTGGAGGTACGCCTCCAACCACAAATTCAGGGCCATTGTATATTCACATGTCCACACCAGTTTGGTCCACATTGGCCAGACACCAGCACTGTAACTCAGTAATCATGCACTGTGTAGGCTACAGAGAGGATTTACATTTCGAGTACGATGATATGTGCCTTATGCAACTGCCTTAAAATCTGTTATAAATCTAGTTCATCTGGGTTTGAATTGCTTGTCTGTCATTACAGGCTTTCTCTCTCTATTCCAAATAATTTTTTTTTAAACTTTCAGAAGATATTCCAACTTTTGTTATAAAACAAACGCTTAAAATGTTAAATTTTTGAGTTTACGATGATAGAAATGCTTTATGTAAGCGCTGTTTCATGCCAATAGTTATATTTGTAGAAGTAAAAAGTGTACTATCATTCATTTCCATTGGTTCTAGGAGTGTTGTTGCCAATGAGAGAGCAGATACTCTTCATCTTATTCTTTCTTGTCCTCTATAATGATGTTATATAATATATACACTAAACAGCATATCCAATTTACCACAGCAGTCGTACAGTTTTCAAGCCCCAAAATAAATTTTAGGGTCCAGTGTGATTTCACTGCATTCATTTGTTGACCTCAAAATGAACAGTTAATCTTCCCCCTGCGCGCACACACACACACACTATACAATAATAGCTGCTTATAAATACATTGTCAGGAGTGGAATTCTAACAATGTTTCACTCCTGATAAGACCAAGTGTAACCCCACTGTCATATGTGACTTGTGTATATATAATTTCTCCTCCAGTAGAACAATTCTCTGCTGTGATTCTGCAATGTGACTCACCATTTGTATGTTACTGAAGTTAACCTAAATCAGAACAGCAGAGACTATGATTGTTATCTGGAACCAAATCTTGAGTGCACTCCCAACCACCTTTCATTCTTTATTAATTATTTACAGATAAAGAGAAAACAGTTAAAAGTAGCAAGCATGGCTTTCCAAAGGGATGACTGCGCTTGACAAACCTCGTGGAATTCTTTGAGAAGGAAGCAGATGTAGTAGATGGGGGTGGGGAGGAAGCAGTGGATGTAGAGTACTTGGACTTTTGGAAAGTCTTTGACAAGGTACCGCATGGGAGATTATTATAGAAGATTAAAAATTATGGAATTAGGGGAGGATAGCAAACTGGATTAAAAATTGGTTAGAAGAGAGAAAACAGAAAGAAAAGGAGTTTTTTTTTCCATGGTTGGAAGTGGGTCGTGGTGTCCCACAGGGTTCAGTCCTGGGGCCCTTTCTGTTCACTGTTTATACAAATGCTTTGGATATAGGCCTAGAGAGAGTGGTGTCAAGATTGCAGAAGATACCAAAATAGAATCATAGAAATTTACGGCACAAAAAGGAGGCCATTCGGCCCATCGTGTTTGTGCCGACCGAAAAAGAGCTATCCAGCCTAATCCCACTTTCCAGCTTTTGGTCCGTAGCCCTGTAGGTTGCAGCACTTCAAGTGCATATCCAAGTACTTTTTAAATGTGATGAGGGTTTCTGCCTCTACCACCCTTTCAGGCAGTGAGTTCCAGAATCCCACCTCCCTCTGGGTGAAATAATTTCTCCTCAACTCCCCTCTAATCCTTCTACCAATTACTTTAAATCTATGCCCCCTGGTTATTGACCTCTCTGCTAAGGGAAATAATAGGTTCATCCTATTCACTCTATCTAGGCCTCTCAGAATTTTATACACCTCAATCAAGTCTCCCCTCAGCTTCCTCTGTTCCAAAGAAAACAACCCCAGCCTATCCAATCTTTCCTCGTAGCTAAAATTCTCCAGTTCTGGCAACATCCTCGTAAATCTCCTCTGTACCCTCTCAAGTGCAATTACATCCTTCCTGTACTGTCTAGCTGTGGCCTAACTGGTGTTTTATACAGAAGGTTTACTTAATTCATAGAATAGAATCATAGAATGGTTACAACACGGAAGAAGGCCATTCGGCCTGTCGAGCCCATGCCGACTCTCGGCTAGTCACACTCCTCTGCCCTTTCCCCGTAGCCCTGCAAATTTTTTTCCTTCAGGTACTTATCCAACTCCCTTTTGAAAGCCATGATTGAGTCTGCCTCCACCATCCTTTCAGGCAGTGCATTCCAGATCTTAACCACTCGCTGCGTAAAAAAGTTTTTTCTTGCGTCGCCTTTGGTTCTTTTGCCAATCACCTAAAATCTGTGTCCTCTGGTTCTCGACCCTTGTGCCAATGGGAACAGTTTCTCTACTCTGTCCAGACCCCTCATGATTTTGAACACCTCTGTCAAATCTCCTCTCAATTGGCTCTGCTCCAAGGAAAACAACCCAGCTTCTCCAGTCTATCAATGTAACTGAAGTCCCTCATTCCTGGAATAATTCTCGTAAATCTTTTCTGCACCCTCTCTAAGGCCTTCACATCTGTAAGGGGTTTGTGTCGTGCTTGTATCGCAGACGGTGCTGGTGTGAGGTT
The DNA here is from genome assembly GCA_030390025.1 of Squalus acanthias. Lineage (NCBI taxonomy): Eukaryota > Metazoa > Chordata > Chondrichthyes > Squaliformes > Squalidae > Squalus > Squalus acanthias. The sequence continues at coordinate 106,260,321 of CM059426.1, read as the reverse complement.
AGGCCTTCGTTGCCTAATGCTATTGCTTGCTCTGGTCTCCGGCCAGCCTTGTTGCAATAAGCACCTGTGAGTGGTTCGACCCACTCGCCCTTACGGTTCTGACACTGGACTTAGGTGCGAGAGCAGTAATGCAGAGAAAAACTCAAATAGACCCGGTTGAATAGTACGAAATGGAAATCTTTATTGCATAGCGTCCAAAATCATGAAATACATGTCATAGGCACAAATTAACGATAGTACAAGTATACATACATTCATAAAGCTTGATCTATGGTAATGAAGAACGCACGGCACATCGTAAAAAGGGGAACACATTCTTTATCCTTAATAAAAACCACCCTCCCCTACCAATACCTGCACCACATCTAGATTTGTAGGATCGGGAAACATACTCACCACTCGTGATACTTCGGAGAATTTTAAAAGTGAGGCGCTCGGCTCGTTTCGCTGCAGCGCCTGACTGTCACGTGTTTTGAGGGGTCGCTGTACCCCACTTGTTTATCTTCGCTGCTGCGGCAAGCAGGCCGGGCTCCCCGTTGTCATGAAGAACTCGACAGAACTCGGGCCTGGCTGTAGAACTCAAAGAAAAGTCTTCCTGTACCGACACCAGTTGTCGATAGAATTCAAAGAAGAGTCTTTGACCGGTTCGTGCAGTAACCTGTAGAGTTCAAGAAGTGGGTCTTATATTTTCGGGCGCGGTTGGGGTTTACTGACCGCGGCGGCACGTGGATTCTTCTCCTCTTGTCTCGTCTCGTCTCTTCGGGCCTTCGGGTCCAGACACCGTTTACCGACCCTCGGGATGGTGCACCCGGTCACTTGCCCTCGTTGAGGCGACTCGTTCCGTTTGAGCTCCACCCAACATAGTCAACAGAGTCCAGAGAAAACACAGAAGCTCACCAGTCAAGCCAGTCCATAAAGCGGCAAGCGAATAAGAGAATAAACCCTCCGCAGTCAGCAGCGAGATAAGAGAATAAGAGCCCGGAGAATAAGAAACCGATGGACGTTTGTTCACTATAGTTATAGTGCTGTGTTCCCTTATCTCCCGCCCAAATCTTAATGTTTGTCCTTTGTGAAATATTGGCGCTCAAAACTCCCAGCATGGGGCGATTCTTGTCCTTAACGGGTTTCGGTAGCACCTGAAACTGGCCAACTACCCGTTAATGTTTTCCCCATTGTTGGCCCAGCCGGGATCGTATGAATCGTCTCCCTGACTGGTTTTGGGGGCCCCCGAATACTTGTTTAATCACCCGAGAATGGCTCTCTCATTGTAGAGCCGTGGGGGTATTTGTGTATTGATGTGTCTGGATGGGCCTTCGATTGCCCAGTACAATGGTCCTTACTTGTGCATGGAAAACGATTCCAGCACTTATATCTTTTGCTATTGTCACAAATGCAAACAGGTTGCATCCTGTCTTTATCAGTGCTTATCGAGTATGATCCCGTCTTATATTGAAATGTTTATTCGAACGCCATCTTGTCTGCCCACTGAAATTCTGGAAGCTTCTCCCATGATGCGCGGCGGCCATTTTACAGGCTTCTGTGTCCTTTATAATCATGACAGCATTTCGTTTAAATAAACTGATCAAACGAATCTGCTTCTCTTTCGTTATTTTGAATCGCGATAATTGCGAAACTTTACACATCCTTCTAAAATGTGGTGCCCAGAATTGGACACAGTACTCCAGTTGAGGCCGAACCAGTGTTTTACACAGATTCATCATAATTTCCACACTTTTGTACTCTATACCTCTATTTATGAAGCCCAGAATCCCGTAAGCCTTTTTAACTGCTTTCTCAACCTGCCCTGCCACCTTCAACGATTTGTGCACATATACCCCCAGGCCTCTCTCTTGATGCACCCCCCTTTAGGATTGTACCATTTAGTTTATATTGCCTCTCCTCATTCTTTCTACCAAAATGCACCACTTCACACTTTTCTATGTTAAATTTCATCTGCCCGTGTCTGCCCATTTCACCAACCTGTTTATGTCTCTCCTCCTCACTATATTGATAAGTGGATGAAAGTAAAGAAGGTAAAGGGATATGGGAACAGGACGGGAGATGTGATTAGGACTGTTTCTTGCGTGGAGGGTAAACTTTGACAGCACCTCCCAAACCTGTGACCTCTACCACCTAGAAGGATACGGGCAGCAGGCACATGGGAATACCACCACCTCCAAGTTCCCCTCCAAGACACACACCATCTTGACTTGGAAGTATATCGTTGATCCTTCCTTGTCGCTGGGTCAAAATCCTGGAACTCCCTCCCTAACAGCAGTGTGGGAGTACCTTCACCACACGGACTGCAGCGGTTCCAGAAGGCGGCTCATTACCACCTGAGTCAGAAGATTGTGGGTTGAAGTCCCACTCCAGAGACTTGAGCACAAAAATCTAGGCTGACACTCCAGTACAGTGCTGAGGGAGTGCTGCACTGTCGGAGGTGCCGTCTTTCAGATGAGACGTTAAACTGAGGTCCCGTCTGCGCTCTCAGGTGTATGTAAAAGATCCCATGGCACTATTTCGAAGAAGAGCAGGGGAGTTATCCTCGGTGTCCTGGCCAATATCTATCCCTCAATCAACACAACCAAAACGGATTATCTGGTCATTATCACATTGCTGTTTGTGGGAGCTTGCTGTGTGCTATTTGGCTGCCGCATTTCCTACATTACAATAGTGACTACACTTCAAAAAGGACTTCATTGGCTGTAAAGCACTTTGGGACATCTGGTGGTCGTGAAAGGCGCTATATAAATGCAAGTTTTTCCTTTTTACTTGCACAGAGGCTAAAGGAATACAGCAGATAATCAGTCATATAACACTTAATTTGTGCAATACTTCAATTTATCTTGTAAATATTGGTGCTAAAATCTTAGAAAAATCAAAATCCAAAAAGTTTGGAGCTTTTTCATTCAAGGAACCCCAGTATTCATTGGCATCAAAGCATTAAGAACAAGGTTTGAACTGAAAGAAGTTAATGTGGTACACTTGCAGTTTAGACAGAAACAATGCGCAGGACATGTTCTAGAATGTCAGAAGCTCATTTACCAGGGTGCACGTCTAACGAATAGGGGCAGTGCAGTTGATGTGTTATATGGACTTTCAAAGGCGTTTGATAAAGTACCACATATTAGGCATGGGATAAAAGGGGCAGCAGCAGCATGGATACAAAACTGGCGAAGGGATAGAAAACAGAAAGTTATGGATTGAAAGCAGAGAATTGTGGTGAATGGCTGTTTTTCGGACTGGAGGGAAGTATACAGTAGCGTTCCCCAAGATTCAGTACTAGGACCACTGCTGTTTTTTGATGTACATTAATGACTTGGACTTGGGGGTACAGGGCACAATTGCGAAATTTGCAGACGACACAAAACTTGGAAGATAGTAATAGACTTCAAGAAGACATAGGTAGGCTGGTGGAATGGGCAGACATATGGCAGATGAAATTCAACGCAGAGAAGTGTGAGGTGATGCATTTTGGTTGGAAGAATGAGGAGAGACGATAAATACTAAATGGTACAATTTTAAAGGTGGTGCAAGAACAGAGAGACCTGGAGGTCCTTGTGCACAAATCTTTGAAGGTGGCAGGACAGGTTAACAAAGCAGTTAATAAAGTATATGGGATCCTGGGCTTTATGCATAGTCATAAAGTACAAAAGCCAGGAAGTCATGCTAAACCTATATAAAACACCAGTTCGGCCCTAGCTAGAGTACTGTGTCCAATTCTGGGCACCACACTTTAGGAAGGACGTGAAGGCCTTGGAGAGGGGACAGAAGAGTTTTAATAGAATGGTTCCAAGGATGAGGGATTACAGTTACGTGGATAGACTGGAGAAGCTGGGGCTGTTCTACTTTGAGCAGAGAAGGCTAAGAGGAGATTTGATAGATTTGTTTAAAATCATGAAGGATTTAGATAGAGTAAATAAAGATAAACTGTTTCCAATGGCTGAAGAGTCGATAACCAGAGGGCACAGATTTAAGGTGATTGGCAAAAGAAGCAGAGGCAACGTGAGGACAAACTTTTTTACGCAACGACTGGTTAGGATTTGGAATACACTGGCTGATAGGGTGGTGGATACAGATTCAATAGTAGCCTTCGAAGGGGAATTGGATAAATACTTGAAGGAGAAAAAATAGCAGGGATATGGGGAAAGAGCAGGGGAGTGGGTCTAACTAGATGGACCGAATTGCCTCCATCTGTGCTGTGTTATTCTGATTCTATAAAGCAGAACATAGCACAGAGGAAAATGCTGTGCATGGTAGAATGATGAGCTGTTGTAAAAAAAAATGCAACTAATTATGGGTAAGTGTTGCATAAGGAAGGTTTGACTGAAATGGATTCATTACGTTGAATAGATTCATGCGTTGACGATTATTGCCTACCCGATGTGACAGCCTAACTGGTTTGCGTTTTATGACTAGAGTTCGTGTCTTGCATATTAGCACTGCCATAACAACTGCTGTACGGCTTTACATCATGTGATTGGATGAGGCAGCATAACAGGATTGGAATCCTAGTTTAGGGCTTTGTTGGTGTCAGAAGAGAGGATTTAAATGAGTAATGCGCTCTCTTTTACTGCATTGAAATACACTTTAAATATATTCAGAGTTTTGGAACAAGTGGCTTAATGATTATATTATATAACCAGCATGTTAAAGACTATAGCAGCATTCCGGCAACAAAAAGAACACACAAAGTATTTTTAATGTTAATTTAATGTGTCTCCTGCTCTCTTTAATTCTCAATTAATCATTAGAAATTTGTGGAAATTATTAAGATGGTATAATTAAAGATTTACATAACCAAAACATTTAATTTTGCATAAGAGTTAATGAAAACATGCTCGTAAGAGCCAGAATAATAAATAAAACCGGGTCATAGTTCTGCTGCTGCTGTTTATGAATTCAAATGATAAACTACCATTGGCCTCATAAGGAAGGGAAAGTTCCCGTAAAGTTATATGTTAGTACAAATATGTTTTGAAGCTGCGCAGTGCCTTTCTTTTCTACATTAAATGTAATATGAAGGTATTTAACCATAAGCAAATCAGCACATATGCACCCAGCTTGTCAAGGAATTGGCCTCCCTCTGCTGGTTATTTTCTGCACTACAGTTTGACTCAACTATTATCCATCACCAATCCATGTCTGGCTTCAAATAAGTGGACAAAATTGAGAGGTCGCACAACACCAGGTTATAGTCCAACAGTTTTATTTTAAATCACATTTCAAATAAGTGGCCATTCATTGGTCAAAGGAGTAGAAAGTTAGGTGTGTATATATATTGAAAATGCTGAATGAATCACAACATTCCATTCAAATTGAATTGAAAACTCCGATGTCAAGCTCGGTCTGTGGCAAAATCTATTTTTAAAGGCTCAACATTGACCCTGCTGTACAGCAAGAGAAAACTCCTACTCACAGAGCAGAAACATTGGAACCTTCCCCCATTGAGCAGCGGTATCTTACCCCCCCCCCCCCCTCACCTCTTTGCTCCCCTCCTCTTTCCCTTTACCTCCCCATCTCTCTCCCTCCCTCTCCACCTTTTCCCCTCTCATTCTCCCACCTCTCTTCTCATCCCTTCTATATGCTCTCCCTTACGCCTACTCTCTTCCTTCCATGCTTTCTTCCTCTTCCCCCTCTTTTCCAACATCTCTCCTCCCCATCCCTATATCCCTGTCTCCCATCCTGGTCCAGTTATCCTCCAGCTTGATCTGACTACTGTACTCGATCTTGACTCCCTATGTGCAATAACCAGGCAGATCAGCAAGTAATATTAACATTCTTGAGAGTTTTTGGATTTGTCATGATTGTAACACTTTATAACACTTCAGCAATGGCTATGTGGCACTTAATGTGTTCATTGCGATAGTTAAGGTAATGCTACAACGGTTAATACCTGTAGTACTGCCTCTAGCCGGCACTGTAGCATTTTTATTGTCTTCTTTACAACCCCAAGAACTGCTCAGCTGACTTGAAGAATTTCCAACTTTTAAATTATTTGTTGGGTTAAAATTAATTTGATATTTTCAACCTATAATTGATGTTCTAATTGATATTTTCTCCCATGTATCAATGTTAAGAATGAATTTTCCACCTGTCACTGAAAATCTATCTATAATATAAAAAATCTTACCTATGCCTGTACTTCTTGTCAACCTTTCCCATTATGAACTACTATGCCAGCATTTGTAATGAAATCTGGCTATGTAAACTTGCCACATTTTAGTTACACCCTCCTGCCAGGAGTAACTTTAACAATTCAGTTTTTCATCTCCCAGCTCCTCGGCCCATACTGCAGAGAACCTCTTCTGCTACAACTAACTCTACTTCTGCTTCTCAAATTTCTGTACTTTTTGTTTTTAACTATAATTAATAATATAAATCCAGATATTATTAAAGAAAATGGTAGCGTTTAGGGCTTTAAAGCCTGTACATCCTGGTCCAATTATCCCCTGTTCTCTAACCCTGTTTTACCTGAAGACTAAAGGCCGTCACTGTGTAGAGTGCCATGGAAGACTGGTTAGTATACTATTAAAAATCTTGTATAGCTTGTGTTTCCTCTCCACAAGTGTTAATTCCTATAATGCTTTTAATTTGAACATTTACATTCAAAACAGCTTATGTCAACATTTATAATGGGAAAATCTTATTTCACTTTTTCCCCATTATAGTTTGTTGATGAAACCGTATACTCCTTGAACAAATTTTTACTGCCATTTTTTTGAGGAACTGAAATTTCTAATGTCTTAAATGTTTTAAATGAAATAAAAAAAGTTAAATAATTAAATAACACAATAACGTGATTAAATTTATCCAATGAATTGTCCTTTGTGTATTTTAACATATTCATTAAAGTTACGTCTAAATTTCATTGAAGCTATCTGCTGCCACCAATCTTAAACTAATTAAATGCTAATAAAATATATTCCCAGGGCTGCTATCCATTTAATAAATTGCCCTGATCCGAGTATCTACAAAATGCATTCCCAGTGCTACCTTTCATTTAATAAATTGCCTTGACCTTAATATCTATAAATTGCAATCCCAGTATTCCATGGTTATAAATAAATCACCCATATCTTAAAATAAATAAATAATGGCTACAGATTCTATTCAGTGCTGAACATTTGTGAATAAATCACCTCCATTGTCATAGTTATAATTTGCATTCTTACTGCTGGTCTTTTCAAATAATTTACCCTTGCAACCCGATATATAAATACTGTGAGGGTTCTCCTGCGCATCCGCTGTAACTCCGGTGGAAGAGCCACAGAAACCCCGGAAAAATGGCGTAAATGATGTTTACTCTGTTCTTCTTCAGGGTTTCCGTGGCTCTTCCGCCAAATTTATGACGGATGAGCGGGAGACACCCCAACAGCAATACACCCACCGTATCTTGGACTTACTACGAGCAATGCCAGGGGAGAGTCACTAGTATGTAATTATTTTTATAAAGTGTCATGTTTTCACCAAAATGCACTTAGTGGTCAGCAAATAGTATGTCAATTGTTGAGTTCTTTTCTGTTAAGACAAAGGCTACAAATTAAACTTGATGAAAATGCTTGTTTTTTTATACTCCTTTAGAGAAGCGGTTTTGTAGTACTCCTTTTTAAATAGTGAAACCATATCTACTTTCTGAAAAATGTTTGGGTCTTATCTATGTACCCTATGTCTGTTCAAGAGGTCCTGAAAAGAAGAATTAGAAAGTAGCTAGTATTATTCATCCAGGAATAACCTATATATCGATATACTATTAAAATAGTGTGTGGTAGGAAGATGAAAGTCACCTCCTGTATGCACAGTGCCAGACAGGAAAAAAAATAAACTGGGGGAAAATGAGAGGAGGAGTTTGATTCCTCTTTCTGGTCTGGAATGTGTCCCCATGGGTTCTTTTTAAACAGTGTGCCTTGAATGCACGATTTTCAAATCTATATATCAATAATATGCTGCCTAGTTTAAATTTGTTAACTGAACTCTGAAAGCAAGTTCTCGAAAATCTTTTCTTATCACATCATATCATTGGAAAAACAACGTTGTTCTAAATAATTTAAGGAAACTGAAGAAAGTTTAAAGAAAGTAGAAAGGGCTTAAAAAAAAAAACCACTAGGTCACAATTCTTTAAGTACATTCATAGCAGGCATAATTTTAAAGAAATTGTGGCCTTCGGGGATGAGAGAGATTTTTTTTTTTAATTGATTTTCATTAGGAAAGATTGTATTGTCAATCCTGTGATCAATTTGGCAGACTATGATATACAGCAAACATAACAGTCAAGAGAAATTGCTTAAAGAAAATTAAGAATATTTTTTATTCATTCTCGGGATATGGGCATTGCTGGCAAGGTCCATCCCTAGTTGCCCTGAGAAGATGGTGATGGGCCGCTTTCTTGATACAAGTGAGTGGCTCGCTTCAGAGGTCAGTTAAGAGTCAACACGTTGGTGTGGGACTGGAGTCACCTAGAGGCCAGAGTGGGTAAGGAGGACAGGTTTCCTTCCCTGTAGAACATCAGTAGGGATACAGGAGAGAGACAAAGATTTGTACAGGTTCAGAACATTTCCTCATTGATGCTAATTAATATATTGATCTAACACCTTGTTTTTGTTGAATTCAATTATATTTGATTTTTCATTAAGTATGTCTTTTTCTTGCAGTATACAATTGGACAGTAGATGAAACGATGGACTGGTTAGTTCACTTTGTGGAATTGCCACAGTATGCAAAGATTTTCCAGGAAAACAAAATTCGAGGAGTCGGCCTACCTAGGTTAGTTTTGCTGCAAGTTGATCACTGTTGGGTTTTCTGTTCATTTGAGTATAATTAGAACACCCCTAAAACTGGAGATTTGCTTCAAGGCTGACAAAGATGATACGAAGTGTTCCGACAAAATGAAGTGTGACTGCACTTGGAAAGTAATTCATTGGCTATGAAGTGTTTTGGGACATCCTGAAGATATGAAAGGCACTATATGTACATGCAAGTTCTTTCTTTTGGTAATAGCTATTACTTCCCTAAGTTTTAACCTTATCTGAAACTTGAATTGTTTCTGAAATGTAATCGATTTTACCTAACAATCCGTAACTGTTACTGCTAGCCAAGAATCTTCCAGAATCCAGAGTTAACCAACCATCTCGAGGCAGTCTGATGACATGAATGTGGATAATAACCTGCATATTGGAACACATCTCCTCTGATAGACAACATGATCTTTTCCAAGTTTTTATGTTTGTTTTTTTAAAAGGCAGCTCTTATGGTCTGAAGTTTAGATTAAAAATGGAGACACAGCCTTCCTGAGTTTGATATTTACAGCGATTTAGGTGTGGTTTCCCCAATGATGTGGTTTTAAAGACACCATCCAGTGCAGTACTAAGCCATACAGATCAGAAGGCCTCTGGTGTGATTCGTAGTCTGTACTGAGTCAGCTGTTCCTAGCTGGGGCAGTAATTGGGTGGAGGGGCTACATCCCCACCCTTGGGTCAGGAAGGAAAAGCTTGAGCCAGAGTTCTGGGGTTAATTTTAACCCCCTGGCGGGGGAGGAGGTGGGTGCAGGGTTAAAAATTTTAAAAATGGGAAACCTGACTCCAACCCACCTCCATCCTATCCACTTCCCGTCCGAAAATCCTCATTTCCCGGCTCAGAGCTATTATCGCACCTCTGGTCCCTGATTTCCAGTTAGCGACTCCTGCTGGAAAGTGCATTTTTGCATACATTTGAGTGAGGACAGGATCAAGCCCAGCAGTGATGTGCTCCACAGTCAATTCGCCGGCCAAAACTCACTATCTAGGCTCACGTCAAGAGTGGCCACCTTGTGATTGATTGGAGAGCTGGTCATGCCAATGGAACCTTAGTCCAGCAAAAAGTCAGCACCTTAAGGAAAGAGAGGGAAAAAATTATAAAAATAAGTTGTGGAAAAGCAAGTTTTACCACATTGTACAGATTAATTCCTCATTACTATATTTGTTATAAAAACAGAAAATGCTGGAAATATGCAGCATCTGTGGAGAGAGAAACAAAGTTAACGTTTCAGGTCGATGACTCTTCGTCAGAACTGGAAAAAGTTGGAGATGGAACAGGTTTTTAAGCAAGTGTAGGGGCTGGAGAGGGGGTAGGGGAGGAAAGAACAAAAGGGAAGGTCTGTGATAGGATGGAAGGCAGGAGAGATTAAGAGACAAAAGGGATGATGGTGCAAGGCAAAAGGAGATGGTAATGGGACAAGTTAAGAAACAAAAGATGACTCTAGATGAAGTGTAAATGGCAATGGCAGAATGATCAACAGCTGCCATGTGAGAGAGAGAAAAAAAGATAGGGGCAGAGGTTATGGTCTGAAATTGTTGAACTCGATGTTGAGTCCAGAGGGTTGTAACGTGCCTAATCGAAAGATGAGGTGCTGTTCCTCGAGCTTACGTTGAGCTTCATTGGAACAGTGTAAGAGGCCGAGGTCAGAGTGGGAGTGGAGCGGAGAATTAAAGTGACAGGCAACTGGAAGCTCAGGGTCGTCTTTACGGACTGAATGGAGGTGTTCCGCAAAGCGGTCACCCAATCTGCGTTGGTCGCCCCAATGTAGAGGAGACCACATCGTGAGCAGTGAATACAGTATAGTGAATTGCAAGAAGTACAAGTAAATCACTGTTTCACCTGGAAGGAGTATTTGGGGCCCTGGACAGTGGGAAGGGAGGAGGTAAAAGGGCATGTGTTGCATCTCCTGCGCTTGCATGGGAAGGTGCCGGGCGAAGGGGAAGGGGTGTTGGGGGTGGTAGAGGAGTGGACTAGGGTGTCGCTGCGGGAGCGGTCCCTTCGGAATGCTGAAAGGGGAGGTGAGGGGAAGATGTGTTTGGTGGTGGGATCATGCTGGCGGTGGCGGAAATGGTGGAGGATGATCCGTTGAATGTGGAGGCTGGTGGGGTGAAAGGTGAGGACAAGGGGAACCCTATTGTGGTTCCAGGAGGTAGGGGAAGGGGCGAGAGCAGAAGTGCGGGAAATAGAATGGACACGGCCAATGGCCGTGTCAACCACAGTAGAGGGGAATCCTCGGTTGAGGAAAAAGGAAGACATATCGGAAGCACTAGTATGGAAGGTGGCATCGTCCGAGTAGATGCGGCAGAGACGGAGAAACTGGGAGAATGGAATAGATTCATTACAGGAAGCGGGGTGGGAGGAAGTGTAGTTCAGGTAGCTGTGGGAGTCAGTGGCCTTATAGTGAATGTTTGTCAATAGCCTATCCGCAGAGATGGAGACAGAGAAGTCGAGGAAGGGAAGAGTCGGAGATGGACCATGTGAAGATGAGGGAAGGGATGAAATTGGCAGCAAAGTGAATGGAATTTTCTAGTTCAGGGTGAGAGCAGGAAACGGCACCGATACAGTCATCAATGTACTGGAAAAAGAGGTGAGGGAGGGGACCCGAGTAGGACTGGAACAAAGAATGTTCCACATATCCCACGAAAAGGCAGGCATAGCTAGGACCGATGCAGGTTCCCATAGCAACACCTTTAATTTGGAGGAAGTGAGTGGAGTCAAAGGAGAAGTTGTTCAATGTGAGAACAAGTTCAGCCAGGCGAAGGAGGGTGGTGGTGGATGGGGACTGGGGAGTGAGTTCGGATCGGTCAAGGCCCTGTGGGTGGCGGAGCGGGCCCAGGGGTCGAGTGGCCTGGTCCTGCTCCTACTTCTTGTGTTCTTTAGAGTTGAGGTTGGATCAGATCAGCCATGATCTCATTGAATGGCGGAGCAGGCTCGAGGGGCCGATTGGTCTACTCCTGCTCCTATTTCTTATGCTCTTATGGTTGGGCCTCTGTTCAAGGAAGAAGCAGAGCGCCCTCAGGCCATCCTGGTGGGCGATGGAGGTGTAGAGGGTTTGGATGTCCATAGTGAAAAGGAGACTGTTGGGGCCAGGAAACTAAAGTGGTGGAGGGTGTCGGAAGAGTTGCGGATGTAGGCAGGAAGAGACTGGACAAGGGGAGAAAAAATAGAGTCGAGATAGGAAGAGATAAGTTCCGTGGGGTAAGAACAGGCTGAAACGATGGGTCTACCAGGGCACTCCGGTTTGTGGATCTTGGGAAGGAGGTAGAAGCGGGCTGTACAGGGTTGGGGAACTATGAGGTTGGCGGCTGTGAAGGGAAGATCTCCAGAGGAGATGAGGTCAGTGACAGTCTTGCAAATGGTGGCTTGATTTTCGGTAGTGGGGTCATGGTCCAGTGGGAGGTAGGAGGAGGTGTCGGAGAGTTGGCGTTCAGCCTCCGCTAGGTAGAGGTCGGTTCGCCAAGTAACATCAGCACCACCCTTGTCAGCAGGTTTAATGACAATGTTGGGGTTGGATCTGAGAGAACGGAGTGCTGCACGTTCAGAGTGAGTGAGGGGAGCAGAGAAATTGAGCTGGCCGATGTCACGCGGCAGTTCGCAATGAAAAGTTCTAGAGAGGTTAAGAGGCCAGAGGGAGGGGTCCAGGTAGAATGAAAATTCTGAAAACGGGAGAAAGGGTCAGCTGTGTGGGGGAAAGACTCCTGGTCAAAGAAGTGGGCAAGGAGACGAAGGCGACGGAAAAAGAGCTCCATGTTGTGCCGAGCTTGAAATTCATTGAGGTGGGGGCGTAAGGGGATGAAGCTCGGGCCTTTGCTGAGGACTGATCGTTCGGGGTCAGAGAGGGGAAGGTCAGAGGGGATAGTGAAAACACGGCAGGGGGTGAGATTGGAAGAACGGATGGGGTCAGAGGAAAGTGAAGGGGAAGAAGGTTCCGGAGGGGTGTTGGTGTCCAAGAGTTGTTGAAGCTTGCGATCCTTGACACCTGAAAGGAAGAAAAAAAGTTCTATATTTGTAATCTCATTACTGTTATAAGCGTCGTATTTCTAAAATCATTGTTTGTCTTCTAGGTTAGCTGTGAATGAGATTCCTTTTATGATCTCAAATTTGAAAATCACTGACCGGAGTCACAGACAGAAGCTTCAACTGAAGGCACTGGATGCTGTGCTCTTTGGCGCTCCGATACGTGAGTATCAGCTAAGAATGCTTGTTTCTTTTAAAATATTCAGCTTTTTATGAGTTCGTAATAGGTATTCATTCATCTTCCATCACATCTATAGCCACTAGTCCTACCAACTAATTAGCAGTTTGCCAATCTAAAGCACCAAGTTAAAGTCTTGGTCTGGGTTGGCAGATAGCAACCAGGAAAGGGAACCTTGGCTGATTTTTTTTTTTCTCCTTCATAACTCAGGGGAGCTGAGGTCAATTGTAATGTCCATACTGCTGCCATGGCTGACATCAGCCAGCTCAGTACATTGATCCTGGGAACTTGCTGCTCTGTATGATTCGGCTACTCATTGGTTATCCATCAGGGTAGCCTAAGGTTTATTGTTGAGCACTCATGGAATTGAAGTCTTTGTGATAGATTCTGGCTGTTGCTAATTTTTATCCCACCTTTAGTAGTGTTTTGTTACAATCACAGCATGAATCTTAAAAAAAAAATCAGGACAAGGGGAAGCTAGATAAGCATATGAGGGAGAAGGAAATTGAGGGTTATGCTGATAGAGTTAGATGGGAAGGATGGGAGGAGGTGTGAGTGGAGCATAAACACCGACATGGACTGGTTGGACCAAATGGCCTGTTTCTGTGCTGTGTATTCGATGTTGAGAGATGCTGAGAATGAGCATTGGATGGCTCAGTCAGGGTAATTGCCTCCCCATTAGGTGGCACTGTTGCTACACATATAGTACTTTTGTGGTGCTTGGGCCCTCTTGATATAATGGGATAGAAGTTCTGCGGATCTCCCTTTGTCATTCCTGTGGAGGATTGGTGGAAACAGCTGTTACGCCATTTCAACAAGACAGGCCAGTGTGAGGGCAGCAAACAGAAAATTTGCAGCTTCAGGATGAAGAGGTGTATTTTAACGATGTATATGTGGATAATGCATTTTGCAGTGCAGTGAGCTAAATTTCAAATATTTCTCCAACATTAGTAATATTATTGGAAGTCTTACGATTCAAATAACATGCTGTGTGCAACTATGGATTTAACACTGAAGAGAATTTAGTACCTTACCCTGGTTCTGATCTTTTTGTCCAAGTATCCTGTAATTAATAATGACATTGACACATGTAAATTTAGAAGGAAACCATAATACGAAGAAATGGAAACTGCTAAGCCTTCAGTATAAATGTTGATATTACTGTGAGGGAATCATGAGATAAGAGCAAGGGTTTTGTAAAATCAGAAAAATCTGCAAAGTGCTATGAAGGATTTCAGTATTAGCACTAAAGCTAGAGCTCCTCGCTTTCATTCTTTCTTCATAGAAATATTACGAGCTTCTTCAAAAATTGCTGAGAATTCAAGATGGATTTGTTTAAAACAATAAAACCAAACAGGTGTGCAATTCATTACAATTCTGGCAGTGGAGTGTGATGGATTGATCTTACCTGTCTAAATCCTGGCCGTTGCAGACTGTAGAGATAAAATAGATCCTTCTGTCCCGATCATGGTGACACAAATCTCCAGCCATAAATTGAAATGGTGATAATTCTGCCACCACAATTTTTTTTTCAGTCATATTCATTGACAAGTACATTCAATCACTTGCTAACAATCAAGCGATCTTAGCTAAGATGCACTGAATTGTTGGCCCAAATACTGAACGGGATTAAAAAGATCTTGGAACAACAAAGTATTATTGCTATTACCATTATGCTCTTTTCCAAATGCACTTTCTGTGATGATGCTTTTTTTTCTGCCATTATTTTTAACAGGAAAGGTGACTATAACCCTTATGGATTCCATCCTAGCACAGACCGTCCCTTTTTGTTCTTCCCCCCCCCCCCTTTCCCTGCCTCTGCACCTGCTTAAAACCTGTTACACCTCTTAACTTTTTCCAGTTCTGACGAAGGGTCACAGACCTGAAACGTTTACTCTGTTTCTCTCTCCACGGATGCTGCCTAGCCTGCTGAGTGTTTCCAGCATTTTCTGTTGTTATAACCCTTTATGGGGTTGTTTATTCTTATATCCTGCACATACACAGATTGCTTCTATCCCATTGGACCCAAGCTGCTAAATTTTCTTCTCTCTCCTATCTATTGAAGAAAGGGAAGATATTGGCAGAGGAACCCTTTCAGGAATTCTGAGAGACATTTTTTCTGTAACTTGTCCTTGGCTATAGAATGCATGCCTCAACATATGACTGACTTTGTAAAAACAGCTGCCATAACATATGCTCTGGTACTGCCAACAAACTAAAGGCCATTTGCCCCTGGCATGCTACTTATTTTGGACTACTGGAAGCTAGAAGATTCCAGGCAAAAGCAGTTACCTAGGCAGCTCTAACCAACTCACCTCAAGCCGTGGTCATTACTGTGAACCAGGTGAGAAGCCCCATTTTCAAAGAAGTTCCTCTAAGCCGCCTTCCTGTTTTGCCTCATAGCCAAGATTCTTTATTCCTGGTGGGGAGTCACACCCAACAAGAAAGCATATAGAAACATAGAAGATAGGAGCAGGAGTAGGCCATTCGGCCCCTCGAGCCTGCTCCGCCATTCGATGAGATCATGGCTGATCATCTAAACTCAGTACCCTGTACCTGCCTTCTCCCCATATCCCTTGATACCTTTAGCTTTAAGAAATATATCTAACTCATCCTTGAATATATTTAATGACTTCGCCTCAACTACCTTCTGTGGTAGAGAATTCCACAGGTTCACCACTCTCTGGGTGAAGAAATTCTTCCTCATTTCTGTCCTAAATGGTTTACCCGTTATCCGTAGATTATGACCCCTGGTTCTGGACTCTCCGACCATCGGGAACATTCTTCCTGCATCTAGTTTGTCCAGACCTGTCAGAATTTTATATGTTTCGATGAGATGGATTCTTCTATACTCCAGTGAGTATAAGCCCAATCGACCCAATCTCTCCTCATATGTCATTCCTGCCATCCCAGGTATCAGCCTTGTGAATCTTCGCTGAACTCCTTCCATGGCAAGAACATCCTTCCTCAGATAAGGCGACCAAAACTGCACACAGTACTCAAGGTGTGGTCTCACCAAGGCCCTGTACAACTGCAGCAGGACATCCCTGTTCCTATACTCAAACCCTTTCGCTATGAAGGCCAACATACCATTTGCCTTCTTCACCGCCTGCTGCACCTGCATGCTTACTTTCAGCGACTGGTGCACAAGGACACCCAGGTCTCGTTGCACTTCCCCTTCTCCCAATCTATTGCCATTCAGATAATAGTCTGCCTTTCTGTTTTTGACACCAAAGTGGATAACCTCGCACTTATCCACGTTATATTGCATCTGCCACGCTTCTGCCCACTCACCCAACCTGTCCAGATCATCCTGGAGTTTCTCGCTATTCTCCTCGCTGCACACACTCCCACCCAGCTTTGTGTCATCTGCAAACTTGGAGATATTACATTTAATTCCCTTATCTAGATCATTAATGTATATTGTGAATAGCTGGGGTCCAAGGACCGATCCCTGCGGTACCCCACTAGTCACTGCTTGCCACTCGGAAAAAGACCCATTAATTCCTACTCTCTGCTTTCTGTCCGCCAACCAGTTCTCTATCCAAGTCAATACCTTGCCCCCAATCCCATGTGCCTTAACTTTACCCGCTAATCTCTTATGCGGGACCTTATCGAAAGCCTTTTGAAAGTCCAAATACACCACATCTACTGGTTCTCCCTTATCTATTTTCCCAGTTACATCCTCAAAAAATTCCAGTAGATTAGTCAAGCACGATTTACCTTTTGTAAATCCATGTTGACTTTGTCCGATCCTGTCACTGTTTTTCAAATGCTCAGCTATTACATCCTTTATAATGGACTCTAGCATTTTCCCCACTACCGATGTCAGGCTTACCGGTCTGTAATTCCCCGCTTTCTCTCTACCACCCTTTTTGAATAGTGGGGTAACATTAGCTACCCTCCAATCCATGGGTACAGTTCCAGATTCCATCGAATGTTGGAAGATGATCAGCAATGCATCTACTATTTCTAGGGCCACTTCCTTAAGTACCCTAGGATGTAGATTATCAGGCCCTGGGGATTTATCGGCCTTCAATACCGTCAATTTCCCTAACACCATTTCCCTGCAAATACTGATTTCTTTCAGTTCCTCCCTTTCATCAGACCGTATGTTCTCCAACATCTCTGGGAGGTTATTTGTGTCCTCCTTTGTGAAGACAGAACCAAAATATGCATTTAATTGGGCTGCCATTTCTTTGTTCCACATTATAACTTCCCCCGCTTCTGACTGCAAGGGACCTACACTTGATTTCACTAATCTTTTTCTCTTCACATATCTATAAAAGCTCTTAGTCAGTTTTTATGTTCCCAGCAAGCTTACTTTCATATTCTATTTTCCCCTTCTTAATTAATCCCTTTGTCCTCCTTTGTTGAATCCTAAACTGCTCCCAATCCTCAGAGATTCTAGTCCACAATGCACATGATCTTAAAACCAAAACAGTTGGAAACTAATTTTCATCACTCCCTCTTTCCCCCCCCCCCCCCCAATGAGCATCGTGATTTTGCTGGATTATCACCAGTTTTCACGCCGCTTAGACTTAAAAATAATGTCCCTGACGGCCTGGCAGTGGCATGATGCATGATTTGTCGTTTAAAAAACCATGACTTGCATGATTAAACAGTCTGAGGCTAGAGAACAGACTTAGCACACCCATGTAATCTCAAATTTATGACTCTTTAACAACATGGTTTAAATGGAAGCAGGCCGACCGATTCCATCGAGTAGAGATCGGCCTGATGAGAGTAGCTCTTTTGATGAGTGCCATACTTCAGCTTTGCATAATAGCTGGTTTTGCAACATTAGATTGTTGCCCTCTTTATGTATTCGTCAAATTGCAGTGAAAAATGTCCGTGCCGCTTCCAATTGCCGCCATTGTCGCTGTGGCGTATTCAAATTAGAAATGCAGGAAAATATGGAGGAAGTTATCAACGGTGAGATCGGCGCGGTAGATGGCTAAATTCATGGTGTACATTGCCAATCTCACTGCTGCAGAAAAATCTGGGCCACTATTTTCAGTGGTCAGAAGCTTGTGCTCAGTGAACCCGAATTTCCAATGTCAAGGATACGGTAGTGTAGTGGTTATGCTACTGGATGAGTAATCCAGAGGCCTGGACTAATGAGCCGGAGAACAAATATCACCATGGCAGTTTGATAACTTAAATTCGGATTTTTAAAAAAAAATTCCGCATTAAAAGAAAGCTGGCACCAGTAAGTGGCCATGAAGCTGTCATAAAATCCCAATTGGTTCACTAATGATCTTTAAGGAAGGAAACTTGCCGTCCAGTCCCATATTGGCATGGTTGAATCTTAATTGCCCTCTGAAATGGTTAGTAAACTGATCAGTTGTATCAAATCTCTATGTGGAGTGGTTCAAGAAGACCACCCATCACCACCTTCTCAGGGTAACTTGGTAATTGGGTAATAATTGCAGGCCTTGCCAGCGACATCCATCCTGAGAACTAATTAAAAACAAACGTGCTCTTGGTGGCCAATGTTTATCACAGGAAGCACAAAGTTGGAAAATTACCTCTATTTTCAATCTGAATATTTGAGGTTTTAGGCAAGTTAAGGTTTTTAAATTTATCCACTCAAGTCTAGCATTGTAAATAGTATACTCTAAACTGTTCTTTCTTTTCAGTAAGCAATGCAATAAAATAAATGGGGTTGGTAATGCAGTAGACTTCTACACTGATTCCCCTTAAATGTATATATTCCTGATAGGTATGTCAAACTTGAAGAAAATTGCATATTTAAAATGAGTGCACTGTATGAGAATTTGTTGTGACTTTAAAAACAGATGCAGAAAGAGAACCAACAAAATGATGAAATTATAACAAATGTTTCATTATGAAGAACTAACATTCTAAGATGCTTTACTTAACGGCTCATTGAACTTTGCCTTACAGAGGTGGTTTCTGCTTTACAGGTCCCCGCCACAATTGGTTGAAGGATTTTATTCTTGCTGTTTCAATGGTAGTTGGCATTGGTGGCTGTTGGTTTGCATACACACAAAACAGGAACTCAAAAGAACATGTTACAAAGATGATGAAAGAACTAGACAGTCTACATAAAGCTGAGGAAAGCCTGATGGAATTTCAAGAGAGGTGAGATCAGAGTGAAGGTAGGAACAAAACACAGACCAGATGTTCAGAATATACTTCCCAATGATGAGTGCAAATGAGTTGAGCTTATCCTTCCAGAGAAAGCAGTGATCTTCTCCATTGCAGCTTAAACCTTTAAGATACATGTCTTGAGTCTCGAGATGTGGTACTTTATTTCTCTGATTTGATTTATGGCAAAGAGGTTCACAAAATACTTTATAATAACTTTTAAGTGTTCACTTTTCCACATCCTTTCTGGTGTGTAGGATTAAAGGGGTGCTAGGTTCTGTCAGGAGCTGTTTTTTTAAATTCAGGTGCTGCACTGAGAGTTATCTTAACAGGTGGCACCCTTTTTGAGGAATATGACAAATTCAGTTTATCCAGAGACATTGAACTAAGAAGGTGTGACTGCTATTAAAATGCATTAAATGGACACTACAAAACACTTTGATTTCTGGTTAAAAGCCCTTACTTGCAATTAGGTTCTTCCTAGCAGCACTTTACTCTGAAAGCACATCTCCTACTCCAAATTAAAGCAATCTTCAGGCAACTTGCAGATAACTTGCACACACAAGTGCCAGGCAATGACCATCTCCAACAAGAGAGAATCTAACCACAGCCCCTTGACATTCAACGGCATTACCATCTCTGAATCCCCCACCATCAACATCCTGAAAGTCACCATTGACCAGAAACTTAACTGGACCAGACACACACATACTGGCTACAAGAGCAGGTCAGAGGCTAGTTATTATGCGGCGAGTGTCTCACCTCCTTACTCCCCAAAGCCTTTCAACCATCTACAAGGCACAAGTCAGAGGTGTGATGGAATAATCTCCACTTGCCTGGATGAGTGCAGCTCCAACAACACTCAAGAAGTTCGACACCATCCAGGACAAAGCAGCCCGCTTGATTGACACCCCATCCACCACCTTAAACATTCACTCCCTCCACCACCGATGTACTGTGGCTGCAGTGTGTACCATCTACAAGATGCACTGCAGCAACTCGCCAAGGCTTCTTCGGCAGCACCTCCCAAACCTGCAACCTCTACCACCTAGAAGGACGAGGGCAGCAGGCACATGGGAACACCACCACCTGCAAGTTCCCCTCCAAGTCACACACCATCCTGACTTAGAAGTATATCGCTGATTCTTCATCATCGCTGGGTCAAAATCCTGGAACTCCCCCCGTTTTCCAAACCCTAACAGCACTGTGGGAGTAACTTCACCATATCGGCTGCAGTGGTTCAAAAAGGCGGCTCACCACCACCTTCTCGAGAGCAATTAGGGATGGGCAATAAATGTTGGCCCTGCCAGCAACGCCCACATCATGTGAACGAAGAAAAAAAAAGAAAATCCTTTTCCTACTGTTGGATGTATTTATGGAAGCATTACATTAGTCATTAGGAGTTTATAATAACCCAGTGAACCGACCCTGCTTAAGTTTTGCTCAGTTTTATGTTCATAATCTCCACTTGTCACTACTGCACACTATATGAAGAATAGCACAACTCATGGGGTACATTATTTGTAAGTTACAGCTGCTAATATCTGATGTGAAAAGAGACATTTTATTTCATTTTTTTGTTGCTTTTTCTTAACCTAATGAAGACTTCAAAAAGCTCAAGAAGAAAATAGAACTGTTGAAGTGGAGAAGCAAAACTTAGAACAAAAAATGAAAACAGAAATAAATGATGCCAAGCGGGAGGCACAACGCCTGAGAGAGCTACGAGAGGGTTCAGAGACTGAACTCAGCCGGCTGAAATATGCAGAAGAGGAACTTGTACAGGTACAAGAATGTTTAAAAATAATGTCTTTTCTTTTATCAGAGCTTATAAAGCTACAAAATGGTGTCAGCTGAGGTTAATGAAAATCCTCCCTATTTAATAGAGGTAATCTACAAATACATGGCCCGTATTTTCTGATGCCTACGGGTGTGTACGAGCTGTGTACACAGCCGTAGGGACATCAGAAATGTCAGTTTCAGGCATGCGAAGCGCATGCGCTGAAAACCGGCATTTCTGATCTGTCAAGAATCCTCTTCCCAGCTCGGACGCCTGACCTGGAGAAGGGCCTCTGGGTGGAGAGTTCCACTTTCTGCAGAACCTCCGCCCGCTGAAATCACTTAAAAATCTTACGCCTGGTAAAAGCAGGCGTAAGGCCTGCTTTTACCAGCATAAGAGTTTAAAAAAGTAAAGAAAAAAAATTTTTTTTCACTCATTTATAATTTAAAAATACCTTTAAAAAAGGTAAGTTTAATTTTAGCCCCATAAAAAACTTTAATTATTTTTTTCAAAAAATTTAATTTTTGTTTAAAATATTTAATTTCATGTCATTTTAACTCATTTTAAAAACGTGATGGTTTAAAAAAAATTATTTAATGTTTTGATGTGTTTTTGGGGTGATCCCCATTCACACTTTTGACAGGTCTATCTGTCAAAAGTATGAAGGGAGATTCCCTTCTCCCATTGGCTCCCCATGGCCCACATGATCTCAGGGACACTTGCGAACCGCCTGCGCCCCTGGGATACGTGGGCCCTGCGCATTTCATCGTGGAGAGGCCCAGGATCGGAAATGGCCGGACCTCGGGAGCCCTCAGGTAAGGGCGTAGATTTTTTCCAGATTGGAGGCATCCGCACGCAGGAAGCCTCCTATCGGAAATTACTGGCCCAAATTTACTGCAGCATGGGTTCATTGTGTTTGCTAGAAAGTTTCTACTGAAGCAACAGATTATGTTGATGGTGTTATGTTAGAAATTGATGTCCGCTTTGGCTCAGTGGTAGCACACTTGCCTCGCAGTCAGAAGGTTGTGGGTTCAAGCCCCACCCCAGAGACCTGAGCACATAATCTAGGCTGGCACTTCTGTGCAGTACTGAGCGAGTAAAATGCTTTGGGACATCCTGAGGTTGTGAAAAGTGCTATATAAATGCAAGTCTTTGATTTTTTTTTTCTTGTTTATTATTCTGCTGAATATTTAAAAGCAAACTCAACTATTTTAAAAATTAAACAGAAAGCAAACTTGACAGCTTACAGAAGTTTCTGAAATACATATAACACAATTTCTTACAAAATACCACAGTTCTTCATTTTCACTTTACATATCCATTGCTTCAGTCAGAAATACCAACCATCAGGTGAGGAGGTTAAAATTTGTTTGAAAGCAAATAGAATCTTTTTCAATCACAGTAAACCTTTCTGGTTTATAGGAATACATTCAGTCATTTACCCACAAGCAGAATTTTCCATTCTGTTGCTGAAGGGTTATTGCCATGCATTGGGAAAATCTGACACACACAGAGTAATTTTCACCTTCACTGCCTGAGCAGTATTCTGGTGGAGTGGATTGCCTGCCTGTTGTAGAACCTGCCTGGTCTCTAACCCATTGGGATCAATGGGATGAAAATCAAGTGGATTCTATAAAATCGAGTGGATTCGACAACGGGTGGGCAATCCGCTTCACCAGATTACTGCTCAGGCAGTGAAGGTGAAAATTACCCTCCGTGTGTTGAATTTTCTTTGCTACATGACTGGCGACATCTTGTTTTCTTTCTGTTTGTTGGCTGACTTAATTATGAACCATTAAGAGTCCCAAGTGGGACACATTATTCAAAGTACTTAATTGCAACAGTATTTTGAAACCAGTACTCTGGATAACGTATGCTGCATGGGGCCACTTTTATTGAAGAAGCGGGTCTACAATCAAGTCTCTAGGCAAACAAAGAAGCCAAAAATATTGTCATCTGTGAGTGAAAAAATAGCAGTGCACCAATCTGAACTTCCCTATAATGCTGCACAGAGCTTGAAGCACAGAGCTTGAAACACAGGGCAGAGGATTGTTTGTATTCCTTTTCGATCTATTATTTTTATTGAGCACCATGTGTTATTCAGTCTCTGTCACACAACTGTGAAGCATTGATTATACATAAAGTGAAGACCTAATTATAAATTACAGCAGAGTGATCAGTCAATTGGATTACTCCATTCCCAGTCACCAGAAACCTAATTCATAATAAAGTGGTCAAAGGTCGATGAAATTGATGGAGAGCTCTCTGGCGGCACACTGTGCTCATCTGGGAATACCGTCCAAATTATTTATCTTTTTGGGGGTGGTAAGATTTACTTTTGCATAGAATCTACAGCACAGAAACGGGCCATTCGCCCCAACTGGTCTAAGCCAATGCTTTTTATTCCGCACAAGCCTCCTCCCACTCTAATTACCTCTTCACACCTTGCCCCATATCCCTCTATTCCCTTCTCCCTCATGTATGTATCAAGCCTCCCCTTAAATGTGTCAATGCTGTCTGCTCCAACCACCCCATGTGGCAGCAAGTTTCATTTTCTCCCCACTCTCTGTAAATAAATTCCACGTAAATGTTTTATTTGATCCATTAGGAGCTATCTTATAATTATGACCCCTTGTTTTGGACTTACCCACAAATGGAAACAGTTCCTCCGCTTCCACCCTTTCGAACCCCTTCAGAATTTAAAAGACCTCTACCAAGTCTTCTCCAGAAAAAAAGCCCCAGCCTGCTCAATCTTTCTTGATGGATGCATCCTCTCAATTCTGGTAACATCCTTATAAATCTTTTATGCAGTTTCTCCAGTGCTGACACAAGAACTGTAAACAGTACTTCAAGTGTGGCTTAACCAAGATTTTATATAAATTTAACATTATCTCTCTGCTTTTATATTCTGTTCCTCTAGAAATTAACTCCAGCACTATGGCCTTATCAACTTGTGTTGCTACTTTTAGTGACTTATGTATCTGTATTCCCAGATCTCTCTGCTCCTCTACCCTACTTAGTTTCTTCCATGCCAAGGAATAAGTTGGCTTCTTTTTCCTCTGACCAAAATCAACCACGTCACACTTCGCTATATTGAATTCATCTGCTCACTCTGCAAGCCTTTTTATGTCTTCCTGTATTTAGGTGCAGTCCTCCACATTATTTGGTATACCTCCTAATTTGGTATCATCTGCAAATTTTGACACTATACCTTCAATTCCTGAGTCCAAATCATTTGGATCCCTCCGGGCTACCACTTCCCACTTTCTGTCAGTCCGAGAAACTTCCCTTAATGCCTACTACAGTAAAAGTATTGGATTTTCATATATGCATGCAATTCCTGTCAATTTTAAACATTTAAAATGCTTATTCCATATTTATAATTGAAACTGCCTATGGAACATAGGAACAGGAGTAGGCCATTCAGCCCCTTGGGCCTGTTCGATCTCTACCACATCTCCATTTTCCCGTCTTTGCTCTCTATACCTTGATACTCTTACCTAAGAAAAAACTTTCTATCGCAGTCTTAAAAGCTCCAATTGACCCAGCATCCACAGCCGTTTGGGGGGGGGGGGGAAGAGTTTCAAATTTCTACTACCCTTTGTGTGAAAAAGTGTTTCCTGATTTCGCTCCAGAATGGCCTAGCTCTAATTTTAAGACTAAATCCCCTTGAAGTTTATGGTAGTGAGAGCAAGCATGAAATACTAAAATGCACATCCAGAAAAAAATTACTGTAGACCTGTCACAAATAGGTGACCTAAATAGGTGGCATTTTTAAAGCTGTTAAGCATGCTGTTTAACATATCAGAGAACCAGAAACTCAAAAGATAATACAGTAACACAGGGAAAAAATTGCAATCTTTGTAGGTCTGTTAAATTTTTGATGAAAAAACAAAGTGTTTTCCAAAGGTCAAAATGTATATGTTACAGCTTGCCATGTGATTAAAATGTGTAGTAATTTGAATACAGCATATGACAAGGAAATAGCCTGTCCTGACAGTTTGAAAGTTATCTTAAGCATGGTGTATAATTCAGTTTGCTTTTTCTCATGTAAATGAGTTTTGAAGTAATCCTCAGAATACAAACACGGTTAAATGTGCATATTACCGATATGATTTTGATTCAGTAAATCAACAAATTCTACTGGTCAGAATAAATTTAACTGAAATTTAAGTCTATTAATATTCTGTTCCATTTACTCGGCTGGTTTAACTGCACTTAGTTTGTAAAAGTTGACATTCTCATTGTTGTGTTTAAATCCCTCCAGGGCCTTGCCCTTCCCTATCTCTCTAACCTTTTGCAGCCCTACGAGCTTCTCTCCCACCCGAATTCTAGGTTCTTCTAGCTCCAGCCTCTTATGCACCCCTGCTCCCTTCATCCCACTATTAGCAGCTGTGCTTTCAGATGCCTCGGCCCCCATCTCTGGAATTCCTTTCCTAAACCCCTTTGTTTCACCACCCCTCTCTCCCTTTAAGACCTTATTTAAAACCCACGTCTTTGACCAAGCTTTTGGTCACTGCTCCTAATAAGCTTTGGCTTTGTGTCCATTTCTTTTACCTTTTACCTCTGTTAAGTGCCTTGGGACAATTTTCTTCATTAAAGGCCTCATATAAATGCAAGTTGTTATTGTTAACTTGTATAAAATAAAAAACATTTTGAACCTATAAAATATTATTTTTTCATTATAAATGAAGATATATAAAACCAATCAAAAATGTATTTAGCTTCCATGATTTTTTTTATCATTGGAGTAACCACTTTAACTGATGGAGAATATGAAAACTGAGTGCATATCTCTGAATTTCTATTTGATTACATTTTTCCCCAAATGAATGCCATTGAGTCAATGATATCGCCCATAATAACTGCACCAGTTACTAGTTTGTCATGTCAATTCCCACCATGTTGTATCCCATTTTGAAGTGTCCCATTTTAAAGTGCACTCTGCTTTATCTATAGGATTACGTGTGACATAATTATATCACTCTGATAGGGTCCAAAGCACAGGAGCTCATAGGTTTGACTGAAAGTATCTAACTCAGTGAAAAAAAATAAGGGTGAACCCCAGCAGCCCTTTCATAAAGAGTATTTATACTTGCAAGCAGAGGAAAAAGTTGTACTGGACCTGGACCCGGACCCAACATTCAACAAAGTTCACAATATAGGTTAAATTCACTCATATTTTTGCTCCCAACGGGGAACCATGCTCGAAGGAGTCAGAGCTATAGTATTGTAGTCATGATGCGGAGATGCCGGTGTTGGACTGGGGTGGACAAAAATGAGAAGTCGCACAACACCAGGTTATAGTCCAACAGTTTTATTTAAAATTACGAGCTTTCGGAGCGCTGCTCCTCCTTCAGGTAAAGGTACCTTTACCTGACGAAGGAGCGGAGCTCCGAAAGCTCGTAATTTTAAATAAAACTGTTGGACTATAACCTGGTGTTGTGCGACTTCTCATATAGTATTGTAGCACAATCTCCATCTGCACTCCCTTTGGCATGGATTTTTCAAAATAATCTTTCAGGATGTGGGCTTTGGTGGCAAGGCCAGAATTTAGTGCCCATCCCTAGTTGCCCTTGAGAAGTTGATGGTGGGATTTCTTCTTGAACCGCTGCAGTCCGTGTGGTGAAGGTACTCCCACAGTGCTGTTGGGTAGGGAGCTCCAGGATTTTGACCCAGCGACAATGGAGGAACGGCAATATATGTTGCTGAATTTACCCTCGTGTATAAATCTACTTGATCAAATGTAATGTATTACATATTTTTTAAAATAAAACAGAGCAACTATTTGGTATTTTGTGA
Organism: Squalus acanthias; assembly: GCA_030390025.1. Classification (NCBI taxonomy): domain Eukaryota; kingdom Metazoa; phylum Chordata; class Chondrichthyes; order Squaliformes; family Squalidae; genus Squalus; species Squalus acanthias. The sequence continues at coordinate 106,233,640 of CM059426.1, read as the reverse complement.
CTATTGGGAGCGAAGAATAATTAAGAGATGAGTAGAATATGTGAATACTAGGAGGCTGTATTAATGGGGATTTCAATAAAGCAAATATAAATTGGGAATGCCCAAGTTGCCTAGAGCCAGAATTGGTAAATGTAGCACTATTGCTTCATGACTCAGTGCATCACGGAAGCCAAAAGAGGCAGTTCTCAGCCCGACTTGGTTATAGTAAGTGACCTGACAGCATATAGAAAATGGAAGTCATAGCACCCCAGGTGATAGTGGCCGTAACATGATTAATTGACTATGGGATTCAACACTGCCCACAACCAATACCCAGGGACATAATTTTAAAAAGGCAAAAAGTGTAGGAGGGAAGAAGTAAAACTTTCTTTTTGTATAGTTTATCCTCCACATACAGTAGTTCAAATCCTTCTACATAATTTTTTTTTCTCTTTGAATAGAGTGTTTGTTTATTCGTTTTCTTGCTTTTGGCCTATCACAGAGTTAAAAAGGAATTGTGCAGTGTGATTTAGTTATGTGAAAAGTAAAATAACCTGTCTTTTTCTAAGGATGATGCCAGGCATGACCCCTCATCTCTGACTCCCCAATCAAAGAAAATATTCCTTTTTCTATTCACTTTATTTAAAAACCTTCATAATTTTAAAAACCTCAATTAAATCTTATCTGTCCCGATATCTCCAATTTCTCCTCACAACTATATTTTCTCATCCTGCAGAAAAGGACAGGCTATTTTACTTTTCACATAACTAAAGCACACTGCACAATTCCTTTTTACCTCTGTGATATGCCAAAAGCAAGAAAACGAATAAACAAAATCTTAACATTTCCTATCATGGCTACACAATTTTGTGATGGCTATCAAATTTGATGAGTGGCTAGTCAAAGTGACTAGTAATAAAGCAATGGATTTTCAGTGTTACTTACTTTAATAAACTCAAGTACCTTTTCTATTACTCGCAAATGTAACCAGTTTTAATGTGTGATTGGTAGGTTCGTATGGCCCTGAAGAATGCGGAGAAGGAGTTGGAAGTCCGCAGTGGCTGGACAATGCCAGAAATTCTCCAGAAATGGTTGCAGCTTACCCATGAGGTGGAGATTCAGTACTACAATATTAAGAAACAGAGTGCAGAGTTACAACTCCATGTTGTTAAGGAGGAGGTTTGTGTTACACTAAGCATAATATTTTACTATGTTCTTCAAACAGACATGCAAAACACAGTAAAAAGCGACAAGAAAGCATTCTAAAGTTCAGTGAAAATTTGTCATTTATAATGGTGTGAAGGAGGAAAATAGACACTTAATGAGCACCATGGAATACCTATTTTATTTCAACTGAGATAAACCTGATAACTCAAGAGTGCACAATTAATGAATTGTGATGGTCCTACTCACCATTATGTAATTTGTTTGTAAAACAGCAATTTAAAATCATTTTATATGGGTTGTCCTACCAGAGACTCTTAACATTTTACTGCTGTTTTTAGGCAGAGAAGATCAAGAAGAAGCGTAACACTATATTTGGAACATTCCATGTGGCACACAGTTCCTCTCTGGATGAGGTTGATCACAAAATCCTGGCAGCAAAGTAAGATTCTCATTCACTCTCCTTACTAAACACCATTTTACTTTCCTGCTCCAACGCACACAACCTAGATAGTGGCGATGCCATTGCTGAAAGTCTTCTGTGCGTTAGAGCTAGTACGTGCATTAAATGTGTGTTACGATATAGTAATTTTCTGTAGTAGCTTTACTGGAATGGTCACAAATGCTTCTAAAACTTCTGGGAGTAAACTTTGTTGATCATATTGAAGAAGGAGAAAGGGCAAGAAGGTCATGAACCATAGCAGAAGGACAACCAAGATTAGCACTCCCCCAAGCGATGTGTCTGACACAGATGGTGGGGCTCCATTGACTTCACCAAGGAGTATTGTATGATAAGGCTTCACATCACCAAAATCATAGATTAATTTTACTATCTCTAGGAAAGTGGCCTGAAGCTAAGGAGCAGCATCAGTACTAAGCTGTCAGTTTTGGTTTTAAAAAAAAAGAATAATTTGAATGGGGGGGGGAAAGCAGCATGATGTGGAAGAGCAGAGGGATTTGAGTGTACATTAAAATCAATACATTAAAAAAAACACAAGTGGATAAGGCCATAAAAAATAGTAGAATATTGGGTTTTATGGCAAAAGATATAGAATATAAGTCAAGATATGATGGTACAGTAAATCTATATAAACCTTAGTAAAACCACAGCTGGAGTACTATGTGCAGTTGAGGGCTCCATGCTATAAGAAGGATGTTGAGGCAATCAAAAGGATAAAGCGCAGATTCACTAGGTTGTTACCTGGTTTGAGGAAATAAAAGAAAAAAAAATTGGAGCTGTCTTCATTAGAACAGTGGAGATTATGGGATTTGATAGAGGTGTTTAAAATTATGAAGGGATGGGAATGAGTGGATATAAACAGACTGGAGGGAATTTTAACCTTAAAAAAAAAAGGGGTGGGTTGGGGGCGTGGGGGTAGTTAAAGTGTTAAAAAAAAAAGAAAAAGGAAGACTTGCATTTATATAGCGGCTTTCACGACCACCGGACGTCTCAAAGCGCTTTACAGCCAATGAAGTACTTTTTGAAGTGTAGTCACTGTTGTATTGAAATCGGAATCCCAACCTCAATCCGCCTCCAACCCGCCCACTTCTGGTTTTAACGGGAGCGGGCAGCCAACCCGCTGTCAAGAGGCGAGCTGTCTATTTAAATATTATAATGAGGCTGAAAGCGTCTTCTTAACCTCCATTTTGTCTTTAACTGAAGCTGGTCGGGTTTTGCACACCTCGTAAAACTTGTCAGCTACAGCAAGCGAGGACTGCTGCATCCAGGAGGTAAGTGCCTTTAGACTAACCTCTCGGATCCAGGGTCCCTGCCTAACCCCTCACACCCCCCCCTGCAATTGGAGACCCCACCCACGTGGCCTCCGATCGCCTCTGCCCCCCCCCCCCCCACACTGATGATCCTCAGTCTGGCCCCGATGCTCGCCCGGCCCCCCCACCCAATTCTCTGGCCCCGATGCATGCTTCTCCCCCATCCCCCCCGATACACCGGCCCCGATCGTTGCTTCTCTCCTTCCCCACAACACACCCCCCCCCCCCCCCCCCCCCCCGATGCTCTGGCCCCGATCTTCTCTCCCTTCCCCCCCCTCCGATACTCTATACTCTAGCCCGACCTGTGAGGCGAAGTCAGCGATTGCATTGAATGTAAGTAAGTGTGAGTGCTGCTGACATTATTCAGATTGTAGCCACGTAAGTAATACACAGCGATCGAAATTATATCCATTGTTGCTAAAAGGGATGGGCTGGTCCTATCGGCCATCCCTTTATTTAAATCAAACAAGCTGCAGATATTTTTTTTTGGTTTCCTTTTTTTGGAATTTTGTTTTTGCAAAAAAGAATTGTGCATCCAAGGTTGTCATCTCAACAATTGTGCAGTTGCAAAACCATCGGGAGTTTCTCAGTCACAGAGGGTTGTGAGGCTGTGGGATGTATGACCAGAGTTAGTAATTTAAGCAGAGACTTCGGTGTCGATTTTAACCTCTTTCTCCCAGCGAAAATGGTGCGTAAGAGGGGTTAAAATAATCCATGTCCAATTACCAGCCTGAGGCCGGACTGTTCCGCCCAGCGACATTTTATCTTCACAGTCTTTGAAGTCAGCTGCAGGCCGGTGGAGCCCTAATTTAAATCTTAAAGTCACGGTCCAATGATGTCATCAGTGCCACATCAGCATTTCAACTTCCGCATTTGGAAGACCCGCACGGGGCAAACCCCGACACCTCCATCGTGGTAGAACTCCACAGAGTAGCTAGAAGAGTCCAAGGAAAAATAATTTTATATGCAATCCTTGTGGGCCTCCCTTAACCTGGACTTTCCCCAACTGCCGTCGTTCCCACTCCCCCTTTCTTCTTTACTTACCTTGCCGGGGGCCGTTTCTGTGGGTCCCCGGCGGTGGCCTGATCCTCTGTGACTTTCCACTCTTGCCCGCTGGTATTGGCCTGAAAGTTAAAATGTTACTGACCTCATGTCCAGACAGATCGCCGCCCGCTTTGACACCGGCACCCCTGATTCCCAATGTTAACTTTTAAGAATATGATAGATAGCTGGTTGAAGGAAAGGGAATCTAGGTATATGGGAAAAGGGCATGGATGTGGGTTTAGGACTACAGGTCATGTGGAGCATGAACACCAACATGTTGTCAATTTAATGTAAATATATGGATGCTTTGTTTAATCATATTCATTGCTCGCCTTTGCACTTTTCTTCAGATCGGACACCTTTTTCCTAATATCTCTCTAGATTTATTTTGTGTACGGCACCAAGCTTATCACCTGTGCAACTGTTTACCAGCCTGTTGTACTCTGCGAGTTGGTGGCTTGACCCTCCGCATGGTAGATAACACTTCGCTGTACAGTCATGCTGTCAACTATCACCTGTAGGCCTTCATTCAATAGGATTTGGCGCTCTTCCTTCACTTTCTCCCAAAGGATACGGCACACCTGGATGGCCCATTATTTATATTGGTTAAGTGGCTGTTGGTCAGTTCAGCAGCATTATTACCGATGCTTTACAATTGGCCATTCAGTTGTGCATTCGTTTTCATGCACTCGGGCCTAGAAATTCGTAAATGCCACAAAAGCTGCTGGGGCCACCGTGGGCGGGTGTTAACACCTGCCGAAAATGGTGGTGGTGGCAAGACCAGTAAATTGGCGCTGGGGACTAATTAACATTAGCCCAGCGCTATACTCACTGTGCAACGCCATCCTGGTGGCGTTTGTCCTGGCATGAGGCACCAATGTAGCGTGGGCATAGCGTTATTGCAGCAAGAACACCCTGCATAAAACAAAGCTGTCATTTCAGAACACAGTATCGGTTTCTTAAAGGGGAACTGCCTTCTGAAATGAAAAAATAAAAATCATGTAAAAATAGGCAGGTTTTAGCCCTTACAGCTCAACTGCCTTCTGAAAAAAATTAACATTAAAAAGAATTCCCAAATGGAAGTCTTCAGCTCTTAAAGCTGAAAACCCTTCCACACCTTAAAAAAAAAGGAAAAGTGCTTCAGCACTAACTCAAATGGCTCAGCAAGCCAGGGAAGGAGCACCCAGGGTCTCGCACGCAGCACTCCAGCTGCATATGTAGGGGATCAACACTGCAAGAGAGGTCCTCTACCCACATGGGCTTTACCCACAAGGGGGTAGAGGTTATTCCGCAGCTATACAAAACCCTGGTTAGACCACACCTGGAGTACTGTGAGCAGTTCTGGGTACCACACCTTAGCAAGGATATATTGGCCTTGGAGGGAGTGCAGCGTAGGTTTACCAGAATGATACCTGGACTTCAAGGGTTAAGTTACAAGGAGACATTACATAAATTAGGGCTGTATTCCCTAGAATTTAGAAGGTTAAGGGGTGAGCTGATCGAAATTTTCAAGATATTAAGAGGCACAGATAGAGCAGATAGAGAGAAACTATTTCCGCTGGTTGGGGATTCTTGGACTAGGGGGCATAATCTAAAAATTAGAGCCAGGCCTTACAGGAGTGAAATTAGGAAACACTGCTACACACAAAGGGTGGGAGAAGTTTGGAACTCTCTTCTGCAAACGGCAATTGATGCTAGATCAATTGTTAATTTTAAATTGGAGATTGATAGCTTTTTGTTAACTAAAGGTATTAAGGGATATGGACCAAAGGCAGGTAATGGAGTTAGGTCGCAGATCAGCCATGATCTCATTGAATGGCGGAACAGGCTCGAGGGGCTCAATGGCCTATTCATGTTCCTACGTAGGGGCCAGGAGGCCCTCCAGAAAGAAGGATGTGGGACCAGATCACCAAGGCCGTCACTGCATGCAGTGTGGCTCCCACGACCTGGCTCCAGTGTCCAAAGAAGCTTCATGACCTCAGACGAGTGGTCAAGATCATGACCACAGAGGGAAAGCCGACTCCTACAAACTGCACCACCAGCCTCACACACTTCTCAATGCACGACTTTCCCCCCCACCCCCACCTATCAACAATCTGTACCAAACACGAGGCACACCTCCCATTCCTAGCTTCACTTCACCTCACCTCCTAGGAGGAGACAGTGCTGGCCATTCTTGACAGGGGTATGGCTGAGCCCTTGGCCAGCAGTGGGACTGAAAGAATACAAGATGCTGGTATCCTCATACGTTATCCTCCTTCTTGCATGCACCTCTTGCTTTCCCGCCCTCCCCTCACCACAACTCCACCCTTGTGCCTTCCTCATTGCACGCACCGAAGAAATTCAGCCTGCTCAGCCAGTGGTTGACCAAAAAGAGGAAGAGGAGAGTGAAGTAGAAACACCGTTACTTGATTTCACACTCCCAGCCACCAGCTCCTCAAGGTCGACCAGCAAAGCCATTTGCAGTGTTCCCCACTGAAAGTCAGCAGCCTTCTATCAGCCATGCTGCAGCCACTGGGGTAGCACTGCATGACACCAATAGGATAGGTAAAGGCACACTAAGGGAATGCATAAGGGTGATGAGTTGATTTCTTGCTGTCCTATTGGATAGATGTATAAAGTTGGATTGGGAAGTTTGCTTTGTGGTGGCTTTTATTTCAGCATTGTGGCCAAGAGGGCACTGATGGTCAGTAACAGAGGGAAGGCAAGGCGCGGGATAAATGTTGAAAGGGGAATTGGGGTTGTGGTCACTGGTACCGCAGGCGCATGATTCCATCCCGGATATCCCAGCCAGAAAGGGACTGTCTGGGTTGCTTCCAGCTCTTCTGTGCCTTCCTCTTCCCTCTGCGAGCGATTGCTGTAAATCTGAAATAAAAGCATAAAATGCTGGAAATGCACAGCAGGTCAGGCAGCATCTCGACCTGAGACGTGAACTCTGTTTCTCTCTCCACGGATGCTGCCTGACTTGCTGCATTTTCTGTCTTCTCATAGGCCTTCCTTTACCATCCGAGGCTTTGCAAGCGTCCAGCAGCACGCCCTACACACTTAAAAACTTTTAACATGTGTTGCACCAAGCCACTACTACGATAACATTAAAAAAATCCAGTGCAACAGCTTAAATGCAAACTTAACCTGAAAGATGTGTGTGTCCCTTTAAGAGGTGCTGACAGCATCTGTCAGTCTGCTAAACACTGGTTTTCATGGAGCGCTTAGGACCCAGCGCTGAACTGGGTCAAGGGGTACGATAGCATAGTGGTTATGTTACTAGACTAGTAATCCAGTGGCCTGGACTAATGATCCGGAGATGTGAGTTCAAATCCCACCACGGCAGCTGGGGAATTTAAATTCAATTAATTAAATGAACCTGGAATAAAAAGCTATATCAGTAATGGTGACCATGAAACTACTGGATTGCCGTAAAAACCCATCTGGTTAACTAATGTCCTTCAGGGAAGGAAATCTGCCATCCTTACCTAGTCTGGCTTATATGTGACTCCAGACCCACAGCAATGTGGTTGACTCTTAACTGCCCTCTGAAATAGCCCAGCAAGCCACTTAGTTGTATAAGGGGCCTCACCACCATCTTCTCGAGGGCAATTAGGGATGGGCACTAAATGCTGGCCTTGCCAGCGACGCCCACATCCCGTGAATGAATTTTTTAAAAATAAGGTCAAAGTTCGCAGTGGTGACATTAAGACGGCGTGCATCACCCAGGGTCAGCGCTGCTATCGGCAGCGCTAAGGCCCTCACCAAAATGGCGGCCGCCAAGTCCCGCGCCAGAGAAGAGCACTAGAGTGGTGGCCGTCATGTTTCGCCAGGATAGCGGTGCAAACGGGTGGCGGTAATTAGCCCAATTTTTGGGCCTCAACCTTTCAACAAATGCAGCGAGTACAGTTGTGTAACTAATTGCATTTTATTTTTAAAAGGAGGAAAAAAGTCTTCTCCCAGTAAATGCACTGTTGGTTATTATCACTACAACATGAAACTAAATATTAATAAAATGAATTGCTGCTGATGAGAGGCTTTCTCTGCCAGAATTCTGAATAGATGGAAATAATTTGCATTTAATACTTCACCTGTGAAAATTAGTGGGCAAATGGAAAGATCATTTTTATTGTAGCTGATGAGATAAAATAGAATGGAAATAACTTTTTCTGAAACAGAATGGGAACTTGAAGCTATTCAGAGGCAGAATTAAAACTGTTGTTCATTTAAAGGGGTACAATAAAGATTGGAAAGTGAAGCTAGAAATTAGGATAGGTGAGTTTCAAAACTGTCCCCAAAAGTCATATTGCAAGCAGTTGGTTCTTGCAGTTTCATTTCTTTTCCCAGATGACTTCTTTTGGAAGTTCGCAAGTTGGCACTTCATTAATATTGAAATTAGACATAAATGATGTGCAGGCTAAAGGCCTGCAAAAATACTATTACTATCATTCACACGCTGGGTGAAAAAGGGAGAATAGTTTGTTGGGTTCCATGGTAGGTTTAAAAAAAAAGGATAATTGCGGACCTCAATTGTCTATTTTCTTAAATCCCTTTTGATCTCAGAAATTGCAGCTTGAAAAGGTTTTTTTGAGAGTATGTCAAAGTCAATTTACAACCATTGTGACTCACTTATGACTTGTGCTATACTCTTTTTATAGAACAGGCCCACAGTATTTTGATTGTTTAAATTTCAGTAATAATTTGTTGGATACAGAGATCTGTATTAGTAATGGCTTGGGAATTTATCTCCTGAAAAAGCAATTTGAGAGGGAAAAGAATTGTTTCAGTATTTTTGATCTTCTGTCATTGTGAACAAATTGAAGTGAATTCATGTTGCTACTCATAAATGACTCTGATCTTTTCATGCAGTTTTTGTAACTTACACTGATGTCCTTGCAGCAGTTCATGTGCGGTTGTAAGTATTCATGCCTTTCCAGATAATTCAAGTTAAATTGACTCTACAATATTGGCCCTGAATTCACGGTCGGTATGGTGCATACTCTGAGTACGCCGTCATACCGCCTTTGAAACTGACCAAGTTCGAGATTTCCGCATAAATCCCGAGTTTGCGATCTGTCAAGTTCTGACTGCACATAGGCTTTGCTGCACGTTTCACTTCCTCATTCAAATCAACGTGCTGGCGAAAAGTTGAGCTATTTGCCCACCTACTGCGCGTTAATTACCCTGAAAATGTTTACATCTGGTGCAAACAGGCACAGGAAGCCTGTTGCACAGCGTAAGGGTGAGGAGAGGATGAGTAAATTATATTAAAGTTCAGCTAGATTTATGCTACAGCTAATAACGATGAGGCACTGGTTCATGTCTGAGCGGATACAAACTTTGAAAGAAAGTTTCATTTGTTTAAGTTTGTAAACAGGACCTTTTTGTGTCACCGTCTTTGCTGCACAAAGGCCTTTTGTAATTTTGGTTTAATTATTTACGGTTTAACTATTTCCCAACTTCTATTTAGATAGGATTTAATTCACTTTCATGATTTCCTCATGTTATCAGACATTTAAACTCTCGATTTTAGATGATTTAAATTAATCAAATAATTAGTCTAATAGAGGAGAAACTAATTCGATAGAATGGTCTGCACAGAGTGACCTTAAACGGAGTGCTTCTAAACAGAGTGTTAAAGTTGGGAATTTGGAGAAAGTTGGAAATTTGGAGAGAGTGGGAATCGGAGTACAGTGGGAAGGAGGTGCTGCTTTTTGCCTCCAATACTTGTAGTCCTTTGTGTTACAAGTAAATATTTAATTTCATCTACCTATAAAACTTAAACTGGATCTAGTAATTAGTTAAAATCTAAACTATAAGCTAAGTTAATTAAATACATAAATTTTAATTAATTAAATAACTAAAACAAAGTTTTTAGGGATGGCAGTGCAGGTGTGTGCTGCAACTGCAGCATGTGGGAGTTTTTGGAGAGCATCGCGATCACAGATGACCACGTCTGCAGTAAGTATCTGCATCTCGAGGAACTTCAGCTCAGAGTTGTTGAGCTGGAATCTGAGGTGCAGACATTGCGAGACATCGGGGAGGGGGAGAGTTATCTGGACACTTTGATCCAGGAGGCAGTCACACCCCTTAGGTTAGGTAATGGTATAGGTCTGGTTAGTGGTCAGGGACAGGAGGGTATGACTGCAACTCAGGCAGGTAAGGGGACCCCAGGTGCAGTGCTGGAGGCACCTTGGCCATTGCACTTATTCAACAGGTACGAGGTTCTTGCTGTCTGTGTGGATGAGGGCAAAGTCTGCAGGGTGGATGAGCAAACTGACCACGGCACCATGGTACAGGAGGCCATTCAAGTGCGGGGAGTGAAAAGGAATGTTGTAGTGATAGGAGACAGTATCGTCTGGGGGATAGATACTGTTCTCTGCAGCCGGGACCGGGACTTCCGAAGGCTGTGTTGCCTGCCTGTTGCCAGCATTATGGATACCTTCTCGCTGCTGGAGAAATATTTGGAGTGGGAGCGGGAGGATTCAGTTGTCGTGGTCCACGTAGGAACCAACGACATAGGTAGAACTAGGAATGAGGTTCTGCTGAGAGAGTTTTGAGGAGCTAGGGTCCAAATTAAAACGCGGCAGCTCAAAGGTAACCTAAGCCATATGTAAATTGGCATAGGGACAAGCAGGTCAGAGAGTTAAATACATGGCTCAAAGAATGGTGTGGGAGGAAGGGGGTTCCGATTTGTGGGGCACTGGCACCAGTACTGGGGAAAGAGGAAACTGTTCTGTTGGGACAGGCTCCACTTAAACCGGGCTGGGACCATTGTCCTGGCAAATTGAATAACTGGGGCTGTAGATAGGGCTTTCAACTAAAAAAGTGTGGGTGGGGGTGGGGTCAGTTGAGGGGAAACTTAGAAATCTAAAGAGAAAAGTCAATGCAGTGGAGCAGTGCAGCGATATGGGTAAAGAGAAGCAGAGTGTGACAGGAAGGGGCAGACAGTTTAATGGTAATAGTGCATCTGCGAATAAGGTGAAAGCAGGAAATAATGGTAAAAAGTTCAAATTACAGGCTCTTTATCTGAATGCATGAACCATTCGTGACAAGATAGACGAATTAGTGTCACAAATAGAGATAAATGGCTTTGATCTAATGGCCTTTACAGGTTGCAAGGTGACCAAGGTTGGGAACTAAATATTCCAGGGTACTTGATGTTTTGAAAAGACAGGCAGAATGGAAAAGGAGGTGGGGTAGCCCTGAAAGTAAAGGATGACATAAGGACACAATAGTGAGAAAGGATCTTGGCTCGGAAGATCAGGAAGTAGAATCAGTATGGGTGGAGATAAAAAGGGGCAGAAAACACTGGTGGGAGTTGTTTATAGGCCCCCAAAAGTAGCTATACTGTTGGACAGAGTATGAATCAACAAATAATAGGAGCTGGTAACAAAGGTAATTCAATAATCGTGGGGTACTTTAATCTTCTTATAGACTTGGCACATCAAATTGGCAAAGGTTGTGTGGAGGACGAGTTCTTGAATGTATTCAATACTTCATAGATCCATCCAGGGAACAGGCTATTTTAGATCTTGTATTGTGTAATGAGCCAGGGTTAATTAGTAATCTCATAGTAAAGGATCCTCTGGAGAAGAGTGATCATAATATGATAAGTATTTCACTCTCAAACTCAATGTGAAATTCTAAGTACAAAACGAGAGTCCCAAACTTAAAGAAAGCCAGTTACATAGGTATGAGTGGCAGGTTGGCTAAGGTAGATTGGGAAATTAGATTAAAAGGTATGACGGTAGATAAGCAATGGCAAACATTTAAAGAAATATTCCAAAATTCTCAACAAATTTACATTAATTGAGAAATAAAAACTCCACGACAAAAATGATCCATCTGTGGCTAACTATAGAAGTTAAGGATAGTACAAGATTTAAAGAAGAGGCTTATAATATTGCAAAGAATAGTAGTACGCATGAGGATTGGGAGAGCTTTAGAAACCAGCAACGGATGACCAAAAAATTGAAAAAAGGGAGAAAATAGAATACAAGAGTAAACTAGCAAGAAATATAAAAACAGATTGTAAAAGATTCGACAAGTATGTAAAAAGGAAGAGAGTAGCGTTGGTCCCTTAGAGGCTGGGACAGGAGAAATTATAATGGGGAATAAGGAAATGGCAGGGACTTTAAACAAATATTTTGTATCTGTCTTCACAGTAGAAGACACAAAAAGCATACCAAAAATAATGGGGAACCAAGGGGTTAATGAGAGTGAGGAACTTAAAGTAATTAGATCAGTAGAGAAAAAGTACTTGAGAAACTAATGGGACCAAAAGCCGACAAATCCCCTGGACCTGATGGCCTACATCCTGGGGTTCTAAAAAAGGTGGCTGCAGAGATAGTGGATGCATTGGTTGTGATCTTCCAAAATTCCCTAGATTCTGGCACAGTCCTGGCGGATTGGAAGGTAGCAAATGTAACCCTGCTATTCAAAAAAGGAGGGAGAGAGAAAACGGGCAACTACAGGCCAGTTAGCCTGACATCAGTCGTCAACATGGTTTTATGAAAGGGAAATAGTGTTTAAAACATTAATTCGAGGTTGTAACTAACAGGGCAGATAAAGGGGAACCAGTGGATGTAGTATATTTGGATTTCCAAAAGGCATTCGATAAGGTGCCACATAAAAGGTTGTTACGCAAGATAAGTACTCATGGGGTTGGGGGTAATATATTAGCATGGATAGAGGATTGGTTAACGGACAGAAAACAGAGAGTAGGAATAAACGGGTCATTTTCCGGTTGGCAGGGTGTAACTAGTGGGATACCGCAAGGATCAATGCTTGGGCCTCAGCTATTTACAATCTATATTAATGACTTGGATGAAGGGACCGAGTGCAATGTATCCAAGTTTGCTGACTATACAAAGCTAGACGGGAAAGTAAACTGTGAGGAGGACACAAAGAGCCTGCAAAGGGATATGAACAGGTTAAATGAGTGGGTAATAAGGTGGCAGACGGAGTATAATGTGGGGAAATGTGAGGTTATTCACTTTGGTAGGAAGAATAGAAAAACAGAATATTTTTAAATGGTGAGAAACAATTAAATGTTGGTGTTCAGAGAGATTTAGGTGTCCTCGTACAGAAAACACAGAAAGTTAGTGTGCAGGTACAGCAAGCAATTAGGAAGGCAAATGTTATGTTGGCTTTATTGCAAGGGGGTTGGAGTACAAGAGTAAGGGAGAGACCACACCTGGAGGACTGTGCACAGTTTTGGTCTCTTTATCTGAGGAAGGTATTACTTGCCTTAGAAGCGGTGCAACGAAGGTTTACTAGACTAATCCCTGCGGTGAGAGGGTTGACCTATGAGGAGAGATTGAGCAGATTGGACCTATACTCTCTGGAGTTTAGAAGAATGAGAGGTGATCTCATTGAAATATATAAGATTCTGAGGGGGATTGACAAGGTAGATGCTGAGAGGTTGTTTCCCCTGTCTGGAGAGTCTTAAACTAGGGGGCATAGTCTCAGGATAAGGGATCAGCCATTTAAGACTGAGATGAGGAGGTATTTCTTCACTCAGAGGGTTGTGAATCTTTGGAATTCTCTGCCCCAGAGGGCTGTGGATGCTGAGTCTTTGAGGATATTCAAGGCTGAGATAGATAGATATTTGGACTCTAGGGGAATCGAGGGATATGGAGATCGGGCAGGAAAGTGGAGTTGAGGTCGAAGATCGGCCATGATCTTATTGAATGGCTCGATGGGCCATATGGCCTACTCCTGCTCCTAATTCTTATGTTCTTATGATAGGACTATAAGACTGTAATTATAGGTTTATGTTGTCATGGCCCAGAATTAAAGGGCCGACGTTAATTCAGCTGCATGCTTTGTATGAAAAGCATCCTAATCGAGTTTTATGGTTTTCAGGACACCTTCAGTAAAAAGTATCTCAAGACTTTTCAGTGTTTGATCGAATTCTATTGATGTTGAAATCTTGGTTTGTGTTTTAAATACTATTGCAATGATTGTAATTTATTAATAAAACAGCATTCTGGCTGCTAAATTATTTTAAGTGAGTTGTGGGCAAATCAGCAATCTCCTCTGTTTCCTGATTGGCTAAGAGTCAGGAAGTGAAAGGAGCACCGCCCCACATGGTCCCAGGTTCACACATGCTCCTGGGATCCGTGGGACACTACGCTGCGCACAACTCTGCATCGTTTGAAAGCAGCTTTTCAGAGGGGGAGTTCGCACGAGGTAAGTGCAGATTTTGTTCAGATGTCAGCGGCGTACCCCTTAGCTAAGCTGCTGACCGCAAATTCGGGGACGTTATGTATTTTTGCATTTTTTAAAAAGGTAGTCAGCGTGAATACCTTTTGACTTTATCAGTTAATTGGAGCTGGTTGATCATCACTCATGCTACAGAAATGTGTCGGAGGTTAGTTCAGTGCTTAGTGAGTGAGATATTACTTTTCGTTTGAACTCTCTTAAATTAACTTTTGATTCATTAAAACTTATTTAAGCTTTGACCGGAATGAGGGAATAAAATTGAGTAGAAGTACAGAAAAGCTGCAAAAGATCAAGAGGGATCTGTTTTAGTAAAGAAAGAAGAAAGACTTGCATTTATATAGCGCCTTTTACGACCACCAGACGCCCCAAAGCGCTTTACAGCCAATGAAGTACTTTTTGAAGTGTAGTACTGTTGTAATGTGGGAAACGTGGTAGCCAAGTTGCACACAGCAAGCTCCCACAAACAGCAATGTGATAATGACCAGATAATCTGTTTTTGTTATGTTGATTGAGGGCTAAATATTGGCCAGGACACCGAGGATAACTCCCCTGCTGTTCTTCGAAATAGTGCCATGGGATCTTTTACGTCCACCTGAGAGAACAGACGGGGCCTTGGTTTAACGTCTCATCCGAAAGACAGAGACGTTAGTAAGAAAGAGATGAAGCATCCAATGAAGAATTGGCAGTGGATTGCTAAATGCAGTAATATTACTTGGAAGCTGGCAAATTGCTTTATTTTGCAGCTGGCTAATTTGCAAATAGAACATCTGCATTCCTTAATTATGTTTGCCTCGGTATCAGATCCAGTAGCTGATGGAATGTTTTTTATGATGAGAAAATCATTAGGAGAGGGCAGATTTTATCCTGTTTTTAAAAACTATTCGTAGGGTTTATGTGTATGTTCTTGTTAGTTCTTTTATTAGCAGCATTTTCTTCTCCTTCCTTTCCCCTCCCAATTTCGACTCCTCCCACCCCAAGCTCAGGCAGCTCTTGCCTAAATGTGAGCCTCAACTGTGACATGGTGGCAGGCTATTAATTCATGGAGGACACGGGAGCCCAATTTCATCCACACACGTGCACTTTCCAGCAGAATCATTGGATAACAATCAGGAGTAGGAAGCCTGGCTGATTTTATTTGTATATCCCTGTCTCTACTGCACCTCAACTGAGGTCAGCAATTAAACAAAGAATCTGGGACTTTCCTGTTGTGTATACAGTACACTTATCCGCTAAGCCATTGGGAATCTTACATTTTTTAAAAATGCTTTAAGTTGGAAATGATAAGTTGTTTTAATCAGGCAATTTACAATTTTTGTTTCCTTTGCATCTATATTTCAGACAAGCATTATCTGAGGTGACAGCAGCCTTGCGTGAACGGCTACACCGCTGGCAGCAGATTGAGAAAATTTGTAGCTTTCCAATCGTGCACAATGCAGGAATGCCGAGCCTAACCTCCATTCTGTATTCTGAGCACAGTTGGGTGGTCATGCCACGTGTGTCTGTCCCACCATATCCAATAGCTGGTGGAGTAGATGACTTGGATGAAGACACGCCACCAATCATTCCACAATTTCACTGTAAGTTACAAATCCCATCTCCTGACAAGAGAGAAAACAAGCAACTGAGACCTTGACATTTCAATTCTGAACATTAGAGCTTCACATTCAGCTAAGGAAGAGGATAGGGTCAGACAGAAGCTATTACTTTCCACTCTGCTACTCCCAGCCAATTCTTAGCCAGTTGAACACCTGACATTTGCAGAACCATTTTACATTTCAGAATATGTTGTGGAGAAGAGCACTGCCATTTGAAGTACAATACTTGAATGAAAGCTTTTCTACTCTATAGTTGTAAATGATAATTTAATTGTCCAGTGAATACAGTGAATTATCATTTAATGACTCAATTTGGAAATGTTTTAACAATCCTTAAATAGGAATCACCCATGGATATAGAATAAAGAACCTGTAATGGTTCATTACTTTATATTCTTTCATTCTTGTAACTAACTTGCATAACATACTGTAACAAGTACAGTATTCTACATTTAATTTGCCATTTAACCCTTAGCTACATTTGGATTCTTATTGTGTATTCAGCTAGATTTTCAAGAAGCTAAAAGTTAATATCCCTCTTCTTTCAATTCCTTGCCCCCCACACAAATCACTTTCTCGTGCCCTTTCTCTCCCGCACACACACTCAATCTCATGCATCTGTACAAACACAATAATGACTTTGCACTATCATATATTAAGACTAATGCTTTACCTCATGAAGTGGGTTGGTCCAACAGTTACTTGGATGAAGTATAATGGCCCGGATTTTGCGGTCAGTGGCGAACGAAGGCGCTCACCATTCATTATGCTTACAGCTGCCCACAGACTTTTAGTGGGCTTTAAGGTACCGGTGTAGCGAAGTTTGTGGAGGAGCAGGGCAACTCGGACAGCAACTTCCTGATTTCCATGTTTAGCTGCGCATGTGCGGATACTGGAAGTCTCTGTCCGATTTACTCCATAATAACAGTAAGCGCTGATAGCTTTCATTATTCCTACCACGAAATCTGGGCCAGTGAGTATTATCAAGAGTTTGGTCAGCAACTTTTAGTATTTTGTAATACTGGGTCTCAAATCTGCATGAGAAAGCTAGCGTCTTAACTGTTGCACTATTCGATCACTTTGACTTAAAATCATTATGACCAGTATTATAGATGTTAGCGCCCAAGGCACCTCTTCATTATTTCATTCGGCAGCAGTAAATGGTGTTTATAATGCTGCATAATACTATAGACATTCAGCTTCTTGGCTTGGTAGTGACATCTGAAATATGCTGGTGGGGAACAAATAGCAAGGAAGGCTGGACAAAACTGGTAGAAGAAAGCTTGGGCTGACTTGTCACCATTGGCAATTTCATTGTTCTGTGAAGCCTTCTTCTGCTCAGTGGACTGTCATGGCCCTGTTTGTGAGGTTGAAGAAAAAGTTGATCTACTCCTGGATTCAGTACAGTTCAAACCCGGTGGGCTTGATGAAGGCAGTTTATTTCATGTAAAAATTCACCCTCACTAACATTGAAAATAATAGGCTCAGCTCTCAATCTGCTACAAGATTATCATTATTTTCTTTTCTTGGGATGTGGGCAAAACTGACACAGCAGTATTTATTGCCCATCCCTAGTTGCAGTGAGCATGTAAAGAGTCTACTATGTAGTGTGGGACTGGAGTCACGTGTAGGCCAGACCAGGTAGGAGTGGTGGCTTCCCTTCCCTGAAGGACATTAGTGAACCAGTTGGGTTTTTACGACAATTTGGGAGCTTTCATGGTCATTTTTTCTGGTGCCCTCCCCCACAAATTTACCAGATTTGAATTCACGACCTCTGAGTTGCTGATTTAGTAGCACAACCACGAGCCTACCTTACCCTACACCTTGGAGCATCACCACAAGAATTGTGCTTAAAACAGACTGCCATATTTATGTCAGAAACGCAGGAGCTGTACCTCACCATCTGCATCAATCTAAAATGTCTGCGAAAAATACCAGAGACCAAACTGCTTCTCTTGTTTGTTGAATTGTCCCAGGCAATGTTATTGCTGGGAACACTCCTTCGTGTGACAAAAGTTTAAATGAAGAGTTAACCATCACTTGCTGAACATATTTCTTGGAGGTAAGACAGGTAATTTGTTATACAACAAAAACTGGCATTTTACCTCCAGCCCTTTTATGTAAAATTGCAGTACACTTGGCAAGTGTTGAAAGTGGTGGATATTGCACCAAGCCAAATCACTTGCTTTAGCTATATAAAATCTGTTTGTATCCAATTAAAATTTTCCAAGTCTTTCAATGCTCTTAGCAACTACTAAAATTAATTTGTAGAATAGATATTTTTGTTAAATGTTACAGATGTCCATTCTGCTCCATATTATTCTGTCACCTAATATACAGAAATAAACAAACAGACTGGGTGGCAGTTCAGGTTGGATTCTGGGACCTGGATTCAGACTCCTTCCCTGTCTACTGGCTGTGCCGAAGCTATGTGAAATCAGTTTGAGAAGTCTTATTAGTAGATATATAAAAGCAAGGAAGTTACGCTGAATCTTTATGAATCACTGGTTAGGCCTCAGCTGGAGTATTATGTCCAATTCTGGGCATTTACTAGAATGGTACCAGGGATGAGGGACTTGAGTTATGTGGAGAGATTGGAGAAGTTGGGATTGTTCTCCTGAGAGCACAGTAGGTTAAGGGGAGATTTAGTAGAGGTGTTCAACAATATTATGGGTTTTGATAGAGCAATGTTTCCACTGGCAGGAGGGTCAGTAACCAGAGGACAGAGATGTAAGATCATTGCAAAGGAAGCAGAGGGGAGATGAGAATTTTTTTACACAGCAAGTGTTATGATCTGGAATCCACTGCCTGAAAGGGTGGTGGAAACAGATTCAGTAGTAACTTTCAAAAGAGAATTGGATAAATACTTGATGAGGATAACAATTGCAGGGCTATGGGGAAAGAGCAGGGGAGTGGGACTAATTGGATAGCTCTTTCAAAGAGCTGGCACAGGCATGATGGGCTGAATGGCATCCTGTGCTGTTTGAATCTATGGGGGCGATTTTGTCAAGGGGCGCGTTGGAGGCGGGACTGCTGCTTGTCGGGTTTTAGTCCCGCCTCCATCGACTTGTGGCCAACCCACGCTATTTTCCCTTGATT
Organism: Squalus acanthias; assembly: GCA_030390025.1. Lineage (NCBI taxonomy): Eukaryota > Metazoa > Chordata > Chondrichthyes > Squaliformes > Squalidae > Squalus > Squalus acanthias. Next base: position 106,214,774 of record CM059426.1, on the reverse strand, counting down.
GGCCTTGTTAAGCCGGCCAGCAGGCTTAGCAGGCCAATTAAGGGGAAGCCAGTTACAGAGAACATCAGTGTATGACGTTTCATCTGTCAAAAAATTTTGACATGATTTGTCATTGTTTGACAGCTCTGTGAAGCTGTCAAACATTGACATTCTATGTTGTTTGATGAGTTCTTGTATTCAAGACTCATCAAACCTCTTTCTTTAGCAGAAATTAGATGGATGTTGCATCGGAGAATGCAGCAGCCATCTGTCATCGCTGCCGGTGAGATGCGAGACTCTCCGTATCCCCAACTGTTGAAGCCTGCAGGAAGAAACAAAGGTAAGTAAACATTTTCTGTCACTTTCCACTCACCTCACATACTTACCTCTCCATACTTGCATCCATCACTTACCTCTACAGCGCACTTTTGCACCCCTCCGACCCCCGCAGACCCACTGCTCGCCTCGGTGACCCTGGCGGGGTTTCCCAATGTCGGGAAGCACGCGCCTCTGGTGGAAAAATGGGGATAATCCTCTTAACTGCCTGTTAACTACCTGTTAAGTGACTGTAATCCCCTTCCCGCCTCCAGGAGATGGGACCCGGCGTGGGTCGGCCACCCGCTTCCTGGGAAGATGGCACGGAGGTGGGTTGGGGGGCGGGATGGGGCTGCCGGGAAAATGGCAGAATCTGGGGCGGGTACCCATCCCGCCCCAGATTCTGCCATTTTCCCGGCAGTCCCGCCTCCATACCCGCCTCTCCAGGGCTGGCAAGATTGCGCCCTATGATTCTATGATACGGGACTGCAACACAAACTACTCCTAAATTGGTACTGAATTGGCAAAGTCAATTAGGGCAGGGCACAGGAGGCTAGTATGAGAAATAGACTGCCAGTTAACTTTTGCATTGTACCTGAGGACTGCTGAATGACAGACCACAAATTGTGTAGCTATTTTCTCTTGGGATTTTAATTTTTTTAAATCTGGAAGATTTAGGCTAAATAATTGTACTTAACCTATTGTTTTTTTTTTAAATTGCAGATGTGTCACAAATAGTTGTTTGTCTAAAGTGTTACAATAATGATTGCTTGAACTTTATAATAGTATTAGTGGTACATTGTTTTCAATCATCAGAAATGCCAGTTACATGAGGTGTTAAATTATATGATAGCTTTTTTGTTGTTGCATGTTTTGCAAGTAAGTGATCCAGTTAGCAATCATTCAGTTTAATTGCCACAGCCAAATCTAATTTTTTAAGATAAAAAAAGGAACATAGCAATAGGTACTGTACATTGTTTTCAATCATCAGAAATGCCAGTTACATGAGGTGTTAAATTAAAATGATAGCTTTTTAAGATTAAAAAAAAAAGGAACATAGCAATAGGTACATTGGTACATTGTTTTCAATCATCAGAAATGCCAGTTACATGAGGTGTTAAATTAAAATGATAGCTTTTTTTGTTGCATGTTTTGCAAGTAAGTGATCCAGTTAGCAATCATTCAGTTTATAGAAGTAGGCCATTCAGCCCCTCAAGCCTTCTCCGCCATTCAATTAGATCATGGCTGATCTGTAACGCAGCTCCACTTACCCACCTTAGCTCTATATCCCTTGATCCCCTTACCTAACAAAAATCTATTGATTTCAATTGACCCAGCGTCTATAGCCTTTCTAGGGAAAGAATTCCAGATTTCCACTACCCTTTTGTGTGAAAAAAGTGCTTTCTGATTTCCCTTCTAAATGGCTGAGCTCTTGCTCTTGATTTCCCCACCAGAGGAAATATTTTCTCAGTGTCTTTCCGATCAAACCTTTGCAGCATTTTACAATACCTTGATCAGATCACCACTCAATCATCTATACTCAAGGGAATACAAGACAAGTTTATGCAACCTGTCCTCCTAATTTAACCTTTCAAGCCCTGGTATCATTCTGGTGAATGATATTTGCTTAGTGGTATTTTAGATCATAAAAGTGTAAATCCCTGTTTCTAAATGTTTGTTTGTTTGTTTGTGTGTATGTGTTTTTTTTCAGCAGTAGCTCATAGTAAACTCACTTATAACTTACCAAAAAGCAGTAGCCAGGGTCGCTGTCGGCGGCCCAACATGATCCCTCCTGGAGTTTCACCTTCCTCACAATCCTCCACTTCTGACATCTTTATAATGAACAGCTGTTCAACCCTTCATCGCGGTGAGGAGGAGGAAGATGCCATATTCTTCACAGCTGACAAGAATTGGTAACTAGATTGTTGTGTGTTATGAAATGAATTGAAGCAAATTAAATTATATTTTATCCTGCCACAGTTTGTTCGGCATTCTCACAGCCACGAGAGCACTGGGAAATTGAATGGTACTAAATTACTTTATCTTTAGTTAGTTATAAACCCCAGAAACATGATGCATGCTAGCTTACTGCCAATGCAATGTGTAAAATGGATTAAAAATAAACTTAGGTTCTGCAAATTTCTCAGTGGGACAGTCTGAATTGGGGCAAAATTTGGGGGGGGTGGGGGTGGTGTGGGGGGCACATATAGGCCTTGCACCAACTGGAGGAGGGTGTGCTTGACATCATTGGACAGGAAGTCACCGAGGCCGTGGCAACGGGTGAAGTTGAAGTCCTTGTGGTGTGCTCGTTCCTAATCTTCTCGCATCCCACTTCCACCTCATCCCACAATCTCTTCTCACGCACAAGCTGCCGATGCTGTATGCATGTATATCTTGCGCTCTCTCTCTCTCTCTCTCTCTTTTCCCTCTCCCCCCCCCCCCCCCCCCCCAAACAACCCAACCCTTGTGCCCTTCTGCTTTCAGGTAACCAAGAACAAGCAGCTGCAGAGCCTGTCCTCGAGGCGAAGGAGGAGAACGAGGGAGAAGAAGAAGACACACCGTCACTGCATCTGACACTTGCAACACCAGCTCAGAAATTGGCACTGTGCGTACTTTAGAGGGTAGTGTAGATACAAGGTGAGGCACCGGGCATGAGTGGGCTGCAGCAAGGCCAGGGGGAAAGGGCAGCTCGGGGGTCAGCTCCCCAGAGGGCGAGTTCGCGTGCGAGTTCTGCACACGACTCAGATGAGGACCTCGATGGGGCGGCCTTCAGAAGAAGGGTGATGGGCGTGCACACTGAATTGCTAGGTGCAATGGCAAGCCTGCCAGAGAGCCTTTTGGCAATGTCAAGGAGCATGGAGGAGTCCGCCTCCAACATTGGCTGGGGCTTTGCACAGAGCTTGGAGCCCATGATTTCCAGGCTGGAAATGATGGAAAACTCCAGGAGAGGCTGTCTCAACACAGACATGATGTTGCATGTGATGGGTGATGTGGCTGCCATTGCAGCACAGGCAGAAGCATAAGTGCTGCAGCGGAAGCGCAGACCGCTGTCCTGCAGTCTCCGCTTGCTGCCACCCAAGCTCAAGCTGCTGCCATCTTGGCTGGGTTTACCAGTGTCAAACCGGGCTTGCAGGGTGTTGCAGCAGCCCAGCAATCTGTGCTCCAACAGATTGCTAGGAATGCTGAGGTACCGCCCCAGGGGAGTGGCAGTGGATTTGTGGAGCAAGAACTTGCTGTCCTCTCTCAGGATGACAGCATTCCTGTTCCCACTACTGTCAATCCGCCATTGCCCTTGCAGCTGCCTGTCAGCCAGCCAGCCAAGACGGCTGCTGCCCATGCCGAGGTGATGCAGTCTACAGTTGAGCCTTCTAGGTCCAGAGCTGCTCGAGGTCATCCTGCAAGGCCAGTTGAAGTCTCCCCTACGGAAACTCAGCAGCCTTCCACCAGCCATGCTGCAGCCACTTGGGGAGCACTGCATAGGAGCATCAGAGCAGGATAGGGCACCCGCACGACGGGCACTAAGGGATTGCACAAGGGTGATTAGTTGATATAGTAATTGTGAATTGAATATTGCTAAATTTATTTATTTTGTTTGGAATCTGTTTTGTGGTATCTCTCATGCTCAGGAGGGCACTGTAATATTCCATGACAGTGGGATGGTATGATGGGGATGTGGCTGATGATGTGGTGAGCAACGGGGATCTGAGGTTTCATTCACTGGAATCTGAGCCTGATGAGGGGTTCACGGACAACCCGTCAGGAAGGGGGATTTACTGCTTGCCTCCTTCCTTCCTCCTCTCCCTCGTCCTCTTCTGGAGGTGGTTCCGAAATCCCTGGTGACGAGGGTTGCGCCCTCATGATGACCAAGTTGTGAAGCATGCAGCAGACCACCACGAAATGGGACACCCACTCCGTCGTGTACTAGAGGGCCCCTCCCTAGCGGCCAAGGCAGTGGAACCGTTGCTTCAGCACCCCGATGGTCTGCTCGATGATGATCCTGGTGGCAGCATGGCTGTCATTATATGAGTGCTGGGTACGAGTGGCGGTGTTGCGGAGGGGAGTCATGAGCCAGGTGCAGAGCAGATAGTCCTTGTCTCTGAGCAGCCACCCTCGGGTTTGACGTGGTAACTGGAAGATTGCTGGCACACTGGACTGACGCAGGATGAAGGCATCATGGCTGCTGCCAGGATAGTGGGCATTGACCATCAGGAAGCGCTGGGCGTGGTCACACAACAACTGCACATTAAGTGAGTGGTAGCCTTTGCAATTACAGAAGATCTCAGGATTGATATGCGACACCCGCAAAGCCACGTGTGTGCAGTCGATGGCGACCTGCACCATGGTGAAGACCGCTATCCTGGCAAAGCCACATGCCTGCTCGTCCTGCTTCTCTCTACTCAGAAGAAAACGTTGTCCCTTCTCCTGGTATAGAGAGGCTCCATGACCTCCAGGATGCAGCGATGGACAGAGAACTGGGAGATGTTATCTATGTCTCCTGCTGCAGAATCCACTGGCGAAGAAATTGAGGGCCACTGTGACCTTGAGGCTGCAGGTCTGCAGGAGGTGGCAGAATTCTGTGACCACTTCCTTGCTGAAGCGGTGCTTCCTGATACACTGCTCCTCGCTTAAGTGAATATAAGTGAAGTGCTCTCGGAAGACTCTAGGTGGGTAAGGCCTCCTGTTGAGAGCCCTCCTGGCCCCCCTCCTCCTTCCTCTGTGAGCATCTTTCTTCTTCGCTGCCTCTGCTCCCTCTCCCAAAGATACCCGAGCGCGAGGAGGATTGCAAGTAGAGCCCCCATGACTGTGAGCAAGTGTTGTGAGCAGAAGCCTTTAAATAAGAATCAAGGCGTTCTCCACTTGCCCCAACACTCCGTGTTAACTTTCGACCTTGAAAGAAGTTTATAAAGTTCCACAGAGCCAGTCAAACTGAAGAAACATCAGCTGCAAGTTGTTGCTGATGATCCCTTTAAATTAAGCTGCTGGCGCCTTCTCCTGCTTATCAACGCTTGCTCAGCTGGTCGTAATTAACACAGGCCGGTAAGTGGAGCGGTGCACTCCAAAATGGCAGATCGGACGTCAAGTGAGCATTGCACACTCACTGATGTCACGCTCTCTAATCTCCATAATGGTAGCGAGCACACACATCGGTAGGGCTGCTGCCCAGCCGAAAATGGTGGTCGCCATTTTTCCCCAAATCAGGCATTAACGGCCGGTGCTAATTTCTCGGCCAGTGTATTTTTTGTGTTATGTATGTGGTAAAAATGCACTGCTTTTCTTCCAGTGAAATTCTAAACATCGCAAAGTAGTAATGGGGCATTGATATAAATCTTGCTAAAGGAGTGTGTGAAATCCAGCCACCTAACAAATCCCCAATTGTCTCTGGATTGTTCAACAGCACAAAACAATGAGGCTGTTTTTCCTGATACCCCCTCCTTGCCTGTGCACTGGTTAGGCAGAGTGTATCCAAAATGCACTCGAAGTTAGTGAACCGTGTCGTTAACATGGCCTAGTTGCACTACCTGTCCTTGTGCCAGGAAAGGGGGCAGATACAGAAGCACCGGTACCGGCTTGCCATTGGCTCAAGGTCTTCTGGGTGTTGTTGAAGGTCAGAAGGCCTCCCGGCCCAAAGAACTGTTGGAAGGATGCAGAGAAAGGTACCACTTACCTTTGCCGCCTCCTTTTCCTTGCTACCTGACCTCCTCAGTCCTTCCAATCTGCGGTGGTGCCAGGCCCATCAACGGCATCTTTGGGCGCCAGTGGAAATGGTGATGAAACAACTGGAAATTGAGGCAGGAGAGCCACGATTGTCCCCTTCGACTTCATTTGCATAGGACTGGGCCTGTGTCTTGGGGAAGCCCCAAAATCCAAGGGTAAAGTAAAGGAGCTGGAGACCTGGCATCATGAGTCACTATGCGGTTTCTCTGCACTAGTACACCCGAAAAATAATAGTTTCCTTGGGACGTTTTCCTACGTTACAGGGTGCTATATAAATGCAAGTTGTTGTTGTTTCCCTGGTACTGACCTCGGGAAAATCGACCCCAATATTTCCTGTGTAATACTTGTATTCTGCAAATAAGAAAATGTTAACTTGCTAATTGGTTGTTTTATATTGCACAGGGAGACGCAGGAGACAGCTTCGGACTGTGACTCCTCTTTTGGGTCTTTGAATGGAAAGAAGCTGTTTCTCTTATCAAATTGTGAGGCTCTTGGTTGTCGTTCACACAATGTGTCCAAGAACTCCCTAGATGACCTATCTGTTGCTGATTCATCTGTGACATACGAACGGTTAACTGCAACACCTGATTCTCTGGGCCCAGTGGACACCAGAAGTATGATTGTGAGCTCTCTGATGGCCAGTAAGCCCATTCAGAATGGTGGTCTTGAGAAATCATACAGCATGGGACAACTATCAGCTGCTCAGGACAGGCGCATCTTAGAATTTTCCACACAAAGTGAAAATAGTGCAATGAAAGATCAGAAAAGCACAACTAAGAGACAAACAGTGCCCCAAGACCTGGCTTATAGTACAGACAGAGTTAAAAAAACCTCTAAATTAAAAAAAATCTTAAAGAGAATATCAAAGTGATAAAAGCCAAAGTGTGACGATGGTGAAGCCTAATTCACCGTAACATCTGTTTACGAAAGCTGCATTTCGATGTTACACAGAGGGCTACCTTTTTGACCGAGTTACTATTGTAGAAATAAATGTTGCACTACTACTTTCCTGATCAGGAAGGTACCTCTAATTATATAGACAATGTATAAAGATTTATAGAGAAATTAACCAAAAGATTCTATGTTTTTACTGTTACATGTAGAGCTTTGGTAGGATTTTTAAGGATTCAGATTTCTAATGATTTAAAAACAGTGGAATTTCTACGAGCGAGAAAGCAACATTTTTCTTGAGACAAATTTCTTACAAACCTGCTGTACAGATGATTAAATATGCCTGCCAGCCTCTGAGCTTTTCATTCATGACTTGCCTTTGAACTCTGAAGATTGGCAATGGCTGTTAAAGATTTCTACCAGCCTGCAAGCAAACACTCGCAGCTTCCTCAAAGCCTCACCTGGCTGTGGCCGCAGTGGGACCTGGCAAAATACTGAATTCTTAATTCAGGATTTCTTATTGCAGATTGGAAGTGGAAACGACTTCACCTGAATTTAATAGACTTGAGGGTAGTTGGGGTGTTTGGAACTTCTTGAATGTACTAAAAGAATAAAATGAAGCATTATGATATCGAAATGAATACGGTCTGCTTAATTATTCCATTGGATTATACTTCTTTCACTTAAGTTTTATACCATTTGGGCAAAATTCCATAGTGCTAACATCAAAGTATGTTGCGGAGTGAATGTGTATGCAAGTTTACTTTCATTGTACTGCCACCCACCCCACCCCCCCAACTCTTCCACCATTGTAGATTTCTGTGTTGGGAAACTAAGGGGTAGGTGGCAATAAGGAAATCTTTTCCCTCGCCATTTTTATTTCTGTAATTCCTGATCATTTATAACTCTATTTTTGGTCTGCCTGGCCTTGATAACTCTGCTTTGAAGAGGGTGGACTGGGTGCCTGCTACTAGACTACTCGCAATGGCTGCTGTAGCTGGGGATAAGTAGGCATTTTGGGGTCACTCAGATGTGATTCTCCCTTCTGAGTTTCCCTCTCAACTCAGCACAGCTCAGTAGAATATGAATTGAACTGATGTTTATCCCTCTGTGCCTCTGAACATTAATGTTTTGCCTCTCTGCTGCTGTATCATCCTGGGAATAGTGAAAGTGAAATCCTCTGAAAAGCACCACTAATTACAAAAAAAGTTATTAATCTTTTGATGTCCTGCAGTGCCATAACTGAGGTATTGTGCCACATACCGTAACCATGTTTTTTATCAACTCGGGTGGTTGACTTTTTTCTGCCAGCAGAGTATATAATGTTTCTTCTGGCAGTCTAGCATTTCGTTACACCAAAGCTGACAAAACAGGTTTGGATAATTATGTAAACAATTCAATTACATATGATATATCCTGCCACCAAATAAAAAGCCGTTTTGGGGTCACCATGTGTGCGAGATGTGTTAGCACTGTCACTAATAATCTCAGTCCAATTCTTTCATAACTGTTCTAAATTTTCAATGTAAATCAGCAGAACTACTACTGATTTTTAACCTTTTGTTCACACCTGCTTTTAGTTGTGCAAAATTAATACTGTTCACCCCAGTGATATAAATGGAAATTGATGGTTATAAAAAAAATCTCACTTTTTCTGCAGTATGTCATCTATACCTGTTTTGAGCGGGAGTGCTGGGTGTCCGTTTAAAAGCCTGCCTGAAAGTTGATTCATGGACACAAGGTCCCCACTGGACGTTCGACTGCTACTCGCCCATTTCTCATGTGAGAAACAGGTGGCCAGCAGTTGAAAGTCTCCCCCATGTTCATTGTCTTAAGGTCCTCTACAATCATAAATGTGTAAAATCTTTGTGTATAAAAATATTGAATTTAAGCAAATGTGACATTTATTTTCCACAAATATAAATAACATCAATACAATGGGCCATAATTTGCTGTAGGAGTGAATCTAATAGTGTCTGCTGTTAATTAGACTTGCCAGTTTAATCGCAACGATTTTTGTGCCGCAAGTTGGTGGAAGTACGAGCTGATAATGGCGCAGCGAAGGAAAATGGCATCTGGGACCTGAGTGAACAGGGAAGGCAACTGTATATCTCCTTAACCAATCAGATTGAAGGATTATGAAATAAACAGTGAGAAGGAAATGTAAATTAGAGTGAGTGAATTCAATGCCAGTTCAGGTACAGAAAGAGAAATAGAGAGGGAAAGAAAGATTGGATCAAGGGAGAAAAAACACACAAAGGAAAAGTGAAAAAAAAAAATAAATTTTAATTTCACATTTTAAAAACCTCCCAAAATTAAAACCTGAAGGAATGAGACTTAACACTAGTAATAGTTAATTTTCATTGGCAGTCATGAACAATTAGCACATTGTTAAAAGAATCTCCGACAGCTAATCCAGGCAAAATAGGTTCCTTGCGTCACTTCAGAACAGCTCTAACTTTCTGTGGTGAGTTTAGTTTGTATCTACTGTGCAAGTACGGCAACTTCTTGCTACTTAATGCATTTCAATGGTGAGCCAGACAGCGAGGTGCTGTTTTCGCGAAGCTAACGATGGAGCAGCACATCTCAGACAGCAACTTTCGTATTTCCACGTTTAATCACTCATCTGCCTTCGCCTGAAGTTAAATTATCAAGGAATATAAAAAGCACTAGTAAAGTATTCTACAGACACGTAACTAACAAAAAAAATCAGGATAGGGAAAGGGCCACTAAGATACACACGATAAACTCACAGGTGATGACCGTGAAATGGCAGAAAATATTAAATAATTACTTTGCCTCTATTTACCAGGGAGACTAACATGGTGGACGTGACAGAAGAAGAGATCAAAACAGATATAAAGACATTTGAGTACAATTTCAAAATTTGCAGATGACACCAAATTGGGGGATGCAGTTAATACAGAGGACTGACAAAAAAAAAGGAAGACATTAATAAACTTGCAGAATGGGTGTGTAATTGGCAAATGAACTTCAATATAGATAAATGTGAGGTGGTACATTTTAGTAGGAAGAATAAGGAGACCACATACTCCTTGGAAAATAAGTGTCTAAATGGAATAGAGGAACATGAATCTGGGGTACAGATACACAAATCACTAAAAGTAGCAACACAGTTTTAGAAGGCCATAAGAAAAACACTGGGTTTCTTTCTAGAGGGATAGAATTGAAAAGCAGAAATTATGTGAAACTTGTACAGAACCTTGGTTCTCTAGAAAAGAGAAGACTGAGGAGTGACTTGATAGCGATCTTTAAGATTATGAAAGGTTTGATCGGGTAGATGTAGAGAAGATGGCCTAGAAATTCATGTGGCCGGCTTGCCGGGGGGGGGGGGGGGCTAAGGATCGCCTGCCGTTGTGTTTTGGGCCCACAGGAACTTCGGGTCCCGGGCCTCTCCCAAGAGCCGGCGCGCAGTGCTTGCGTGTTCCAGGGGCGCAGTTAGTGCGATGCGACCCCTGGGATCACGTGGGCCATGGAGAGCCAATGGCAGCAGACCATCTTTCATTCATTCTGTGAATTGAAATCGGCCCCAAAAGAACAGCTAAACTTCAAATAAATTTTAAAAAAAACATCACATTTATAAAATAACTATAGTTAAATAAATTAACCACTTTAAACAAAAATTTTAATTTTTGAAAAAATTAAAATACTTTTTAAAAGTTATAAAAATAAACTTACCTTTCTTTAAAGTATCTAAAAAAGATAAACCTGTTGAAAAAAAATTTAAAATTATACTTAATTAACTACTTACCTTGTTCAAAAGGGGTCTTGCGCCTCCTTTTTATTAGCGTAGAATCTTCAATACTTACCCTCGCGTTGAAACCTGAAAAAAAATCTAAGTTTGCTGCGTGCGCGCAGCCTCTACCGCGCACGCGGTTCACCTAGTAACCGCCCCCTTCACCATACCGGAAGTTCCGGTTTCCCGCGCATGCGCAGTGCATGCAGGAAACCGGCACTTCGGGAATGAATACGGGTGAGTACGGACTGTGTACTCACCCGGGAACGGCCGAATTTTTGGGCCGATGTTTCCACTTAAGGGCGAGACCAGAACTAGGGGCCACAAATATAAGATAGTCACTAATAAATCCAATAGGGAATTTAGGAGAAACTTCTTTACCCAGAGAGTGGCAATGGTTAGAATGTGGAACTCGCTACCACAAGTAGTTGAGACAAATAGCATAGATGCATTTAAGGGGAAGTTAGATAAACACATGTGGGAGAATGGAATAGAAGGATATGATAGGGTTAGATGAAGAAGGATGTGGAGCATAAACATGGACCTGTTGGGCTGAATGGCCTATTTCTATGCTGTTAATACTATGTAAGTTGCAGTAGCATTTGCACATAAATAACGGCGAGTACTATTAGCCTCACTGTTATTTTGACAGTCAATTATGGGCCATCGAAATTGTGCACGTCAGATTTGAGATTGTAGAGCCAATTGTTCTCCATCAAATGGATTGTAATCTGGCACATTTGCCATATCAAATTATTGTCTATCAATCTTTATATACAGCACAGAAACAGGCCATTCGGCCCAACCAGTCCATGCCGGCGTTTATGCTTCACTCGAGCCTCCTCCTGTCTTTCCTCATCTAACTCTATTAGCAGAACCCTCTATTCCCTTCTCCTTCATATGCTTATCTAACCGCCCCTTAAATGCATCTCTACTATTGGCTTCCACATTTCACCACTCTCTGGGTAAAGAAGTTTCTTCTAAATTCCCTATTTGATTTCTTGGTGACTATCTTATATTGATGGCCCCTTCCGGCCACACTCTCTGTATCTACTCTATCAAAATCTTTTATAATTTTAAAGACCTCTTTTAGGTCACCCCTCAGCCTTCTGTTTTCAAGAGAAAAGAGACCCAGCCTGTTCATCCTTTCCTGATAGGTAGAACCTCACATTTCTGGTATCGTCCTCGTAAATCTTTTTTGCACCCTCTCCAGTGCCTCTATATTCTTTTAATAATATGGCGACCAGAATTGTACACAGTACTCCAAGTGTGGTCTAATCAAGGTTCGATACAAGTTTAGCATAACTTCTCTACTTTTCAATTCTATCCCTCTAGAAATAAACCCTGGTGCTTGGTTTGGTTTTTTATGGCCTTATTAACCTGTGTCGCTACTTTTAGTGATTTGTGTATTTGTACTCGAGATCACTTTGCTCTTCGACCCCATTTAGATTCTTATTTTCCAAGCAATATGTGACCTCCTTATTTTTCATACCAAAATGTAATACCTCACATTTATCTGTTGAAATTAATTTGCCAATTATATGCCCATTCTGCAAGTTTATTAATGTCTTCTAGTAATTTGTTGCAGTCCTCCTCAGTATTGACTACCCCATCCCCAAAGTTGGTGTCATCCGCAAATTTAGAAATTGTGCTTTTGATTCCAAAGTCTAAATCGTTACCATAAATTGTGAACAACAGTGGTCCCAGCACTGATCCTTGTGGGATCCCACTTTCCACCTTCTGCCACTCTATTCTATTTAAACATCTTATACTGACGTGAGATAGAAAATCTGTTAATTTGGGAGCTATGACCTGTGCATCGAATGAAGAGCCCTGCCTAAAACAGAAGTTTATGTTTCCCTTTCAGATGGGGACTAACCCATTACGCATTCCCAGTGTATTTTTTTTTAATTGATATATTAAGTCCACAGTAAGATCATAGGAGGAAAAATTCAGTTGGTTTGTGCCTCCCGTTAGTGCCTTAAGAGGGCGCTAATGGGGCGCAAAGCAACTAGCGTCCGTGCGCGCCGATGTTTGCACCGCTCACGAAATTAACTAGACATTTTGCAGTGGCGCTAAATACTACCGCCACGATCTGCGCCGGCAGTCGAGTGTGCAACGCCCCGGTAGCACCCCAGACTGGATATTGAGTGGCACCGCCTGCCGCTAGCAACGACAGGTTGAGGGGAGCGTTTTGCAGTCAGGAAGGGACTGGGGGAGTGCTATTTAAAGGTGACCGCTTCCTGCCTTTTTTTTGTTGGTGACATTTTTGCCCCACGCATTCTGAGCGAGAGAGACTTCTGGAGAGATTCAACGCTGTGTGAAGGAGTTTTGGGTACTGAGCAGCACTTTACAGGTTCATTTTGATTTGCTCTTCCTTGTATCGATTTAGAAGAGACTATGGGGGCTGCACTCTGAGCTCTTTCCCTGGTTCTCTCCATTGTTCTTTCCAGCAGATTTGATGTACAGGTCTCTCCAGGCCGAGATTCAAGGCTGCAATGAGCAGGATGTGGATGGAGAGCAAGATCAACCCTCCCCTTTAAGAACTGGCCGGTGCCATTGTGTTTGTGTTCCATTGCTGACTGACATCACATGAGCTTCGCCAGTGCTCTGAGTTAGCGCCTCGCTCCTCGGCCTTTGCGCCTTAAGACAGATGTGTAGCACCTGATTTAGCGCTCCAATCAACTCCAGAGGCGATAAAAGCCAAGTTTGCAGTTCGGGGCGATACTGAATTTTTCCTCCATCGTGTTTAATTACACCTGACTGCTTTATAGAAATAATGTGAACTGTTTCACTTTATCCCAAGCTACCTTGTTTCACCAGAGAAAATAAATTTAATTAAGACTTTATACATTAATGTAGGTCAAAAGATTATGGAATTTTACAAGGTTTTAAAGAAAAAAATTCTAACAGAGAAAATCTAATCTCCCATGCAGATCATATACTCGCCTATTTTTATTAAGTGTACAATAAATAGTGAAATACTAATTTTCAGTGTATCATTTTGTGGTTCATACACTTAGGGCTCGATTTTAATAGCTGAGGAGGCGGGTCTGTCGCGAAAATTGGAAAAAATGGCTTCAGACACCCAACCCGCCCCCACCCGATTTTCGTAAGTATCTGTTTAGCCGCTCCCAAACTGACCCGTCTGGAACTGGTGGGACAGGTAGTTAAGGCAGTTAACAGCCTGTTAACTGCCTTGCTATTTCTATTTTTATAGTTGTTTCCCATTTTCGTGCTTCTGGCTCCTGTTTCCCGACTTGTCAGAAACAGGCCAGGTTCAAGGAGACGAGTTGCTGGAGGACATGATTTGTATGCATTGGTGGGGCACTTTAAAAGCGCCCCTGAAACATGGCTGACATTCAAATGCAACAAATTTGCTGTTGTAGGTATGGGATAAGATTTGGCACATCTACTGACCTTGTGACTGTTCAAGCTGACAGCCATCTGCATTGTGACCTGAATGGAGTAATTTCAGGCCACTTCGACTATGCGCTTGCAAGATTGTTGCCTCAAATGAAATCTATAGCAAGGGGATGAGAAAAATTTCTCATCCTGGTCCTCATAATCAGAGGAATAGCAGCCACGTGGCTCAGCACAGATCTTCCTGGGAAGAGGAGGAGGAGGAGGAGGAGGAGGACGAGGGGCACCTTGCATACCCCGTTATGACCAATGCAGCATCCCTCCAGTTCACTGCTGCCCGTCACATTAGCATAAGTTTACTATTCAACCATAGGTGGCTACCATATGACTCTAATTGCAGCCGACATTTGTCCAACGTCATCCATCATCTCTGCTATACCCTGTTATTTCCTATTACTTTCACCATCGGCATCACAAAAGCAAGTCGCCCTGAGCCCTCAATGCGCTTTTGCCATTTCCCAGAACACATAGGCCACACAATCAACTGTTTGCCATAATTTCTTTTTACACATGATAGAAGGATAATAAACCAACAGCAGTCAGAAAAAAAAGACAGAACACCCAAGTGAGTCCCCTTGTGACTATAGGTGCTTAATCTTTCTCTTACGCATGCTTCTACGCGGTGCTTCCCCTGTGGCTTCAGCAGATGTAGAGGCACCTTGCTGTCTAGAATGCTGCGCCTGCTTAGACGCCTTTGGCGGGCATCCTCTGGGTTTGGGAGCCTGAGAGGGCTCTTTAACAGTCTGCTCTTCCTGCGGCTGTGCAGGGGCTGAAACGGCCATCTCAGTTGTCTCTGCAAAGTGGGTCTCTGACCGAGGGCTCTGCAGTGGCATGGTCGTGTGTGTGCTTTGAGAGGAGCCCACACTTCCTTCAGTCCTGTCAACAACATCCCTCTCATGGTTCAGCCGCACCTCAGTGCTGGCACATCAGGGGGCCATGAGGACCTGTATCTGCACGGGCAGTCCTCCTCAAAAGGACATCCATGAAGCTCTGGTCTCTCTGCTCAATAGCTGCCCATCGCTCCACCAGAGATGACATTCTATTTTGAACAGTCACCATGTTTTCCAGACTCTGACGGCTTATTTCCTCTATGGAAGTAGCCATCCTTTCCATGGAGGTTGCCATCCTATCCATGGTGGTGCGTTCATGCGCCATTGCCTCCACCACGGCAGTGCTGATGTTAGAGATCGACTCCTCCATTCTCTCCACACTCGCACTAACCCTGGAGGCAAACCCTTCCAGAGACACCTGCACTTGTTCCTGTATTTCCCAAGATGCTCTTTTTCTGGATGGCCCCAGAGGCACAGCACCTGCATGCAGCTCAGCAGAGCTAGGAGAGTCCTGCAACCTCCGCCGAGGAGTCTCCACTGCTGTCGTTGTCTCTACCATCTGCTGATGCTCACTTGTGCGCTGTGATAGACCAGGTGGCAACACTACTCTAACTCGCGAGGGCCCCACCAAGGTGTGTGTTGCTGCGCTGGTGCTGGGTGCGCTGAGTCCTGGTGACGCTGCTCCCTCAGAGGCTTCAGGTTCCTCTGAGGAGTTGTCCGGCTCTTCGTCCTGGATGGTGGGGAGGGGGGCGCTCGATGGTCCTGTGGGAGAGTAAAGGCATGAGTTAGATGTCTGATATTGATGTAACAGACACATCCTTTTAAACAGATGATACAATGCGATTCTCTATAAATATCCCCTGTGGCCATCCCCCTCTCAAACAGATATACCCCTTTGGATATTGTTGAGGGGGGTGGCTTATCGGGGGAAGGCAGCAGCAACCAACTTCCTGGCACCATGGGTGGTTCTGCTGCACAGGAGGGGAGGAAAAAGAATGGGAGAGCTATAGTGATAGGGGATTCTATTGTAAGGGGAATAGATAGGCGTTTCTGCGGCCGCAAACGAGACTCCAGGATGGTATGTTGCCTCCCTGGTGCAAGGGTCAAGGATGTCTCGGAGCAGCTGCAGGGCACTCTGGAGGGGGAGGGTGAACAGCCAGTTGTCGTGGTACATGTAGGTACCAACGATATAGGTAAAAAATGGGATGAGGTCCTAAAAGCTGAATATAGGGAGTTAGGAGGTAAATTAAAAAATAGGACCTCAAAGGTAGTAATCTCAGGATTGCTACCAGTGCCACGTACTAGTCAGAGTAGAAATAGAAGGATATTTCAGATGAATACGTGGCTAGAAGAATGGTGCAAGGGGAAGGGATTCAAATTCCTGGGACATTGGAACCAGTTCTGGGGGTGGTGGGACCAGTACAAACTGGACGGTTTGTACCTGAGCAGGACCGGGACCGATGTCCTAGGGGGAGTGTTTGCTAGTGCTGTTGGAGAGGGTTTAAACTAAAATGGCAGGGGGTTGGGAACCTGTGCAGGGAGACAGAGGAAAGGGAAGCAAGGATAGAAACACAAGACAGGAAGGAGAAAAGCAAGAGTGGAAGGCAGAGAAATCAAGGGTGTAAATCAAACATGGCCACAGTAAACAATAATTCTAAATGGTCTAAGAGTGTTAAAAAACAAGCCTAAAGGCTCTGTGTCTTAATGCGAGGAGCATTCATAATAAGGTGCATGAATTAGCTGTGCAAATAGATGTAAACGGATATGATATAATTGGGATTACGGAGACATCGCTCAGGGTGACCAAGGCTGGGAATTCAACATCCAGGGGTATTCAATATTCAGGAAGGACAGGCAAAAAGGAAAAGGAGGTGGGGTAGCATTGCTGGTTAAAGAGGAGATTAACACAATAGTAAGGAAGGATATTAGCTCTGATGATGTGGAATCTGTATGGGTAGAGCTGAGAAATACCAAGGGGCAGAAAATGTTAGTGGGAGTTGTATTCAGACCCCCAAACAGTAATGCTGAGGTTGGGGATGGCATTAAATGGGAAATTAGAGATGCATGCAATAAGGGCACAGCAGTTATCATGGGTGACTTTAATCTACATATAGATTGGGCTAACCAAATTAGTAACAATACTGTGGAAGAGGAATTCCTAGAGTGTATACGGGATGGTTTCCTGGACCAATATGTCGAGGAACCAACTGGAGATCAGGCCATCTTAGACTGGGTATTATGTAATGAGAAAGGATTAATTAGTAATCTTGTTGTGTGAGGCCCCTTGGGGAGGAGCGATCATAATATGATAGAATTCTTCATTAAGATGGAGAGTGAAGTAGTTGACTCAGAGACTAGGGTCCTGAATTTAAATAAAGGAAACTACGATGGTATGAGGTGCGAGTTGGCTAGGATGGATTGGGGAATGTTACTTAAAGGGTTGACGGTGGATAGGCAATGGCAAACATTTAAAGATTGCATGGATGAACTACAGAATTTGTTCATTCCTGTTGGGCATAAAAATAAAACAAAAAAGGTGACTCAACCGTGGCTAACCAGGGAGATTAGGGATAGCATAAGATCCAAGGAGAGGACATATAAATTGGCCAGTAAAAGCAGCAAACCTGAGGATTGGGAGCAGTTTAGGATTCAGCAAAGGAGGACAAAGGGATTAATTAACAGGGGGAAAATAGAGTATGAGAGTAAGCTTTCAGGGAACATAAAAACTGACTGTAAAAGCTTCTATGGATATGTGAAGAGAAAAAGATTGGTGAAGTCAAGCGTAGGGCCCTTGCAGTCAGAATCAGGGGAATTTATAATGGGGAACAAAGAAATGGCAGACCAATTAAATACATACTTTGGTTCTATCTTCACAAAGGAGGACACAAATAACCTCCCAGAAATGTCGGAGAACATAGGGTCTAATGAGAGGGAGGAACTGAATGAAATCAGTATTTGTAGGGAAATGGTGTTAGGGAAATTGATGGGATTGAAGGCCGATAAATCCCCAGGGACTGATAATCTACACCCTAGGGTACTTAAGGATGTGGCCTGAGAAATAGTAGATGCATTGCTGGTCATCTTCCAAAATTCTATCAACTCTGGAACAGTTCCCATGGATTGGTGGGTAGCTAATGTAACCCCACTATTTCGGATTGGTCAGGGCCCTGTGGGTGGCGGAGCGGGCCCAGGGGCTGAGTGGCCGGGTCCTGCTCCTACTTCTTGTGTTCTTTAGATTTGAGGTTAGGATCAGATCAGCCATGATCTTATTGAATGGCGGAGCAGGCTCGAGGGGCCGATTGGCCTACTCCTGCTCCTATTTCTTATGTTCTTATGTTCTTATTTAAAAAAGGTGGAAGAGAGAAAAAAGGTGGTAGTTTGCAGACGACACAAAGCTGGGTGGGCGTGTGTGCTGTGAGGAGGATGCAGAGAAACTATCGTATGATTTGGACAGGTTGGGTGATTGGGCAGATGCATGGCAGATGCAGTATAATGTGGATAAATGCGAGGTTATCCACTTTGGTGGCAAAAAGAGGAAGGCAGATTATTATCTGAACGGCAATAGATTGGGAAAAGGGGAAGTGCAACGAGACCTGGGTGTCCTTGTGCACCAGTCACTGAAGGTAAGCATGCAGGTGCAGCAGGCGGTTAAGAAGGCAAATGGTATGTTGGCCTTTGTAGCGAAAGGGTTTGAGTACAGGAGCAA
This sequence comes from Squalus acanthias, assembly GCA_030390025.1. Taxonomy (NCBI): domain Eukaryota; kingdom Metazoa; phylum Chordata; class Chondrichthyes; order Squaliformes; family Squalidae; genus Squalus; species Squalus acanthias. Next base: position 106,196,158 of record CM059426.1, on the reverse strand, counting down.
GGATGTCTTGCTGCAGTTGTACAGGGCCTTGGTGAGACCACACCTTGAGTGTTGTGTGCAGTTTTGGTCGCCTTATCTGAGAAAGGATGTTCTTGCCATGGAGAGAGTGCAGCGAAGATTCACCAGACTGATACCTGGGATGGCAGGAATGACATATGAAGAGAGATTGGGTCGATTGGGCTTGTATTCGCTAGAGTTTAGAAGAATGAGAGGGGATCTCATTGAAACGTATAAAATTTTAACAGGACTGGACAGATTAGATGCAGGAAGGATGTTCCCGATGGTGGGGCAGTCCAGAACCAGGGGTCACAGTCTAAGGATAAGGGGTAAGCCATTTAGGACTGAGATGAGGAGGAATTTCTTCACCCAGAGAGTGGTGAATCTGTGGAATTCTCTACCACAGAAGGCAGTTGAGTCCAATTCATTAAATATATTCAAGAAGGAGTTAGATATATTTCTTAAGTCTAAGGGGATCAAGGGATATGGGGAGAAAGCAGGGACAGGTACTGAATTTGGATGATCAGCCATGATCGCCTTGAATGGCGGAGCAGGCTCGAGGGGCCGAATGGCCTACTCCTGCTCCTATCTTCTATGTTTCTATGTTTCTATATGCCATTGCAGTCTGAGAGGGATGTAACTCTATTGCGTCACCAGCTTCCTCTAGTGTGCCCATCTCTCCATCGCTCACTTCCAGGTCCTCGCCACCTCCAACAGTCTCATTAGCAGCCTCCTCAGCACTGTAAGGTTTCTAAAATTTGCAGATCCCCAAAAACCTAAGGGAAAAGGACTTTGGAACTACCCCAGAGTGATAAAAATGCATTTGGGCCTAACATAAGGAATTTAAGACCAAAAACTAAGTTTTTGCATTTTAAAACCATGTCTGGGCCTGTAAAGGGACAAGGAGGTGGGGACGACTTCTGTAAAAGCAGTTTGGTTATTGCAGTTAATTACACTGTCTGAGGAACCGGGATGACCCCACTCAAGCCCCAGCAGACATTAACATTTGAAGAATAGACCCTGGGAGAAGACAGTCCCACCCAAAGACAGGCCCCATCAAGACCGATTACAGGGCCCATCAGAAACATGCATAACAAAACCCACTCAGGACCATTTCTATAGAAAGACCAAGTCCAGCCTAGAAAACCAAACATAAAACCAATCAACTGTAATCAACCAAGGAGATCGACAGGACGCAAGCCATCCCAAAAACCAGTCAACACGCGAGTAAAGTTGTTACTGTTAACGAGGCCTCCAAAAATCTTACAATGACCGGGATTTGATTTGGTTTTGATAAGGAAGCTTCAATTAGTATAATTGAAAGGCTGTTTTCTCAAGAAGGCAGTTCTGCAGTTTCGAGTTCAATTGAAAGCCTGTTTTCAGTAGATGTCAGTGCTGGAGTTACAGAGTTCAGGAGAAGCAAGTTGGGCAGTTAAAGAAGACAGTTCAGTATGAAGGAAGTTCTCCAGTTCTCCAGCACAACAGTTCAAGTTCGAGTTCTCCAGTAGAGTTACACAGCAGCAAGGAATTCAACAAGCAGGCAGAAGGCAGTTTCCACAGTTCTGCAAGAAGGCAGTTCCACAGCTCGGAAGAAGACAGTTTAAACAGAGGCAGAGTTCAACAGAAAGAAGTTCAGCAAAGAAGGCCAACAGCTCCAGAAGTAGGCTGACATGCAAGAAGAGACCAGAGCGACCGCTTCAGTGACCATTGGACACCTTGCGGCAACAAGGGCCTTACAAAACTTTTACTCAAAAGACTCTAAACCCTAACTCTTAACTATCAAGGATTCGTTTGGTGAGCATTATTCCTGGTTCTCTGGAGTCCAACCTAGCTAGTGAAGTGGGATTGGGAGGGGTGAAGTATTCTTCTAATGTTATTTCCCTCGCTTGTACCGAAGTGTTCCCCACTTTTAGAGTGTTAAGAGTGTTTGTGTTGTGTTTTACTTTCTTGAATAAAGATCAAAGTTCTTTCATCAAACTCAGTTGTCTGCTGCACCTTTTATCACAACCCCCAAATAAGTCGAAGGTCTAGAACCAAGGGAGTGGGAGCAATTTGAACCACTCAGAAGTCAGAGGTGAAGCTGACACAAACCACCACCCCCTACACACTGGTCAATGTTGCTAGAGTAGGTGTTCCTCCTCCAGTCATTGCTCTCTCCCTCTTATTGCGGGCTATCTTTTCCTGCAAGGAGGGACAGAAGCGATGTTTCAGCCACAGTGATGGAGTGAGTGTGAGTAATCCCTACCATAGATGCTTTGAGGGAGACGAAGATAGGGTAAGGTGCCAAGAGGAAGCTAGCTCCCTGTGCGTTGTTAGTTGTTGTCACTGCATGACAGTGAGAGCGAGTCTAAGGGGTGCATAGGCAGGATGCTGAAGTGATTCAGTGCAGAGACAGAGATGGATAGGTAAGGGTGCAAGGGAAGTAAGGTTAAGGTGGGATGTGGAGGAGCAGGCTTACAACGCAGAGTGCTGGTGATGAGAAGAGAAGGGAAGCAGATTGAAGGCAAGTGTGATGGGATACTCACTTTTGATGTTCGCACAAGATCATTAAACTTTTTTCGGCACTGGATCCATGAGCGTAAACATATGGACTTTGCGCTGACCTCCTCAGCAATGCGCAGCCAGGCTGCCTTGGTCCGGCCATCAGGAGGGAAGAGAATCTCCCTGCACCCTCTGACAGCATCCACAAGAACTTGGAGGGACTCATCATTAAATCGAGGAGCTGCCTTGCCTCTGGAAGAAGTCATTGCATATAAATCAATATCAATGAGTCCAGGAATCCACAAGAGAAAGGCTTAGGCTGGATGGCAGCTTTAAAAGCAGCAGCTATGATGACGTCATCAAGGCTGCCAGCCGACCCAATCGCACTGATTGGACCGGCCAGCGCGCCCCATTGAAATCAACAAGTTCATTAAATCAAAATCAGACATCAGCAGCTGATCCTGCCGGAAGTGGCTCCGGAACCCGCCCACCACGCAGCCCGACTCCAAAGCGCCTCGGCAATTAAAATCAAGCCCATAGTGTGCTTGAGAAGGAGATAAATTACTCCCATTCTTATTGTTACAAACAGCAACCTGTTACTGATCCATTCAGATGAAAAGTTTACTCCTTAATCAACTGCAGATGACCACATGATAAAGTTGCAGTGATACAACACAGTGATGATTCCTGCAGTTGGCTGCCATCACTCTATAAGAATCGACACACTGGTGACAGATTCAATCTGTTCCAGAGACCACTATTGATTCCCGATCAATACATCCATTGTGTTGTAATATTCAGCTATGTTTATGCGGATCATATTTAAATATTGTGTAAGATACAAAAAACGCTGTGTGAATGAAAAAGGATGAGAAACTTCAGTTATGTGGAGAGACTAGTGAAGCTGGGACTATTCTACTTACATCAGAGAAACTTATGGGGAGATTTATTAGAGGTGTTCAAAGTTATGGGGGGTTTTGATAGACTAAATAGAGAGAAACTGTTTCCACTGGCAGGAGGGTCGGTAACCAAAGGTCACAGATTTAAGATAATTGGCAAAAGAATCAGAGGGGAGATGAGAATTTTTTTAATGCAACGAGTTATGATTTGGAATGCACTGCCTGAAAGGGTGGTGGAAGCAGATTCAACAGTAACTTTCAAAGGGGCTCCTTCTGTGCTGTATGGTTCTAAGAAATCTTGGGGCTAATCTTTATGCCTTTTGAGAATAAACACTAGATTTACTCAGGCTTTGAAAGAAGAATAGTTTTGGAAGTATTTTAATCCAAGACTGTAACCCCTGCTTCTCCAACAATGCCCTGGACCAAGAGGAGCCATAGTTCTGTAATGTAGTTAGGCACCCAGGTGCTTTGAATTTGTCCCAGTCACTTTGCGAAACAGATTCAGGGCACCAGCAGTAACATCAAACCAGATCTACACGTGCAGCATCGGACATGCTGGGTTGCTCAAAGGTTGCATCGCAACTTAGAATTTGGCGACGAATCTTCCCCAGTGTTGGCTGAGATCAGGAACTTGCAGTGTAGCAAATTGCTGGGGGTAAAGTACATCCTATCACTCCACTGTACCACACTTCAGTGCACTAACAGCAGCAGATTTTCAAACTCAATTTTCAGTAAACACAGATGCGGTTCGAAGAAAATGCCTTCATAACAACCAGCTTTCTGTTATGGAACAGAGATTCCCTGCTGAGCAGTAACAGTGGGTAAAGAAAGCACTTTGCCTTTACACTGAGTGTACGTTTTAGCCATTAGTTCTTCTTTCATAAGTGTGCATTTAATGCCTGCCAGTTGCACTGACTGATTTAATTGACGTGCCTGTTTTAAATCATGCATAGTTAATAATATGTGAGAATGGAGTATTGAGCAGTTGGACCACTAAATTCTTGACAAAAAATAGATTAATCATCAAGTTTTCAAACCATATACCTTTTATATTTATTTCTTTGTCACCCTTTATTTTTAATATAACATTAAAAAGATAGTATCGGACCTTATGTTTTTGGTGTATTTGCTCATTAAAGAGGAGTTCTGGGGAAAGGAAGTTTGTACTTTCCCTAGTTTGTGAACTGTAATGGAATTGAGCAATCCCAGGTCATGTTTGTGCTGGCTCTCATGTAACCCCTCTTATCTTGCATTAACTTGACAAAACCAAAGTGACATTTCCATTTTGCCTGTCATGGCTTCACTGAACAAATTTGCCCAATTACTTTTGAATTTGAGGGCAGGGATGCACTGTGGACTATTTACCTACTCTGAGCTACATTGAGACTGCCTTCACATCAGTGCAAGAGAGGAAAGACCTTCAATTTATCTAGGCTGGATTCTAATTCAGGAACTAGATGTAAAAAGATTATGTTCTACTGAGGCCCACTAAATTTAATTAAATGTGTGAGAATTGTTCTTTTTTGAACACCTGTGTTTATTTATACAAACCATTAAGTAATATTACAAAAGCAAAATACTGCAGATGCTGGAAATCTGAAATAAAAACAGAAAATGCTGGAAATACTCAGCAGGTCAGACAGCATCTGTGGAGAGAGAAACAGAGTTAACGTTTCAGGTTGATGACCTTTCATCAGAACTGATCAAGTAATATTGCCTGAAACAATCTACTGTTTTTAAATTAACAAGCAAGCATACATCCTTGGTTTTATGGTTAAATATTTATTGAAAGACACCAGTAGTTACCACATTTAATTAGTTGGTTAATCATTTAACACTGATGGTTATCTCATCTAGTCCCCTCTGAAGTAATTTTTAAAAATACCCTTAATGAATACATATCAGCAATGTAGCATTTCTAGTATGTGTGTATACATTTTTCCCATTTACTACTTTTACTACTCTCAGCAGCTGATATAATCAAGAAAGCTTTGTACCACCAACAGTATCACATTGATACTAGTGTCACTTGACACAAGTGTCAATTATACAATGGCAGGCACCCAAAGCACTGATGTGCTTCAGGCACTGACTCCTCATGTTATCAGTTGTGGAGACCTGAGGCCTACTACTGAGGCAAACATACCACAATTCATAATAGAAAGGGCTATCTTGCCATCAATGTACATGTACGCGTGATTTGCATTCAAAGGAACAGAATCATACATGTGAATACATGTTACCCTGGCACCTCTCACAATTCATCCTGTGGCAGTCTACAGTGATAGTCTTATCTGAAGGGTCAAGAAGGACCAAGGATGTGCCCTGCAACTATGGCTAATGCCCTTGGGTACTGGACTGGTGTCAAGAGCTCAGGAATGGTACAATACGGCCCACACAGCCACCAAGTTCATAGAAAAACACACCTTCAGCATGCTCCAGCATCAATTCTGTTGCTTGGACAGACCAATGGACTTCTACAGTACAGCCCAGTCCAGGCCTTGGGCACAGCAGCTGAAAGAGACCTTGGGCCGGCAGCTTGCAACTCCTGCAATTCTACATGGATTTTCTTCTAGTGTGCTTAGTGCTCGTTCCTGCAGCTTGCTAAGAGACTCCTCCCCTCCCCGAGTGGATATATCTGTGATGGCGCTTGCAAATGTAGGAGTTGGTGACACAGGATGCTCTGAAGTGGTCAGTTGAGGCTGTACAGTCGGCTCTACCACCTCCTCCTCCTCCTCCTCCTCCTTTCTTGGGTACCTAAAGGTACAAAAGAAGAGCATACTTTATAATGCTTGTTGTAATGTGCCTCTCAAAGCATAGCTGCATATGGCAAAAAATGTCAGTGTCCTCTACTGAAATGCTGGAACATCAGCCTGTATGTGAGTGAATAAATGAGTGAGTAAATAAGGATAAAAACAAAGGATACTAGCTATGAGTTTGGGGGAGATGTCGGATTTCACCCTTGGCCCTCCCGTCATAAGAAGAAGGGTTTTAGCTTGGGTGACCAACACCCTCCTTCCTGTCTGCAAGAAAGAGAATTGTAAGATGGGTAGTACCAAAGTGCCCAGTGCAACACCTTGCACCTTATGTGAATGTGTGAACACGCAGCTGGAAGGAACCTTCTGTGGCATAATACCTGGTGCTTAGTAATTGATCCATTTAATGGCCAATATGGGCAGCACTGTGATATTGCAATGTGGCAGAGTGGAATTAAAGTAAACGAGCCTGCTTGTGCATTTAAAAAGATCTACAGTTGGCAAACATATCTGCATTTTCCTCTGTGATACTGTACCAAGTTTGTAATGAGAAGCAAAAAAGAAGCTTAGCAAGGTAATCCATTAAGATGTCACATGTATGCTCACTTACATTGGCAACCTTGTGTAGGCCAAAATATATCTTCCTCACCTGCTTCCAGGTTCAGCCCACAGGTGAGACAGCATCGATGTCCAAAAATGTGTGGGTTAGGTTGATTTGGCTATGATAAATTGACCCTTAGTGTTAGGGGGGATTAAATATGTGGGGTTATGGGGATAGGATGGGATATGTTAGGGGGAATTAAATACGTGGGGTTACGGGGGTAGGGTGGGATATGTGTACTGTGGGGATTAAAGCAGGGACAGGGTACTGGATTTGGATGATCAGCCATGATCGTATTGAATGGCGGAGCAGGCTCGACGGGCCGAATGGCCTACTCCTGCTCCTAGATTCTATGTTTCTATGTTTCTATGATGTGCTCTGTCACCTCCAGCAATGCCACTTTGGTTGTACCCTTTGTTACTCCTCACTAAAAAGAACTACCCTTTGTTGCAGGACTTCCAAATCTTGGTTGCTGAATTGAACTACTATACCCTGCTTGCAGGAACTCCTGTGAAACTGTTAAGAGACAAATGGTTGAATCAAAACCCCCCGATTAACAACATTCCTAAAAGTCAGACAGAATTCCCCACTGTGTGTCCACTGCATATCAGGTGTTGCACATTTAACATAAGCAGTTATCTTTGTTTGAAAAATCACTATTAAGTGTTAATAAAGGATATAAGTTCATTAAAAGGTCATTAAACCATATCCCCTGTCTCACCTAAGGGTAAGGTGACTACAAAAAGTCCATACACTATTCAACAATTATTTTAACTACCTTAAATATGCTTGGATTATTCTGACTTTCTCATTTGCTGTGTTTGCCATTTTGTGACAGGGGGTTGGAATCGTCTCCGGGGCTGAGGTTGTTATAAATAGAGTCAGGTGTTTCATGTGTACTCGTCGTGTCCTTGACACTCCTTCCCTCAGGGCCATTTTTCCTTTCTGCTGTGAAGTGAACAAAGCCAATCCTCAATAATAGGGTAGAAAACATTCAGACACAAATATAAGGATGGAATAAACAGTTGTGACTCACAAATAAATCACGAGGCCAAGTATTAAAAACATAGGAATCAACATTTCTCAAGTATTTTTTCCATTTATGTGATGAGGATGAGAAGTCAGGTACTGAAAGTAGTGCATGAATGAGATCAATATAGTCAGCTACGAAAGCAGGATGGGTTTACAGTTCACACAGCTTGGATTTAAAGTAGTTAGAAGAAACAGAAAAATATAATTAGATGAATAATGGGGCAAAACCGGAGAGTTTTAATAAAGGAGTTTTTGGTCACATTGCTTAAATTGCATACTAAAAGAACAACTAGGTCCCTTAAATATGAGATAAGAAGCTAATGCGATTTTAATGTATTTTATTTTACAACAGTATTTGCAATAGAAGCTGCTAGTAGTACTCCTAGTTAAATTCCTAAATTGGAAGATGTACTTAATTATGGAGCTAACACTGATATTACTCCTTTAGATGTTCTACCACACCACTATCTTTCATGCCTTGCAATACCTATGGGTCTGTTTGTCCTTTAATGCCTTAGCTTATATGAAAATACCTATTTTTCTTAAATGAAATGGACAATAAGAAACTAAAGCACTTGAAGATTCACAAAGTACTATGCATCTATTAGATGACATTTCACAGCACGATGTTAACTGAGGTTAGAAGAAGGAATGCTATGATAGAACTTTTGTAAAACTTTTTAGACAACTGAAAAATGGCAAATAGCTGATGTGATCCTAGGAATTAAAAAGCACTTAGCCAATTAGCTTATTATCTACTGTAGAAAATTACTGGAATCTACGATGAAGAAAGCAATTTAAAAGCATACAGCGAGAGTAAAGACAATGAAGTCAGCGTGGGGTTAGGAAAACCAGGTCAAGCCTAACAGATCTGGAGTTATTTAAGGGTAAAACCAAGTGAAGCAGTATAATGTGGTTGGGATATATTTTGAAATGGTTTGATCAATCACTTCCAGTTGACTGGCATGTCCACTTTTCTGGAGCGAGCTGGAGCAGAGCATATTGAAGCAAGGTTAAAAAGACTATTAAAATTGGACAGGAAGATACTCAGTGTTGATAGTCCATGTACATAGCGACAAAGCGAGAAATAATATAGGGGCCTTGTTATGTTTTTAGGTTTTATGCTAGATATTCAACTTGGATTCAGCATCACCGGCCACTTCAGTAAGCAGGTCTTCCAACCCCTATAAACTAGATTGTACATTTACTTGCCCAATATCTAAGTGATAGTGGGACCTAGGGATTGAACAGAGAGCCCTCATCACGGCACAGCAACTTACTGGCTTGTAAATAAGATGTTATCTAAACTGCACATTGTTTGAAATTATATGGTATTGCTCATCAACATCTGGAATTCATAATTGTACTGAGATGTGTGATTCCGGTGGAATTTATTATAAAATATGAAAATGTTACAGCTTAATAACAACCATCTGACACAGAAGTAGGCGCTTTATCTATTAAGGCACACATAGTTTGAAACTGAGTGTAAAGAAATAAATTAAAAGATAGCCACAATGTATTCTAGCTTCTAATAACAGCAGCACATCATACTAAACAGGGGAAGAATGAAATGTGAAAAAATCAAATGGGGAATGAGCGTTCTGTGCAGGCCAGCTGCTAGAACATTGCAACATAGGGATCTAAGATCCAAAATAACAACAGAAAACGCTGGAAAAACTCAGCAGGCCAGGCAGCATCCGTGGAGAGAGAAAGAGAGTTAACGTTTCAGGTCGAAGACCTTTCGTCAGAAAGTATGGCGCCTTTCACGACCTCAGGACATCCCAAAGCACTTCACAGCAAATGAAGTACTTTTGAAGTGTAGTCACTCTTGTAATGTAGGAAACGCGGCAGCCAATTTGCGCACAGCAAGCTCCCACAAACAGCAATGTGATAATGAGCAGGTAATCTGTTTTTAGATGTTGCTTGAGGGATGTGTTGGCCAGAACACCGTGGAGAACCCCCCTGCTCTTCTTTGAAATAGTGCCATGGGTTCTTTTATGTCTAATTGAGAGGGCAGACGGGGCCTCGGATTAACGCCTCATCCGAAAGACGGCACCTCCAACAGTGCAGCACTCCCTCAGTACTGCACTGCAGAGCCAGCCTAGATTTTATGTTCAAGTCTCTGGAGTGGGACTTGAACACACAACCTTCTGACTCAGAGGTGAGGATGCTATCAATGATCCAGGGCTGATCTGTGGAGAGTAGGGAGATAAAAGAAAATTCGTTTTTAAAGTGTTAGAAGGCAGTTGCACTGCCATATTTACTGCAAGCACTGAAGTGCTGTTATCAGCATTGCTGTAATATAAAGGTGGTATAGGTCAACCCCTCTGTGTATCAATGCAAACTATATGCTACTCTATATATTTATATATGTACGGTGTATATATAGAAATGAAATGTCCTTCACATGAAATATAAAATTATTTAGAATGATACCAGGGATGAGGGACTTTGGTTATGTGGAGAGAGTAGAGAAGCTGTTCTCTTTAGAGCAGAAAATGTTAAAGGGACATTTAATAGAGCTGTTCAAAATTATTAGGGGTTTGAGAGAGTAAGTAAGGAGAAACTGTTTACACTGGCAGGAGGGTCAGTAACCAGAGGAAACAGATTTAAAATAATTGGCAAAAGAACCAGGGAGGGAGATGAGGAGTAAAACAGAAAATGCTGGAAATACTCAGCAGGTCAGGCAGCATCTGTGGAGAGAGAAACAGAGTTAACGTTTCAGGTCGATGACCTTTCGTCAGAACTGGAAAAAGTTAGAGATGTAACAGATTTTAAGCAAGTACAGGGGCAGGGAAAGGGGGGAGGGGAGGAAAGTACAAAAGGGAAGGTCTGTGATAGGATAGAAGGCAGGAGAGAAGGTATGATTGTAAAAAGCAAAAGGAGATGGTAATGGGACAAGTAAAGAAACAAAAGATGGGTCTAGATTCTGAATCTGCCTGTTCAGATGGATGTGAAAGATCCTACAGAACTACTCAAAGATAAATAGAGAGTTCTCCTGACGTTCTGGCTAACATTCCTCTCTCAACCAACACCACCAAACAAAACCAAATTAACTGACCATTCATTTCATTACGATTTGTAGTACGTTGTTTGTGCAGAATTGCTGCCATATCTGCCTATCGCAACCGTCATTGCATTTCAAAGTAATTCATGGTGTGAAGCGCTTTGAGCCATTTTGACTGGATAAGGTGTCAAGTATATTATTATTAAAAAGGCTTTTTCTTTCTACCAGTGGAACTGCAGCAGCTAGTAAAAAAATGTCACATCTTACCTCTAGATGGCAGAAATGCACAATAATTGAAAAAACATCAGGCACATTTTAGTGTACACTTCTATACAATAACACAGAGATCTACATCATTACTCTAAATGGTGTGGTGCATTTTGCCAGTCATAAATGCATTTGCAATTGTGAAGCGACTGTCATGAAATCTCTCTCAGCCTTTGTACTACTGTAAGGGAGCATGTGAAGTGACATCTTTATCTCAACTTCAGCTGAGAAATGCGAAGGAGGGAAGCAGCTGTTGGGAAGCAGCTGTTGGGGGGTGGGAGACAGCGATGTATCACACGAGCCCAGGTGAAGTGCAGCAGCTGATGAGCGAACACCTGTGATACACTATTAAGATGCACGCTGGCGAAATTTCTACATATTTGTTTTTCCCTCCCAAAGGATCTTGTAAGACATAATTAAATCAACTTGATTTATAGAACTATCTGGAGTTTATTCCAAAAAAAGCAGAGTCCCACGGGGGCCAGGAGTTTATATTTGCTGCAACTCTTCACCTGTATGAGCAGGGCAGTGATGATGCTGCAGTAGTTTAAACCTGAAACAGTACCAACCTTGAAGCTCTTTATGTTCAGCATTCTCCAAAAATAAGGGTGCGAATAAATTATACCCATGTAATTTTCCCCCCATTAATTTCTGTACCAAAATATGTTTGAAGAATATTGAAGTGATGTGGGATCGCACTGGGCAGTAACAGTATTCCTCATACACAACAAATAAAATGAAACTCTTGAGAAGAAAAACTGTAAAATGCTGAAAATGCAAAGCAGAGATGTCAGCAATGGAAAGAGAAAGGAACATCTCACAGCATGTTCTCTTTGTCAGACGCTGCAGGACCTGCTCTGTATTTCCAGCATTTTCTGTTTTTTTATTATTTCAGATTTACAGCATTAGCTGTTCTTTTTTTCTGCATAGTACATAATGAATTGGTCAGAGATTCTTAATAAAAACTGAACAAAACAATTTGCTTCTGAAACATTAAGACTGTAGGCTTACTTTGAAATAAATCCCTTATTGCCCGCAGGCACACAGAGCAGTGCTGCATGTTTAAACAGCACCTTGCCCCCTGGTCAGGAAGCTATGCAATTTGTAGGGCTATCGAACCCAATAGAGAACAAAACACACAATAAAATACATGTAAAAAATGTATTACAGCACACACTTATTTCAATTGAACCTATTTGGGTTTTCTACATTGTAATCAATGATACATATTTCAGGGAATGTAATAACCCGAGGGATTGTGTCATTCTGCATGCTAACTACTGCTGCTGCACTGAAGCCATTTATCATTATGTAACTCTGAGGTCTACAGTAATATTTCTGCTATGCACCACTAAATATGATAAGAGCAGCATTTTTCCCCGGTTTATTTGCAGAAATCACCAATGAAATGGTCTCAGTGCTTTGTGTTCTGCTCAGCAGCCTCATCCTTCTTTGTGATACTGTACTAGAATTCACACTTCTGTTTAGATATATATCTCCTATTCTGTTCCTGCAAGCTATGGAATAAATTCTTTTACAGGTCTGCTGCTGAATTACGTCCTCTAATTTTATGCAGAAGAAAATTAGAGGCAAGATACATAGGATTTGCCAAGCAGCTTACTGAAGAACACAAAATCAATCTACAGCCATACCTCTCTTTGCGGTGAAGGATACAGCTGAATAAACTAGTGGTAATTTGTTCTGCTCTATCAGTAGCTGTTTAGTAAGTAGAGAGTGCATGCTAGCAGAAACGATAAAATGACTGAAGTTCTATTGAAGGCATTTTTCCGATAATAATCCACTAACACCATTCTTTTTCTCTCTCTGGGGTTTCTCTGAATCCTGTATGTTCTTGCTTCCTTATGCATGAGAAGGTGCCATAATGGTACACACATATAGCTGTGACCTCTACCTCACAAAACTCTGACTTTCCTCCAGCGGACCTGACAAGCTTACCAATCAGTGCACAGGGTATAACAAAAGACTCTTCACTGGAAGTTATTTATGATTTGAATACTAATCTTTTACTTTAGTAGCTGGGAGTAGGACAACAGTATGTTTGTGCTTTTGCTAGGGGGGGTGGAAGGAGCACAATAAATTTATACCAAACAGAACCAGTCCAAATTACAATGCTTTTGCCTTCACACTGGCTCAAACTATAGTGTAACTTGGGTGTGAAGTCATCCGAATTGAATTTTTCTGGGAAATAGTCTCACACCACTTTTCCTTCAGAACAGCTGCAGTAGGAGTGCAATTGGTGCAGTGCCACATTTAAAAAGTTGACCATCTGGGAACTTTGTAAACTCCATTTTTTATTTTGTTAATCTTACCAGAGAACACGATGATAATGCTGCAGTAGTTTACTCATTGTCAACACTGAAATTCAATCTGCATTTGAATGCCAGTCAGCATAGAATTCCTTTTTTGCTCGCCAAAGATTAACAAGGAAACAACAGTTAGTCCCATGTCACTCTAAGCTGTGATCTGCAGTATAATGACAACCGTGAATAACATTAAATAGAATCAAGAAACTGGAGACACTAGTGAAGGACTAGTAAGATTGTTCACCTGCTTACCAGTTAAGTTATTTTAATTTTGTGTTTGTGATAAGTGGCAAGATAAAAGTGCAAGTAAATCCAAAAAAATAGTTTGGGATTTGTGACCAAAATCAGAATTCCAAGGAGTTCTAGCTCTAATACTTAGTTGTATTTATTCAACACTGTGGGATGAGTGTTCACATTAATTTTCAAATTCAGATTTGGATTTGCCCCAAACTACTTCTTCTTAGGCAGTCCCTCGGAACCGAGGATGACTTGCTTCCACATTAAAAATGAGTTCTCAGGTGACTGATGAGTCCAATGCGGGACCTACAGTCTCTGTCACAGGTGGGGCAGACAGTGGTTGAAGGGGCGGGTGAGTGGGGTGCTTGGGTTGACGTGCGCTCCTTCCGCTGTTAGCGCTTGGCTTCCGCTTGCTCCCGGCGAAGAGACTCGAGGTATTCGGCGCCTTCCCGGATGTTTCTCCTCCACTTTGTACGGTCTTGGGCCAAGGATTCCCAGGTGTCGGTGGGGATGTTGCACTTTTTCAAGGAGGCTTTGAGGGTGTCCTTGAAGCGTTTCCTCTGCCCACCTGGGGCTCTCTTGCCGTGTCGGAGCTCCGAGTAGAGCGCTTGTTTTAGGAGTCTCGTATCGGGCATGCGGACGATGTGACCCGTCTATCAGAGCTGATCGAGCGTGGTCAAAGCTTCGATGATGGGGATGTTGGCCTGAGCGAGAACACTGACGTTGGAGCGCCTATCCTGCCAATGGATTTGCAGGATCTTGCGGATGCAGCGTTGGTGATACCTCTCCAGTGCTTTGAGGTGCCTGCTGTACATGGTCCATGTCTCTGAGGCATACAGGAGGGCGGGTATTACTACTGCTCTGTAGACCATGAGCTTGGTGCTGGGTTTGAGGTCCTGGTCTTCAAACACTCTCTTCCTCAGGCGGCCGAAGGCTGCACTGGCACACTGAAGGCGGTGTTGGACTTTGTCATCGACGTCTGCCCTTGTTGACAGTAGGCTTCCGAGGTACCAAACTGGTACCAAACTAAACTTCCTGCTCGAAGAAGTCACAAAGTCCCCCCACACAGTCACCTCTCTGATTTATATTTCCATTGAATTTAATAAAAATAAAAATCGGGAGAGATGTAAAACGGGCTGCTGATTCGTTATCACCCGTTTTACACCAGCGCACAAAGTCAAAATGACCCCCTGTGGTCCTTGATTCAGCTATAACCCAGAAATATGAGTGGGGTGAAAGGCTCCTCCTTCTGAAGTTCTTAGCATCATAATTCTAAATGAAGCAGTTGGAATCCAGGTCTAGTTTTGATCAGAGAAGCCACAGTGATTGAAAGAGTGGGAAGTGGAAATGACTCAATGCTGCAGTTTCACAATGTACAATTTACAGGATAACGGAGGGTGAAATGTTGTATTGTGTCTGGCCTGAATCATTGCTAACCTAGTAGCTTGATGTTGACACTGGGTGCAAAAAGTGAAAAGCATTCTGAGGTCTGTCATCCTTCATGTTGCAAAAACAAAGCCTCTGCCTGTCAAACAGATTCCATCTGACTCGTAATTCAGAGGTCAGACCTATATTTAACAGAAAAAAATCCTTCCCGCAGCACAACAGAACACCATCAAATTCATAGACTTGTTATTTGAAGATCTCCAAAAAGTACTAAATACTATTATACACTGAAAAATGCCCTGTTATATCTCAAGGGTTCAGGGAAAGAAGCAGGCCTGTTGGTATGATTTTCCACTTTTTGATCAGTGTTACTGCTGGTGGGCAAAGACCCAGTGGGAAGCTTGTCTTATCTTCACCACAGTAGCTAAGTTCAGCTCTTGAGGCATATGCAGGCATAATCATAGCCTTTAAGTCCTGTCCTTAACACTCAGCAAGCTAGAACTCCAAACATGCATGGAGTTCATTAAAAAAAAAATCAAATTAGAATTATTTCTTTGTAAAACCTTTACCTATCTACTCACAGATGAAATGACTGACTGGCTGCTGCTATAAAGGGAAAAGTAAACTTGCTGGATAATTCTGTATTCAGACTGAATAGATCTTAGGAAAATGAGAAAATAGTGATTTTGAGAGGTACTGGGTAGAATAAGGGTATTAATAGACAAACCAAATTATAGCAATAAGCAAGTATCTAAGCAGCTCTTCTTCATGATTTAGAGACCCTAGGCATGCCATGGAAAAACAAATGTACTAACTTGCATTTATATAGCGCCTTTCACATTATCAGGGCATCCCAAGGTACTTCACAACCAATTAATTCCTTTTAAGTTGTAGTTATTTATGTTTTCTGGACAAATGCAACAGCCAATTTGTGCACAGCAAGGTCCCAGAAATAACAATGAAATGAATGACCAAGTTAATCTGATTTTAGTAATGTTGGTTCAGGGATTAATGTTGGCCAGAACACCAGGAGAACTCCCCTGCTCTTCTTCGAATATTGCTGTGGGATCGTTTATGTCCACCTGAACAGGCAGATGGGGGCCTTGGTTTAATATTTGATCTGAAAGGCAGCACCTTCAATAGTGCTGCACTCCCTTGGTATTGCACTGAAGAGCTCCCTTTGCTGCATGTGCCAGATCCAGGGAAAAACTGTGAAATGGACTTGCAACAAAAAGGGGGCAGAGCAGCAGGAAGGGAGGGCTCCAGTCTATATCAACCTGGAGGGGGAGTCAGCCTCACAGTGGGCATGTTACATTGTCAGAGCATGAAGTTCTGGATTAAACAGTTAATGCCAAATGTGCCTGGTGTAACTCATTAAACATGGAAATTTAGAGCATCGTGATGCTGGTGCATGACAGGCTGTCCTGTTCTCTCCCTGGAGACTGAACTAACTCAGTAAAAGAGGGAAGATTTACCATTCCAGATTAGAAAATGTTGTCCCAGCCTACATCATTCAGTTATTAGTTATTGAATGGAATGCTCAAGGTTTGTAACATAAGAATTAGGAGCAGGAGTAGGCCATATGGCCCTTCAAGCCTGCTCCGCCATTCAATAAGATCATGGCTGATCTTCGACCTCAACTCCACTTTCCCACCTGATCCCCATATCCCTTGATTCCCCTAGAGTCCAAAAATCTATCTATCTGAGCCTTGAATAAACTCAACGACTCAGTATCAACAGTCCTTTGGGGTAGAGAATTCCAAAGATTCACAACCCTCTGAGTGAAGAAATTCCTCCTCATCTCAGTCTTAAATGGCCGACCCCTTATCCTGAGACTATGCCCCCGAGTTCTAGACTCGCAAGCCAGGGGAAACAACCTTTCAGCATCTAACATGGGTTTTAATAGAGAATATTACCTAGAAAGTCTATTACAGAATGGATTGATTAGTGGTGGTAAACCGAGGAGAACCAATTGGTGTGCAGGATCTCCAAAATCGTTTCATCACTCTGAAATGTATTATATTTATGTTTGAGACCATCTGGATCAATCAGGAAGCCATAGCTACTTTTGAGTCTCACATTGGAGATGTCTCAACTGGGGGATACACTTTGGTATTAATAGTTGAGGACGGTCATGTAGAAGACCAGGGAAATGGATTTATTATTAGTCCTGCTTCGGAACTGAACATAGTTCTGAAAAACACAAGGGGCCTACGTTCCTTAGCGCTCCAACGGAGAGACCCGAGGACTGGTCAATTTGTTTGAATGAATCAAGTGAACTACAGGCGGCAATCAGGCACCCTGACGCAGCTTGCCTGTTGGGGCCTTAAGGATTTCAGCCCACACCAAGGCCCAGAGTTAATTTCGGGGTGGAGGAGCGGAGGGTGATAGTGGCTCCCTGTTGTGTTGTGGAGTCAGGAGGAGCACTCCTGCTTCTTCTGACTCCACAAAAAAACAAAATTTTGGAAGTTTTGGGTCCTTTTCTTGACCGGCCTCCAGCAGTCCCTTTAACGACTGCTTGTTAGGTTGCTCAAGACCCGGAAATAACTGTCAGAGCTTGCACATCGCAAGCTCCGACTAGGGCAAACAAATTTAACAATCTGGGTCTGAAATGAGCACAGGAGCCTGATTTCAATATTGAAATGAGTCCTGGCGCTCATTTCAGGCGACCACCAGGGCAGCCTAAAAAAGGCCATGACTAATTTAGCAGTGGTGCAAACTCCCATGCAGATTGAGCGTGGGCTTCTGCACTGCGAAAATGGCTATTGTCGTGCCCGTTTTAGGCCCATAAAATAGGTGTAACAATGTAAAATTTGAACCCCCATGCCTTTTTTGTTCTTTGCACTTGTCCCTTCCCCACCAAAAAAAGTTTTGTTTCTTCCAATAGGCAACTCACTTGGACAATTGAAGCCCAGTCCGTGAAATGGCCATTACAAAACTTTGTCACTCAAGCACTAAAGTAGACTCAACAGCTGAACTGGCAAAAGTTCCATCAATTATATCAGTTAAGTGCCTCATTAGCTGCTTGAAGAGTGTTAAAGGATCATTAATACAGGCATGTCAGGATTGGCTGATTCTTTGCTGTCCCCACTAACAAAATTGTGTTACACATAATTGCCCAATTAAAAAGCATCTGCACACCCTTTTATTAACTAGTTTTAATAAAATATATATAAAAAGGCTTAATCACCTTTATTAGTAAAAAGGAGAAAAATATAGCCAATATGACAAACTAATATTTAGACCTCAGTTTACATTCTACATTAAACTACATTAATTTCAAATCCCCAGATTGGTGCTGATCTTTTCACCTCACCTCACCTTATATCAACAGATTGAAGTCCTGCAAAGTTTCTTTCTAGTTTCTCCCTGGCAATTTGCAATAAGTTGAAGTCCGTTCGCTGCAGCATCTGATGCTGTCGTTCCTTCTAGTTTTTTTCGTGTTTATTGACCAGGTTCTCAGTAAGTATCTATTTCTAGCTTAAAACAAATGTGACACTTACTTAAGGGGAGGTTTACAACAAATCAGTTACTTACAATTCATGGCAATGCATACAATTTAAAAGAAAAAGGCAAGTGAGTAAGACACATGGTGAGCAGGTGAACAATCTCAGTCAAACAGCTAGCAATCCTTCAGTGTACCCAGTTTTCTTTTTCTATTTCCATTTTCCTTTTTTCTAATTGAGTTAGGAAGTTTTCTTATAAAAGGAGGAAAAGTCTTTGAAACTGGAATAGGAGCTTGATTCCAGGCTGCTTGTAGGGCGATGGCAAGTTTATCTTAGCCCGTGTGACAATCTGCTTCCTGTTCTAAGCTCCTTAGTTTCTGATAGTGTGAACAGCTGGGATCTTTTACACTGCTGAAAGGCAACAGAATCTGCCATTTTCACTGCTCCAACTGTTACTTTTATTATCTCTCACTGTGCTTCAGACAAGGAGGTTATAGAGAGATGCTCCTGGGACTAGCAATGAACCACATGGATTAAGATTTTACACCTTGCAAATGGTGCAGCAAGTAATATGGAAAACCATCTGTTAAACTGATAGGCCAAGGCACAAATGTTTTTTGACTGAACAATTTCTATGCAGTTTCTGGGACTTCTTGTTTTTATATATGTATAGGCAACTCACATGACAACCTGTATTAAAAATCAAGATGGATACCTCATCAACAGGAGCTCTTTTCAAAATCATTACGTTTCCGGCCCAATGAGGAAGGAGGCTTTGCTGGATCTGGTTCTGGGGAATGAGATGGGGCAAGTGGAGCAAGTGTCAGTAGGGGAACATTTAGGGAACAGTGATCATAGTATCATAAGGTTTAGATTAGCTATGGAAAAAGACAAGGAGCAATCTAGAGTAAAAATACTTAATTGGGGGAAAGCCAATTTCATTGGGTTGAGAGCAGACCTGGCCCGGGTAAATTGGAATCAAACGTTGGCAGGCAAAACTGTAATCGAACAATGGGCTGCCTTTAAAGAAGAGATGGTTCGGATACAATTGAGGTACATCCCACAAGGGAGAAAGGTAGGGCAACTAAAGTCAGGGCTCCCTGGATGATGAAAGAGATAGAGAGAAAGATGAAGCAGTAAAAGTTTTTTGGACTGGAGGAAGGTATACAGTGGTGTTCCCCAGGGTCAGTATGAGGACCACTGCTTTTCTTGATATATATTAATGACTTGGACTTGGGTGTACAGGGCACAATTTTAAAATTTGCAGATGACACAAAACTTGGAAGTATAGTGAACAGTGAGGAGGATAGTGATAGACTTCAAGAAGACATAGACAGGCTGGTGAAATGGGTGGACATGTGGCAGATGAAATTTAACGCTGAAAAGTGCGAAGTGATACATTTTGGTAGGAAGAATAGGAGAGGCAATATAAACTAAAGGGTACAATCCTAAAGTGGGTGGCAACAAGAGCAGGTCAGAGGCTAGGTATTCTGCGGCGAGTGTCTCGCCTCCTGACTCCCCAAAGCCTTTCCACCATCTACAAGGCACAAGTAAGGAGTGTGCCTGGATGAGTGCAGCTCCAACAACACTCAAGAAGCTCGACACCATCCAGGACAAAGCAGCCTGCTTGATTGGCACCTCATCCACCACCTTAAACATTCACTCCCTCTGCCACCGGCGTACCATGGCTGCAGTGTGTACCATCTACAAGATGCACTGCAGCAACTCACCAAGGCTTCTTCGGCAGCACCTCCCAAACCCGCGACCTCTTCCACCTAGAAGGACAAGGGCAGCAGGCGCATGGGAACACCACCACCTCCAAGTTTCCCTCCAAGTCACACACCATCCTGACTTAGAAGTATATCGCTGATCCTTTATTGTCGCTGGGTCAAAATCCTGGAACTCCCTCCCTAACAGCACTGTGGGAGTACCATCACCACATGGACTGCAGCGGTTGAAGAAGGCAGCTCACTAGCACCTTCTCAAGGGCAACTAGGGATGGGCAATAAATGCTGGCATTGCCTGCGACACCCAGATCCCATAAAAAACGAATTAAAAAAAAAATGAACAGAAAGACCTGGGGGTATATGTGCACAAATCATTGAAGGTGGCAGGGCAGGTTGAGAAAGTGGTTAAAAAAAACATATGGGATCCTGGGCTTCATAAATAGAGGCATAGAGGACAAAGGGAAGGAACAACTGATGAACCTTTATAAAACACTGGTTCGGCCTCAACTGGAGTATTGTGTCCAATTCTGGGCACCGCACTTTAGGAAAGATGTGAAGACCTCAGAGAGGGTGCAGAAAAGATTCATGAGAATGGTTCCAGGGATGAGGGACTTCAGTTACGTGGATAGACTAGAGAAGCTGGGGCTGTTCTCCTTGGAGCAGAGAAGGTTGAGAGGAAATTTGATAGAGGTGTGCAAAATCATGAGGGGTCTAGACAGAGTAGATAGAGAGAAACTGTTCCCATTGGCATAAGGGTCGAGAACCAGAGGACACAGATTTAAGGTGATTGGCAAAAGAACCAAAGGCGACATGAGGAAACGTCTTTACGCAGCGAGTGGTTAGGATCTGGCATGCACTGCCTAATAGGGTGGTGGAGGCAGACTCATTCACTGCTTTCAAAAGGGAATTGGATAAGTACCTGAAGAAAAAAATTTGCAGTGCTACGGGGAATGGGTGGGGAAGTGGGACTAGCTTAAGTGCTCTTGCAGAGAGCCGGCACGGGCTCGACGGGCTGAATGGCCTCCTTCTGTGCTGTAACCATTCTATGATTCTATTCTATGATTCACTATGCTTCTGACTATCAGCGCACTGACTACACTAGATGTGTGTGTGTGGAGTGAGAGGGGAAATGCTATCAGCAACAGAAGAAGATCAGTGCTGGCATAAGCTGCTCCAGGCCATGCTGGTGTGGTCTGCTCATGTGCTCCATTTCTTGACCTGGAAGCAACTACAGGCTACCTATTAGGCTTGTGCAGTGTCTAGACTGCTTCTAGTGCCTGGGGCTACATATGACTGTTTGAAAACCAGAAGTGATACAAGGGCTGTCGGGAAGTGTCATTTTACCATTTGACCTCTTTTGTACCTGACAAGCATCCCTAGCAACAGCGTCTACTCTTAAATGTAGGAATCCTGTTGCCGTTGCTTTTAAAGAGCAGATTTACTCCATCTCCCTGTACTTGCCCTTGACGTAAGTTCTCAGTTTGACAGCAGTTATGCCAAAGAATCATGTTGAGTTCCCAGAGTGATTCTCTTGCACTGTGTATACGTAATGGATCCAGGTACAACAATCACGCAGGCTGGACTGCTCATTATTAATATCAGTTGATTCTTGATCCATAACTAATCCATGAATGTCAGAAATCAGTGGACTGTAGAGGGCTGTAATGAGGACGACATCCAATTCTTGATGGAGATAGCTGAGTTCCTTGTGCATATTTGCCATGGTTAAGACTGTATATATCTTTCAGACAGTGTGGTAATGTGGTGTCGCTATGCAGGATGAAACAGTTAATTTAGAATTGATTGTTTCTTTATGTAAGCATGAGTAAATAGTTTGTCCTTGTTGTTACCCACCTTTGACTTCATCTAGATTTATTTTGGACCTAATGGAGCATATGCTGGGCAATTTACACCACCTCAAGCTGCATTATCATGATGACATCATTAGGGAGGCTGGCTAGGAGAATATAGGACTGATTTTGTGAGGCCTACTGGCATGCACAGGCCTCGTTATCATATGGAAATGATGTAAAGCAAATTTTATGCCACGATTTCAGGTGATGCTCTACCCACACCTTATGCCTCGCCCCTAAAAATTCTTAAAGGGTGGTTGCGGTTTTGCAGGCCGAATTTAAAGTTTCAATTTTTTGACAGGGCCTATTTTTCTATTTCTGCATTGAAAAGTTTGCAAAACTTTCTTTTGTTCCCTGGTGCTGCCTTTTTGCACAATGCTTCATGTTGCTACGCTACTCTTACATTTACTATGCCACAGTCTTGCTACAATACAAACAGCACCTAACAAGATTGGGACAATGGGACTTGCTGTGTGAACTCTCATCCTATTACATGGTTTCAATGAGGAAGACCACTTCATGAAGGGTCGTCATCTGAAAGTGCCAGTACCCCTCAGGGCCTCATGTGCTCCTGCCTCTACACCAGGACCCATGATTACAGACAACACCACCCCTATCTGGCCATGTCAGAGGAGACAAACCTAGTAACTACAGGCCGGTCAGTTTAACATCAGTGGTGGGTAAAGTTTTAGAAACAATAATCAAGGAAAAAATTAACGGGCACTTGGAAAGGTTTAAGCTAATTAAGGAGAGCCAACACGGATTTGTAAAAGACAGATCGTGTTTGACTAATCTAATTGAATTTTTTGATGAAGGGAATACAATGGATGTTGAATACATGGATTTTCGGAAGACGTTTGACAAAGTTCCACATAGAAGGCTGGTTAACAAAATTGATGTTCATGGAATAGGTGGGTCAGTGGCAGCTTGGATAAGGGATTGGCTTAAGGACAGAAAACAGCGAGTTGTGGTAAATGGCTGTTTTTCAGACTGGAGGATGGTAGGCAGTGGTGTTCCCCAAGGGTCAATGCTGGGGCCACTGCTTTTGTTTTAATGTATATAAATGACCTGGATATTGGAATACAGAGTAGAATTTCTAAATTTGCCAATGGCACCAAACTTGGGGGTGTGGCAAACAGTGATGATGATATCAATCGACTGCAATAGGACATAGAAAGGCTAGCAGAATTGACAGACAAGTGGCAGATGGAATTTAATACAGAGAAGTGTGAGGTGATGCATTTTGGCAGAAGGAACAGGGAGAGGCAATATATACTTAATGGCACAGTTTTAAAGAGTGTGCAGGGACAGAGAGACCTGGGAGTTAATGTGCATAGGTCCCTGAAGGTGGCAGGACATATTGAGAGAGTGGTTAGCAAAGCATATGGGATCTTGGGCTTCATAATGGAGGTATTGAGTACAAAAGTAGAGAAGTTATGCTGAACCTTTATAAAGCGCTGGTTAGGCCACAACTGGAGTATTGCGTCCAGTTCTGGTCACCACACTTTAGGAAGGATGTGAAGGCCCTTGAGAGGGTGCAGAGGAGATTTACCAGAATGGTTCCGGGGATGGGGGATCTTAGCTACAAGGACAGGTTGGAGAAGCTGGATTTGTTTTCATTAGAGCAAAGGAGGTTGAGGGGTGATTTGATAGAGGTGTACAAAATTATGACGGGTTTGGATAGGCTAGACGGGGAAAGGCTGTTCCCACTAGTTGATGGAACAAGGACTAGGGGACACAAATTAAAGGTTTTGGGCAAGAGATATAGGGGGGATGTGAGGAAAAACTTTTTTACGCAGCGAGTGGTGAAGACCTGGAATTCGCTGCCGACGGAAGTGGTGGAAGCGGAGACACTCAGTGTTTTCACGGGGATAGGCACTTGAGGGAAATAAACTTGCAGGGCTACGGGATAGAGCGGGGGGATGGGACTGACTGGATTGCTCTACAGAGAGCCGGCATGGACTCGATGGGCCGAATGGCCTCCTTCTGTGCCGTATGACGCTATGACTCTATGACTATGACCTGTATTCATCATATCTGCTTCACTGCAGACTGAATGACCAAGCTATGCCATCTGCTGCGGTCTGACTTCCAGGCAAGATCAAAGACTGGGATAACTTGTCCTGCTGCTGTCACGGTCACCATGGCATTAAGTGCACAGATTAATGGGTGGTGGGCGGGGCGTCGGCTCTGCTTGCCTGATGATATCCGTGAAAGACTGTCACGCACAGTGGGGGTTCTGTATTCTGGCAGACATAAATGATAAAGCTAATGCATTGTGCTCCTGCACCAACTCACATTTAAAGGCAGACCCAGTAGAATGCCAGTCCCTTGGCGTGGGCTTGCAGCCTGACCAGAATGATGTTCTTCTTCTCCACTTGCTCCTCCTCATGTATGAATAGCGCCTCTTCTTCAAACTTGGCTTGAGTGGAGTATAAACGCTGGCATGGACTGGTTGTGTCAAATGGCCTGTTTTTGTGCTGTATATTTCATGTAGTTCAGTGTAATTCAGTATTTGGCTGCTTTGGGTTGCTAGTAGCTGGGTTGGTGTTAGGGTCAGAGAGAAAAAATTGAGTAATAGAACTAGAAAAAAGTGCCTCCCCTTTAAGGGTGAAATCATCCCGTTAAATGTTAGCTGACCAGACTTTGCAATTTGCACTTTACAGGCCTGCCTCCCTGCAAAGGGACAATGGGCAAATGAAGGGTCTTACATCGCAAAAGCCCATCCCCTCACCTGGGATAGCAAAATCAGGGTTACTGTGAGTCAAACGCACAAGGCTGCTGAATTAACTGATATATTCAGTGATTAACCAAAGGAAGCTCAGAGATTAATCCAGGGAGGTTCAGTAGGGCTAGCAGACAATTCCCGTCATGATGTCATCACTTACATAAAAATTTCAAGAGAAATCAAACGTGCCAAAAACAAAAACTGACTTTGCAGTCCGAGGCTTCCTGCGGGCGGATGCCTCTGACCGGCAAAAAATCTACGAACTTACCTTCTGCCTCGGGATTCACGGAGACTCGGGATCCATGGAGACTTGGGCTCCTGGGCCTCTATGCGTAGACATGCGTAGAGGCCCATGTATCTCAGGGGTACAGGTGGTTCGCAAGCGCCCCTGGGATCACATGGGCTGGCCCAACTAATGACAGAAGGAATCCCCATTCATGCTTATGGGAATTCTGTATGTACGAAGTCCCCATAAGTATGAATGGGAATACCCCCAAAAATACCTCTACACTTCAAATAAATTAAAAAAATAATCACATATTTAAAATTAATTAAAATGTCATTTAATTAAATATTTAAAACAAAAATTACATTTACATATTTTAAATGTAAAGTAAAAATAAACTTACCTTATTTCACAGGTTTTTACATGTATAAATTATTGAAAACATTTTATTTTTCTGTTTTTTAAAACTCTTATGCTGGTAAAAGCAGGCCTTATGCCTGCTTTTACCAGGCATAAAAATTTCACGGGCATTCGCTACAAGAAGTTGGGCAGATACCCCAAATCGCCGCCCGCGGATGCCCTTTTCCCGTGGATGCGGAAGATCTGTCATGAAAATTCTTGACAGATCGCAAGTTCCGGGTTTTCGTGCATGCGCAGCGCATGCCTAAACCCAGAACTTGCGCGGCCCTTACGGGCAAGTGCACACCTCGTACGCACCCATAGGGGCTGCAAATTACGGTCCTTTGTCCACTGTATGCCTGTACACAATACAGAGTCAGTGGGTGCTACTTATGCTAAATCTGCAGCTTCCACATTTAAACTAATGCCACATTGCAATCCGCTAAGTTAAACACTCAAAACTCCCTATCAATAACAGAGTAGTGATTTATTAGGTAGAGAGACTGTGCTATTATAGTAAGGGGATCAGAATAATTGAGTGCATTAAACAAAACCAGAAGGATTATATTAGCCTGCAGTGGTGGCACTCTGTATTCCCCAGATACAATGCAGGAGTACTGCACATGTGCAATTACGTCCCAAGTACCTTCCTGTACATGTGTAATAGTGCTGGAGAACCCATTGGAAACTCTCTCCCAAACTATCTAATTCATTTTGTAGTTCCCAAACTGCCTTCTCAGATTCAAATACTGCTCTATTTTGATACTATCTGAGTAGTTGAGGCGAATAGATGCATTTAAGAGGAAGCCAAATAAGTACATGAGAGAGAATTATTGGCCCGAAAATTAAACCTAATACGCGAGAGTACGCACTGTGTACTCTCGCGTATTAGATCCCGAATTGCCGGTTTCCTGCATGCACTGCGCATGCGCGGGAAACCGGCACTTCGTGAATTGCAAAGGGGGCGGTTCCTAAGTGAACCGCGTGCGCATTACAGGCTGTGTGCACGCAGTGCACTTAGTTTTTTTTTCAGCTTTGAACGTGCAGGTAAGTGGTGAAGATTTTACACATAAAGAAAGCAAGCGTAGGACCCCCTTTTAACAAGGTAAGTAGTTAATTAAGTGTTATTTAAACATTTTTTCAACAGGTTTATCTTTTTTAGAGACTTTAAAGAAAGGTAAGTTTATTTTTATAACTTTTAAAAAGATTTTAAATTTTTTCAAAAATTAAATTTTTTTGTTTAAAGTGGTTAATTTATTTAACTATACTTATTTTATTAATGTGCTGTTAAAACTATGAATGAAAGATGGTGTGCTGCCATTGGTTCTAACTGAATCACGTGATCCCAGAGCTCGCACGAACTAATTGCGCCTCTGGGATACGCAAGCACTGCACGGTTGCAACAGGGAGAGGCTTTGAAACTAAAGTTCGTGTGGGCCCCAAACAAAAAGGTAGGCGCGGAGTGCGATATCGCGGGGAATCCTTACCCCCGTGGGAACCATCGATGTTTAATTTCTGGGCCATTATCTGTGAAGTTTGCATTAAGCTTCTGAATCCAAGCTGTTAAGGAGCATTGGGGTTAATTTTGACTGTGTGCGATAGTGTAAAATGGGCAATGGCGAATCAGCAGCCCATTTTACATAACTCCCGATTTTTATTTTCATTCGCTATCGCCCATTTTGCACTATTGCACAAAGCCAAAATTACCGCCAATATGTGCTCCAGCGCTGATCTCTGGAGCACTCCACCCACTAATTCTCCCCACCACAACATTACTCCACTACCAAGCACCCACTGGTTCTTAACCTGCAGATCATTTCTTATCTATTTCCAGTTTTACACTTTTGCTTAAGTTGGAGACTTTCATACAGAGCATTGTCAAAATCTGGGTGCATCATGTTCTAGAGCTTTCCAGTCTTTTTGGAATGGCACTTTCCCCAAAAAAGTCAAGGTGGTTGGTCAGGCAGCATATTCCTCTTTTGCTCTATCTTGCCTGCTGTTTTCTAGGTTATTGCCATATAAATAACTCCTAAGTTTATGCCTGATAACTAATTCCATCATTTTATTGATGTGCGGCTGATGGTTCTGTAGTTGCCTGGATCTGTTTAGTCACCTTTTTGTGAAAATGCGCCCTATGTTTGTCTAGTTTTCATCTGCCAGGACCTCTCCAGCATTTATTGTCTTCCCCATAATGAGTACCAATTCCTCAAAATCTCTTCCCTTGTGCCTCTTCGTACCAATGATAAAAACCCTTCATCCCTGTGGATTTATTGTTTTGAGCCCCTTTTGTCCATCTAATGCTTCATATTATTTATGTTACAATCCTTTAATTCTACTTGAATTATAGAGAACATAATTCTGTGTCTCCTTACATGAATACTTGGAGGAAATAATCATTTTAGAGCATTTACCATTTTATGCTCATCCTCAGTATCTGACCCATTAGTAACCTTTACGACTGTCTTCTCATTGTTACAGTACTGAAATCATTATTTACTGTTGTGCTTTTCATCTGGAGCCATGCTTATTTCAAAATTCCTCTTTGTCAATGACCACCTTTTAACATAGTTTTGAATGATCCTATGTTCATCCCATAGACTCCCTCATCTCTTTCCTTTCAAGATTTGAAGGATTTGTTTTATCCGCTTATTTTGCTTCTGATTGGATTTTCTTGCCCATTTATGGTCACATTTGTTTAATCTGTTCTCACTAGCCCCAGATATATAATTATTCTGCACGCTCAACATTATGCCTTTAAAAGTATTCCGTTCTTCCTCTACTGAAATGTTGTTGAACAATTTCCCTCGCTTTTATTTACTTAAGCTCTATCATCATTCCTTGAAGTTGGCCATTACCGGCTGTGCCTCAGTATTTTGAAATCCCAGATAATGTCAATGTTGATCTGTACTATTGGGCCTAATTTAGATATGCTGGCTTTGAAATCAACTGCTAATTGTTGCAAAATTTAGGCTAATACAAGTATAAATATTGTGCATAGATTGAAGTGTAACCAATAGCATTAGAGGGAAGTGCTTAAACAGCGTCCTTTTGGCTCACTGGATGAATGCACTTCCAGTTGTAGAGCTGAGACATGTAGAACAGCAGGTTCTATACCTGGCGTGTGCTAAGTTAACTGACCTTAGCAAAGAAGCAGAAGAGGCACTACAATTGCATTTAGCACTCCAGGGCTAGCAATGGGAAAATGCCAGCAAGGGTTCCTGTTCCTGATCACTGCTGGATATTGCATATAAAGGGATTTTCCCGAGAACAGGATTGGGTTCAGCTGTATTGTCCCTTGTGGGTAAATAGACTGCTGACACTCACTATTTAGGTTTAAACACAAAGAATAGCCACTGCAGTGAGGAACTGGGACTGCTCACGACCATGGAATTGTACGCAGCATGAGTTAGCATCAGAAGAGGAGGCGAGAACATTAAAAATAAAAAATAAATGTTTAAATGATTTTTGTACTCTGTAAATCTGTTCTGCTGTATTCGACTTATTTTTATAAAGTGACTTTACATCACCTATGTCTCTGCTGTGGTGTATTCTTTGCATCAGTGTTAAGTAGTGCTCAGTAATTATGGAACCGGCATTTTCTTTGCTGCATCTTTGCTGAAAAAACCCAAAAAGCAGTGTGACAATCTGTGGCATCTGAAGTATAAAATTTGCCCTTCATGAAATCAGTGAAATGAGCCTAATAAAAGGAGATAGATTATACACATGCAACAGTGTGTTTCAAGTGACACAAATCCATATAAATTTATTTTGATTTACAAAAGAATATGTGCGTATTTAAATCAATGCATCAAGTGACCATTTCTTAATATCTATGATTCTTGGATGCTTTTTGTCATGCCAGAAAATCATTTTTGCTTCTAACTGGAGTTTTTTTTTCTTGCTAATACACAAAAGATTTATCTGTGAAGCAGTAATAACATTTTTTTGGTGAATAGGCAGATATTGATGTCACCGTGGCTAAATTCTGCTGAGGCAATAAACACTGAGACACAAACAGAATCAGCAGCAAGCAGTCTCAGCTCTGTTGGCTGGGAGCGCGCAAGCCATGAATTAAGGTTGTGCACAGCAGCTGGGACAGACAGCACAGCAGTGAGGGTTGGACATTTCCATTACTCTGAGCGTTGGCTCTTTGACCCTTTTTTGGGCCCAGTATCTTATTTTGCAACATCATTTACACCCTATTTGAACATCAAATTCAACCGGTTGTACAATATCTTCAGTTGTTGAATTTTTAGCGTTAACTTTTCTGCCCTATCTTCTCATATTATACTCAGGAGCTGCTCACCATCCATGAACTGATATGTGATGTGTACGTTAGTGTAGCGGTTATGTTACTGGACTAGTAATCCAGAGGCTTGAATTGATAATCCAGAGAATTTGAGTTCAAATTCCACCATGGCAATTTGAGAATTTGAAATCAATTAAAAAAAATCCTCCCACCGCAGGACCTAAGCAGATAATCTACACTGACTCACCAATGCATTGTCAGAAGTGCTATCTATTCAGATGGAACGTGAAACTCTCTACCTGTTTAGGTGGATGTAAAAAATCCATGATACTACTAAAAAAAGAGCAGGGGAGTTCTCCCAATTTCATGGCTAACATCCACCATGAAACCAGATTAGGTACTCATTTATCTCACTGTTTGTGGGACATTGCTGTGCAGAAATTTGTTGTCAGCCAACACTTCAAAAGTAATTCATTGACTGTAAATCGCTTTAGAATGTCCTATGGGCACAAGGTTTAACACACATGGCAGGCTTAGCCAGGGTGAGTGGTGCCATTGACTGCACCCACATTACCTTTTGTGCTCCCTATTTGTAGCCTGGCATCTTTATTAATTATAAGTAACTTCACCCCCTCAACATACAGCTGGTTTGCAACCATAGGCAGCACATCATGCAGGTCTATGCCTGCTATCCTGGTAGCAGTTATGGCTCTTTCATCCTGCGCCAGTCCTCTGTGCCGCCTTTATTCCAACCAGGTCACCAAGTTACAGGCTGGTTATTGGACGATAAGGGTTATTCACTCCAGACATAGCTCATGACTCGAGTTGGGAACCTGCTCACAGCTGCAGAGCATACCTACAACGAGAGCCATACTGCCACAAGGAACATCAGCAGAGAGGCGACCAGCAGAGAGGTGCAGCTCGCAGGAGGCAATACCCACGAAATGGGGTCTACAGGCAGAGGCTGAGTGTCCTTAACATGCCTGAACACCAGTGTCTCAGGAGGCTGAGGATGTCACGTCAGGTGGTGGCAGACATCTGCAGCCTCCTAGAAGCTGCCTGCTGTACCTGGTGGCCACGCTTTACCAGTGGCTGTCAAAGTCATCACCGCCCTCAACATTTATGCCTCCAGATCCTTCCAGGGCTCTGCCGGAGACATATTCAGGATCTCCCAGTCGGCTGCCCACAAATGCATAAAACAGGTGACCGATGGCTTGTTTGCCAGGACTGGCAATTATGTCAACTTTGCCAGTGGTGATGCCAATCAGAATGATTGGGCGCTCGGGTTTGCAGCTCTGGCTGGCTTCCCACAGGTGCAGGGTGCCATCAACTGCACACACCTGGCAATCAGGGCACCCCCAGAACAACCAGGAGTGTTCGTCAACTGCAAGGGCTTCTACTCCATCAATGTGCAGCTGGTGTACAACCACAAAAAGATGTTTATGCAGGTGTGCACCAGATTCCCAGGGCAGCTGCCATGATGCTTTTGTCCTGCATCAGTCCAAGCTGCCTGATCTCTTCAGACCTGGAAGCATATTTAAGGGGTGGCTGCTAGGTGACAAGGGATACCCACTGCAAACTTGGCTCATGACACCTGTCAGAAACCCGACCACTGAAGCCCAACAGCGGCACAATGAATGCCATATCACCACCAGATGTGTGTTTGAACAGGCCATCGGCAAGCTGAAGATGCGCTTCAGGTGCCTGGACAGATCTGGAGGCGCCCTTCAGTACGTACCAGCCAGGGTCTCTAGAATGGTTGTGGTTTGCTGTGCTCTGCACAACATTGCGCAACAGCAAGACTTGGACTTGCAGGAGAAACAAGGTGAAGAGCTCAGATCCTCCTCAAATGATTTGGAGGGGAAGGAGGAAGAAGAGGAGGAGGAGGATTGTGATGAGGTGCTCACATTGCTGCCCGGGATGCCAGGGAGACCCTTATTAATGCAAGGTTCACTTAGGCTGCACCAGTGGATTGTGTCACAAGGAAAGGCTCCCCCCCACCGATGCCACTGACACAAAACAGTCCTGCAATCAACCAAGGACCCCTTCAACAACTCCCCATTGGTCCCCATCAATTCATATCCTCACATTCATCATCAAACAAGTAAAAAGGCCACTTACCACCCAGCACCCAACAATGGACAAGACGGGAAAGTGGTGAAAAAGAATAACATTTATGTGATGTAAATAAAGAACAAAAACTTATCAAAATATTGGGCCAGAAATTCGGCTCTCCGGCTTCCTGCGGGTGCAAGCATTGCGCGCGTACTTGCCTACCACGCCTGCTGTTGTGCTTTGGGCCCACGAGGACTTTGGGTCCTAGGCCTCCTCCAGCTGCCGGCGGGCAGTGCTTGCGTATCCCAGGGGCGCAGTTAGTTCGAAGCGTCCCCTGGGATCACGTGGGCCATGGAGAGCCAATCCTAACAGGGCATTTTCATTCATAGATTTGACAGGAAGACCTGTCAAATCTATGAATAGAGATCGGCCCCAAAACCACACTTAAACTTCAAATAAATTAAAAAAAAAATCACATTTTTAAAATAACTATAAGTTACATAAATTAACTACTTTAAACAAAAATTTACATTTTTGAAAAAGTTAATTATACTTTTTAACGGTGCTAAAAATAAACTTACCTTTCTTTGAAGTATCTAAAAAAGATAGACCTGTTGAAATTTTTTTTAAATTGTAATTAATTAACCACTTACCTTGTTAAAAACAGGCCTTGCGCCTCCTTTTAAAAAGTGCAGCTTTTCCATACTTACCCTCCTGGAGAAACCTGAAAAAAAAACAAAGTTTGCTGCGTGCGCGCAGCCTCTCCCGCTCTCCCGTTCTGGCCCATTGTTTTCTCAGACACCCATGTGCATAACTTTGTGCAACTACAAAGCCTTACTTTTCCTTTTTCTGCTATTCCTACGAGGTGCAACCCCTGTGGCTTCAGCAGAGGTAGAGGCAGGCTGCTCAGATTCCTGCTCTGACTGCTGAGATGCTCTTGGTCGACGTCCTTTGAGTTTTGGTGCCCATGGGGGCCCCATCAAAGACTGCTCCACCTTCACATGTGCAGGGGGAGACTTGGCCATTGGGAGACGAGGCAGCATGTGGGCTATTGACTGAGAGGTGGGCAGTGGGTGAGAAATGGAAACACTTTGAATGGAGTCCCCACTTCCATGACCCCTTTTGCCATCATCCCCCTCCTGGCTCAGCCACTCTTCACTGCTATCACTGTGCTGGAGAACACTTTGGTGCAGATCAGCATGGCCCTGTAAGGCCAAGGCTAAGTGGTCCAACCGTGGCTAACAAGAGAAGTTAAAAATAGTATTAGATCAAAGGAAGAGGCTTATATTGTTGCCAAAAAGAGTAGTAAGCCTGAGGATTGGGAAGATTTTAGAATTCAGCAAAGGAGGACCAAGAAATTGATAAAGAAAGGGAATATAGAATGAGAGTAAACTAGCAAGAGACATAAAAACAGACTGTAAAAGCTTCTATAGGTATGTAAAAAGGAAAAGATTAGCAAAAGTAAATGTGGGTCCCTTACAGACTGAGACAGGCAAAATTATAATGGGGAATAAGGAAATGGCAGAGAAATTAAACAAATACTTTGGCCGCGATTTTCTCCTCGGTGTCGGGATAGGTGCGGGTCAGCTGGTTTCCTGGTTCCGGTCCCGCCCCCAGCTGCCTCCGCTCCACAGATGTGATTTTCCCTTGATTGGCCTTGCGGGCTTAACCGGCCAATTAACAAGAAGCGGGTCTGATGACATCATTTGATGACGCGTCATCTGCCGGTTTCCTTAAAGGGACCATGCACAATTTTATTTTGACAGTTGATTTTTCAGTGTTTGACAGCATTGAGATGCTGAAAACACTGACAATCACAGCACAAAGGTGAACTCTTGCACCCAGGCTCTCCAATGACTCCCTCCATATGCTGGAATAGATGGCAGCTACAGGTGAGATGATAGAAGCGATCTGTCACCGGTGAGAGAGGTTCTCCCAATGAGCTGGCACTGGACATACAGTTGGATTTAAAAACTTGTAAGCTAAAGAAATCTGTATATGTATTAAAAATGCAGTAACCAACATTTTCTTTGCTCTGAAACTCACCATGTGCAACATTGCATCCTTGACACCACTTCTGCAGCTGTCATCTTTTCACAAACATTAGACCAGACTCACAACACGCCACACTTACCGGGCGTGTTGTCCGGATGTCGTGAAACCCGACGCAGAAGCTGGAAAATCAAAAAACAGCCTGAAAACTGCTCACAAGTACCTGTTAATAGGCAGTTAATTGACTTTAATCCATTTCCCGCTGCTAGGTGTCGAGTCCATTCGCAAATCGGGGACCTGACACTTGGGAAGGTTGTTTGGAGGCGGGTTGACGGTGGGTGGGAAACCCGCCGCCAATCAAAATGACTTTAACCTCTGACCCGCCTCCAAACCCACCCTCTGAGCGCTGGCAAAATCGTGGCCTTTGTGTCTGTCTTCATGCAAGAAGTCGCAAAAAACTTCCTGGAAATAGTGGAGAACCAAGGCTCTTGCAAGAAGGAGGAACTGAAAGAAATTAGTATCAGTAAAAAAATAGTACTGGAGAAATTAATGGGGCTGAAAGCCAATAAATCCCCTGGACCTGATGGCCTACATCCTAGGCTTTGAAAGAGGTGGCTATAGAGATAGTGGATCCATTGGTTGTCATTTTCCAAAATTCTATAGATTCTGGAACGGTTCCCACGGATTGGAAGGTAGAAAATATAACACCACTATTTAAGAAAGGAGATAAAGAGAAAACGGGGAACGACAGACCAGTTAGCCTGACATCAGTAGTAGGGAAAATGCTAGAATCTATTATTCAGGATGTGATAACAGGGCACTTAGAAAATAATAATAGGATTGGGCAGAATCAACACAGATTTATGAAAGAAAAATCGTGTTTAACAAATCTGTTAGAATTTTTTGAGGTTGTAACTAGCAGAATTGATAAGGGGGAACCAGTGGATGTGGTGTATTTGGAATTTCAGAAGGCATTCGATAAGGTGCCACACAAGAGGTTATTAAACAAAATTAGAGCTCATGGGATTGGGGGTAATATACTAACATAGATTGAGGATTGGTTAACGGACAGAAAACAGAGAGTAGGAATAAACGGGTCATTTTCGGGTTGGCAGGCTGTAACTAATGGGGTACCGCAAGGATCAGTGCTTGGGCCTCAGCTATTCACAATCTACATCAATGATTTGGATGAGGGGACCAAAATAATATATCCAAATTTGCTGATGATACAAAGCTGGGTGGGAATGTAAGTTGTGAGGAGGATGTAAAGAGGCTTCAAGGGGATATAGACAAGCTAAGTGAGTGAGCAAGAACATGGCAAATGGAATATAATGTGGAGAAATGTGAAGTTATCCATTTTGGTAGGAAAAATAGAAAAGCAGAGTATTTTTTAAATGGTGAGAGATTGGGAAATGTTGGTGTTCAGAGGGACCTGGGTGTCCTTGTACAAGAATCACTGAAAGTTAGCATGCAGGTATAGCAAGCAATTAGGAAAGCAAATGGTATGTTGGCCTTTATTACAAGAGGATTTGAGTATAAGAGTAAAGACGTCTTACTGCAATTATATAGGGCCCTGGTAAGAATTTTGTATGTTTCAATGAGATCACCGCTCATTCTTCTCATTCTCAATCAGTATTTGTAGGGAAATGGTGTTAGGGAAATTGACGGGATTGAAGGCCGATAAATTCCCAGGGCCTGATAATCTACATCCTAGGGTACTTAAGGAAGTGGCCCTAGAAATAGTAGATGCATTGCTGGTCATCTTCCAAAATTCTATAGACTCTGGAACAGTACCCATGGATTGGAGGGTAGCTAATGTTACTACACTATTCAAAAAAGGTGGTAGAGAGAAAACGGGAAATTATAGACCAGTAAGCCTGACATCGGTAGTGGGGAAAATGCCAGAGTCCATTATAAAAGATGTAATAGCAGAGCACTTGGAAAACAGTGACAGGATCGGACAAAGTCAACATGGATTTACAAAAGGCAAATCGTGCTTGACTAATCTACTGGAATTTTTTGAGGATGTAACTGGTAAAATGGATAAGGGAGAACCAGTGGATGTGGTGTATTTGGACTTTCAGAAGGCTTTCGATAAGGTCCCGCATAAGAGATTAGCGTGTAAAGTTAAGGCACATGGGATTGGGGGCAAGGTATTGACTTGGATAGAGAACTGGTTGGCAGACAGGAAGCAAAGAGTTGGAATAAATGGGTCTTTTTCCGAGTGGCAGGCGGTGACTAGTGGGGTACCGCAGGGATCGGTCCTAGGACCCCAGCTATTCACAATATATATTAATGATCTGGACGATGGAATTGGATGTAATATCTCCAAGTTTGCAGATGACACAAAGCTGGGTGGGAGTGTATGCCGTGAGGAGGATGCCGAGAAACTCCAGTATGATTTGGACAGGTTGGGGGATTGGGCAGA
The DNA here is from genome assembly GCA_030390025.1 of Squalus acanthias. NCBI lineage: Eukaryota > Metazoa > Chordata > Chondrichthyes > Squaliformes > Squalidae > Squalus > Squalus acanthias. Next base: position 106,160,065 of record CM059426.1, on the reverse strand, counting down.
AGCATGGCAGATGCAATATAATGTGGATAAATGCGAGGTTTATCCACTTTGGTGTCAAAAACAGGAAGGCAGATTATTATCTGAATGGCAATAGATTGGGAGAAGGGGCAGTGCAACGAGACCTGGGTGTCCTTGTGCACCAATCGCTGAAGGTAAGCATGCAGGTGCAGCAGGCGGTTAAGAAGGCAAATGGTATGTTGGCCTTCGTAGCGAAAGGGTTCGAGTACAGGAACAAGGATGTCTTGCTGCAGTTGTACAGGGCCTTGGTGAGACCACATCTTGAGTATTGTGTGCAGTTTTGGTCGCCTTATCTGAGGAAGGATGTTCTTGCCATGGAGGGAGTGCAGCGAAGATTCACCAGGCTGATACCCGGGATGGCAGGAATGGCGTATGAGGAGAGATTGGGTCGATTGGGCTTATACTCACTGGAGTTTAGAAGAATGGGAGGGGATCTCATTGAAACTTATAAAATTCTAACAGGACTAGACAGACTAGATGCGGGAAGGATGTTCCCGATGGCCGGTGAGTCCAGAACCAGGGGTCACAGTCTAAGGATAAGGGGTAAGCCATTTAGGACTGAGATGAGGAGGAATTTCTTCACCCAGAGAGTGGTGAACCTGTGGAATTCTCTACCACAGAAGGCAGTAGAGGCCAATTCATTAAATATATTCAAGAAGGAGTTAGATATATTTCTTAAAACTAAAGGGATCAAGGGATATGGAGAGAAGGCAGGGACAGGGTACTGAATTTGGATGATCAGCCATGATCTCATTGAATGGCGGAGCAGGCTCGAGGGGCTGAATGGCCTACTCCTGCTCCTATCTTCTATGTTTCTATGTATGTTCTAAACTCTAGGGAATATAAGCCTTGTCTACTCAATCTCTCCTCATAGGACAATCCCCCCATCCCAGAAGCCAGTCTGGTGAACCTTTGTTGTACTCCCTCTATAAGAAATAAAAGGAAGAATAGGCCACTTGGCCCCTCGAGCCTGCTCCGCCATTCAATAAGATCATGGCTGAACTTGGGCTCAAAGCCACTTCCTTGCCCGCTCCCCATAACCCTTCACTCCCTTATCTTGCAAAAATCTGTCTAACTCCACCTTAAATGTATTTAATGACCCAGCCTCCACGGCTCTCCGGGGCAGAGAATTCCACAGATTTACGACCCTCTGAGAGAAGAAATTCCTCCTCATCTCAGTTCTAAAAGGGCGACCCTTTATTCTGAAACTATGCCCCCGAGTTCTAGATTTCCCCACGAGGGGAAACATCCTCTCTGCATCTACCTTGTCGAGCCCCCTCCGTATCTTATATGTTTCAATAAGATCACCTCCCATTCTTCTAAACTCCAATGAGTATAGACCCAAACTGCTCAACCTTTCTTCATAAGTTAACCCCCTCATTTCAGGAATCGTGTGAATCGTCTCTGAACTGCCTCCAATGCAAGTATATCCTTCCTTAAATAAGGAGACCAAAACTGTACGCAGTACTCAAGGTGTGGTCTCACCAATACCCTATGCAGTTGTAGCAGGACTTCCCTGCTTTTATACTCCAACCCCCTTGCAATAAAGGCCAACATTCCATTTGCCTTTTTGATTACTTGCTGTACCTGCATGCTAACTTTTTGTGTTTCATGCACAAGGATCCCCAGGTCCCTCTGAACTGTAGCATTTTGTAATCTCTCTCCATTTAAATAATAATTAGCTTTTTTATTTTTCCTGCCAAAGTGGATAACCTCGCACTTTCCCACATTATACTCCATCTGCCAAATGTTTGCCCACTCGCCTAGCCTGTCTATATCACTTTGCAGATTCTTTGAATCCTCTGCACAACTTGCTTTCCCACCCATCTTTGTATCATCCGCAAACGTGGCTACATTACACTCGGTCCCTTCATCCAAGTCATTAATGTAGATTGTAAATAGTTGAGGCCCCAGCACCGATCCCTGTGGCACCCCACTAGTTACCGTTTGCCAACCGGAAAATGACCCATTTATCCCGACACTCTGCTTTCTGTTAATTATCCAATTCTCTATCCATGCTAATATATTACCCCCAACTCCGTGGGCTCTTATCTTATGCAGTAACCTTTTATGTGGCACCTTATCGAATGCCTTCTGGAAATCCAAATACACCACATCCACTGGCTCACCCTTATCCACCCTACTCGTTACATTCTCAAAGAACTCCAGCAAATTTGTTAAACATGATTTCTCTTTCATAAAACCATGCTGACTCTGCTTGCCTGCATTATGATTTTCCAAATGCCCAGCTACCGCTTCCTTAATGAAGGACTCCAGCATTTTCCCAACGACAGATGTTAGGCTAACTGGTCTATAGTTTCCTGCTTTCTGTCTCCCTCCTTTCTGAAATAGGGGTGTTACATTTGCAGTTTTGCAATCCGCTGGGACCTCTCCAGAGTCCAGGGAATGTTGGTATATTGCAACCACTGCATCCACTATCTCTGCAGCCACTTCTTTTAAGACCCTGGGATGCAGGCCATCTGGTCCAGGGGACTTGTCGTCTTTTAGTCCCATTATTTTACCAAGTACTTTTTCCTTAGTGATAGTGATTGTCTTTAGTTCCCCCCTCCCTGTGGCCCCTTAATTATCCATTATTGGTATGTTGTTAGTGTCTTCTACAGTGAAGACAGATACAAAACATTTGTTCAGAGTCTCTGTCATTTCCCCGTTCCCCATTATTAATTCCCCATTGTCATCCTCTAAGGGACCAACGTTTACTTTAGCTACTCTCTTCCTTTTTATATACCTGCAGAAGCTCTTACTTTCAGTTTTAATATTTATGGCAAGTATATCCTTCCTTAGGAGACCAAAACTGTACACAATACTCCAGGTGTGGTCTCACCAGGACCCTATATCATTGCAGTACCATTTCTGCTGCTGCTCAATGATTCATCGACGGCCCCCAAGGTACAACATCTATGTCCAGCTGAGCAGAGCTTGAAGAGGGCTATGCCCTCTGACGCGGATTCTCCACAGCTCTCCCTGTCTCCACCAGCTGCTCTTGCACTTGTGAAGAATGTGTCACTAGGTGAAAACCGAACTATCTGGTCCCACCGAAGTGTGAGTATCTGAGCTGGTGCATGGTGAGCATGAGTCCTGTGAAGGTGCAGCCTCAGAATGACTCGACTCCTCTGAGGACTCGTTGCCCACCATGTCCTCTGACTCCTGCTGCATGCGTGAAGGCCCTGTGGGAGATAAAAGACATGACTTAGTTATGGTAAGTAAGAATGTTGCAAGTAATCATTATGAAGATGATCATATTTCATTCGCTGTTAAAACCAAGTCAACATGACTGAGTGCTGTATGATATGTTGGTGGCTTTTATTTAATTGTGTCACCAGGTAGCTGGGAGCTCCCCATCTCTGACAGCCAGGGACGCCATAACTCCACTGTTCTCCAGTGCCTCCTCCTCTGCACTTGTAAGCTGCGTGATCTGTGGAGGGCCCCCTCTGGTTCTCTGCCTCTCCCTGGTGTTCTGCGCTCTCTTCTCCTGCAAGGAGGGAAAGAAGAGATGTCTGAGTGAGTGTAATGACATGTGTTCACCTGATGGATGGCATGCATTTGGTGAGGGTGACTATGCGGGAGAGACATGGCATTGCATAAGGATCAGGGTGAGTGTGAGTGGTGGATGGATAGATAGGGATGTGAGAGAGTGGATACAAAGAGAAGGATGGATGCACATGCAAGGTAAGTGGGTGTGAGGAGTGGTGTGATGGAGTAGGCTTGAGAACACAGAGTGAGGGGGTAGGGTGATGCGCACAGTAGGATCTAGGTGAATGTGGCACTGTACTCACCTTTCCTGTGCTGCTTAGGTCATTAAACCGCTTCCTGCATTGGATCCAGGAGCATGGCACCACGCTCCTGACCTCCTCGGCAACCTTCAACCATGCCCAGTTTTGAGCTGCTAGATCTGTTCTGAATCTATCCCATTTAGCATGGTAGTAGTGCCACACAACACGATGGAGGGTGTTCTCTCTGTGTGAAGATGGGACTTCATCTCCACAAGGACTGTGCGGTGGTCACTGCTACCAATGCTGTCATGGACAGATGCGTCTGCGACAGGTAGATTGGTGAGGAGAAGGTCAAGTAGGTTTTTCCCTCGTGTTGGTTCTCTCACCACCTGCTGCAGGCCCAGTCTGGCAGCTATGTCCTTCAGGACTCGGCCAGCTCAATCAGTTTTTGCTACCGAGCCACTCTTGGTGCTGGATGTTGAAGTCCCCCACCTAGAGTGCATTCTGTGCCCTTGTTACCCTCAGTGCTTCCTCTGGCGGGTCAGGACATACCGAGCGATGGTGATGGAGGAGTCTGGGACATTGGCTGAAAGGTATGATTCTGTGAGTATGACTATGTCAGGCTGTTGCTTGACTAGTTTGTGGGACAGCTCTCCCAATTTTGGCACAATTCCCCAGATGTTAACGAGGAGGGTTTTGCTCAGTGTGCCGTTGTCATGTCCGAAGCCGGTGCCTAGGTGCCGGGTGGTCTGTCCAGTTTTATTCTTATTATTGTTTCTCGTAGCCATTTCGGAGGGCAGTTAAGAGTCAACCACATTGCTGTGGGTCTGGAGATACATATAGGCCAGGTAAGGACAGCAGATTTCCTTCCCTAAAGGACATCAGTGAACCAGATGGGTTTTTACAACAATCCGATAGTTTCATGGTCACCATTACTGATATTAGCTTTTTATTCCAGATTTATTTAATTAACTGAATTTAAATTCCCCAGCTGCCGTGGTGGGATTTGAACTCACGTCTATGGATCATTAGTCTAGGTCTCTGGATTACTAGCCCAGTGACATAACCATTATGATACCGTTCCTGTAGTTACCGTCCCATTCTCTGTCGTATTACATCCTCGACCAATGCCTCTCCTCCATTATCTAACTCTGTGGGACTGCCTTTGCATGGTTCCTACCTATCCAATAATAGGTAGAGCATCTCCAATATTGGCTTCTCTTCACACCTCCACATTGTCATCTCTGGAGTCCTCCAAGGATCTCTCTTTGGCCCCCTACTCTTCCTCATCTACATGCTATCCCTTGGCAACATGATCCATAGACATGCGGTCAGCTTCCACATGTTTGCTGATGACAGCTTTACCTCTCCATGCCTCTGTCGACCAAGTGATTCTTATGTACAGTCCAGCAGCCAGGCTTGGATGAGTCTTAACTTACACCGCCTCAACAATAGGAAGACCAAAGCTAGCCTCTTCAGCTTGCATCACAAAATCTTCCACCTTCCCATTGATTCCAGTTCTCTGTCTGACCATTTTCTTAGGCTAAACCAGACTGTTCACAATTTTGAGATCCTGTTCAACCCTGAGCTGAGTAATTCAAACCCCACATTCTCTCCATCACAAAGACTACTTACTTTCACCTCTGCTGTATTGCCTGCCCTTGTCCCTACCTCAGTCCCTTCACTGGTGAAACACTTATCTGTAGTGTTTTCACCTCCAAACGCAACTGCTACAATTCTCTCCTTGCTGGACCTATTTTGCAACCTCCATAAGCTTCAACTTGCCCAACACTTTGCTGCATGTATCCTGTCTCTTTGTAAGTCCCATTTACCCATTACCCCAGTCATCACTGATGTACCCTCCAGTCCCCCAATGCATCAAATTTAAAACCTTGCTGCATCTTTTGTTATCTCCATGGACTCGCTCCACCCTTTCTCTGCGATCTAATTCAGCCCTATATTTCTCCTGAGCTCTCCATTTCTCTTAAGAACAAAAGAAATAGGAGCAGGATGAGGCCATTCGGCCCCTCGAGCCTGCTCCGCCATTCAATAAGATCATGGCTGATCTTCTACCTCATCTCCACTTTCCTGCACTATCCCCATATCCCTTGATTCCCTTAATATCCAAAAATCTATCGATCTCTGACTTAAATACACTCTTGTGCACCCTTCCTTATCCCACCACTGGAGAAGGAGAAGAATCGAGCCTGCAGCCTCCTCGGTCTTACACTCTGGAATTGTCTCCCTAAACCCATCCATCTCTCCACCTCTCTCTTCCTTTAAAAACCTCCTTAAAGATCATCTTTTCGCCCAAACCACTTCTAATCTTTCCTTTCCTGGCTTGGCATCCATTTCCCGTTTCCCAATTTATAAAATGTCTTGGGAATTTTTTTTACATTAAAGCTGTTATATAAATGTAAGCTGTTGTTGATTTAAAGTATATAGAACTGTAGACTGTGCCTTTATAATATCCCTGGATACAAACTACAAATATCAGTAAACTTAATATGTTGTTTGACATTAGTATGGCAATGCTGCTGTAACCATCAAAAGAATAATCAGTACTGAAGAGCAACAATAAGATAAAGATAAAGATTGTTCTGTTCTTTGAGAATGAATCTTTTTAACATGTTTCTGTGCAAACAGCTTTGGTGCAGAGTAATTTAGATGATACGCAGGATTTAGAAACATGTAGTCTGGCTTAATATTCATCAAAATGTTTAAATTGGGAGCTGAGCATTAGTAGTACCTCATTAGTAGCTATGCCCATGTTATTACTTCAATTATGTGACAGATAACATAACACAGCTTCTGCTTAACAACTAATGAGTGGAATTTACAAATGAAAAATTATAACGAATTCTTGTTCATATCAAACAGGTAAATGATATTTACCCAAGTAACAATATGGTGGATGTACCTCAGACTTCTTACAGAGTTCATGTTGAAATAAACAACTTGTATTTTGAAGAAGAGGATCCTGTCTGTATCAGAAGGAGGAATTGCAACTAAATTCATTAAAATTAAGCAGTCGATATATTTTTTTTATTCGTTTCTGGGATGTGGGCGTCGCTGGCAAGGCCAGCATTTATTGCCCATCCCTAATTGCCCTTGAGAAGGTGGTGGTGAGCCACCTTCTTGAACCGTTGCAGTCACTGTGGTGAAAGTACTCCCATAGTGCTGTTAGGGAGGGAGTTCCAGGATTTTGACCTAGCGACAATGAAGGAACGGTGATATATTTCTAAGTCAGGATGGTGTGTGACTTGGAGGGGAACTTGGAGGTGGTGGTGTTCACATACGCCTGCTGCCCTTGTCCTTCGAAGTGGAAGAGGTTGCAGGTTTGGGAGGTGCTGTTGAAGAAGCCTTGGCGAGTTGCTGCACTGCATCTTGTAGATGGTACACACTGCAGCCATGGTACGCTGGTGGTGGAGGGAGTGAATGTTTAAGGTGGTGGATGGGGAGCCAATCAAACGGGCTGCTTTATCCTGGATGGTGTCGAGCTTCTTGTGTGCTGTTGGAACTGCACTGATCCAGGCAAGTGACGAGTATTCCATTACACTCCTGACTTGTGCCTTGTAGATGGTGGAAAGGCTTTGGGGAGTCAGGAGGTAAGACACTCGCCACAGAATACCCAGCCTCTGACCTGCTCTTGTAGCCACAGTATTTATGTGGCTGGTCCAGTTAAGTTTGTGGTCAATTGTGACCCTCAGGATATTAATGTTGGGTGATTCGATGATGGTAATGCCGTTGAATGTCAAGGGGCGGTGGTTAGATGCTCTCTTGTTGGAGATAGTCATTGTCTGGCACTTGTGTAGTGTGAATGATACTTGTCGCTTATCAGCCCAAGCCTGAATGTCTTCCAGGGCTTTCTGCATGCGGACATGGACTGCTTCATTATGTGAGGAGTTGCAAATGGAACTGAACACTGCAATCATCAGCGAACATCCTGACTTCTGACCTTATGTTGGAGGGAAGGTCATTGATGAAGCAACTGAAGATGGTTGGGCCTAGGACACTGCCCTGAGGAACTCCTGCAGCGATGTCCTGGGGCTGAGATGATTGGCCTCCAGCAATCACAACCATCTTCCTTTGTGCTAGGTATGACTCCAGCCAGTGGAGAGTTTTTCCCCTGATTTCCATTGACTTCAATTTTACTAGAGCTCCTTGATGCAACAATTTGTTCAAATGCTGCCTTGATGTCAAGGGCAGTTACTCTCACCTCACCTCTGGAATTCAGCTCTTTTGTCCATGTTTGGACCAAAGCTGTAATGAGGTCTGGAGCCGAGTGGTTCTGGCGGAACCCAAACTGAGCATCTGTGAGCAGATTATTGGTGAGTAAGTGCCGCTTGATAGCACTGTCGACAACACCTTCCATCACTTTGCTACTGATTGAGAGTAGACTGATGGAGCGGTAATTGGCTGGATTGGATTTGTCCAGCTTTTTGTGGACAGGACATACTTGAGCAGTTTTATTATTAGATTGACATTAAGGGCTAGAAATTGGCCTCCTTAGTGCCTCCCATTATCACCTCCAGGGGGTGATAACGGGGCACTAAGCACTTACCGACAGAGCGCGGCGAGAAGATCAATTCCGCTATATTTGGCGGAAGGTTTGCGGTGGCGTTATGACGTTGCGTCCTGATCTCCTGCGCCTGGAGATCGTGACGTTATTGCCGTGCGCATCGCCCCGGTAGCGCCCCGGACCCGAACTTCGGTTCCGCCCCCTGCAGCATCGCCGGGCAACAACACTGACAGCTGCAGGAGGCGTTCATCGGGAGGCCGGGCGCTTCGGGGCTGATACTTAAAGTCGAGGTGGCCGAGGTAAGTGAAAAAATTGTGAAATGCTCCTCATCATTTTTTTTCATTTCTCTTTGCCAGCGATCGATCAGCCCGGCACTCTGCTCCAGTGCATCCGACTGATTGGGCTGGATTGTGGCTGCCGTAAGTTTTCCTCTTGCAGAGCCTGCAACGATGGCCCTTCGCTTTAAGGGAGGGAAGGAGCCTTCCAACGTGGCAGCGCTGCTCACCTACCGCCCCGCCTGCTGCCTTTTGCGCTCCAGGAAGCGCTTTAGCTTTAGAGCTCCACTTCCTTCCTGGAGCGCAAACCCCGAATTTTTTAAAAAGTTGAAAAGCATTAGCGCCCCAAACGAGGCAATACCGAATTACTCCCCCTAATACTTTTGGAGATAGGTCTCATATGGGGGGCATTTAACATGGGTGAGCGGGTGGGAATAGTTGCCGGGCGGGAATAACTGGGCAAAAAATTGAATAGTGTTAGGAAGCCGGCTCCAACCTGCTGACTTCCAGGTTTTACTGAGGCGGAACAAGAGGCGGGCAGCCATGGCATTTTAAATATGTTAATGAGGCTGGAAGCCTCGGATTTTTAAAACATTTGTTCCTGGGATATGGGCGTCGCTGGCAAGGCCAGCATTTATTGCGCATCCCTGTAACTGAGTGACTTGCTAGGCCATTTCAGAGGGCAGTTAAGAATTAACCACATTGCTGTGGGTCTGGAGTCACATACAGGCCAGACCAGGTAAGGACAGCAGATTTCCTTCCCTAAAGAACATTAATGAACCAGATGGGTTTTTATGAGAATCCGGTAGTTTCATGGTCACCATTACTGATACTAGCCTTTATTCCAGATTTATTTAATTAACTGAATTTAAATTTCCCAGCTGCCATGGTGGGATTATGAACTCACATCTCTGGATCATTAGTCCAGGCCTCTGGATTACTAGTCCAGTAACATAACCAGTATGCTACCATACCCTGCTTTAACCTGCTTTGCAGTTTTAACTGCCACCAGCCAGGTTTCCCGGACCTCGGGAAACCCGTAGCTGCAGCGGACGAGGACAGCCTCAGAGAGCACTCCTTGTGGGCCAGGGGGAGCAGGAGTGCTTCTTCCTTTCCCCCCCAAGCTCCCCCACCATCAGACCATCCCCCCATACAAATCCCACTTCAGGATCTGACCCCTCTGGGGTCAGGGATTGTCCCCGCCTCAGGAATGAACCCCCTGGGTTCGGGGAACGGACACTCCCCCAGGATCATACCCTCCCCGGGGTTGGGGATCAGACCCCCTTGGGATTGAACCTACCTCATCCTGTGCCCTCCTCTTGAGTGTTCCCTTGCCGACTGGAAGCCAAGCCTGTCAATCAGGCTGAATTCCGGGCGGGGAACCGGTCATTGACAAAAGACGTATGCTGTGCAGTTAAATCTCCACACCACACCCAACCCCCCACCCACCCCTCCACCCCGCTCCCAGCACGTCAAGAAGTAAAAATTCCCCCCATAATTTCTGTTGATTCATGGATATTGCTGTTTACAATAGGTGCCGATGACATTATCAGGGCTACTAGCTTACCTGGGTTGCTGAGGTTGAAATTACGGGGAGCGGAATTAACATTGTTAGAGTAAGTCTGTAACCCAAGGGTGCATAAGATCAACTGCACATATTAATTCAGCTCCTTCACACTGACAGGCTCAGCAACCTTTCCAAGTCATTACTTCTGGAGATGCCATCAGCACTTGGTACACAAAAAAAAGAGACAAAAATGACAAGCGAAAAAAATATGTTTGAGTTAATCACATTTCTTTGTGGCAGTGTGATTTTTTTAAAAAGACCATCTTCATAAATATATCACCTGAATCATAGAATCACAGAATTTTTGCAGTACAGAAGGAGAGCACTGCGACCACTGAGCATGTGCCAGCTCTCAAAAAGCAATCAATTTAGTTCCATTCCCCTGCCCTTTCATAGAATCATAGAATGGTTACAACACGGAAGAAGGCCATTCGGCCCGTCAAGCCCGTGCTAGCTCTCTGCAGGAGCACTTCAGCTAGTCCCACTCCTCTGCCCTTTCCCCGTAGCCCTGCAAATTTTTTTCCTTCAGGTACTTATCCAACTCCCTTTTGAAAGAGAAGATTGAGTCTGCCTCCACCACCCTTTCAGGCAGTACATTCCAGATCCTAACCACTCACTGCGTAAAAAAGTTTTTCCTCATGTTGCCTTTGGTTCTTCTGCCAATCACCTTAAATCTGTGTCCTCTGGTTCTCGACCCTTCTGCCAATGGGAACAGTTTCTCTCTACCTACTCTGTCCAGACCCATCATGATTTTGAACACCTCTATCAAATCTCCTCTCAATCTTCTCTGCTCTCAGGAGAACAACCCCCGCTTCTCCAGTCTATCCACGTAACTGAAGTCCCTCATTTCTGGAATCATTCTCGTAAATCTTTTCTGCACCCTCTTCACAACCTTCCTAAAGTGCGGTGCCCAGAATTGGACACAATACTCCAGTTGAGGCCGAACCAGTGTTTTATACAGGTTCATCATAATTTCCACGCTTTTGTATTCTCTGCCTCTATTTATGAAGCCCAGGATCCCGTAAGCTTTTTTAACTGCTTTCTCAACCTGCCGTGCCACCTTCAATGATTTGTGCACATATACCGCTAGGTCTCTCTGTTCATGCACCCACTTTAGGATTGTACCCTTTAGTTTATACTTCCTCCCTTCATTCTTTCTACCAAAATGTATCACTTTTCACTTTTCTGCGTTAAATTTCATCTGCCATGTGTCCGCCCATTCCACCAGCCTGTCTATGTCCTCTTGAAGTCTATCAGAACTAGAGGACATAATTTAAGGATAAGGGCTAAACCATTTAGGACAGAAATGAGGGGGAATTTCTTCACTCAGAGGGTGGTGAACCTGTGGAACTCATTGCCACAGAGGGCAGTGTACGCCAGCTCATTAAATATATTTAAGAGGGAATTAGATATATTTCTACAGGCAAAAGGGGTTAAGGGTTACGGAGAGAAGGCGGGGACGGGATACTGAATTGGAGGATCAGCCATGATCTCATTAAATGGCGGAGCAGGCTCGAAGGACCGGATGGCCTACTCCTGCCCCTATCTTCTATGTATCTATGTATCTATGTATCACTATCCTCCTCACTGTTCACTTTACTTCCAAGTTTTGTGTCATCTGCAAATTTTGAAATTGTGCCCTGTACACCCGTATCCAAGTCATTAATATACATCAAGAAAAGCAGTGGTTCTAGAACTGACCCCTGGGGAACACCACTGTATACCTTCCTATAGTCTGAAAAACAACCGTTCACCACTACTCTCTGTTTCCTGTCACTTAGTCAATTTCGTATCCATGCTGCCACTGTCCCTTTTATTTCATGGGCTTCAACTTTTCTGGCAAGCCTATTATGTGGCACTTTGTCGAACGTCTTTTGGAAATCCATGTACACCACATCAACCGCATTGCCCTCATCAACGCTCTCTGTTACCTCATCAAAAAACTCAATCAAGTTGGTTAAACACGATTTGCCTTTAACAAATCCGTGCTGGCTTTCCTTAATTAATCCACACTTGTCCAAGTGACTTTTAATTTTGTCCCTGATTATTGTTTCTAAAAGCGTCTCTACTACTGAGGTTAAACTGACTGGCCTGTAGTTGCTGGGCTTATCTTTACACCCTTTTTTGAACAAGGGTGTGACAATTGCAATTCTCCAGTCCTCTGGCACCACCCCTGTTTCTAAGGAGGATTGGAAGATTATGGCCAGTACCTCCGCGATTTCTTCCTTCACTTCTCTCAGGGACCTAGGATGCATCCCATCTGGTCCTGGTGACTTATTTACTTTAAGTACAGCCAGCCTTTCTAGTACCTTCTCTTTATCAATTTTTATCCCATCCAGTATCTCCTCTACCTTCACTATGTCTATGGCAGCACCTTCTTCCTTGGTGAAGACAGATGCAAAGTGCTCCTTTAGCACCTCAGCCATACCTTCTGCCTCCATGTGTAGGTCTCCTTTTTGGTCCCTAATTGACCCCACCCCTCCTCTTACTCCCTGTTTACTATTTATATGCCTATAGAATACTTTTGGATTACCTTTTATGTTAACTGCCATTCTATTCTCATACCCTCTCTTTGCCCCTCTTATTTTCCTTTTCACTTCACCTCTGAACTTTCTATATTTAGCCTGATTCTGAGATGTATTCTTGACCTGACATCTGTCATACGCACTCTTTTTCTGCTTCATCTTACTCTCTATCTCTTTCGTCATCCAGGGAGCTCTGACTTTAGTTGCCCTACCTTTCCTCCTAGTGGGATTGTACCTCGACTGTACCCGAACCATCTCCTCTTTAAAGGCAGCCCATTGTTCCATTACAGTTTTGCCTGCCAATCTTTGATTCCAATTTATCCGGGCCAGATCCGTTCTCAACCCACTGAAATTGGCCTTCCTCCAATTAAGTATTTTTACTCTAGATTGCTCCCTGTCCTTTTCCATAGCTAATCTAAACCTTATGATACTATGATCACTGTTCCCTAAATGTTCACCTACTGACATTTGGTCCACTTGACCTACCTCATTCCCCAGAACCAGATCCAGCAATGCCTCCTTCCTCATTGGGCTGGAAACATACTGATCAAGAAAGTTCTCCTGAACACACTTCAGAAATTATTCCACCTCTCTGCCCTTTATACTATTACTATCCCAGTCTATATTAGGATAGTTGAAGTCCCCCATTATCACTACTCTAAAGTTCTTGCATCTCTCTGTAATTTCTCTGCAAATTTTCTTTCCCACTAGTTGATGGCCTAGTAGTGTAATGGCACCTCTATTATTTCTTAACTCTCGGCATATAGATTCTGTCCTTGACCCCTCCAGGACATCCTTCCTCTCCAGCACTGTAACATTCTCTGTAGCCAATACTGCCACACCATCTTTCCTTCCCTATCTTTCCTGAACACTTTATAACCAGGAATATTTAATACCCAATCCTGCCCTTTTTTGAGCCAGGTCTTCGTTATTGCCACAACATCATATTCCCATGTGGGTATTTGCGCCTGCAGCTCACCAACCTTGTTTACTATGCTTCGTGCGTTCACATACATACACTGTAAACCTATCTTAGACCATCCTGTGCTCTCTCTTAGTCTGATCCCACCTAATACCTTACTATTTCTTACTCTAGTGCTAACTGTCTCTCCCAATCCTTTGACCCCTTTGTTTCTCCTTTCTAATGCTACATCCTGATGCCCATCCCCCTGCCAACTTCGTTTAAACCCTCCCCAACAGCATTAGCAAAGCTCCCCGTGAGGATATTGGTACTGGCTCAGTTGAGGTACAACCCGTCTGGCCTGTACAGGTCCCACCTCCCCCAGAACTGGCCCCGATGCCCCAGGAATCTGAAGCCCTCCCTCCTGCACCATCTCTCCAGCCATGGATTCATCTGCACTATCCTCCTATTTCTATACTCTCTCAACACGTGGCGCTTTATCCTCCTATTTCTATACTCTCTCAACACGTGGCACTGCGAGTAATCCTTCTTTTTGCATTATTTATCCACTTCACTTTCTAACAATATTATGGATTCTATTTCCACCAGTGTTTCTGATCGGGAATTCCATGTCCAAACAAATCTCTGTGTTAAAAATAAATTCTTATAACTCCTCCCTTCGTTATTTTTGTTGACGGTCTTAAATTTATGCTCTCCAGTCACTGACTCATCAACCAGTGGAAATAGTTTTTCCTTATTTAGCTTAACATAATACTTCATAATTTTAAACATGTCTATTAGATCTCCTTTTAACCTTCTCTTTTCTGGTGAAAGGAGCCCCAATTTCTCAAGTCTGTTCTCATATTTAACACTGTAAAATTCTATGATTCTATTCATAAACCCTAGGATCTCATGTGCTTTTTTACAGCTTTATTACCCTATCACTTTTAAAGATTTGTGTATCTGATTCCCTAATCTCTCTACTCCTTTTAAACTTCCACCATTTTGTGCATAGTTCCTCTCCTTATTCTTCCTCCCAAAATGTATCATCTCACATTTATCTGCATTAAATTTCAACTGATTTGTCGCTGTTCAATCTACTAACCTGTCTCTGTCCTTCTGAAGTTGCTACACACAAGTCCAGATTGTTTATATCTATATTAAGAAGAGCAATGGTCTCACCACTGACCCTGGGGGACATCACTGTTTGCATCCTTTTAGCCCAAGAAACATCCATGGACCACTAATTTTTTGTCCTTCAACCAACTCCCTGTCCATGTTAAATTCCCCTTACTACCTTGTTGCTTAATTTTATCAACAAGCCACCTCTGTGGCACCTTATTAAATGTTTTTTGAAAATCTATATAGATGATATGCATTTCATTTTCTTTATCAATGCACTGTTATTTTCTCAAAGAACTTTATTAAATTTATCAGACATGACTTGTGTTTTATAAATTAGTGCTGGCTGTCCTTAATTAGTTCACTGTCTTTCTACTTGAATGATATATTGGTCTCAATTAGGAATAAACATTTTTTTAAATCATAGATGATGCCCAGCTGCACCTTGTTCAATGTAAGAGAATTCACATGGTCTATTATAGATATTTAAGCAGTGCAAAACAAATCCACCAGACACGGCAATTTACACAAGTTGAAATGAAGAAATTGATACTTTTCTTCATGTTGTCTGAATATTCACTGCTTCAATAATTCTGGCAGCTGGTCAATTTTCATCCAAATTAAAATTGTTTTAAGTACTATTTGAGTTAACTACCTTTTTCGCTCCATAGATGATTTTTCTAAACCTTCCAGCTGCTAATTCATCTCTGGGTTCCTCATAGACATAGGCTGCGATTTCACCGACTGAGGCGGGTCCGGGGCGGCCGGGGTCGGTGCCGCGGTCCCAGCCCGCTGCCTACTGCGGCCCGCACTCTCCAAGCAATTTTTCATTAATAGGGCTTGTTAAGCCCGCCCTGCGAGGTTCCCGCCCAATTAATAGGAAGCGGGCCTGATGACGTTATTTGATGACGCGTCATCAGCCGGTTTCCTTAAAGGGGCCATGTCCAAATTGATCTTAACAGTTGTGCTGTCAGTATTCTACAGCATTGAGGTGCTGCAAACACTGACGAGCACTGCACAAAGGTGCACGGCTGCACCCAGGCTCACACATGACTCCCTCCATATGCTTATGGAGGGAGTCAGAGCATGCAGGGAGGTTCTCTTCCCTTTCCATAGGCGGAAGAGACCTCCCCAGGAGATCAACGCAGCCTGGTTGCACACTGCACAGGAGGGCACAAGCAGGGATGTCGTCAGGAGGACCAGGCTGCAGTGGTGCAAACCTTTCAATGATCTGAGCAGATCATGAAACGTTACTGCCAAGCCACACTCAACCTCATCCTGCTGTGCCACTCATCACATCCCCATCACTCTGCCTTCCCTACCCTACTCCTGCACATCCTTACTCACACCAACTTACCTTGCACCTCCACCCATCCCTCTCTATCTGCATTATCACATCCCCATCTCACTAGCCACCCCTTACACTCACCCTCATCCTACTGCAAGCATACCAACTAACAACACACAAGGGTAGGCACCTGGGTGGTTTAGCCAATGTTCATGTGAAGTTTCTGTTAATGTGTTGTCAAACATTGAAATCTATATTTTCAACACTTTACCTTATTGGACAGATCTGCGCTCACCTTTGGAAGTGTTTTAGTGAGTTCCAGTGAATGTTGAGACATAACTCCCCCTCATCCCCCAATTCTGATGAGTGTGAAAGGAATGGCTTGGATATTGTAGGAATGCTTCATGGTGCTGGTGTGGGTTGGTGTCAACCTGGCATATCATGTGGCAGCCAGGGTGTACTGCATGAAGTGAAGTAAATCTGGCCATGGTGATGCCATCGCTGGCCTCCCAGGCAGCAATGTAGTCGGGTGCTGATGCCCTGTGTCCTTTGCAGCATCAGGTGATTGTGGAGAGGTTGGTATTGTTGTTGGTAATGTTGGTGTGCCTGGTGATGTTGGTGCTGGGGCTGATCGTGGAGGGATCCAGAGGACCAAGGTGAGATTTTTTCAAGGGCAGCTGAAATTGAGATGACAGAAGTGATCTGTCAATGGTGAGAGAGCTTGCTCCAAGGAGGTGACAGTGGAGACAGAGTTCACTCCAAACACTTCCAAACTGCATAAAGCACAAAAGTGTCTTCCAAGTCCTGAAGGCTCAAGCTTCTGACATTGGAAAGTGACCAGCTGTGAAATGGTAGCTTTCATACCACTTTTGCAGCTGTCACCTATTCACAGCAATGGGAAGACATAGAGAACCCGACCTACTTACCTGACATGATCTCCGAAAGACGTAAAGCCCGTTAAAAAAGTGGGAAAATAGAAATAGGCTGGCAAAATAGTAGTTAACAAGTGTTTAACAAGCATTTAACAATCTTAAATGCCTCCCCCGCCACTTGGTATCGGGTCTGTTCTGAAATCACAGACCCGACCCTTTGGAAACTTACATGGAGGCGGGTTTGGAGTGGGTTCCCAACCCGCTGTCAATCATTTCGATTTTGACAGCGGACCGGCTCCTAACCCGCCCTCTGAGCGGCCAAAAATTCTGAAAATGTAAAGGAATAGGCTGCTACTAGGAAAAGAAAGAAAGACTTGCATTTCTATAGTGCCTTTCATGACCTCCCAAAGCACTTTACAGCCAATGAAGTACTTTTGAAGTGTGGTCACTGTTGTAATGTAGGAAATATTACAATTGAAACATATTTATTTGTGCAAACTGCTGTAAATTAGTGCTCAAAAGCTGAGCAGACAGTCCAGTACCTTGACTCTGAATTGAAAGATTTGAGTATGAAACATTGGGCCATATATTCCGATCCCTAAAGGTGTGCACGCGCTGTGTACCCACCCGTAGGGACATCGGAAATGCTGGTTTCAGGCATGCGAAGCACATGTGCTGAAAACTGGCATTTCCGATCTGTCAAGAATGCTCTTGACAGATCGGATGCCTGCCCTGGAGAAGGGCCTCTGCGGGCGGATAGTTCCGCTTTCTGGAGAACCTCCGCCCGCAGAAAACCCTTAGAAATCTTATGCCTGGTAAAAGCAGCATAAGAGTTGAAAAAAAGTTTAAAAAAATCTTTTTTTCACTGATTTATAATTTAAAAATACTTTAAAAAAGGTAAGTTTATTTTTAGCCCTGTAAAACCTTTAATTATTTTTTTCAAAAAATTAAATTTTTGTTTAAAATATTTAATTTATTGTAATCTCAACTCATTTTAAAAAGGTGATTTTTAAAAAATGTATTTAATGTTTTACTGTGTTTTGGGGGTGATCTCTATTCATATATTTGACAGGTCTATCTGTCAAGTGTACGAAGGGAGATTTCCTTCTCCTATTGGCTCCCCATGGCCCACGTGATCCCAGGGACGTTTGCGAACCGCCTGCGCCTCTGGGATACGTGGGCCCTGCGCATTTCGAGTTTGGAGAGGCCCAGGAGTGGAAGTATGCGCACCTCGGGAGCCCTCAGGTAAGTCTGTAGATTTTTTCCAGATTGGAGGCCTCCGCACGCAGGAAGCCTCCAATCAGAAAATACGGCCCATTATGTGTTTCACTGACATTTGTATGAAATTACCAAGTCTTGTCCAGGTCATCTGGGACATAGGGGAAAAAACTGAGCCAGGAGGAATCTTCTCTTACATCACTCAGGTGATGAGTTGACCTTGATGGTTGGCAATGTCTTTTAAGGCACTGTCTTTCTACTTGAATGGTCCAAGAATGGGGGAAGAAAATGGGAAGAAATTACCAAAGATAAAGTTTTACAAAACTATATGGACAAACAAAAATCCTTTGTTATTGATTAAAATTCCCAAAATAGATCAGCTCGGCAACAGCCTAGGTGTGTTGTACAGAGTTGTTGTTTATTCAGGAGAATAAATCAAGTTGTTAAAGAAATTCTTTGACTGAACTTGAGTCTTGTAACATCCTGCCAGCTATCTGTTAAATATACAGCTCTTTCTGCTGTCATAATCCCCCCCAATGTGTCAGTTTCCACATTCTTCAACAATAATATATACAGTCCAGTATACTTCATATCTAAGCAGATGATGACAGAATATACTATCTCAATGGTCTCAGAAATTGCCTAGTGTTACATTTGTGACAATTTCCAGAACATTCTGTCACTATGGTTTCAATTGCTGTCTAGGTTTACATTTGTGATTATTTGAAATTGCATTTTGAACAAGTATCCGATAAGAAGATTGGATATATCACTATTGTTGAAGGAGCTGGAGGCTGACAATGTATTGTAACAGTGGAAGTCTCTGTTTATTACATGGATGGTTCAGTACAATGAGATCATGGCTAGAATCCTTGGGATTGGATGAAGACATCACCATCACTATGTTCTTCGCTTAGAAACATAGAAACATAGAAAAATAGGAGCAGGAGTAGGCCATTCGGCCCTTCGAGCCTGCTCCGCCATTCAATATGATCTTGGCTGATCCTCTATCTCAATACCATATTCCCGCTCTCTCCCCATACCCCTTGATGTCTTTTGTGTCTAGAAATCTATCTATCTCCTTCTTAAATATATTCAGTGACTTGGCCTCCACAGCCTCCTGTGGTAGAGAGTTCCACAGGTTCACCACCCTCGGAGTGAAGAAATTTCTCCTCATCTCAGTCCTAAATGTCCTACCCCGTATCCTGAGACTGTGACCCCTTGTTCTAGACTCCCCCAGCCAGGGGAAACATCCTCCCTGCATCCAGTCTGTCTAGCCCTGTCAGATTTTTATATGTTTCAATGAGATCCCCTCTCATTCTTCTAAACTCTAGTGAATACAGGCCTAGTCGACCCAACCTCTCCTCATATGACAGTCCTGCCATCCCAGGAATTAGTCTGGTGAACCTTTGCTGCACTCCCTCTATGGCAAGTATATCCTTTCTTAGGTAAGGAGACCAAAACTGCACACAGTACTCCAGGTGTGGTCTCACCAAGGCCCTGTACAACTGTAGTAAAACTTTACTAGAATACTAGGCATCAGCTAAGTCCTTACCCAACGTAAAGGGCACAGATAATTTTTCCTATACCAGTAGAGTGTATGTATCCCTTGGGTGGCATTGTGTATGAGTGCATTGGAGTGGACTTTGGGGAGAGATGGGTAAATAGTTGAGTGAGTGAGTAGACATCCTTGGATGATAACTGCACCCCGCACCCCCATCTCCCCACCCCCCCATAGTGGTGTTTGCCATAGGTTGCTGCTCTGTTGCACTGTGTGTTTATACTGGCTAGACTGTCCCTTATGGGTGTGTTGAAGTATTCCTGTGGAGCGTTGGGCCAAGTAGGTTCCCAGGAAGGGGGCCAAGTCTTGTAATTCTCCAGTTCCAAATAAAGATTACACATCACCCATTTGGATATCTCACAATTGATACGTTAGCTGTGGGAGTGGTTGCGCTTTGCCATACGATGATGATGAATCATCTTGTTCCAATAGTGATGGGTATGCTAATCTGTGTGCCATGGCGGGTGGGGAGGGGGAGAGGGAGGTAGTCAAAATGAACCATGCACGCAATACTGAGTCTGGGGGAGATTGTGAAACCACTCATAGTCTCCTTAATTGCTGTCCAGGATGGTTGGATGCTGGGGGATGATCCAGAATGTGTACAAAAGTCTACTCTTTTGGTTATAAAAACAGAAAATGCTGGAAATACTCAGCAGGTCAGGCAGCATCCGTGGAGAGAGAAACAGAGTTAATGTTTCAGGTCATAGAAACATAGAATGGTTACAGCACGGAAGAAGGCCATTCGGCCCGTCGAACCCATGCCGACTCTCAGCTAGTCCCACTCCCCCACCCTTTCCCCATAGCCCAGCAAATGTTTTTCCTTCAGATATTTTTCCAACTCCCTTTTGAATGATAAGATTGAGTCTGCTTCCACTACCCTTTCAGGCAGTGCATTCCAGATCTTAACCACTTGCTGCGTAAAAAAGTTTTTTCTTACGTCGCGTTTGGTTCTTTTGCCAATCACCTTAAATCTGTGTCCTCTGGTTCTCAACCCTTCTGCCAATGGGAACAGTTTCTCTCTATCTACTCTGTCCAGACCCCTCATGATTTTGAACACCTCTATCAAATCTCCTCCCAACCTTCTCTGCTCCAAGGAGAACAACCCCAGCTTCTCCAGTCTATCAATGTAACTGATTACCTTTCATTAGAATGATGAAAGGCCATCGACCTGAAACGTTAACTCTGTTTCTCGCTCCACAGATGCTGCCTGACCTGCTGAGTATTTCCAGCATTTGTTGTTTTTATTTCAGATTCCAGCACCTGCAGTAATTTGCTTTTCCCTTTTGGTTATGTTCCTCCACCATTCATCCTGCATAGAGGGATGGAATTTGTGGAGTATAGGTAGGGTTCAGTTATTTAGTGGATGCTTTTGAGTTACATTCTGCTGCATGTGGATATAATGAGTATTTGTCGCCAAACTTCTCCCCATTCCATCTCCAGTAACTGACTTCCAAGGCTTTGTATTCTAGATACTTTATTTATATTAATTCATGGGATGTGGGTGTCGCTGGCAAGGCCAACATTTTTGCCCATCCCTAATTGTCCTTGAGAAGGGCTTACAGAAGATGTAACTAGTAGGATAAATAAGGGGGAACCAGTGGATGTGGTGTATTTGGATTTTCAAAAATCATTCGATAAGGTGTCACACAAGAGGTTATTACACAAAATTAGGACTCATGGATTGAAGATTGGTTAATGGACAGAAAACAGAGAGTAGGAATAAACAGGACTTTTTTGGGTTGGCAGGCTATAACTAGCGGGGTACCACAAGGATCAGTGTTGGGGCCTCAGCTATTTCCAATCTATATTAATGACTTAGATGAAGGGACTGAGTATAACGTATCCAAGTTTGCTGATGATACAAAGTTAGGTGGGAAAGTAAGCTGTGAGGAGGATGCAAAGAGGCAGCAGGGAGATATAAACAGGACAAAAACACGGCAAATGGAATACAATGTGGGGAAGTGTGAAGTTATCCACTTTGGTAGGAAAAACAAAAAAGCAGAATATTTTTGAATGGTGAGAGACTGGGAAATGTTTGCATTCAGAGGGACTTGGGTGTCCTTGAACATGAATCATAGGTGCTGGAGGAAAGGTAGAGCTATGATTCAGCAGCATACATGTGGAAGTATGTAAATGAGGAGGTGTCCAGGAATAGATCCTTGGTAGACTCTGGAGGTAACGGTGCAGGGGTGGAAAGAGAAGCCATTGCTGGAGATGCTCTGGCAATGGTTGGATAGGTAAGAGTGGAACCAAGCAAGGACAATCCAACTTAATTGGACAATGGAGGAGTGTCTGGAAGAGGATGCTGTGATCCTCCATGTCATAGGCTGCAGAGAACTCAAGGAGGATGAGGAAAGATAAAGTATAATGGTCACAGTCACAGAGAATGTCATTTGTAATTTTGGTTCGGGCCATTTCAGAAAGTCAGGTTGCAGATGCAAGGACATTGGGGTCGAGGGTGGGTTTTTTGAGGAGGGAGTGATGACAGCAGTTTTGACAGGGAAGGGAACAGTATCTGAATAGAGGGAACCATTTATAATGTCAGCTAGCATGAGGACCAGGGAGGGAGATTGGGTAGTCAGCTGTTTAGTGGAAATGGGAGCAAAAGAGTAGGAGGTGGATGTCATGGACAAGATGAGCTTGGAGAGGGCATAAGGGGAGATAGGAAAGGAACTAAAGAAATATGTGAGTTCAGGGCTATGGCAGGGAGAAACCTTAGGGTAGGTTTGGCTTGGCAAGCTAGGGGAAGAGGATGGAGATGTGACAGAGGCAGATAAATGGATTGTTTTTATCATGAGGGGGCAGGGGAGAGGGGTGCAAGGAGACATATGGTAGTGGAGAAAAGGAGGCAGGATTTACCTTTGTTTTCCAGGATGATCCTGGAGTAGTAAAAGATTTTGGAGCGAAGAGGAGAGCAGGGTCTGTTAGAGCATGATGCGGTCCAGCCAGATCTGGTGATGGATTGCAAAGCCAGTTGTGCACCAGATATGTACACTTCTGCGTCCCTTGGGCTTGAGGGAGCAAAGCTGAGGGGTCATACTAGGGGGATCGACCATGGTAGGAGCGAGTAAAGGTTTTAGTGGGGGCAAGGACACCAAAGGTGGAGGTGAGGGAGTGATCGAGCAGATAGACAGCTGCAGAAGTATCATGGCGAATGGAGGGCCAAAGGCTAGGCACAAGGGGTGGGCGGAAGCCCTTCCCTGTCAAAGATTTGTGCCATGCTGCCAAGAGGAAATTCAGGCCCTTAACGTTTGATTTATTTATATATTTATAAAAAAATTTCTTCAGCAAATTTCTCCCCTTCTCTCTTTAGACACCAGTCACCCTGCAGTATTACCCCAAGTTGCAATTATTTACATATGAGCCTTTTACAGTGAGTGTTGGAAGGGTATTATTAACATGGAGGCACAATGACGGAGCCCAATCCTATGCTCACTCAGTATCACACACATACAGTTTGCAGCAGGAGTAATCAGAAGCATGGTCGAATTTCCGCTCCCTAATCTCGGGTGCTGAAGCCCATTATAATGCCCGCATGGGGCATCCTGGCTAAGATCCGCTAACTCAGCCCAGACCAGAGGTCCATTCCTAGGCTGTATGGTTCAGTAACTCACTGCACAAACTCACTGAGCCCTCCAGACAGTGATTAGATTTTTATAATAAGAGTTTTGTTAGCCTTATTTCCAGTTGTATCTTTAACTAACCCTTGACTTCAGAGCTGTATCACCAAAGCAGAAGAATGCAGAGTTCAGTGACTGAAAGAAACTGTTCATATCAGGGGATTTACAATGGTTCTCAGTCAATCGGGATTTTCATTTATCTTGCTAGAATCAGGAGAAAAAAAGTAACTGGTAACGACGAACTATTCTATGTGCAATTGTGATCCGAGGTTTCAGCTGTAAACAGTTTCTTTTTTGATAGAGCATTAATCTCTGCTTGTACACATGACTTATATTTTTAAAAAAACATTGTGAGTGACATTGCTAAGTTTTCAGAATTATTTACAGTGTTTTATAATGACATTTCTTTCCTACTAATCAGACATGTTTTGATAGAAGTTAAAAGGTTGGAGCAATACTACAGTTGGGAATGCGGTGACGATGATCTGCTGTTATTTAGGTTGGTGCTGGAGGCTGGATTTGGCAGTCATGAGAATCAGATCAAGGTTAGTGGGGACGAAAATTCAAAATGAAATATCTATCCTGTAAATAAGATAGTTGGTTCAAAATAGAATTCATATTTGAATCAAATCTTTTTTCTAAAATTATTACAAGTTTGATATTTTTCTGTGAGTTTGAAGAACTGGGGAAGTTAATTGTTGTAATAAGCTATTTCTTTTGGTGTATTTTCTGACTATGGTTGGTGCTAATTAATAGTTTCCCAATTACGAGAGCTGCAGCAAGGTGGGAATGGCTGATAATGATTTTGATAAAAGGGTTTATTTATTTGCTGCTAACATTTTGTGGTACTTTAGTTCATTAGTAGCAGAATTAGAAGTGTTTGGAATGCTGCATGTGTGACAGTTTGTAGCTTATTGATTCTTTAATATGCTAAATTAGTTAACAAGTAAGAAACAGTGGTTTGTGGTATGTATGCCAGAGTTCAGTGTTGTTCTAATTAAAAAAGGCTGAAATGCTTCAATTTGGTTGATTTATTTTTTGGCTAAGAGCTGAAAATGACTAAAAATCAACAACAGGCTATAGTAGTGACCTTGGAACACCACTGCATGTAAGAGAGCATCTTCCTGCCTCTTTCCAGTCTAGAATTTCTCTGAAAATACTGGTCAAAATGATAACTTTACTGTGGTTAGTGCCTGACGAATGCTTATTCTCTTGCACAGGAAATAGGAGAAGAGACTCTCAACCCTGGTTCCAGAAAAATGTATTCAGTGCATG
This sequence comes from Squalus acanthias, assembly GCA_030390025.1. Classification (NCBI taxonomy): domain Eukaryota; kingdom Metazoa; phylum Chordata; class Chondrichthyes; order Squaliformes; family Squalidae; genus Squalus; species Squalus acanthias. Next base: position 106,135,570 of record CM059426.1, on the reverse strand, counting down.
ACTTTGTTAAATATTTTACAACTTCTGTTAAACTAATTTGCTAAAAAAAAGTTGACATTTACTTACAGCAATCCCAAATCTGATTATTAATTCATCCTCACATGCAGCTATCACTTGCGGTAACTTGCTGTCATGAGATTTACCGTCAGTTACAGTTACCTTTGTTGGTGCTGATCTTCCACCATTTGAGGTGAGAATGCATATTTCCTGAAATATGACAAAATGGTGTGACAGATGCAAAAAACGGATCCAGCTCGACTTTCAAGCACAAAGCTGCCAACTTCACCTTCAGCAGTTGGGCACCCATTTGGAAGGGCGCTCAGAAGACACAGGCCTTATGGCCTAGTTGCTTTCTCCACTTCCATTGGAGGATCGGAGTGAAGTAGGCAGCGGCCCTCCAAGTGAGACCCTTTTCTTCATTACAGGAACATCAGGTCAGGGATTGGCTGGAGTTCTTTAGGCTGCTTTTATTTGGACAGAAGGCTCCGATCGGCACAGCCATTGCTGCTGCTGAGGGCTTTTCTTCCCTGCTACCAGGGGTTAGGCCCTGCACTGGGGGAGCATCTGGGCCGTTAAATGACCGAATATGCAACTTCATGTCATGGGAGGCAGAGCATATTTTAGGTGCAAGGTCCCGAGGAAAATCAACCTTACATCAGTGTCAGCTGTGGCTCAGTTGGTAGCACCCTCACCTCTGAGTCAGAAGGTTATGGGTTCAAGTCCCACTCCAGAGACTCGAGCACAAAAATCTAGGCTGACACTCCAGTACTGAGTGAGTGCTGCACTGTCGGAGGTGCCATCTTTCGGATGAGACGTCAAACCAAGGTCCCGTCTGCCCTCTCAGGTGGACGTAAAAGATCCCATGGCACTGTTTCGAAGAAGAGCAAGTTATCCCCGGTGTACTGGCCAATATTTATCCCTCAATCAACATTACTGAAACAGATTATCTGGTCATTATCACATTGTTGTTTGTGGGAGCTTGCTGTGTGCAAATTAGCTCCCGCATTTCCTACATTACAACAGTGGCTACACTTCAAATTGTACTTCATTGGCTGTAAAGCACTTTGGGATGACCGGTGATCATGAAAGGCGCGATATAAATGCAAGTCTTTCTTGCATGTTATTGTATTTAATGCTCTTCATTCTTTTCTTGGAGCCCACTGGTTAATCTTTCCCACTCACCCCTTCCAATGCTGACCCTGTGGACTCTGCCACTGGAACAGCTATCACCGCCCCTGTCTGCATCTCCCTCCAGAATGTCCGTTCACTTTTGAACAAGGCCCTTGCCATCCATGAGCTTATTGTGGATGATTGCATCAACATCATGGTCTTGACAGAAACCTGGCTGAGGGGCGATGACACCTTGCCCCTAAATGAAACCTCCCTGCTTGGCTATACCTTCCACCACTTGCCCCACCCAGACCATTGCGGTGGCGGTGTGGCTCTTATCACCAAATCACACCTTGGTCTGTCCCTCTACTCCTCTGGCACCTTCTCCTCCTTTGAGTATCTCACCTTGTTCCACCATTCTTGCCTCTCATTTAAAATCCTCATTCTCTACCGTCCACCCAAGTACCATGGCAAATTTCTCAATGAGATAACTTCACTGCTTTCCTCCCTCAGCCTCTGCACCGAGTGACTTCTCATCCTTGGTGATTTCGACCTCCATCTCAACTCATCATGCTCTCTCTCCTCTGCGTTCACTGCCCTCCTATCCTCCCTTAATCGCTCCCTCCATATAAACTCTCTAACCCATATTCATGGCCACTCCCTGACCTTGCCATCTCACGTCGCCTCGCTATTCCCATTGTGTCAATCTCAGATAAGGCCATCTCTAACCACTTCCTTATATCGCTCTACACCCTTTCCCCTCCCAAACCTACTTCCTTCTGTGTCCACCCCTGGAAAAAACTCTCTCCCCCATTTACAACTGCACTTTCAAAATCCCAACTGTCTAGCCTTTGACCATCTATTCACCACAACATTTCTGCAAGCTATCGATCCTCTACCACTGATGCTCTAGTCCCCATTAAAACCATTACTCACTCTCATCCTGGTCATTTCCCCTGGTATGGCCCTCATCTCCGCTCCCTTAAGACCAAGGGATGTGGACTTGAACGTATATGACAGGCAACTGGTTTAGCCATTCATCGCCAGATCTGGCTGCACCACATAAAGCACTATTGGGTCCTGCTTTCATCTGCCAAAACTGCCCACTATTCCAGGATCCTCCTGGAAAGCAATGTTAACCCCCGGCTTCTTTTCTCTACTGCAAACCATCTTCTTAAACCCTTTTCCCCTGTCTCCTCCACCCTCAACTCCAGAAACAAGTGCGAGAAGCTCATGAACTTCTTTGTCACTAAGATTGAGATTATCCGTTCAGCTGCCTCTGCCACTTCCCTCCCTTCCCCGAGTCCACAAGTTCCCCCTGCCCTAGCCCTGAACTCGTATCTTTCTCTAGTTTCTCTCCGTGCTCATCTTGTCCGCAAGACCCACTTCCTGCTCCCTTGACCCTATTCCCACTAAACTGCTGAGCACCCAACTTCCCTTCCTGGCCCCCATGTTAGCTGATAATGTTAACGGTTCTCTCTCCTCAGGTACTGTCCCCCTCTCCTTCAAATCTGTCATCATCACCCCTCTCCTCAACAAACCAACCCTTGATCCCTCCGTCCTTGCAAACTACCATCCTTGAAAATGCTGTCACCTCCCAAATTCATGCCCCATCTTTCCCGCAATTCCATGTCTGAATCCCTCCAATCATACCGAAACGGCTCTTATCAAAATCACAAATGACATCCTATGTGACTGTGACAAAGGTAAACTATCCCTCCTGGTCCTTTCTGACCTGTCTGCAGATTTTGACATGTTTGACCACACCATCCTCCTCCATCGTCTCTTCACCGTTGTCCAGCTGAATGAAACTGCACTCGCCTGGTTCCATTCTTACTGCTCTCGCCCGGAACTAGAACATTTCATTCACTATGCTTCCAATTTCCACCCTTCCCTCACCTTCACATGGTCCATCTCCGACTCTTCCCTTCCTTTCCTCGACTTCTCCGTCTCCATCTCTGGGGATAGGTTATTGACTAACATTCACTACAAGCCCACTGACTCCCACAGCTACCTGGACTACACTTCCTCCCACCCCGCCTCCTGTAAGGATTCTATTCCATTCTCCCAGTTTCTCCGTCTCCGCCGCATCTGCTCTGACGATGCCACCTTCCATACCAGTGCTTCCAACATGTCTTCCTTTTTCCTCAACCGAGGATTCCCCTCTACTGTGGTCGACACGGCCCTCGACCGTGTCCGTTCTATCTTCTGCACTTCTGCCCTCACCCCTGCCCCTCCCTCCCGGAATCACGATAGAATTCCCCTTGTCCTCACCTTTCACCCTACCAGCCTCCACATTCAACGGATCATCCTCCGCCATTTCCGCCACCTCCAGCGTGATCCCACCACCAAACACATCTTCCCCTCACCTCCCCTTTCAGCATTCCGCAGGGACCGGTCCCTCTGTGACACCCTAGTCCACTCCTCTACCACCCCCAGCACCCCTTCCCCTTCGCCCGGTACCTTCCCGTGCACGCGTAGGAGATGCAACACATGCCCTTATACCTCCCCTCTTCCCACTGTCCAGGGCCCCAAACACCCCTTCCAGGTGAAACAGCGATTTACTTGTACTTCCTGCAATTTAGTATACTGTATTCGCTGCTCACGATGTGGTCTCCTCTACATTGGGGAGACCAAACGCAGATTGGGTGACCGCTTTGCGGAACACCTCCGTTCAGTCCGTAAGGGGGACCCCGAGCTCCCTGTGGCCTGTCACTTTAATTCACCGCTTCACTCCCACTCTGACCTCACCGTCCTCGGCCTATTACACTGTTCCACGGAAGCGCAGCGTAAGCTCGAGAAACAGCACCTCATCTTTCGTTTAGGCACGCTACAGCCCTCTGGACTCAATATCGAGTTCAACAATTTTAGATCATAACCTCAGCCCCATCACATTTATATTTTATTTTTTCATCCACCCTTTTGTTTGGCCCCCTCCCCCCCTTTTTTTTCCTCCTAGAAGCTGGCAGCTGTCCTTCATTCTGCCAGTGCATTTCACACTTCATTTAGCCTCAACCTGTCACATCAACACCTCCTCTTGCCTTGATCATCTCTTAATGTCTCTCAATGTCTCTTAATCTCTCCTTTTGTTCTTTCATCCCCTCCCCCTTTTCCCAGCTTTATCCTTGCTTTAAATCTATTTCATTTCCTGCTTTATCCAGTTCTGACGAAGGGTCTTCGACCTGAAACGTTTACTCTGTTTCTCTCTCCACGGATGCTGCCTGGCCTGCTGAGTTTTTCCAGCGTTTTCTGTTGTTATTTTCCATTCTTACCTATCTAGTCATAGCCGGAGAATCATTTGCAATGGCTTCCTTTCCAGCTCCTGCACCATTATGTCTGTGTCCCTCAAGGATCTATCCTTGGCCCCCTCCTATTTCTCATCTACATGTTGCCCCTTGGCGACATCATCTGAAAACACAGCATCAGTTTCCAAATATACGCTGACGACACCCAGCTCTACCTCACTACCACTGTCTCTAAATTGTCAGACTGCTTGTCCGACATCCAATACTGGATGAGCAGAAATTTCCTCTAACTAAATATTGGGAAGACCGAAGCTATTAACTTCGGTCCCCGCCACAAACTCTGTTGCCTAGCCACTGACTCCATCACTCTCCCTGGCAACTGGCTGAGGCTGAACCAGTCTGTTTGCAACCTTGGTGTCGTATGTGACCCCGAGATGAGCTTCCGATCACATATCCACGGCATCACTAAGACCGCCTAGTTCTACCTCTGTAACATCGCCCAACTGTGCCCTTGCCTCAGCTCCACTGCTGCTGAGACCCTCATCCATGCCTTTGTTACATCTACTTGACTATTCCAATGCACTCCTGGCCGGCCTCCCATCTTCCACCCTCCATAAACTTAAGGTCATCCAAAGCTCTGCCGCTTGTATCTTAACTCGCACCAAGTTCCGTTCACCCATCACCTCTGTGTTCGCTGACCTACATTGGCTCCCAGTTAAGCAATGCCTCAATTTAAAAATTCTCATCCTTGTTTTCAAATCCCTCCATGGCCTCGCCCCTCCCTATTTCTGCAACATCCTCCAGCCCTACAACCCTCTGAGATATCTGCGCTGCTCTAATTCTGGCCTCTTGCGCATTCCCGATTTTAATCGCTCCACCATTAGCGGCTATGCCTTCAGCTGTCTATGCCCTAAGCTCTAGAGTTACTTCCCTAAATCTCTCCACCTCTCTACCTCTCTTTCCTCCTTTAAGATGCTCCTTAATACCTACCTCTTTCACCAAGCTTTTGGTCACCTGCCCTAATTTCTCCTTATGTGGCTCGGTGTCAAATTTTTTGTCTTTTAATACTCCTGTGAAGCGCCTTGGGACGTTTTACTACATTAAAGGCGCTATATAAATACAAGTTGTTGTTGTTGTTAGGTAAAAAGGAAAAAAGAAAAACTTGAATTTATATAGTGTCTTTCACTACCTCAGGATGTCCCAAAGCAGTGTACAGCCAATGAAGTACTTTTGAAGTGTAGTCACTGTTGTAATGTAGGAAACGCTGCAGCCAATTTATGCACAGCAAGCTCCCACAAACAGCAATGTAATAATGACCAGATCATTTGTTTTTTAGTGATTTTTTTGAGGGATAAGTATTGGCCAAAACACCGAGTAAGAACTCCCCTGCTCTTCTTTGAAATAGTGCTATGGGATCTTTACGTCCACCTGAGAGAGCAGACGGGGCCTCAGTTTAAAGTCTCGTTCGAAAGATGGCACCTCTGACAGTGCAGCACTCCCTCAGCACTGCACTGGAGTGTCAGCCTAGATATTTGTGCTCAAGTGTCTGGAGTGGGAGCTTGAACCCACAACCTTCTGACTCAGAGGCGAGAGTGCTACCCTCTGAGCCTACTGCTGACATGGTCGCAGAATCTCGGAGTGTAACATAAAACTCCCTTGTGATCTGGACCTTTGGACCTTTCACATGTGTACATCTTTAATCATTCTGAAGATGGACTGAGTAAACTCTAGATGAGACAAAGTTTTGTTCAATTCCTGAATTGATTTATTCTACAGTAGGGTGAAACAAACAGAGCAACAGCTATGATCAGTCACTTTGTCCAATTAGTACAATTTAGGATTGCATAATGATACAAAATAAAGAACACGTGATGCTAATCCATTTTGGTGGACTGTCTTACTTAAACAGAATAACCTCTGTGCATTCTATCCTATGTCCTGGTGCAGAACAACTCTCCCTTCACAGTCTTTTGCTGACTACTTATGCAGCCCTGTTTCCAAAAAACAATTTGCCGTCCTTGGTCTCTGTGTTTAGCTTTATTCCCGACTGTTCACACCTAGGAAGATATCAAAACCTCCCAACATAATGGGCTCAAGGTGAATACTCTGGCCAAACAACTTCTGATATTTAGATCTTTTCTGTGGAAAAATAGCCAAAACTTCTTGAAACGTGACACTGAAAGGAAAATTGGACAGGGTGTATAATGGGCGGCCATTCCGATATCGCACGTTTTACACCCCCACCGAAATTAAGAGTTCTGGCGATGGATTTTTAAGTAAATATCTATGAAATTGTAGAAGGTAAAGTCTCATACTATAATAAAGACTATTTTCTTTTTAAAACAAACTGTAATGTAAGGTCAATTTATTTTTATATTGGCACAGAGTTTACTGATGATACATTTAAAGTTTATGCAACTGGGATTCCAAAGGGACATTATCAGGTTAATGAGATCTTGATGACTCCTTAATTGATTTGCATATTTTTTTCTACCTACAGTACTGAAAATAGGGTAACTAAAATTAGAATATCTGGATTGAAAAGATATTTTACGCAGACTTAGCTATTTGATGCATAAAATTCCCATTAATTTTCCAAAGCGTTTTTAGGGCTGAGTTTTCTTTTTCCTGCCTCTATAGAGTCGGGCTGGACTTCCGTCTGCTGCCCTGACCTAGCCATAACTCCGGCCCAATTCACATATATTCATGATAGGCTACCAGTGGGTGAGAGCTCACCAGTGGCCCCTAGGTAGAGCCATGGAGTACTACAGTGTGACCACCGCTGCAGCACCAGAAGAGGACAAAGGCGAGATTAAAGGGGTCACAGAGCATAGAATACTGCACCAATACTTTTATAGATAGCCTTGGCCATGCCTTCAGCAAATAAGGAACTGGGGCAAATGGGGGGGGGGAGGAGACATCTACTAAGCCTTTTATTTATTCATTTATGGGATGTGGGCGTCGCTGGCAAGGCCAGCATTTATTGCCCATCCCTAATTGCCCTTGAGAAGGTGATGGTGAGCCACCTTCTTGAATCGCTGCAGTCCGTGCGGTGAAGGTATCCCACAGTGCTGTTAGGGAGGGAGTTCCAGGATTTTGACCCAGCAACGATGAAGGAATGGCAATATATTTCCAAGTCAGGATGACGTGTGACTTGGAGGGGAACTTGGAGGTGGTGGTGTTCCCATGCGCCTACTGCCCTTGTCCTTCTAGGTGGTAGAGGTCACAGCTTTGGAAGGTGCTGTCGAAGAAGCCTTGGCGAGTTTCTGCAGGCCATCTTGTAGATGGTACACAGTGCAACCACGGTACGCTGGTGGTGGAGGGAATGAATGTTTAAAGTGGTGGATGGGGTGCCAATCAAGCGGGCTGCTTTGTGCTGGATGGTGTTGAGCTTCTTGAGTGTTGTTGGAGCTGCACTCATCCAGGCAAGTGGAGAGTATTCCATCACACTCCTGACTTGTGCCTTGTAGATGGTGGAAAGGCTTTGGGGAGTCAGGAGGTGAGTCGCTCGCTGCAGAATACCCAGCCTCTGACCTGTTCTTGTAGCCACAGTATTTATGTAGCTGGTCCAGTTAAGTTTCTGGTCAATGGTGACCCCCAGGATGTTGATGGTGGGGATTCGATGATGGTAATGCTGTTGAATGTCAAGGGGAGGTGGTGACTCTCTATTGTTGGAGATAGTCATTGCATGGCACTTGTGTGGTGCGAATGTTACCTGCCACTTATCAGCCCAAGCCTGAACGTCATCCAGGTCTTGTTGCACGTGGGCATGGACTGCTTCATTATCTGTGGAGTTGCGAATGGAACTGACCACTGTGCAATCATCAGTGAACATCCCCACTTCTGACTTAATGATTCAGGAAAGGTCATTGATGAAGCAGCTGAAGATGGTTGGGCCTAGGACACTGTCCTGAGGAACTTGCAGCGATGTCCTGGGGCTCCAATAACTACAACAATTTTCCTTTGTGCTAGGTATGACTCCAACTAGTGGAGAGTTTTCCCCCTGATTCCCATTGACTTCAGTTTTACTAGGACTCCTTGATGCCACACTCGGTCAAATGTTGCCTTGATGTCAAGAGCAGTCACTCTCACCTCACCTCTGGAATTCAGCTCTTTTGTCCATGTTTGGACCAAGGCTGTAATCCTGTCTGGAGCCGAGTGGTCCTGGCGGAACCCAAACTGAGCATCGGTGAGCAGGTTATTGGTGAGTAAGTGCCGCTTGAAAGCACTGTCGAAGACATGTTCCATCTCCCTCCATTTACAACATTTGGAGCCATTACTGCTACTTCCCTGGTGCTATTCTGAACTAATTGGCACAGATTTTTCTGTTCCTGCACCTGGGCATATCAGTTCACCTGGGTGCAGCACGTACAAGAAAATTAAGCAGAGAGGATCGTGCACCCAAAAAATAGTTCCTCACTCCCCCACTACACCTCCGTTTGCTGCACCGAGGCGCAGGAACAGGAAAATACTCAATCTATCCCGAATCTTTATTCAACCCATTTATAATTCTCAATCCTGTTCCTCTGTGTACTACTTGTGAACAATTAGTTAATGTGTTTGGTTAAAATTCTTCTGTTCATTGTTGAAACAGGTTAACAACTTTGCAAAAACAAACAAGGTGTGATTGGAATAAAAAGTTACACAACACCCCATTGTCACAGTTATTGGAACCAGTGGGGTAGAAATCGGACCTTGCTGTGCCCATTTTATGGGAGTAATATGGATGCAATGAGGGCCAACTTTGCCGGCACTGGAAGTTCGGTCCAGCTGCCGGAATATCTGCCTAGAAGGATTTATGTTTCAGGTGGGATCTTTCACCAGGCATATGTGGGAAAGATAAACCCCTTCATAGCCTCATCAAAACAAAGAGGGGAGAGGAAAATCGGAGGTAAAGATCAAGGGCTAAAAATTTGGGGGCTTTACGCCACCCGTTACTGGCAAAAAGTGCTGAAAAGAGAGCGGCTGCCGCTCTTTCGTCAGCTGGTGGCGGGTCCGGTGGCATCCGCCATTTTCCGAGGCCCGGCAGCGCTGCTGGTCAGATCGATGGGAGAGGTGACGTCAGTCAGCGTGCAATACCGACTTAACGTTACATCGGCAAACTTAGACCTTTGCGCTGAGTTCAGCGCTGGGTTCTAAGCTCGCCAGGTAAACCCAGCGTGCAAGCAGACTGACAGAGGCGCTGTCAGCACCTCTTAAAGGGACACACACATCTTTCAGGTAAGTTTGCATTTAAGCTTTTGGACTGTTTTTTTTATTTTATTGAAGTAGTGGCTTGCTGCAATAGATGTAAAAAGGTTTTTTTAGGTGTGCAGGGAGTACTGCTGAATGCTTGCAAGGCGTCAGATGGTAAAGGAAGGCCTCTGAGAAGGCAGAAAATGCTGGAAATACTCAGCAGGTCAGGCAACATCTGTTGAGAGAGGAACAGAGTTCACGTCTCAGGTCGAGATGCTGCCTGACCTGTTGAGTATTTCCAGCAATTTATGCTGTAATTTCAGATTTACATCATCGACTCGTGGAGGGAAGAGGAAGACGCAAAAGAGGAGGAAACAGAAGGAAGAATGCAACCCAGACAGCACATTTCTGGCCAGGATATGCGGGATGGAATCATCTGCCTGTGGTACCAGTGACCACAACCCCAATTCCCCTTTCAACATTTGTCCCACACCTTCCCTTCCCTCTGTTACTGACCATCACAGCGTCCTCTTGGCCACAATGTTGAAATAAAAGCCACCACAAAGCAAACTTTCCAATCCAACTTTATACATCTATCCATCCAATATGACATCAAGAAATCAACTCATCACTTTTATGCATTCTCTTAGTGACTGTCTTGTGTGTGCCTTTGCCTATCCTGCTGATGTCTCACAGTGCTACCCCAGTGGCTGCAACATGGCTGTTGAAAGGTTGCTGACTTTCAGTGGGGGACACTGCAAATGGCCTTGCTGGTCGACCTTGAGGAGCTGGTGGCTGGGAGTGTGAAATCGAGCGATAGTTTTTCTTCTTCTTCTTCCTCACTCTCCTCTCCCTCTTCTTGGTCAACAACTGGCTGGGCAGACTGCAATTCTTGGGTGTGTGAAATGAGGAAGGCACAAGGGTGGAGTTGTGGTGAGGAGAGGGCGGGAAAGCAAGAGGTGCATGCAAGAAGGAAGATAGTGTATGAGGATACCAGCATGTATACTTGTTTGCTTTCTGCCTCGCTGCTGGCCAATGGCTCAGCCATGTCCCTGCCAAGAATGGCCAGCACTGTCTCCTCAAAGGGGGTGAGGTGAAGCTCGGAATGGGAGGTGTGCCTCGTGATTGGTACAGATTGTTGGTAGGTGAGTGATTGGGGTGGTGGGGGTTGTGCATTGAGAAGCGTGGGAGGCTAGTGATTCAGTTGGTAGGAGAAGACTTTTGAAGATGCATTCACTGATGTTGACCAGTGGTCTGGGGTCATGAAGCTTCTTTGGGCACTGGAGCCAAGTGGTGGGCGTAACACTGCTGGCAGTGACAGCCTTGGTGATCTGGTCCCACATCCTTCTTTCTGGAGGGCCTGCTGGCCCCTGTGCGTAGCTGTAGAAGCTTTAGTACTGTTCACACGTAATAATGTGATAGAAGGATGTATTTACTGTTCATTATTAAGGAAGCAGTAGCAGGACATTTAGAATATCATAATACAGTCAAGCAGAGTCAGCATGGTTTTATGAAAGGGACAAATTTGCTAGAGTTCTTTAAGGATGTAACGAGCAGGGTGGATAAAGGGGAACCAGTGGATGTGGTGTATTTGGATTTCCAGAAGACATTCAATAAGGTGCCACATAAAAGGTTACTGCACAAGATAAGAGCTCATGGGGTTGGGTGTAATATATTAGCATGAATAGAGGATTGGCTAACTAACACGAAACAGTGAGTCAGGATAAATGGGTCATTTTCAGGTTGGCAAACTGTAACTAGTGGGGTGCCACAGGGATCAGTGCTGTGGCCTCAGCTGTTTACAATCTATATTAATGACTTGGATGAAGGGACCAAGTGTACTGTAGCCAAATTTGCTGATGATACAAAGATAGGTGGGAAAGCAAGTTGTGAAGAGGACACAAAAAATCTGCAAAGGGATATAGATAGGTTAAGTGAGTGGGCAAAGATGTGGCAGATGGAGTATAATGTGGGAAAATGTGAGGTTATCCACTTCGGTACGAAAAATAAAAAAGCAAATTATCATTTAAACGGAGGGAGACTACAAAATGCTGTGGTACAGAGGGATCTGGGGGTCCTTGTACATGAAACACAAAAAGTTAGCATGCATGTACGGCAAGTAATTAGGAAGGCAAATGGAATGTTGCCCTTTATTGCAAGGGGGATGGAGTATTTTTTTAAATTTGTTTATGAGATGTGGGCGTCGCTGGCAAGGCCGGCATTTATTGCCCATCCCTGATTGCCCTTGAGAAGGTGGCGGTGAGCTGCATTCTTGAACCACTGCAGTTCCTGTGGTGAAGGTACTCCCACAGTGCTGTTAGGTAGGGAGTTCCAGGATTTTGACCCAGCGACGATGAAGGATCGGCAATATACTTCTAAATCAGGATGGTGTGTGACTTGGAGGGGAACTTGGAGGTGGTGGTGTTCCCATGCGCCTGCTGCCCTTATCCCTCTAGGTGGAAGAGGTCGTGGGTTAGGGAGGTGCTGCCGAAGAAGCCTTGGCGAGTTGCTGCAGTGCATCTTGTAGATGGTACACACTGCAGCCACGGTACGCCGGTGGTGGAGGGAGTGAATGTTTAAGGTGGTGGATGGGGTGCCAATCAAGCGGGCTGCTTTATCTTGCATGGTATCGAGCTTCTTGAATGTTGTTGGAGCTGCACTCATCCAAGCAAGTGGAGAGTATTCCATCACACTCCTTACTTGTGCCTTGTAGATGGTGGAAAGGCTTTGGGGAGTCAGGAGATGAGACACTCGCCGTAGAATTCCTAGCCTCTGACCTGCTCTTGTTGCCACAGTATTTATGTGGCTGGTCCAGTTGAGTTTCTGGTCAATGGTGACCCCCAGGATGTTGATGGTGGGGGATTCGGTGATGGTAATGCCGTTGAATGTCAAGGGGCGGTGGTTAGACTTGCTTTTTGGAGATAATCATTGCCTGGCACCTCTCTGGCGCAAATGTTACCTGCCACTTATCAGCCCAAGCCTGAACGTCGTCCAGGTCTTGTTGCATGCGGGGCATGGACTGCTTCATTATCTGAGGAGTTCTGAATGGCGCTGAACACTGCACAGTCATCAGCGAACATCCCCATTTCTGACCTTATGTTGGAGGGAAGGTCATTGATGAAGCAGCTGAAGATAGTTGGGCCTTGGACACTGCCCTGAGGAACTTCTGCAGCGATGTCCTGGGCCTGTGATGATTGACCTTCAACCACCACAACCATCTTCCTTTGTGCTAGGTATGACTCCAGCCAGTGGAGAGTCCCGTCCCCCCCACCCCCCCCGATTCCCATTGACTTCAATTTTACTAGGGCTCCTTGATGCCACACTCGGTCAAATTCTACCTTGATGTCAAGGGCAGTCACTCTTGCCTCACTTCTGGAATTTAACTCCTTTGTCCATGTTTGGATCAAGGCTGTAATGAGGTCGGGAGCCGAATGGTCTTGGCGGAACCCAAACTGGGCATCAGTGAGCAGGTTTTTGGTGAGTAAGTGCCGCTTGATAGCACTGTCGACGACACCTTCCATCACTTTGCTGATGATTGAGAGTAGACTGATGGGGCGGTAATTAGCTGGATTGGGTTTGTCCTGCTTTTTGTGGACAGGACATACCTGGGCAGTTTTCCACATTGTCGGGTAGATGCCAGTGTTGAAGCTGTACTGGAACAGCTTGGCTAGAGGCGCAGCTAGTTCTGGAGCACAAGTCTTCAGCACGATAGCCGGGATGTTGTCGGGGCCCATAGCCTTTGCTGTATTCAGTGTGCTCAGCCGTTTCTTGATATCACGTGGAGTGAATCGAATTAGCTGAAGATTGGCTTCTGTGATGGTGGGGACCTCACGAGGAGGCCAATATGGATCATCCACTTGGCACTTCTGGCTGAAGATGGTTGCAAATGCTTCAACCTTGTCTTTTGCACTCACTTGCTGGGCTCCACCATCATTGAGAATGGAGATATTCATGGAGCCTCCTCCTCCCATTAGTTGTTTAATGATCCACCACCATTCACGACTGGATGTGGCAGGACTGCAGAGCTTTGATCTGATCTGTTGATTGTGGGATCGCTCAGCCCTGTCTATAGCATGCTGCTTCTGCTTTTTAGCATGCATGTAGTCCTGTGTTGCAGCTTCCCCAGGTTGGCACCTCATTTTTAGGTACGCCTGTTCCTGCTCCTGGCATGCTCTTCTACACTTCTTATTGAAGCAGGTTTGGTCCCCTGGCTTGATGGTAATGGTAGCGTGAGGGATATGCCGGGCCATGAGGTTACAGATTGTGGTGGAATACAATTCTGCTACTGCTGATGGCCCACAGCGCCTCATGGATGCCCAGTTTTGAGCTGCTAGATCTGTTCTGAATCTGTATAAAAGTAGGGAAGTCTTGCTACAACTGTACAGGGTATTGGTGAGATCACACCTAGAGTACTGTGTACAGTTTTGGTCCCCTTATTTAAGGAGGGATATACTTGCATTGGAGGCAGTTCAGAGACGATTCACTAGGTTAATTCCTGAGATGAAGGGGTTGTCTTATGGAGAAAGGTTGAGCAGGTTGGGCCTATACTCACTGGAGTTTAGTAGAATGAGAGGTGATCTTATTGAAACGTATAAGATTCTGAGGGGGCTTGACAGGGTAGATGCAGAGAGGATGTTTCCCCTTGTGGGGGAATCTAGAACTAGGAGACATAGTTCCAGAATAAGGGGCACCCATTTAAAACGGAGATGAAGAGGAATTTCTTCTCTCAGAGTGTCGTGAATCTTTGGAATTCTCTACCCCAGAGAGCTCTGGAGGCTGGGTCATTGAATATATGTAAGGTGGAGATAGACAGATTTTTGAACGATAAGGGAATCAAGGGTTATGGGGAGCGGGCAGGAAAGTGGAGTTGAGGCCAAGACCAGATCAGCCATGATCTTATTGAATGGCGGAGCAGGCTCAAGGGGCCAAATGGCCTACTCCTGCTCCTACGTCTTATGTTCTTATGTTCTTATTACTGCATGTTGCCTTGAATTGCCTTGTTTTTCAGATTAAGGTTTACAATCAGGTGTATTAGCAATCAGCACATTAATGTTATTAGTAAAGCACAAAAAACTTTGGGGGAGAAATTCGTGGTTTAGCGCTATACATTAGCGCCACGAGATGGTGCTAAAACGCTGTTCAGCGCTCTACCGCCAGCTGATGGCAGTTCCAGCGGCACACACCATATCTGTCTTGCCGGTAGCGCTGCCACTAAATGCGTTTACCGGGGACATCGCAATCACGGAGATCATGACGACAGTGAATGTGCAACGCTCACTTGATGCCCGATCTCCCAACTTCGTTTTGGCCATTGAACTTACCGGCTGGAGAAAGCAACAACAGGTTGAGGTGACGTGCAGCAGCGGGAAGCCGGCTCCAGCGACGCTATTTAAAGGGATCATCACCAATCACTCACACCTGACAGGGTTTTGAGGTTTGAGTGGCTGTGTGCTACTTCCTGCTACTGCAAGAGTTTTCTTTAGTTATTTCAAGGTTATTTGGTATCAGGGAGTGTTCTGGCAAGTAAAAAATGCCCTCATTATTTTTGAGACGTATCAAACTACAACACTTCCTAAAAGTCATGGGGGCTGTACTGACAGTCGACCTCGCCCTCCAGGATCTACAGCGGAGGCTGCGAGAAAGATGGGAACATGTGCGCAGAGGAAGGAGGAAGGCCATCAGGGCTCTCAACAGGATGCCTTACCCTCCTAGGATCTTCTGACATCACTTCTCCTACCTTCAATTAAGCAAGGAGCAGTGTATTAGGAGGCTTCGCTTCACCAAGGAGGTGGTCACAGAACGCTGCCACCTCCTGCAACCAGACCTCTAGCCTCAGATCAGGGCAACCATAACTCTCTCAGTGGCAGTCAAGGTCACTGTCACCCTCAATTTCTTCGCCAGCGGATCCTTCCAGTCTGCAGCAGGAGACATAGCTAACATCTCACAGTTCGCCGTCCATCGCTGCATCCAGGAGGTCACTGAGGCTCTCTACACCAGGAGAAGGGACTACATTGGCTTCCTGATCACCAGAGAGAAGCAGGACGAGCGTGCATGTGGCTTAGCCAGAATAGCAGGCTTTGCCATGGTGCAGGGCGCCATCGACTGCATCCATGTGGCTTTGCGGGCACTGTATAACAATCCTGAAATCTTCTGTAACCGCAAAGGCTACCACTCACTTAATGTGCAGTTGGTGTGCGACCACAGACTGCGAATCCTCAATGTCAATGCCTGCTATCCTGGCAGCAGCCACGATGCCTTCATCCTGTGCCTGCACTCTTCCAGCCATCACGTCAAGAACACAGATTGCTTCGACATCGTGAGAGCCCCGGTTGATGGTGGTAGACCCAGTCACGATGGCAGCAGTCAGAGCTTGGGTGGCATTACACTGTGATTACATATGAGCAGCCAGAGCTTGGATGCCACCAAGCAGAGACTGCATGAGAGCAGTCTGAGCTTCTGCTGCAGCACTAGTACGTTGGGTCGCTTCCGCCTGTGCTGCAATGGAGGTTGCGACATCGCTCATCATGCATGTCTGGGTCACCACGGTCACTCTGGGAGTGCACTGTCATTTCCAGACTGGAAATCCTGGGCTCCATGGTGTGCGCAGAGCTTGTGCAATGTTGGAGGCGGACTCGTCCACGCTCCTTCCGCTGCCAAGAGGCTCTCTGGCAGCCTTGCCATTGCACCTATCATCTCCGTGTGCATGCCCATCACCCTTCTTCTAAAGGCCTCCCCATCGAGGGCCTCATCTGAGTCCTGTGCAGCAGAACTTGTGCACGAACTCGCCCTCTGGGGAGCTGACTCCCTTTCCCCCTGGCCTTGCTGCAGCCCACTCGTGCCTCACCCTGTGCAGATTCTGCTACTGTAGTAGCCTCTAAAGAACTAAAGTAGTGCCAGTATCTGAGCTGGTGTCTGCGAGTGACAGATGCAGCGACGCGGTGTCTTCTTCCTCCTCCTCTTCTCCCCCCTCGCTCTCTGCAGTGTCCTCAGGGACAGACTGCTCAGGTGCTTGCTTATTATCTGAAAGCAGAAAGGCACAAAAGTTGGGTTATGGTGAGGGGAAGGGGGCAGGAAGGCAGAAATGCATGCATACAGCATGAGTAGCTTGAAAAGATAGTGGGCTGAGGGGGAAGTGGGATGTGAGAAGAAGGATTAGGAATGAACATACTGTTGTTGTCCCCAAGGGGGTCAA
The DNA here is from genome assembly GCA_030390025.1 of Squalus acanthias. Lineage (NCBI taxonomy): Eukaryota > Metazoa > Chordata > Chondrichthyes > Squaliformes > Squalidae > Squalus > Squalus acanthias. Next base: position 106,118,848 of record CM059426.1, on the reverse strand, counting down.
CGTCACCGGTGGACATGGTGCAGATGACCTGTTGCCCAATCATCTCCAGCACTCTTGCCTCCAGCTGGCTCAGCTCTTCAATCTGGGCTTGGTCCCGCCTGGCCACTCCCGCTCCCAACAATTATGTGCCACCTTGGCCTGCAAGAGAAAGGAAAGTGTGTGAGTGAGTGTGATGCAATGTGTTTGGGTGATGTGCCTGCCATAGTTGAATAGCTGTCATTGTGTGCAAGGTGTGGGATGTGGGTGTGAGTGTTGCTAGGTAGAGATTGTTGGTGGGTGAGTGCTGGGGGTGTGGTTCATTGAGCAGTGTGTGAAGCTTGTGGTACAGATGGTGGTATGTAGAATTTGTTGAAGCCTTCACTCACCCTGATCCCCTGTGTGAGGTCATTAAACTTCTTCCTGCACTGGGTGTGGGTCCTGGGGACCACAGTGCTGCCCACGACGTGCTGTGCCACCTCCCTCCACATAGTGTGGCAGACTTGTGGCGAGGGCCTCCTGCCAGTTGGCAGGTACAGAACTGCCCGTCTTCTCTCCACCGCGAAAACCAATGCCTCCAGAGCTTCATCGGAGAACCTCTGGGCTCTCTCCCTGGGGCGGCGATCTGCCATCAGGATTTGTAAAGAACTCTTCCTTCTCCTTGACCTTCTTATGGTTGTTGAGGCAGCTGCACACCCAACAATGCTGAGAATGAGGTGCTGCACCATCAAAGGGCCGCCCTGTGGCAATCATTTACTTGCAATTAGACTGCCCCCGATATTGGTCCAGCTTTTCAGTGTAACACCAATGAGCTTGAGTTTTTAGACTAGAATCATAACTGCAATCATTTTAATGAGGAGTGAGCACGAATTTTGCGTGCATTCTAGACAATTTTCAGGTGGCGCACCCTAACCTTTTTTAGTCTAAACATTGCCCATTTCTTGGCTATAACGAATTTCTAGCCCTAGGGCTCTCTATTACTAGCAGTGGATTGAATGGCAAATGATTATGGAAGGTTGACACGTGCTTACGAATGACTCTAAGATCCCAGCTGATACTTGTCATATAACATGTGAAGTACACAAAAATAATTGTAATAGTAAGTATTACTCTAACTGTACAAGTGCACGGAGAAAGGCTTTTGAGACACACAATCTCTGATATTTGAAGATGAAAGAACTTGCATCCACTTAGGGATAATCGCCTCCCCCCTCCCCACCAGAGTTATCACATATATATTTGCAAATTTGAAAGGTTCAATCTATGTGCTAAAATATGTGGGACAAATTTGTTCTCATCACTCTGACATTTAAGGAGATAAAACAAAATCAGTACAATAAATAACATTGCTCTCATTCTGTGAGGGATTGCTAAATAAATGCTCCAAGTGGATGCCAAACAGGAGAAGCGTACACACAACTCAGCTTTTCTATATCTGGACCTTTCGCAGGTCGTCCACAGTAATATCAGTCTGATCGCAGTAAGTCATTCTTCTGACACCACGGCGGAGCAAACTGCAGACTCCATGCATTCGAGAAAGCCAATGACAGAATGAATTACAGTGTTTAAGATTTAGCACAGCAGCAACAAGAGTGATAATATCATTAAGTAGAAGTGGATCAAAAGTGAATTATTTCGATTTGCGACAGAAAAAAAATCCGTGGTGTCGGTTTTGCTGTTTTGTAAACAAAAATCCACTAATAAGTGAGCCTCTTTAATAACATTGCATACTGTATTATTAAATATCATATATCAAGGGAATACACCCTTCATAATATTTAATAATAAACTGTGTATAAAATAAACAAGTATTTGGCAATCATCTCCCCATCTCATTCATTGTATGCCGCTGCATTACAGGTTTTCAGGCTTTTTTTGTTCAGTCTTCCATTGTGTTTCTCCTGTAATTCTCAAAGGCAACTGGGGAAAATGTCATTTCCCATGATACATAGTCAATTTCAAAAAAAAATCCTTGATGCATGAATTCTTATCAAAAATATGATTAACTTGTAAATGATTTTTTTGTAGACCTGGGCACTGTGGGACAGTTTAAACAGAACTGATGAATTGACTATATCTGACCAAGCAAAATTCAACACGGTGAAATAGAAATGATGTAAAATTGTGTTCAAAGTTGTTCATTTTTACCATTCGACTAAATATGATAGTAAACAACACTAACGCTATCCTTGGATAAGGCAGACAGAATTAGAGCCTGTAGATCTTCCTATTCCTATTAATTGTAGATCCACAGCCTAAACGAAGAGAAATGTTTTATGTAATCACCTTCTCCAAAAATCAGTTTAAGCAGTCATAAAATAAGCAATGCACAAAAATAAAGTGGAAGCTGATTATAAACTATATTGGAAAAATACCCCTCCAGGCCATCAGCTGGAGCTTGGGAAAGTGCAGTGGTTCAAATATTAGCTTTTCCCCTCTGGGGCCTAATTTCAACTCCAGTCCAGCCTGCTGAGGTGGAAGTTTCCTTTGGATGTAAAGGTCCTACGTGAAATGAGTTTTGGCAGTCTCAATCTATGGGTACAAATTCTCTTTCTGTGCTCCCAGTTCATGCTGCAAATGCATATTGTGAAGTTACTTACATCCCAGCCCGTGATTTTAAGTCCATTCATTTTAATGGACAGAAAATTATGGGCTGGGAGTGCACAATTTCCCAATATGAAACTAATTGGGCAATGTCACTCAGGCAGCTCTAAGAATGGCTGCTATGGGGAATTGAAAAATGCTACACTAGTGCAGTAGGGAGTGGTTTTCTGAAGTGTATTGTTGGGACAGAGTGGAGAGAGCTTTATTCTGCATCCAGCTACGTTATACCTGACCTGGGAATGCTTGATGGCGACACAGGGTGCCTGCAATGGAAAGTGTTCCATTCCCCAGCACTGAAACATCCCTCATCCTCACTTTGATGAGCATCTTTTTCTTTAAAAAAGCTCAATGCTTGAAATATCACACTGGAGATTCACAGAGATATGAGCCTAGAAATTCGATAGCGCTGCACCCGTTTTTCGGGTGCTAAATGGGTGCCTAATTCGCCAAGATGTGCCGCCCGCCATATTGGTATAGGCATACAAATAGGTGGCCAGGGCCCATGCCTGAAACAGGCGTTAATCCCTTTGCATATGCAAATAAGGGGCCTAATGGCTGTTTGAGGCCCCCTGTGCAAAATTTTTGGAATGAATATGTATCCCACGATTTCTAAGATAAACAACCCAAATTAGCTAAGGACTTAATTAACCACTGACTCTGTTAACTAAAGAGCAGCTTTTGCTCTAGAATTCCCTAGCTAACAATACACCATTTGCATGGAGCTAAGGGCTAAGCTTTGTCATGCTTTTCTTGGTAAATTCCAGCTTCACATTGAAATAACCATTCTGGGAAGTAATGCTGAAATCCTGAGTGGGAGATGTTCATTCATTCTTGAAGAGAGAGCTCTTTAAAGTCACAGGTGATAGCAACAAACCTGCTGTATCAACACGTGAAACAAAACAACTGATTGGATGGTGAGCAAATATCTGGCACTTAAATCCAGAATGGATAAATTGTATTTTTATTCATTATTTAAAAAAATGTAGATGAAGAGTCTCGACCCATAGTGTAGAAAACCATCAAGGTTGAAAAGCATAAGGTCGAAAACAATGTAAAACAAGGCATGGTAATTGATTAGGTGACACCCAGCTTTGTTTTTAAAAGATTGTGGCCTAGAAATTTGTTGGCACCGCGCACTTTCTGCACTGCCCACCATATTGGTAAAGGCAGATAAAGAGACGTCCAGGGCCCTCACTTGAAACAGGTGTTAGGCCCTTTGCATATGAAAATATGGGGCCTAACACCTATCTGAGGCCCCTTAGCAAAATTGGTCTGCCCCGAACGAAGCCGGCACCAGGCCAGCAGTGTTTAGGAAAATGTGGTCTACATGATCCCTAACCAGCAGTCCTTAAAGGAGGCCGCCACCAAAAAGATAATTTTATTAAAAAATATTTACCTGAATGGGGAGGAACAGGAGTGATACTCCTGGCTCCACAGCAGTATGAAAGGCAGTTAATGTCTCCTGCTTGGCCCCCTCCTGATCGCCCCGCTCCCTCTCCCAATTGCCACCCTTCTCTCCCGGTTTTCCCTGACCAATCACCTTCCCTTCCCCTTTAAGCACTTACCTGAAGGCTGTAGCCAGCAATGCAGTGGCCCAAAATCCAATGCCTGGTGAGCTGCCTGGGGACGCACAGCACATAACCATACCTCACCGATCTCATTTAAATGAGGCTGAAGGTCCAATATCAGGTGTGCCTTGGGCCAGCCTGTTCCGGTGCAGGGACTGAGCCCAGCATTCAGTATATGCTGGCAGGCTGACACTAAATAATTTCCAGTCCTGTAGATTGTATCAAGAAGGAAAAACTGTGGGAGGCAAGGAGATCCATATTTTTGAGATTCTGTGAAAGAATGAGCTAGAGTAGGAAACTGTGAGGATATAGTTATTAATATTAAATTCAATAGCAAACAAAGTCTAAATAAAAAAATGATTCCGGTAGTTAAGATAAAATAATAACTGTGTAGAAATCTTTAATATTTGAGTCTTTCCAACAGCATTGTAAGATAGTAATACTATTTCACTCTGGAGCTGATATAACAGAGTAAATAAGGCCTTGCGGGTAGATTGAAAACAAAGGTGAAGGATACCAGGTTCATGTTTGGAATACGAACACCGTTTTCTGGGTATTTGATTGTTTTTTTAGTTGATGTAATGATTACTAATTCCAGTAGGTGGCACTTATGCCATGTATTATTGAGCACCTAACTTCCAGATTCAGTTTTATCTGTATGACACATGAGCAAAAATATGCACACCTTAACAAAAAAAACATAAAAGCTAGAAGTAAATTATAATGTAACATCTTTGATGTTGTGTAAAGACTGTTTTAACACCGCTTGAAAGCAATGGCATTTCAAATCTATTAAGACTGGGTCCATCAAAATATCTCTGCACAGAATAGGATTAAAGAGTCTTTGGCCAGCGATAAGACTGGCTAAGGAGAGGTGTCCAGATTCAAGAAGTCTCCTTCCTTACTGTGGTGCTGGACACTGTCACTTTGAAGTGGGCTTGGCTCAGAACCAGAGGGGGCATCAAAACTTTAGTGAACATTAATGGTCCCCATTACTGCCATATGTTTCAGTAATAAAGATAGAAATACAACATAGCACTGGAAGCAAGCTAGTTTAATTCATTCTCTTTATTGAGGGGCTGCACAGTACAATACATGAATTCATAAGTACAGGCGCTTCTCTATTGAAATGAAAAGTGCCAAACCATTTAAGGAAGAAAAGTGCACCATAAATAATAAAAAGAGTAATGAAATTGTGACATGTTATTACAAGTCAAGTAAGTAAAAGAAATATGACTAAATAAGCTGATAATTGGAGATACGGATGTAGCAAAATGGAGCTTATGAACCCATGTCTAAAGTGGTGCATTGTTCCTTAATTTACTGTTCCCAATTAAAATCTAAATCAGACCAGAAGGAAACAAAATAAGTGATTACCAGAAAAATAAGGAGGAAATGCACTAAAAATAAGTTAGGAAGAATCTGCTTTTTGATAAATATATTGGCCTGGAATTTGCAGTCAGCAGCGAAGCGAAGGCATTCGCTGCTGGCCCCAAAGTATGCACCGCACAAGGGTCTCGTGATCCCTGTGTTGAGAACTTCGGTTTTTCCGACCTTTAATTCAACGGATGTAGGGGGTGGTGTGTGTGGGTCAGCTTCACCTCTGACTCAGTGAGCGGTTCGAATCGCTCCCACGCCCCTGGTTCTAGACCTTGGACTTATTTGGGGGTTGTGAACAAAGATGCAGTAGACAACAGGTTTTGATGAAAGAATTTTGACTTTTATTAAAGAAAAAGGTAACAAACTTAAAACACACTTAATGCTTAAACACAGGTTGTGGAACACACGGTACAGGCGAGGGAGAATTACAATCTACAAAAACCCTTATCCCTCCCAAATCCCACTGCCTAGCTAGGGTTGATTCCAGAAGATCAGGGATAATGCTCACCAAATGACAGTTCTTGACAGTTGAGAGTTAGGGTTTAGAGTCTTTTGACATTTGTTAAGCAGTCAATACGCTGTTAAAACCCCAGCTATACTTAATCCCTTTGGGTCTAACTTTTAGTGGGGAATTTAACAGCGCACTTACTGCGGAGGAGCCGCGGTTTTCGTCAGTTTCAATGATTTGGGTGATTACACTGATTGCCGGCTGTGGGGGTGGGGGGCCGGGGGTGCACAGCGCAGCCTGTGTTGGAGCTGTCAATGACTGACCGCAACTTTGGGATTTCTGCATGCGCATGTGCCAAATCCCGAAGTTGCGGTCAGTTTCAAAGACGGAATGGTGGAGAATGCTGCCAGTTTGCCGTCATCCCAACCGTAAATTCCAGGCCAATATTGGAGCGTAGTCACAGTAGGGCACCAAAACATGCTTACTTCCTTCATGGCTATGGAACCCTAGTAAATTAAAATACATTGCTTCATACTATTATCACATTACAGTACATATGAAAGTGAATAATTTAGGCTGCGATTTTACTAACCTCGGTGGGACCAGTGCGGCCGGGGTCGGTGGTGGGTCCCAACCCCGCTGCTGGCTCCATCCCGCTTTGTATAATTAATTTACCTTCATTGGGCTTGTTAAGCCCGCCCAACACATTTCCCGGCCAATTTGAGGAAGCGGGTCTGGTGATGTCATTTGATGACGCGTCATCAGCCGGCTTCCTTAAAGGGACCATGGCCAACTTTCTTTTGACATTTGTGCATTGAGGTGCTGCAAACACTGACAATTACTGCACAAAGGCACAGGGCTGCACCCAGGCTCTCCCATGACTCCCTCAGGAGATCAACGCAGCCTGGTTGCACATTGCAGAGGAGGTCACAAGCAGGGATGTGGTCAGGAGGACCTGGGTGCAGTGCCGCAAACCTTTCAATAATCTCAGTATATCACAAAACATTAGTACAAAGCCACACTCAACCTCATCCTGCTGTGCCTCTCATCACATCCCCATCACTCTGCCTTCCCTATCCTACTCCTGCACATCCTTACTCACACCAACTTACCTTGCACCTCCACCCATCCCTCTCTATCTACAGTATCACTTTCCCATCTCACTAGCCCACCCCTCACACTTACCCTCATCCTAGTCCAATCATACCAACTAACAACACACAGGGTAGGCACTTGGGTGTTTTATGCAATGTTCATGTAAAGTTTCTGTTAATGTGGTGTCAAACATTGAAACCTTTATTTTCAACACTTTGCATTCTTGGACAGATTTGTGTGCACCTTTGGAAGTGGCTTAGTGAGTTGCAGTGAATGGTGAGACATAACAGTACCCCCCGCAATGGTGATGAGTGAGAAAGGAATGGCTTGGGCATTGTAGGGATGCTTTATGGTGTTGGTGTGGGGTGGTACAAACCTGGCGCATAATGTGACAGCCAGGGTGTGCAGCTTCAAGTGAAGTAAATGTGGCCATGGTGAGGCCATCCCTGGCCTCCCGGGCAGCAATGTAGTCGGGTGCTGATGCCCTCTGTCCTATGCAGCATCAGTTGATTGCGGAGAAGGTTGGTGTGATTGTTGGTGCTGCTGGTGTGCCTGGTGATGCTGGTGTTGGGGCTGATCATGGTGGGATTCTGAGAACCAAGGTGAGAGTATAAAGGACACCGATGCTGATGGAATACATGGCAGGTGAAGTAGAGATGACAGAAGCGATCTGTCAATGGTGAGAGAGGTAATTAGGTCAGACTGGATGGAGACTTGTGTAAAGACTTGCAGCATGGTCAATCTGTAGTGGAACTACAATAAGGAAGAGTTTGTGGCTGAGTGAAGATATCTCTGTAAGGTGGGGAGCTTTTACTGTACATTTGAAGCTGTCAACTCAACAGCTGATTCAATGGCCTCTGACCTCCTGCCTCAGCTTGACAAACTTGGTCCACGACTGGCGTGGACCCCATGGGCGAGCTGTCAAATGCAGAAGGTGAGCTGAAATTCATTCTTAAGTGGCTCTGAACAAGCCACTAATTACCTGAATTGGGTCCCCTGCTGTGAACCTGCCGCTGCGTGTCGGGTCTGCTCAGCGCTGACAGACCCAACATCGGGGAAAGGCATGTGGCAGCGGGTTCACAGCGGGGTCCCGAACCGCTGGGGAAAAAAAACACTTTCCCACCCAACCCACCACCGATCGCACCCGCTGACCCCCGGAAAATCCAACCCTTCGTATCTAAAAATAATTTTAGATTGTAGTACAGTCTGGGAGCGTACAAAAAATAATTTCACAGTACCTTCCACAGTCACACAATGTGCTTTGAATTGAGTGAATTTATTTAGTATTTTAATTAAGAAACCTAGTTTAAATGGGCATTGGAACATTAGGAACATGAGTAGGCCATTCAGCCCCTCAGGCCTGCTTCCGCCATTCAATTAGATCATGGATGATCTGCACCTCAACATTTCCTGCCTTTGCTCCATATCCCCTCCTAACAAAAATCTATCTATCTCAGTCTTGAAAACTCCAATTGTCACAGCGTCCACAGCCTTTATGGGGAGAAAATTCTAAATTTCTACCACCCTTTGTGTGAGACCTATAGTGCAAATTGATTTGCCAGCCGAATAGCTCTAAAGCTACAAAGATAACTCTAAGGGTGAGCTGAGTGGTAGAGTGCTGAACTTCTCTGCGTTGATTTCCAGCATCCAATGAGGTTTGAACTGGCTATCTTCAATGGGTGAGTGTCACAGGCTCCCTGAAGGTGTATCACCTTCATCTCAGGAAAACAAAAATCATTTGGATTTCCTATTCCGCTCCTATCAGCTGATGCCGAGCAGCATTGTTGACTGCCTATGCTGAGGGAGGAAGTGGAGATGCAGGAAGCCTACAGAGGTAGGGATACAAAAATAAGGAAAAATGATTAAAAGCATCTGAAAGTATATTGTAAAAATAATCACTGGCTAGGATTGTCGAACAGTCTGGGAGTGTACAAAATCATCTGGTAGAATGTCGTTCAGCTCCCCTCAAACTTATAATTTGAATTTCTAAGTCTGTACATAGGCAATAATTGAAGAATCTTTTCAGTTTTATTTTTAACATGTACACGTGTCACAAAAGGAAAAACGTGACCACATTTTTCTACACAGGTTGGAAAGAAAGCACAAAGCTGTATAATTGTACCAGATAATAATTCTCAAGATAGGGGTGTAAGTATAGTTTCCCATTCTGAGATGGGATGTCTCCTACTTTGATAAACATTCGTCGACTCACCTGGAGAGTCATGAGTGCACATCAATGGTGAGGAAACTGAAGACGACACAATCCTGAGCCAGTAAATGACTCTGTGTGTGGTCTGCTTTGAATAATCATACTTTCTAAATTGATCACAATAATTGTTCGGGACAAGGGTACAATTAAACAGTTCTGTGCCATCCCAGTGTGGGGATTATTTATAACAAATGTCACATATGACATTGTAAATGAAGTAATTTCAATGCTTGCTGACTATAGTGTTTTAATGACTGACAGAAAGTGTATGAAATATTTAATATATTCAATAAAAAGAAAGTTTCCTTTTTCTGTTATAGCAGCATAAAAAAATATATTTTTAAAACAAGTGATCAGCTTTAAATCTCAACTGTATTTTAGTGGAGTTTAGCAAGAACATCCCTAAGTAATTAAGCAGGAATTTGTTACATACTATCAGATCTCCCATGATGCTCATGGAGAGTTGGAGGATGTACTATCTTTTAACAACAGGAACATTGCATGATATAACTCACCATACATTATAGCATATAGATGATATCTCATGGCATTGGATATCGGTAACCTACAGAAGGGCTGGAGACTGGAGCAGCTTGATCTGAAGGTTAGGAAAACATGATGATTGCGCATCTGCAAAAGCAAGGAAATGGCCTGGGCATCATAGTAGTATCATATGTTACAACACAGAAGGAGGCCATTCGGCCCATCAAGTCTGCACCGGCTCTCTCAAAGAGCAATCCAGTTAGTCCCACTGCCCCGCTCTTTCCCCATATCCTTGCAAATTTTTCTCCTTCAAGTATTTATCCAATCCCCATTGGAAGGCTACCATTGAATCTGTATCCACCACCCTATCAGGCAGTGCATTGAAAATCCCAACCACTCGTTGCATAAAAAAGTTTTTCCTCAAGTCGCCTCTGGTTCTTTTCCCAATCACCTTAAATCTGTGCCCACTGTTTATCGACCCTTCAGTCACTGGAAACAGTTTCTCTTTATTTACTCTATCTAAAGCATTCATGTATTTAAACACCTCTATCAAATCTCCTCTTAGCCTTCTCTGCTCCACATTGTTTACTACATTTCCGAGTTTTGTGTCATCGGCAAACTTTGAAATTATGCCCTGTATACCCAAGTGCAGGTTACTAATATATATCAGAAAGAGCAGTGGTTCTAATACTGACCTCTGGGGAATACCACTGTATACTTCCTTCCAGTCTGAAAAACAACTGTTCACCACAACTCTCTGCTTTCTGTCCCTTAGCCAATTTTGTATCAGTGCCCCTTTAATCCCATGGGCTTTAATTTTGCTAATAAGTCTATTATGTGGTACTTTGTCAAAAGCCGATTGAACTCCATTACTTCATCAAAGAACTCAAGTTAGCCAAAGATGATTTACCTTTAATAAATCCATGCAGATTTTCATTTATTAGCTCACATGTTTCCAAGTGTCAATTAATTTTGTCCTGGATTATTGTCACTAAAAGGTTCACCGCCACTGATGTTAGGCTGACTGGCCTGTAGTTGTCGGGTTTATCCCTCTCCCCTTTTTTAAACAGGGGTGTAACATTTGCAATCCTCCAGTCCTCTGGCACCACCCCCATATCTAAGGAGGATTGGAAGATTGTGGCCAGAGCCTCTGCAATTTCCACCCTTACTTCCCTCAGTAACCTAGGTTGCATCCCATCTGGACTGGGTGACTTTTCTACTTTGAGTACGGCCAATATTTTAAGCAACTCCCCTTTATCTATTTACATACTAAACACTCTCACACGCCCTATAGATATTTTGGGCCTACACCAGCTGCAAAACATGTTTTTGTGTGGGTGACAAATCATGCAACCTCTCTACCATCATCTCGGACCGTAGAAAATCATAGCCTCGAAATTAGCATTGGTGATATTAATGGAGGAGCATTTAATTTTAGCTTTTATCACCGGGCGAGAAACGAGTGATAGAGAATCGGCAGACTGTTTTACACCTCACCCTTTTCCATACAATAAAAGTTGAAATTATCCCCAGTAAGTTCATATGACATTTCTTCATCGGCTTTTTGAGCACAGGTACAGATGAAGCGTTAAGAGCAAGGGGATGGACAGCAGAACAAGGGGGAGGGGAGGGGGCAGGGCTTGGAAAGGTAGTTTAAAGGGGAAGAGGTAGTTGTACTGATGGGAGTGATGGGGTGGTAGGCAGGGGAAGAGATAGCATGAAGGTGAAGAAGTAGGGTGCATGATGGGAGTAAGAGGGTGGAGACGAGCACAAGTGATTGGAAGGGAGTCACTGAGGGCCGAATTTTCCTGTATCCCCCAGCCCAGTTGCAGCCTTCTCCCCTCCTGCAATGACCTCTCTCTTTTCCCCCAATCCCCATCTCTGGCCTTTCCCCCCCCCCTCGCGATTGCCGAGGCCTGGCAGCCGGCCAGCCTGTACATGGAATGATAAAAGGCCATTCAGTGTAACTGGGATCACTTTCCATGTGCAGCGTAGATGGGGCGGGTGAGAGGTAGGGCGTCTGCTCCAACTGCCTGCTGCAGTCGGCAGAGGCCGGTGACATTTTTGTGGCTGGGCCTAACTTAAATTCAATCAGCAGGCTGCCAAAGTTAATCATGCTCCCTATAGGCAGTTCACTAATTGGGAGGGTGGGAAATCTGGCTGGGCGGCTGCTACTTAAAGGTAACCTGCAACCCCTTAAAGGGGAGGTGCACTTATTGATGGTGGAAAGTGAACGGTGATTTTCTGGAACGCAGGAAGTATAACTTCAACCAGGCATCCAGAATCTCTGATGCACTGGTGGAGGTGCACACAGAGAAAATCAACAGCAGAGAGGAGCTTCTCCTCATCCTCCTCTCAGAAGCCGCAAAACATTCTACAGCCACTACAAGCAATTTATAATGGCTTAAATAGCCAACAATCCCGTAGTAATACAAGCAAAATGCCTCCTAAAGCCTTCTAAAGGCATTTCATCTGAGAGCAACTAAGGACCCTTTAAATATTGTTGGATGTGGCTGCCTCCCGACTTATGGTTTGTGGGTGGGGTCAGGAACCAGCAGCAAGGCAGGCAGAGAAGAAAATGGTGTCAGGGATCTGGACAACATCATTCAGCCCTGATCTGCAAATATTCGTTTGGCCCCTGCCAGTTTCTGGTAGGAGTTCTGGGAGCCTAACTCGAGGTCCACCCGTAGATGGGAACGGGTGGACAATCAGCGGTAAGTTGCGGGTTCGGTTCTCATACACCATTTTTCATCATGCTACTGCCCCATTATTTTTCAAACCAAAGCTGTTCTAAGCATTGAGCGTGCTTTACAACAACCAACAACAACAACTTGCATTTATATAGTATCTTTCACATAATAAGACATCCCAATGTGCCGGAACGGGAACTAATGCAGGTCAGCGAGCACAGGGGTGATGGGTGAATGGGACTTGGTGTGAGTGAGGACATGGGCAGCAGAGTTTTGGATGAGCTGAAGTTTATTTTTGTGAAATCGCTTAGATCTCCAAAGGATTTTGCCCTCCATGTTGAAAATCTTCACAAAAATTAAGGACAGTCACAGTCCCCAAAACTGTATAGTTAATTATCTTTTCCACGACTCACTAGCACTCTTAATATTAAGAGAATATAACTAATAATGCCAGTATCACAGGCTAATTACTCAATGCCAGTAACATGGGCTTGGCACCTGTTTCAGTTCCTTTCCTGACCTGCCAAATGCCAAAAGCCCCTGTTACCAGCAATTAGGGATAATATAAAGAAGTTAAAATGCGTTCATATTTTTGTAATATTTACAATACCAATGAGTAATGGAGCTAGAAATTTTAATTAGTCCCATGATAACTGATTAAAATATATTCAGAAGTTTAACTGAGGTAGTCTGGGGGCTGTGACGATTACAGGAAATTGCTCCCAGTCTCTGCAGGTAAATATATTATGCAAATCAGATGCAATTGAAAAGCAATTACATATTTAGCAGTTTGTAACCCATACAAGTAGTGGCCTACACATATGGACAAAATTCATTTGCTACTATTAGTGGTAAGATGCTATTAATGATACTCGACATGTAACGTTCTTCTATTTGAACTGCCATGGTAATCTGAGCTATTATTTATTTATATATATGTTAATATAGATTAGCACTGGGCTTGGACTTGTCATCACTGCCTAGTTTTTCAGTGAGTGGCTCTGTGGATTGTTTTAAGACTATACTGGGATGGCTCTAGAGTCACTTCTGGAATGGATTTGAACATGGGTGTCGGGGTGACTCTAGGGACCGTATGGTTCGAGATGTATTAAGTAGTACTATCCATCACAGTAAGTTTATTAGAAGGGGATGGATTCACTTGAGTTTGTGACGCTATTATTTAAGCTTTGGTCTAATCTGGCTCCATTTCATAAGCTGTTCTGCCCAAAGGGGGGGTTGCCCAATCAGATGCATTTCTTGTTCTAAGTTCTCTAAGTAGGTTTTGTGAATAATATAGGACAATAAAGATTAGTCTATATAACATTTTGCCTCAAAATCAAAAGTGAATATCAACAAAAACTGCTCTGAAACAGAGGTTGGGGCCTGTTTTAATAGGTAAGGAGGCTTTCTTTTTTATATGCAGAGGACAACTTAACTTTATCAGTTCAGAGTAATCTGTGTTTGTGGCTGGATTTTGTTAATTGTGCCCATTTGAACTTGAAGATGATAACGTTGCCAATGTGTAATTGCACATAAAAGACCTTTTTAATTTCTGCTCCTTGAAAGGATAGGAGCTGCTTTAATTTAAATGAATTTATATTTTTGCTAAATTATATTTTCAGAATTTACAAATTAGAAAATTTAGAAAATGTCTTCTTTGTTTACCACATATTATGGCCTTGGTCATTCTTCCTTGGTGTAGTGCAGACATTGGCTCCGGAAATCCGTAGGCCTTGATCTCAGCAGTTATGCTGGTATTGTGGGTCCTGGTGCCCTCTCATTTTAATCCCACCAAAATTTGTGGGGTCGGCAGGAGGGCACCTAATTTGTCATGGGCCAGCGCGTGCCCACTCAAATACTGTTGCATCTCCAGCGCCCACATGCCTCATGCATGTGAAACATTTGGCACCTGCACACCAATCAGGCCTGCCTCAGACCTTGTTGAGTCTGGCTTTGGCCTCCTGCCTAAGGTGGATGATCCAGATGATATTTTTAAATTTTGAGTCTTCGGGAGTCCAGGCTGCTTTGCCAACCTAGAACCTCTCCTTGGGGAAGGCCCACTTGCACTCATCTCTATTCCGTTACATTTCGCTCTCTCTCGGCAGATCAGCCTTCAGTCTTGACTGGGTCCTGACTGCGCAGGGAAGTGGGATTGGTCTTGCGAGGAGCAGGCGTGGGTTCTGCCCCTTACCACCCCAACCGGGAAATCCCGGTATCAGCAGGGACTCAGTGTAACCAAGTCCCGGCCGTTTTCTGATGGGTTCCGCTGGACCCTTACCAACCAAAGTTGTTGTGGGAGTCCACAGAACTCCCAAGGTAATCTGGGGCCATTGTTTATACGTTTTGACCTTAACATACTGCATTATTATCCATAACCTATTAGCACAGCAAATCTCAATATTAACTGTCAGGCTTTTGCGCCAAAATCAATCATAACATGCACTGCTGTAATGAAAAATATTATCTCATTGAAAGTAGAATGTCTACTAGCATTTAATAGAGAAATGTGTTCTCAGCTTTGACAGTAATGGTTCGATGTAAAGCTAAAAGCTATAATTTAAAAAGTGATTTAATCTTTTAAGGACTGCAGAGGCTCTTCTTTCCAAAATTGTAAAATATAACAAGGTTTGGTTTATTTGGTTTTATTAATAAGTTAAAACATATTATATAGGTCTGTACATGTCTCTAATTCCATTTCATATTCATTATTGAAAACAGTCAACAAAATTATATTTTGTAGATATTTTATGAATGAAAAGATATGAGCATTTCTGAAACCTGGAAAAGTTCTTCATATTTAAAGGTTATTCGCCTGAGAAACATCATCTCTGTATAGAAGCAGCAACCCTGCAGGATTTTCCCCTGGTGTAGAAGAGCAAATCCCCAGGAACTGACGACTCTGATGATCCCGGATAATATCTGAAGAAAGGACAGCATATTATACGATTGGGAATTTATGCACGCCTGCCCCGAAATACATTTAAATGCAAATGATTGTGCCAGCAGCAGTGAATAATAGACAACTAATTCCTCTATTTATGCTACAAATTTAGTAAATTGGTTCTTATAAGATATTGCAGCTCAAGCATTGAACAATGAAACACTATAATATCTGTACTGCCCAACTCCCTGCATCATTTTTCGGGTTTATTTAACATTTTTTGTGGGGGAGGGAAATTATTATCGTTCGCTAGTTTGTCTTATCCACTCATCGTGAATCAGCAGAACGGTTTAGAGTTAATCACATAACAATGGCCTGGAACAGTGGAAAAAATGTTACTTTTAATATTCATGGGCATAATTTAGCATTACATCCTGATGCCATTTAGTTTAAGTTAAAAAGTTCAGCTTAATGTTATCATGGAAGTATAAAATATTGTCTGTGTTTATTTTGCAGAAATGGTCTTGGAGCATTATTGAACCTTTTGACATGGTAACATGGTTCCTGGGATGGAGGGATTGTCCTTTGAGGACAGATTGAGTAGACTATGCCTTTATTCTCTAGAGTTTAGAAGAATGAGAGGTGATCTCATTGAAACATACAAAATTCTAACAGGGCTTGACAGGGTAGATGCAGGGAGGATGTTTCCCCTGGCTGGGGAGTCTAGAACCAGGGGTCACAGTCTCAGAATAAGGGGTCAGCCATTTAGGACTGAGATGAGGAGAAATTTCTTCAGTCAGAGGGTGGTGAACCTTTGGAATTCTCTACCCCAGAGGGTTGTGGAGGCTCAATCATTGAGTATATTCAAGACAGAGATCGATAGATTTTTGAATATTAAGAGAATCAAGGGATATGGGGATAGTGCAGAAAAGTGGAGATGAGGTAGAAGATCAGCCATGATCTTATTGAATGACAGAGCAGGCTTGAAGGGCCGAATGACCTACTCCTGCTCCTATTTCTTATGTTCTTATGTTCTGTGGGTACTGAAGGGCAAGTTCCTCGAAGAAGGCAGTGACCTCAAAATAAACTGTGTTGGACAGCAATGTATTATTTGGCTTCGTGTAAAAGGTACCTCATGAACAGCATAAGGCTCAACATACAAGATCTGATTGACCTATGTCAGGAACTGCAGAGTGAGCTAGAATCTGAATTAGTGACTAGAATAGTGACAGAAACTATTAATATAAAACACAGGCACCTTCCAGGCTCTGTATTAAGCTTACCTGGTCAAAAATATTCAAGTGAAAACAGAAGATTGCACTGCCTTGCTCAAGAAGTCACATTGTAACCCATGACTTCTGGAACTGAGCAATAGTTGAAACTCAGCATTCGTTTTATCCTTTGTTGGATTATCAATGGTGCTGGGAGCTAACTAATGCCTTCACATGAAGCTGCCTGGACCTTCCCATTATCACTGGATCTTGGCCATAAATATTATCATAGTCATGTAAAACAACTACCCTAGCTCTATATATATCACTCCCATCATTCTGTCTCACTCCACTGTGCCCTAAAAACATCAGAAAAATGAAATGACTCCGGGGTTGGCTCATGTGTGACAGTTGCTATAACCACAACATTTATTTGATTCAAAAGCAAAATACTGTGGATGTTGGAAATCTCAAATAAAAACGGAAAATGCTGAAATACTCAGCAGGTCAGGCAGCATCTGTGGAGAGAGAGAAACAGAGTTAACGTTTCAGGTCGATGACCTTTCGTCAGAACAAACCTTTTCTGTTTTTATTTCACATTTATTTGATAACTGCCCATCTAAATGTAAATCCTTCTATGCACAAAGTAACTTATAGGTTATCAAAGTTATGTTTGGCATATTGAAGATGTCACAACAGTTTGGGTGGTGCCATTCTGCACCTGATGTCTTCCATGCTGTATGTTTCACAATACTATCATTCAACACAATATCTTTTCAGTTTTTTAGCAGGAGAGCCTGTGTATTTTAACTATGGAAACCAATGAATTGCAACATATTTCAATGATCTGGTGCTTTCAGGGCACTGAGGTAAATTTTTTCTAAAGGAAGAAAAAATATCAGATGACAAAAATTCCTTAGAACAAAATACAAATCAATCACAATATGTACAAGCGCTGAGGACCCTTACGGCTAATTACGTGACCCAGGGGAAAATGGCCCATGGATCACTGTGTGTGTGTGAGTGCACTTGTGCAATTGGATTACGTGAGGTCAGCTAATTTTAATGAATTACATGTGCTCCCTGTGCAGCTTGAGTTTTGGGAAGGGAGATCAATGAAGGGGTGTCCACGAAATCTGGAGAATGCAGCTGCTCTTAAAGAGCTGTTGCCCAGCATTAAAGGGATTTAGTAACTTAAAGCTAAATGGCCATATTTAGGGGGAATAGTGTGACAAAAATGTTGGAGTCTTTCTCACAGTAGTTTTCAGGAATTTGGAAGGGCTGTATGAAGGGAGGAAAGACCTAACTGGTGAAATTGAGAGGACAGACAAGGTAATGTAAAGGCATAGAATGGAGTCTGTGGGCAAATGGCAGAGTGGTGCTGCCCTCAACTCTGTTTTCTGGTTGACAAATTGAACGTTCTGCAGAAGGAGCATGCCCTATTTGGCACTCCAGGGCACTCTCCCCAAAGAATGGGAGTATACCATGCTTACAAGATAGTGACCAGATTGAACAATGTCTACAGTACCTACAGGACCTGGAAACAGAAGTGGGAGAAGCCAGCACAAATTAAGGAATATGGCAAGGAATGACTAACCAGCAGTATCACGTACCAGATAGATGGCATGTGCCACAAAGTGTAACCTGCCAACATGTTCCACAAGCCACTCCTTTGCAAGACAGATCAGACCTTTCATTACACTTCAGCCATCTAGGTCCCACACTCCGGATCACCATCCCTATACCTTCTGCTTTTCCACCTCCCTCTCCTCCTGCAAGACCTTCTTTAAAATTACTCTTTAACTAAGCTTTTAGTCACTCCAGCTAATATCTTCTTTGGCTTGGCATCCATTTTTCCTAACACCTCTGTGGAGCAGCTTGGGATGTTTTAACTATGATAACGGTGCTATATAACACCAAGTTGTCATTTTTATTGTTGATTAGGGCTGCAGATCATCAGGCAGAAGATGGCATAGTTTATCCGGGGCTTCCATAATGAAGCAAAATCGAAAAAGGCAGAGTTCCTCATTCAATTCCTCATAAGATCTGTGGGGCTTATATATTTGTTGTGGGCGTAATTGCGAGTTGATGTCATCCTCCTTTAATGCTGCCTCACACACGTTTTTTTTTAATTCGTTTTTTTATGGGATGTGGGCGTCGCTGGCAAGGCCAGCATTTATTGCCCATCCCTAATTGCCCTTGAGAAGGTGGTGGTGAGCCACCTTCTTGAACCACTGCAGTCCGTGTGGTGAAGGTACTCCCACAGTGCTGTTAAGGAGGGAGTTCCAGGATTTTGACCCAGCGACGATGAAGGATCAGCGACATACTTCTAAGTCAGGATGATGTGTGACTTGGAGGGGAACTTGGAGGCCGTGGTGTTCTCATGCGTCTGCTGCCCTTGTCCTTCTAGGTGGAAGAGGTTGTGGGTTTGGGATGTGCTGCCGAAGAAGCCTTGGCGAGTTGCTGCAGTGCATCTTGTAGATGGTACACACTACAGCCACGGTACGCCGGTGGTGGAGGGAGTGGATGTTTAAGGTGGTAGAGGGGGTGCCAATCAAGCGGGCTGCTTTGTCCTGGATGGTGTCGAGCTTCTTGAGTGTTGTTGGAGCTGCACTCATCCAGGCAAGTGGAGAGTATTCCATCACACCCCTTACTTGTGCCTTGTAGATGGTGGAAAGGCTTTGGGGAGTCAGGAGGTGAGATACTCCCCGCAGAATACCTAGCCTCTGACTTGCTCATGTTGCCACTGTATTTATGTGGCTGGTCCAGTTAAGTTTCTGGTCAATGGTGACCCCCCAGGATGTTGATGGTGGGGGATTCGGTGATGGTAATGCTACTGAATGTCAAGGGGCGGTGTTTAGACTATCGCTTGTTGGAGATAGTCATTGCCTGGCACAACTGTGGCGCGAATGTTACCTGCCACTTATCAGCCCAAGCCTGAACGTCGTCCAGGTCTTGTTGCATGCGAGCATGGACTGCTTCATTATCTGAGGAGTTGTAAATGGCACTGAACACTGTGCAGTCATCAGCGAACATCCCCATTTCTGACCTTATGTTGAAGGGAAGGTCATTGATGAAGCAGCTAAAGATGGTTGGGCCTAGGACATTGCCCTGAGGAACTCCTGCAGCGATGTCCTGGGGCTGTGATGATTGACCTTCAATCACCACAACCAGCTTTCTTTGTGCCAGGTATGACTCCAGCCCATGGAGAGTTTTCCCCCGATTCCCATTGACTTCAATTTTACTAGGGCTCCTTCATGTCACACTCGGTCAAATGCTGCCTCAATGTCAAGGGCAGTCACTCTCACCTCACCTCTGGAATTCAGCTCCTTTGTCCATGTTTGGACCAAGGCTGTAATGAGGTCGGCAGCCGAGTGGTCTTGGCGGAACCCAAACTGAGCATCAGTGAGCAGGTTATTGGTGAGTAAGTGCCACGTGATAGCACTGTCGATGACACCTTCCATCACTTTGCTGATGATTGAGAGTAGACTGATGCGGCGGTAATTGGCTGGATCGGATTTGCCCTGCTTTTTGTGGACAGAACATACCTGGGCAGTTTTCCACATTGTCGGGTAGATGCCAGTGTTGTAGCTGTACTGGAACAGCTTGGCTAGAGGCGCGGCTAGTTCTGGAGCACAAGTCTTCAGCACGATAGCTGGGATGTTGTCAGGGCCCATAGCCTTTGCTCTCTTCTCTTCTCTGCTTCCTCTTCTATGAAGATAGAAAACAAGGGGAATCCTCATTGAGAAACCCATGCTGCTCAATAGTAGTTTGAAAATGAGCTGGAGACCTGAGATACCCCTCACTCAGGCAGTTTGAAGTGCAGCTCAGTAGCTTCGCAAAACAAAACGAAAAAAGCCACAAATATGCAGGTAGACCGAAGAAATGGAGAAAACTTGTCCGGTCAGTGAACACCTATAAATGGCTCATTTATACCAGATGGTTCAGGCTGTGCCTCATTTATCTGTGTGTAAGTTACACCAATGCAAATAATGTGTAAACAGGGCAGAATTAACAGAATTTTGACACTTTACACCATGGTTATCATTTGCACATGAGTGTTGGTGAAGGGGTGGATGTAGAAAATGGTCCCTCCCACCCGGACTGGGCATTTTGACAGAAATAAACTTAAAAGGTCCTGTCCAAATATCCAGCCCTGAAGATTTAGTGCTGCTGCGGACATTATGCTCCAATCTCACCAAGGCTAACATGCTTTTGGGCTCTTTTTTTGCATTAAATCTGCGCTTCTAATAAGGTTTGTGTAAGAAATATGTGCAAGCATTAGCTCACCACGCCATTCTTTTCTAGAATGGAAAAGGGAATATTGGTCATTTAAAAAAAATTGATAATTTTGTGTGACAAAAATACATCTTCATATTTTACTTTTATTACCACGTGCCTGGGCAGTTTCTCTTCTGGGTTCATGAACTCTGCTGTTGGCAACAACTTAGTGTAAATTTGTATGGAACTGTGGTGGCAGGACTCAGAGCTAGCAAATTTCACAGGGCTGGCTTGAAACATGTGGCACTTTAGCTGTAGGCCAGTAGAAACAGATTCAACATTCCCTTTAATTTGGCTGTCTGCCATCTTTGTGGTTCTGACAGGCATCATTCTTTGAGCAAAGGGATAAGTGTGTCTGGTTGATGACAAGTATGTGAGCAGATTGACTATTGAACCAACCTCCTCAGTTACTTGTCCCCAGTCTACTTACACAATCATGTATAATTGTGACAGCATATTATTTATTATCACTTAGCTAACATCAAGAGCCTCCAAGAGAGATACTTAGCACTTCAAGTGGAATCTTTAACAATGGCACAATTACTTGGAGCAGTCTATTTTCATGGGCTGTTGGTGTTGTATTTTATTTAATTTTATAAAACAGCCTCTTTCAAATAATCATACTGTCACTTAAATATTAAAATGGGACTTTATCAGTGATAACAAAGTGGATGACCTTTTCAATTCTGAACCATTTGCAAATGTAGATATACTGCATTCGGAATTAGTCTACATTTGACATATCAGTTAACGGTAGTGTGTTTCAAAAGGAATATGCTCTGAAGGTGAACCACAGTTGAAGGGTTTACCCTGAACTAATGAACAGACAGCTGGTGGACTTGTGTATTTCGAGTGGTTTGTAACAATGGCACTGTTACTAACTGCTGGATCCATCTAAGTTATTGGTGATCCTTTGGCTTCTAATAACTACAATGTAACAATGGCTCGGTCCAGTTACTTTTGCATGTTCTTCCTACCACAGATAACATTATTTACATCTTAATAAATTGGGGTAATCTTCCCCTTCACTGCCTGGGCGGTAAACAGATGGAGCAGATCACTCGCATTTTGTAGAACCCGCCCAATTTCATCCCATTTATTTCATATAATGGGCGGGCGATCTGCTCTACCAGATTACCGCCCAGGCGGTGAAGGTGAAAATCACCCCCTATTGTTTCTTAGAGTTAAGGATAAGTCAGAAGGTTGTGGGTTCAAGTCCCACTCCAGAGACTTGAGCGCAAAAATCTAGGCTGACACTCCAGTGCAGTGCTGAGGGAGTGCTGCACTGTTGGAGGTGCCGTCTTTCGGATGAGACGTTAAACTGCTCTCTCAAGTGGACGTAAAAGATCCCATGGCACTATTTAGAAGAAGAGCAGGGGAGTTATCCCCGGTGTCCTGGCCAATATTTATCTCTCAATCAACATAACTATAACAGATTATCTGGTCATTATCATATTGCTGTTTGTGGGAGCTTGCTGTGTGCAAATTGGCTGCCACGTTTCCTACATTGCAACAGTGACTACACTTCAAAATTACTTCATTGGCTGTAAAGTGCTTTGGGACGTCCAGTGGTCGTGAAAGGCGTTATAGCAATGCAAGTCTTTCTTTTTTATAGGCAACACTTAAATTGGCTTGGAACTGTTGAGGTAGGGACCAAAAAGGAGATCTTCTTGTGGAGGCAGGGGGCACGGCTGAGGTATTAAATGAGTACTTTGCATCTGTCTTCACTAGAGAAGAGGATGCTGCCAATGTAGCGGTAAAGGAGGAGGCAGTAGCGATATTGGATAGGATAAAATAAATAAAGAGGTACTTAAAAGGTTAGCAGTCCTCAAAGTAGAAAAATCACCCGGTCCAGATGGGATGCATCCTAGGTTACTGAGGGAAGTAAGGGTGGAAATTGCAGAGGCTCTGGCCACAATCTTTCAATCCTCCTTGGATATGGGGTGGTGCCAGAGGACTGGAGGATTGCAAATGTTACCCCCCTGTTCAAAAAAGGGGAGAGGGATAAACCTGGCAACTACAGGGCAGTCAGCCTACCGTTGGTGGTAGGGAAACTTTTAGAGACGATAATCCGGGATCTTTGATCTTTGATGAAGTAACAGAGAGGATTGATGAGGGTAGTGCAGTTGATGTTGAAAAGGCATTTGACAATGTACCACATAATAGACTTGTTAGCAAAATTAAAGGGACAGTGGCAGCATGGATACAAAATTGGCTATGGGACAGAATGCAGAGATTAGTGTTGAACGGTTATTTTTCAGATTGGAGGGAAGTATACAATGGTGTTTCCCAGGTTATAAAGCATTGGTTTGGCCTCAGCTGGAGTATTGTATTCAAGTCTGGGCACCACACTTTAGGAAGTATGTCATAGCCTTGGAGAGGGTGCAGAAGGGATTTACTAAAATGGTACCAGGGATGAGGGACTTCAGTTATGTGGAGATACTGGAGAAGCTGGGGTTGTTCTCCTTAGAGCAGAGAAGGTTAAGAGGAGGTTTGATAGAGTTGTTCAAAGTCATGAATGGTTTTGATAGAGTAAATAAGGGGAAATTGTTTCCAGTGGCAGAAAGGTCAGTAACCAGAAGACACAAATTTAAGCTGATTGGCAAAAGAACCAGAGGTGACATGAGGAAACATTTTTTTACACAGTGAGTTGTTGTAATCTGGAATGCACTGCCTGAAAGAGTGGAAGCAGATTCAATAGTAACATTCAAAATGGAATTGGATAAATACTTGAAGGGAAAAATTTACAGGACTATTTGGAAAGAGCGGGGGAGTGGGACTAATTCGGAAAGTTCTACCAAAGAGCCGGCACATGATGGGCCAAATTACCTCCTTCTATGCTGTATGATTCTATGATTTATAAAATAAATTTTGGCACAAATTGACAAAAACACCCAAACTAATTAAAATGTAATATATTTGGTATAGTCAGGGTCAAACAACAAGCTATGCATGTACTAAAACATAATGCAATGTTTTAAAGAATCTGCATTGGACTTTAATTGACTACATTGATTATTAATTTTTCTGGATGACTTAAAACCCTTGTAAAATCGATGGCCCCTGGTCAGGATAGCACAACTAATGTTCCACAGGAGGCCAGAACCTGGCAACAGACCTTATTCAGAATGCAGCCATTTCTTAGTTGGTGCTCTAACCAAAAATGCATTGTCAGCCTTGAAAGTGCTTAACTTTGATAATGCTGAACTCTTCAATAAAATATTGTAAAAAATCAATTGCTGTACGATTTATTTCCCTTACATCCACTAAAAAGGTTTGCTCGTTTTTCACTACAAATAAGTTGGATCTCTTTTGCTCTCGTGCAGCTGATGTTTTAGTTTAAGATGATTTGGAATACTGATATGTCATTGTGGTACTGTGCATCATTGAGGACTGTAAACTTACTAAAAGTTATTGCAATGTTAATTCAGTTGTGAAAACCTCACATAACATTTATCCCACAACCAACACTAAAAACAGATGATATGGTGTTTGTGGGTCCTTGCTGTGTGCAAATTGGCTGCCACGTTTCCAACATTACAAGTGACTACGTTTCAAAAGTAATTCATTGACTGCTATATAAATGCTCCTTCTTTCCTTCTTTCCACATTTTATTCAGGCAGGCAAAGGTCAATTAACATGCTTCTGGATCTTGGTTTTTAAAAACAAATGGTGATTTTAATAGGCTGATATAGACTTAATGCAGAGGCATTGGGTTGCACCTGTTTTATGGTATCTTTAATGGCTGGATGGATGAAGCATTAAGATCCAGCTGTCACTGATAATTTTTTTATTCATTCATGGGATGTGGGCGTCGCTGGCAAGGCCAGCATTTATTGCCCATTCCTAATTGCCCTTGAGAAGGTGATGGTGAGCCGCCTTCTTGAACCGCTGCAGTCCGTGTGGTGAAGGTACTCCCACAGTGCTGTTAGGAAGGGAGTTCCAGGATTTTGACCCAGGATGTTGTGTGCCTTGGAGGGGAACTTGGAGGTGATGTTGTTCCCATGCGCCTGCTGCCCTTGTCCTTCTAGGTGGTAGAGGTCGCGGGTTTGGGAGGTGCTGTCGAAAAAGCCTTGGCGAGTTGCTGCAGTGCATCTTGTAGATGGTACACACTGCAGCCACGGTATATCGGTGGTGGAGGGAGTGAATGTTTAAGGTGGTGGATGGGTGCCAATCAAGCGGGTTGCTTTGTCCTGGATGGTGTTGAACTTCTTGAGTGTTGTTGGAGCTGCACTCATCCAGGCAAGTGGAGAGTATTCCATCACACTCCTGACTTGTGCCTTGTAGATGGTGGAAAGGCTTTGGGGAGTCAGGAGGTGAGTCACTCGTCGCAGAATACCCAATTTGGTGGATTAAGCATCCTATGTAATTTACAAAGAATGGTTAACCATCTAATATAATTAAGAGTAATGTATTTTTGTAAATATGCTTTGTTTCAATATGCCTTCAAAGGATTTGGAATAATACTCCTATGACTGAGTTTACCTCAGAAGTCAGTTTTCCTCAGAACTGAGTCAGACAAGCACAGACCCTCTGCTGTAGCAGGTGTGTGCTGGTTTGAGTCAGTGGCAATGATTCCCCACAGAAGTCGTGAATACCCATGTTCCAGGTTCAATGCATGTTGAAAGGGGAATCGTCTTTATTATTTTGATATAAATTGAAGGATAGCAAAGTTTTTAAATGACTATAAATAGACTGTTTTTGCTGCTTGCTGTTCATTTACTTGATCTATGTTAAATAAATTGTCTGCTGATTTATAGCCTGGATCTCAGTCAATCTGTCCACCGAGAAGAAGAGAATGACTTGCTGGCACTTGGTATATTCCAGTAAGCCGCTTGGTCTGCTTATGGGAATAGTTTGTGCCACTGAATCTGAGTGGAATACTTAACGTAAAACCCCAAAACATTAACAGCAGTAATAGCGGAACAATGTTAAATTTTGTACTGTCATAGTTACAATCATCCATTTAAATGAGGAGCAGGACAAAAGAGAGGTTTTGGAAAATCTGACTGACAACTACTTAAGTTAAGGGAGTCTACCAATACCTAATACCAAATGCAAAAACATACAGCAGGGCACATGTATTCATCCATTATGACCACCTTGCACTCATAGGAACTATTACCCAGTCTTGTACACTCCAATTACAGAATACAGGAACTCATGTCCTTGGTAAGGGTATTTCTCCTTCTGTCACTCCAGCAATTATTACCTAAACTTACTGTTGCTCTATGCTTAGTCAAAAATATATGTAACAGAGAAGACACATGCAAATAAAACCATTACTGGGCCAAATTTCAGACATTCAGAAACCCATATGCCTCAGAGAACATTCTGGAATTCAGGATGGGGAAAGTGACCTGCATTCAGGATGACTTCATGCCGGATGATACACTTTCCATTATTTACAGCTACATCATATATCATAAGATTGAATGTGAGAATTCTATTCTCGTACAACATTGACCTAGAAGACGCAAAGCTGTCTTCAGATTTCAACTGAAACAAATATTTTTACCAAGGTCTGTTTTTCCCTCTTGTCTTGTGACATTTGTGTCTGCTTTTACTTGGTGCTTTACTGAGGCTGCATTTCTTTATCTGTTGATGCTTAGCTTTCCTTTGCAAAGCAGGACTGGATTGATTGGAGATGATAAAGGGCTTTTGTTTCTTTCAGTGTGCTGCCTTTTTCTGCAGCTTTGCCCGTATAATTGGAGTTATTATCAGCAATAATCCGATTGTGATGTGAGGAAGAACACGAGTGTGCTGCTTGCCAAGTTTAAATATTTCTGCTTATTCAGTCCTGTTTTTCCAGTTGATCTTTTGTTTTATTCTGTTGGTAGGTGAGCTTGTACACATATATCATTAGTTTAACCTGAAGCTTCCTCCAAAGCCCATTTTTATTAAAAATCAGATGTTATTTTATTGCAAAAGAACAACATGAGGAAGGAGTTTAAAGCAACTGTGACTACTGGAAAATAGGAAAAGAAAACCGGTTTGTAATTTTTTGATAAGGTGTCTTTGGAGTGGGTACTGTGCGCCTGATTCCTTATCTCTTGTGCATTTTCCAATCCACTGCACATAAACAGTCCTGCACCCTGCAGTAATTTCTTAAATCATTCCAGCTTTTCTTCCTGTTGCCTTTTCATTGCATCTCAGTGTAAAATGTTCACGTTAAAATATATTTGATGGAATGACTTCTGTACAAAAAAAATACAATTGACTTAATTTCTATCCAGGTTCACATTATTCTAATGGGCCAGAAATTCGGGTCTCCACGGGTGAGTACGCGCTGTGTACTCACCCGTAGACCCAACGAAAGTGCCGGTTTCGCGCACGCACTGCGCATGCGCTGGATACCGGAACTTCCGTTCCCTTGAATGAAGGGGTTCGGAGGTCAAACGCGTGCGCCGGAGAGGCAGCGCGCACGTAGCGAACTTCCGTTTTTTTTACAGGTTTTGAAGTGAGGGTAAGTCTCTGGCAGCTGTGCGGGGAAAAAGCAGGCGCAAGGCCTGCTTTTAACAAGGTAAGTGGTGAATTAAGTGAAATGTAAATTTTTTTTCCACAGGTTTATCTTTTTTAAATACTTTAAAGAAAGGTAAGTTTATTTTTAGCCCTGTTAAAAACTGTAATTCATTTTTTCAAAAATTTAAATTTTTGTTTAAAATAGTTAATTTATGTAATTTATAGTTATTTTAAAAATGTGATTTAAAAAAAATATATTTGAAGTTTTAGTGAGGTTTTGGGGGGTGATCTCTATTCATAGATTTGACAGGTCTTCCTGTCAAATCTATGAATGGAGATTCCCTGCTCCGATTGGCTCTCCATGGCCCACGTGATCCCAGGGGACGCTTTGAACTAAGTGCACCCCTGGGATACGCAAGCACTGCACACCGGCAGCTGCAGGAGGCCCAGGACCGGAATCCCACGCGGGCCCACAGCACAACGGCAGGTGCGCTAGGTAAGTGAAGGTCGGGGGCTTGCGCCCGCGGGAAGCCTCTGACCCGAATTTCTGGCCCATTATTTCAATTTGTTTACCTTCTACATATTAAAATGCTTGCACATAGCATGCTGTGGCAGAGCAGAGTTTTGGGGGGAGAATTTCAGTGGCACCACCAGGCGGAAACAGGGCAACAGCGCCCCGAAAATTGTACGGGAAAATTTACCACCCTGTTCCTGCTCCTGATCCGGCTGACAACATCCTGAAAGGGGCCTACTGCTGGACAAGCCGCTCAGAGCGCCTGCCTGTTTCAGCTGATTGGCCCTTTTAATATGCAAATCAGGACCCCATGACATACACAGGACTCCGGTTGCCATTTTGTGAGACAAGTGGATGGACCGTGCGCCTTACGCGTTCCGCCCAGTTTTACCCAGCGGTACAGCCGAGCAGCACCAAAAAGGTAAGTTTTTAAATTATTATTGCGGGGCTAGGAGGAGCAGGAGTCAGCCGCCCTGGGATCCCCTCCACCCAGCGATTGCACCCCACACCGGGCCGACCTCTGTGCCGGCCTGGTTGGCCTCCAGCCCGGAACTGGCAAGCTGCAGCGGGGTACCGTTTTGGCATGGTCATGAGGACCGACCCTCAAACTTTCAGAAAATAATATTTTGGGCTACGGTGTATGGGTTATTTGAGTCATGACATGTGGTGTCACATGCTTGGAAGGAAAAGGTCAGTTTTGACCAATGGTTCTTAAAGCTCTCCACCACTGGGGACTTTCCTCACATGTGTTGTAGACTAATTGACAGAGATTGATTACTATGATTAATCAGCAACTCCATTGTTGTAACATGCAACTACCAGGATGGAAGAAAGTGAACTTGATGAACCCTAGTCTGTTTACAGCTAGCAATTCCTATGTTCCTATGGACTGGGCCTCCCTGGCAGCATCATCAGCCAGCATCATCAGCCAGCATCATCAGCCGGCACCGTCAGCCGGCTCCGTCAGCCGGCACCGTCAGCCGGCACCCTCATCCGGCACCATTGGGCGGCATCGTCAGCCGGCACCGTCAGCCGGCTCCGTCAGCCGGCACCATCAGCCGGCTCCGTCAGCCGGCACCATCAGCCGGCACCGTCGGGCAGCATCATTGGGCACCCCATCGGGTGGCACCATTGGACGGCTGGCCAGTGTGCTCGCTGGTTGGCCTCTCGATAATTCAAATCCACCCCTTTATCTTGTGGCAAATAGTGAAAATTTCTATCTTAATTTTGTACAAGTCGAAAACTTCCTGGTTATACAAGTTACTGGCAGGAATGGTGCAAAGTGGGAGATTCTACAGTCTTGTAGCAAACAGTCTCACCATGAGAACATTTTTTGCTGATGATAATATATTCATGATGACTGGACTGCTTGTGGCTTTACCCACACTGACAAGGAAGTTTAAAGAGCTGCTGCGACTGTTTAACAGGCTGAAGCAGCATTTAAGGGGCTTTCATTTCATATGAATTGAAGGGAATCATTTAAAGATTCACACTGTTTCTCATCAATGGAGGCTCCTGAAAGTGCACAAGCACATTTACATCTGGTGCCCTTCAGATGCTGCTGCATTTCATGAGACAAAGGAAGTTTCCCCTCCTGGCTGGCTCGCGAATGTTGATTTAAACAGTCTTCTGTTGATCAGTTGAATAGTAAAGAATTCAGTCTTATGGTGATAATCACTTTATTTTTTCTACTTTAACATAAAAACCAATCTAAACATGGAGTATAATTTCTTCAGAGTATAATGCAGTTCACAAGTGTATTTTTGTCAGCCATTCTGAGTGTAGGCATGCACTCAAATAGGTTTCTCTCACAACTTAACACAAAAGCTTTCTTTATCAAACTGGAAGTGGCCTTGCCTTATTTGGTAGTCTCCAGTCACTGCATTGTCCTTCAGTCGATTCATACGCACACAAGTTTACATTTCTCGTACATCAACATCCCCTTGCATAGGCTGCAATGGTATATGGTGGGATGTTTATAGTATGGCAATACTATAAACATCCCAAGGCCTTACTTCAATCTTGAACATTGGCTGTTGTTAAGTGAAATCTGTATCTCTCTCTCTCTCCTTCTCTCTCCAATAATGCCAACCACCTTTTTTGCTTTATATGAAATGAACTAAATATGAACACCTTTCAGAAGCCAAATTAACTGTGTTCCATATGCCAACATCCTGGTTGACATATTTCCGGGGAGGGAACGGGGGCACATATTTGAGGGGGGATGCCCGGAAATGCTGCAAATGTGGAGGTCCTGCCGAATTTAAAGGCAGGATTTCATTATCATTCATTTACTCAATTTTCTGTCCATCAGCCAGCCAGATTGTAGGCTGGTTGGCTGGTCAGCTGGCGGGCGGAAAAGCCTGCAGTAGAAGGCCACAGCCGGGGACCATTGGGGACAGTCCTCGGCAACCAGGAAACATCGCGGGTTGGTGGGCGGAGGTCGGACTGGCAATTGGAGGGAGGGGGGACCGGGAAACATCATGGGTTGGTGGGCGGAGGTCGGACTGGCAATCAAGATCACAACAGAAGATTTGCTTGAGGGGCTGGGTGGAAGCACTCCTGCTCCTCCTGGTCCACAAGCAGTGCTGTAAAAATCACTTGCTTGATTCAGCTGCTCCCGCCTTCCTTTAGCTGCCGGGTTTCCTGAACCCTGGGAAACCCGGCCATCCTGCGTTAAGTTTAAATGGCTGCCAAAATATCAGGAACGGGGCCTCATTAACATATTATAATCATGGACCCGCCTCTCTCAAGCAGGTTTCTCGGACGCCCCCAAACCAGGCCCGGTTAAAACAGAAGCAAGCACATTTATGGTGGGTGGGAGTTGGGTTTCCAAAAGTTACTGATTTAACCCCCCACTCCCAACCCTCTCCCGCCCGTTGTGGTGGTGGGGGGGGGGGGGGGGGGGGGCAGGAGGGGTTAAAATCCCACCCCCAGTGTTTTCTCTCTTGAAAACCCAGAGGACCCAGCTGCAAATGTGGAAGAAGATAGAAAACCCATAGCAAGTATCTACTCAAGTATGCTTGGCACAAAGTGTGTCCTCAGAACTTGCTACTCTTGCACTGTCCACCCTCCAAAACTTTCATACAACCGTATACATTTTTAGTGCTTAGTATGTATGGCTATGCTGTAGCATGGCATATATATATAGGCTGCAACTTGCATCGGAAACAGCTGTCACACTGAAATCTTAATGAGGCTTCATACAGCAAATCCTTTCAACACGCCCTGGATGCTTTATGCATAATCAGTTACAGCCTCACAGGATGCACACAAGCCTGCCACTGTATGTGTTCTTCAAACTTAGAACATCTCAAGACTATGGAGTCAAAAATCTGCAGTCCCTTTGGTGCACTCCTGCCATAAGTCTGGCGGGAGTGTAATGGAAGGCTGGAAATTAGACCAGGACCTGGGAATGCCAAATCCCAGCCTTCTCTACCAGTTTTCATGAAGCTTTATTTAGGGCAGAGCCACCATCTGCCCCAAACATGGTCCCCTGTGTCAGAGGACACCTGTCCAGGACAGGGAACTCCCAGGTCAGATCTTTCCTTATCTCTGGATAAGGGTGATGGGCTGTTGTGCCGAGTGAGAGAAGTACTGGCCTGTTGTCTAGCAAACATAGGATCCACCTGATGCTCCAGGCCTGAATCGTTGCCAAGAACTCCAAAGATTTAAAGATTTTTTGAAGATTCTCTGGCTCCCTGAGGGGCAATGGACTACAGGGAGGCAGCAACCCCTGAAGCACACACCCTATTCCACATTTTGTGGTATTTCCCCATTGACAGATATTCGAGATGTATCCCTCGAGATATGGATGCCCACCCAGTTTATGCATGTAGGGTTACCTCTGCCTGGCCCCACATACTTTAGTTGGGTCAGCACAGGAGATCACCTCTGGGTGCTTTCTAGCACTTACACCAAGATGGATGGCCCATGGGGTTTTGGAACTATATCTCCGCTTGTAAGACAAAATGGGGCAAAACAAAAGGGAACAGACCCCAGCTGGAGGAGGGCCCATAAATTACATTCCCTTTGCGGACACCACCCATGACATTTTTGCCAATGAGAGCATTGACAGAGTGGGAGAAGGTGAAGTTGGAAGTCTCCTCCTGGATGAGACCTGGTACCAACTCCATATTTTTACTCACTGACACACAGGCATGCAGACAAGTGCAACAGCATCATACAATATATACAGTAGTGCAAGTTCTTTATAAAGGTGTTACTTAGATCCAGCATTGTAACATATATTCCTCTTCTGTTATTGTAGGCTTGAAAGAATAGCTTGCCAGGGTCTATAGATACAAGTGGCATCATGATGAATACAGACAGGTGTCAACTGATCATCCTAGAATACCTTTTTTGATTTTTATTCTCTTCCATGAAATTTAGTGATAGGAGTGCAGTGAAATAAATCTCCATACTTAGCTGTGGAACGGCTGGAGAAAAATGACCATGTACCTTTAAGGGTATCCTTCCTGATGTGATAACCTTACTGGCTTTCAATTTGAATGACTAGACTTTGTGCTAGGATGATGAACCAGGTAAATCAAGGGCAAGACTAATTATGGCCTCATGTGTATAGTATTTCACTATATAACAACGCTCTTGCGCATTTTGTTTGACAGCGATCAATGTTGGCGAGCAGCCAGGTGAGTGAAGTTGCACAGTACACAAATCAAATGGGGATCCAGCAAATTGGCAAACTCATGATTTTCTGGCCCTGCTTACCATTTCCTACTGCCAAAAGAACATTTTACCCCAAAATACTTTACAATAGTGGGATTTAAAATGGAAGCTGTCTTTCCTAACCAAATTCCAAAATGGAGACTCGAGCCAGGTAATTTACAAGCCCCAAACCAGGATGTTTGCGCTTTAAATCAATTAAGATGCACTTACCCTTAGCAGGATATACAATATTACTTATCATTGTACTATTAATAAAGGATAATTGAGCAATCAGAATTCAGAAGGTTTTGTCTTTTTTAAGCCTATAAATTCATCCGCACAACGCCCATTTATCAAGCACTAAGCGGCCTTGTAAGCCTCCAATATGGCGGGCAGGAACCAAATACTTATTATAAACTGAAAATGCGCTGCCCGCCATATTGGTAAAGGCCAAAAAAATCGATGCGCAGTATCCACGCCATGCTAATAAAGGGCCTAACGCTTGTTTGAGGCCCCCTCTGCAAGATTGGTTTGCACTCAGGAAAGCCAGGTCTACATGCGGCCTAATAGGTGGTCTTTAAAGGGACCAGCTGCCAGGCCGCAATCAACAAGGTACGATTTTAAAATATACTTACCTGAATGTGTTTATAAGTATATAAATATACTTACGACATCCATAGAATGCGGGTCGCTGCTGGACAACCCTCCCCCACCCCACCCCCCACTCCGATTGCCGCTCCTGCCCCTGATTGCCACCACTACTTCCTTCCCGGCCAACACTACCTCCCCACCCACCCCGACCACTGCTAGCACCCGACCCAATCGCCCATTCCCGGTGGCCCCCACCCCTTTCCTGGTCTCCTTTAACCTGAGGGCTGCTGCTGCCATTCATCTTCCTCAGGAGCCTGTTCGTGTCCCAGGGCCCAGTATTAGGTGTGCCTCGGGACTCGCTATTCAGGCCTCTTCGAATTTCCAGGCCCATGTTTTTAGCTCTAACAACATATCTGAACTCTGTGGACTGACTAGGAATCATGCACATTATCACATTGTGAAGGTCTACAAAAGATTGTTTAATCTGGTGATTATTAAATTGTTTGATAAGTATTTTCTAAGACAATACTTTAACCTTTAGTGGATTGATTCTATCCTTCTTGTTTTCTAAGTAATGTACTCTATAAGGGTAATATTACTAATCTCACTTCTGGCATGTGAATTTGTAAAGCTACCCCTCACATAACTTGCTATATCTCACTGCTTTTGTGTAAAATACTACCTATAAATAGATCTACTCATTTAGCTGTATGCATAATCTGATGGTATTTTCTGCCTTTCAAGCAGGAGACAGGAGAATATGACAGGCATTGAGGTGCTGTGAGGCCTAATCTGTTGTGCTGTGCAAATGTGGAGTGGATGTGGGTGGGTTGTGTAACTGGGAGAGCAGGGTCTGTTCCACCCACAACTTCCTCCCCCACCCCCAGGCTACAATTTGGATGCCCATTTTGTGCCCCCGATTTACCGTAAAAATATTTAAATGAGCACCTAGCACAATTTTGTGGTATTTATACCGGGTTTGCTCTGTTTTCCTATATATGACCTTTTGGAATACAAGCAAAGGAAGGTCCGGCGTGAAGCTGCACAAGCTTTAGTATGTAATGAAAACAGAAAAAGCTGGAAATACATGGTTGGTCAGTTACAATCTGTAGGAACATAGGAACAGGCGTAGGCCATCCAGCCCCATGAGCCTGTTCCACCATTTAATTAGATCATAGCTAACAAAAATCTATCTATCTCACTTTTGACATTTTTAATTGACCTAGCCTCAACAGCTTTTTGGGGGACAGCGTTCCAGATTTCCGTACCCTTTTTGTGAAGAAGTGCTTCCTGGCATCACCCCTGAATGGCCTAGAGCTAATTTTAAGTTTATGCCAGCGTGTTTGGACTCCCCCACCAGAGGAAAAAAATTGGCCCAGAAATTCGGGTCGGAGGCTTCCCGCGGGTGCAAGCATAGCGGGTGCACATACATAGCGCGCCTGCCGTTGTGCTGTGAGCCCGCGTGAGATTCCGATCCTGGGCTTCCTCCAGCTGCCGGTGTGCAGTGCTCGCGTAACTAGTTCGCACCGTCCCCTGGGATCACGTGGTCCATGGGGAGCAAATCGGAGCAGGGAATCCCCATTCATAGATTTGACAGGAAGACCTGTCAAATCTATGAATAGAGATCAGCCCCAAAACCTAAGTAAAACTTCAAATAAATTAAAAAAAACACATCACATTTTTAAAATAACTATAAATTACATAAATTAACTATTTTAAACAAAAATTTTAAATTTTGAAAAAATTTATTAAAGTTTTTAACGGGGCTAAAAATAAACTTACCTTTCTTTAAAGTATTTAAAAATGATAAACCTGTGGAAAAAATGTTTCAATTTTACTTAATTCACCTCTTACCTTGTTAAAGGCAGGCCTTGCACCTGCTTTTTCCACGCGCAGCTGCTAGGGACTTACCCGCACGGAGAAACCTGTAAAAAAAAAGCGGAAGTTCGATGCGTACGCGCTGCCTCTCCGGCGCACGCGTTTCACCTGTGAACCCCTTCCTTCAAGGGAACGGAAGTTCTGGTTTCCCGTGCATGCGTGAAACCGGCACTTCCGGTGGCCCTACGGGTGAGTACACAGCGCGTACTCACCCATGGGGACCCGAATTTCTGGGCCATTCTCTCTAACTACCCTATCAACTTATTTAATCATCTTAAACACCTCAATTAGATCATCCCTTAATCTTCTATATTCAAGGGAATACAAGCCTAGTCTATGCAACCTGTCCTCATAATTTAACCCTTTACGCCCCGGTATCATTATGGTGAATCTGTGCTGCATCCGCTCCAAGGTCAATATATCCTTCATGAGGTGCGGTGCCCCAAACTGAACAAAGTAGTCCAGATGAGGGCTAACCAAAGTCTATACAGCTGTAACATAACTTCCATCACTTTCTATTCAAGCCTTCTTGAGATAAAGGCCCGAAAATTAGACCTAATACGCGAGAGTACGCATTGTGTACTCTCGCGTATTAGGTCCCGAATTGCCGGTTTCCTGCATGCACTGTGCATGCGCGGGAAACCGGCACTTCGTGTATTGCAAAGGGGGCGGTTCCTAAGTGAACCGCGTGCGCACTACAGGTTGTGCGCACGCAGTGCACTTAGTTTTTTTTTCAGGTTTGAATGCGCAGGTAAGTGGTGAAGATTTTACACATAAAAAAAGCAGGCGTAGGACCCCCTTTTAACAAGGTAAGTAGTTAAATAAGTGTTATTTTAAATTTTTTTCAACAGGTTTATCTTTTTTAGAGACTTTAAAGAAAGGTAAGTTTATTTTTATAACTTTTAAAAAGATTTAAAATTTTTTCAAAAATTTAATTTTTTGTTTAAAGTGGTTAATTTATTTAACTATAGTTATTTTATTAATGTGATGGCTTTTTAAAAAAATTTAATTGAGGTTTAGCTGTTCTTTTGGGGGCTTGTAGTATTCATAGCTTTGACAGCCCTTGCTGTCAAAACTATGAATGAAAGATGGTGTGCTGCCATTGGCTCTAACTGAATCACGTGATCCCAGAGCTCGCACGAACTAATTGCGCCTCTGGGACACGCAAGCACTGCACGGTTGCAACAGGGAGAGGCCCTGAAACTGAAGTTCATGTGGGCCCCAAACAAAAAGGTAGGCGCGGAGTGCGATATCGCGGGGAATCCTTACCCCCGCGGGAACCATCGATGTTTAATTTCTGGGCCATTATCTCTCTGCTCATCCACACCACCACCACAAACAACAACAACTTGCATTTATATAGCACCTTTAATGTAGTAAAACGTCCCAAGGCACTTCACAGGTGCATTATCAAACAAAATTTGACACCGAACTACATAAGGAGATATTAGGACAGATGACCAAAAGCTTGGTCAAAGAGGTAGATTTTAAGGAGTGTCTTAAAGGAAGAGAGAGAGGTAGAGAGGCAGAAAGGTTTAGGAAGGGAATTCCAGAGCTTAGAGCCCAGGCAGCTGAAGGCACGGCCGCCAATGGTGGAGCAATTAAAATTGGGGATGCGCATAGGAAAAATTGGTGATAGATATACTACACAAGTAGAGTTGAAAAAGCTAAGAATTAAGTTGAAGAACCCTGGGAGTCTCAGTAGGCTCAATGCTCAACATGTCCAGCCAATGCAGAGCAGCAAACAACCAATCCAATAGAATATATAGTAATTCTCCGCTCCACTCCCGCTCTGACCTCTCTGTCCTCGGCCTCTTACACTGTTCCAATGAGTATATAATAATTCCCCGCTCCACTCCCGCTCTGACCTCTTCGTCCTCGGCCTCTTACACTGTTCCAACCAAGTTCAACATAAGCTCGAGGAACAGCACCTCATCTTTCGATTAGGCACTTTACAGCCTTCTGGACTCAACATCGAGTTCAACAATTTCAGACTATAAATTGGCCCCTGTATTTCTTTATATATATTTTTTCTCTTGTTTCCTCACATGGTAGCTGTTAATGTTGCTGCCATCATCATTCACACATCATCTCGAGCCATCTTTTGTTTCTTAACTTGTCCATTACCTCTCCTTTTGCCTCGCACCATCATCCCTTTTTTCAGTCAATCTCTCCTGCCTTCCATCCTATCACAGACCTTCCCTTTGTTCTTTCCTCCCCTCCTCCCTGCCCCTGCTTAAAAATCTCTCTTTCCTAACCTTTTCCAGTTCTGACGAAGGATTTGATCCGAAACATTGACTCTGTTTCTCTCTCCTCGATACTGCCTGACCTGCTGAGTGTTTCCAGCACTTTCTGTTGTTATTTCAGAATATATCACTGGACCAGTAGAATATAAGTCAGAGGATCTTGTGATCAAACTGTACAGTGTTCTGGTCAGGCCCCACCTTGAGTACTGTGTCCAGTTCTGGTCAACAAGTCACAAGGGAAACATCCAAGTATCGGAGACAGTACAGAGAAGACCGACGAGGCTTTATTGTGCCTGTAGTGTGCTCTAGTTATATCCCTGTGGAGGCGTGTGTCTCATTATATTTTCTTCTAGCTGAGGTTCGTGGATTTTCAACTAGCATATAAATCTTAATCATAAATGGCATATTCTTGAATTCTTGAATGGATCCCGTATGGCCTCATGGATTCCATTGATGGCGCCCGGCACTCTTGGGAACTGGGGAATTCTGGAACAGTGCGGAGCATTCTCCTGCCCCTGGTTGCTTTCCTTTGGAAAATTGATGCCATTTGTCCTGTCGAACACACTTGATGTATGCAGTGATGCACTGCAGACTGGCTGATATGACAGATGCTATCCAAGTCAATTTGAAAGGATCCAACAGGTGCATCTCTGCATTGAAGCTGAAAGTGGTGGTGACTTTCACTTCCATGGTAGTAACCGGCTCAGTTGTGGACAAAGTTTCCAGGTCAGACAGCAGGAGATGGTAAAGTTTTGAGATTGCCTCCCGCTGAAGTGTAAGTGGATATGCCTAAGTAGCTCTGGCAGTATCTTTACACCTGCCTACTTGAGCAACAGCAGGGCAGGTCCGACCACCTTTGCTGCAGGCACCCCTGTCTCTGCTCGTTCTTGTGGAACTCCTCCTTCCTTGTGCCCAAGGCTCCTGAGGGCAAGGATACTCAGAGAAAGACCCATGCTACGAGTCCAGCTGCTTTAATTGGCAATGAAATGTCCTTGAATGGAAAGTGGTGAATGCAAAAGTGAAATGCAAAATTATACTTCTAAATATAATGGTCCTGAAAATCCATGATTGGATGCACCGGCTGGAATCTTCCTCCGCTGCCTCTGGTGGGCTTTTTTGGGTGGTTCCCTAATTTGGCTGCCAATAGTGGGTGCCTGTGCCACCAGGGACACATCTAGGCTGCCTGGCCACAGAAGAGGTCGTAAAATCTAAGTGAAGCTTGCTGGGCCTGGGTGGAGTGGTGTTGGGGCCGTCCCTGGAAACAATAATTTGGTGCTTCTTTGGCTTCCACTTGATGGGGGTCCTTTTAAGATTTTTTTTAAATTGCCCTTTTCTTTGGGTTCTAGGCCAAAATTTTTCCCTAGATGCTGAGATGGTCCCCACAGCCGTCAATGGTTGGGGAATTATGCCTGGCCTGATCAGACATACCTCTGCTGACCATATGGCAGTTTCCACTGAAGGTGGGGCATGGGAATTTCCAACATAGAAAATCCCTGCCCCTGGACCCATGCCCTCACAATGATAGCGATATTTGGGGTGTAGTCCCCGCTCCAACAAGTCATTCAGAATTCTGCTGAAGTTTAGGTAGGAGTACGCTGGCATAAATTCAATAAAAGCAAGCCAGAAAGGCGAAAGGAATAGTAGTTCACGATCATTTAGAAACCTGCCACTTTCACTTTTAACAGTGCTGTGGATTTAGAAGTGATTTTGGAAGTGCATTCATTTTATACTGGTGGTCAGTGATGACGGATCACTTCTGGAGCAAACCACAGGAAATGCAGGGGAGAGATACATTCATGTCAATAACTTAGGGGCGCTGAAAAGACCCATTTGTGTCAGAAGCCCACGTTTCCACAAACACCAGCACAGCCTGGCCAGAAAATAATAGGTTGCATCCTCCCAGGAAACCTTTGATGCAGCAACTTCCCCCCTCAAATTTTGCCATTGGCACAGAGCAAAATTCCCTCTTTTTAAAGTAATAATGGCTAATAATTGTTTTTTGAATTGTGGTGGTCAAACATTTATAAGTATTGGTCAAACAATCTTACTGTTTATCTTCTCGCATGAATGCTTAATATTATTGTAACTAATTTTTCTTGTTGCATTTTATAGATATTTTACTCACTCTACTGTTAAATGCACACAAGTAATTTTTGATTTAAAAAAAAATAATATTCCGAATTGATTTTGTCCACAGATGCGACAGAAATGCAGAGAGTTCGGGCAGAGTCTGCACTGTAGCATTGGTTCAGACAAAGCAGAATTATTCCAGTCCAGACATTAATGTACGATCCCGCTAGTTTTTCCAGGAATAGAAAAAAAACTAAGAGCTTTCATCTATCCTCTCATTCAATTACTGTAGTGATACTATTGGCTTTTGAAATACTCCTGCACTTGGTATACAATGCTCAGCTTGATGATCAATATCAGGGACAAAATCAGAAACCTTTGGCTGAAAGGTAGGAATCCTAATTATTTCTAATGGGGGTGTGGGGGGGGGGGGGGGTGCGGGAGGGGGGGGGAGTGGTGAAAGCTGCCTTTGGTACGACCTGGAGTTTAGGTTTCACACCTTGAAACAGAGATTGGGACTAGCTGTGTCAACACTTTCAAACTGCAGTTGGTCAAAAATGAGACTTAGCAGTATGCATATGGATCTAATTAAGACAAATGGGGTTAATGTTGCGTTATGTAGTGCTGCATGAAAGAAGAAATACCAGTGTGATCAACAGCCAGCAGAGACTGATTGTTCACACCCACCAAGATGCGACCATACCTTTCTGCAGGTTATGGTATAATTACTTGGCAACAACTTCCCAATATGTGTAGCCAGTGGATGAAGCTTCCGGCTGCATTTGTAAAATTGGTCCTACTGTGTCTACTCATTTCAAGTATGATCCTTATAGCCATCAGAAAGTGGGGGACATTCACCTCATCACTTTAAGCTTAGTACTCAAACTCAGTTACCAGAGATAGAAGGACAGCGTGCTAATCCACTACATCATCTAATCCCCAGAATCACTTACTTATGATTCTTAGAAATAAAAAGATGTCAAGTTAGTTCAGATTGTCTAAATAAATGAGTAGTGTTGTGACTGTCGAATGGCCACAGCGAAAAACCGCATAGACCTCCTCAGAAGGCGAACACGGGACACAACCAACAGAGTACCCTACGTCGTCCAGTACTTCCCCGGAGCGGAGAAACTACGCCATGTTCTTCGCAGCCTTCAACATGTCATCGATGATGATGAACACCTTGCTAAGGCAATCCCCATGCCTCCACTACTCGCCTTCAAGCAGCCGCCTAACCTCAAAAGTACCATCGTTCGCAGCAAATTACCCAGCTGTCAGGAGAACAGCGACCACGACACCACACAACCCTGCCACGGCAACCTCTGCAAGACATGCCAGATCATGAACACAGATACCGTCATCACACGTGAGGACACTACCCACCAGGTACATGGTACATACTCATATGACTCGGCCAATGTTGTCTACCTGATACGTTGTAGGAAAGGATGCCCCAGAGCATGGTACATCGGCGAGACCATGCAGACACTGAGACAACGTATGAACGGACACCGCGCAACAATCACCAGGCAGGATGGTTGCCTCCCAGTCGGGGAACACTTCAGAAGTCAAGGGCATTCAGCCTCGGATCTGCGGGTTAGTGTTCTCCAAGGCGGCCTTCGAGACACACGACAACGCAAAATCATCGAGCAGAAACTGATAGCCAAGTTCCGCACTCATGAGGACGGCCTCAATAGGGATATCGGCTTCATGTCATGCTACAAAACGTGACTTGACATCGTTGTCTGTCTTTCCAGTTTTTTAAAAAACAAACACAAAAAAACAAACCCAAAATACAAACCCAAAAAAGACGGAGAGAGAGGAAGGGATATGGAGAGAGATCTGCTACAGACAGCAGGATTTGACACGTTGGACCCCCTGGGACACATCTCATTGTCTTGGCTGTGCTCTTGGTGTGTCTTTGATGTAAGGAAAGATTGTATCTCTGCATTTTCTGTGTTTATATTCTGTGAACTTTTGTAGATTCACTCATTGTAACTCTACCTGAGGAAGGGGCGATAGCTCCAAAAGCTTGTAATATTAAATAAATCTGTTGGACTATAACCTGGTGTTGTGCGACTTCTCATTTTTGTCCTAAACAAGGCCACATGCTGGGATGGGGGACTCCAATGCTGGGTGTTTCCTTGGCTCCAACCTGGGATCAGTGAGGCGGCCGGCACACGAGGGGAATAAGGAAATGGCAGAAACGTTAAACAAATATTTTGTATCTATCTTCACAGTTGAAGACACAAAAAGCATAACAAAAATGATGGGGAACTAAGGGTCTAATGAAGGTGAGGAACTTAATGCAATTAATATAAGTAGAGAAAAAGTACTAGGGAAACTAATGGGAATAAAAGTCGACAAATCCCCTGGACCTGACGGCCAACATTCTAGGATTCTAAAAGAGGTGGCTGCAGAAATAGTGGATGCATTGGTTTTGAACTTCCAAAACTCCCTAGATTCTAGAACAGTCCCAGCAGATTGGAAGGTAGAAAATGTAACACCGCTATTCAAGAAAGGAGGGAGAGAGAAAACGGGGAACTACAGGCCAGTTAGCCTGACATCAGTCGTCGGGAAAATGTTGGAATCCATCACTAAGGAAGTGGTATCAGGGCAATTAGAAAATCATAACATGATTAGGCAGAGTCAACATGGTTTTATGAAAGGGAAATTGTGTTTGACAAATTTATTAGAGTTTTTTGAGGATGTAACTAGCAGGATAGATAAAGGGGAACCAGTGGATGTAGTATATTTGGATTTCCAAAAGGAACTCGATAGGGTGCCACATAAAAGGTTATTACACAAGATAAGGGTGCATGGGGTTGGGAGTAATGTAGTAGCACGGATAGAGGATTGGTTAACAGACAGAAAACAGAGAGTAGGGATAAACGAGTCTTTTTCAGGTTGGCAGGCTGCAACTTGTGGGGTGCTGCAAGGATCAGTGCTGGGGCCTCAGCTATTTACAATCTATATTCATGACCTGGATAAAGGGACCAAGTGTAATGTATCCAAGATTGCTGACAATAAAAAGCTAGGTGGGACTGTAAGCTGTGAGGAGAACACAAAGGCTGGAATTTTGTCGGTCCTCAGAGTGTGGGATTGGAGGCAGGACCGCTGTCAAAATCGCGAAGGTTGACAGCGGGCAGGAAACCCGCTGTCAACCCGCCTCCAATCAATCTTCCCAAGTGTCAGGTCCCCGATTTGCGCATGGACCCGACACCTAGTGGCGGGAAGAGGATTATAGCCTGGCTGTTAACAGGTACTTGATACTTGTTAACAGGCTCTTTTTCAATTTTGCTGCTTCTGCCTCGGATTCCCCGATATCCAGACACCACGCCAGGTAAGTGTGGCGTGTTGTGATTCTGCTGTAATGTTTCTGCATTGATGACAGCTGCAGAAGTGGTGTGAAGAATCCAATGGTGCACTGGTGAGTTTCAGAGGTAAGAAAATGTTGGGAAAATCATTTTTAATGCATTTACACTTTTCTGTAGGTAACAAGTTTTGAATTGGCTGTCTAGTCCCACCTCATTGGGAGAACCTCTCTCACCAGTGACAGATCGCTTCTGTAACCTCACCTGCAGCTGCCATCTGTTCTAGCCTAAGGAGGGAGTCATTGGAGAGCCTTGGTGCAAGAGCTCACCTGTGAACAGTCATTGTCAGTGTTTGGAGCACCTCAATGCTGTCAAACACTGAGAAATGAGCTGTCAAAGAAAAATTGGGCGGGCTTAACAAGGCCAATCGACGTAAAATCACGTCCGTTGGCCGGATGCAGTTGGGGGCGGGACTGGAACCCGGAAACCAGCTGACCCGCTCCCAAGCCGCATCCATTTGCAAAATCGCGGCCAAAGAGC
Source organism: Squalus acanthias (assembly GCA_030390025.1). NCBI lineage: Eukaryota > Metazoa > Chordata > Chondrichthyes > Squaliformes > Squalidae > Squalus > Squalus acanthias. The sequence goes on along the minus strand of CM059426.1, from coordinate 106,075,739 downwards.
CTGCAAAGGGATATCGATAGACTAAGTGAGTGGGCAGTAAGGTGGCAGATGGAGCATAATGTAGGAAAATGTGAGGTTATTCACTTTGGTAGGAAGAATAGAAAAACAGAATATTTTTTAAATGGTAAGAAACTTTCAAATGTTGGTGTTCAGAGAGATTTGAATGTCCTCGTGCAAGAAACACAGAAAGCTAGCATTCAGGTACAACGAGCAATAAGGAAGGCAAATGGCATGTTGGCCTTTATTGCAAGGGGGTTGGAGTATAAGAGTAAGGAAATCTTGCTACAATTGTACAGGGCTCTGGTGAGACCACACCTGGAGTACTGTGCACAGATTTGGTCTCCTTATCTAAGGAAGGATATACTTGCCTTGGAGGCGGTGTAATGAAGGTTCACTAGATTGATTCCTGGGATGAGAGGGCTGTCCTATGATGAGAGATTGTGTAGAATGGGCCTATACTCTCTGGAGTTTAGAAGAATGAGAGGTGATCTCATTGAAACATACAAGATTCTGAAGGGGATTGGCATGGTAGATGCTGAGAGGTTGTTTCCCCTGGCTGGAGTGTCTAGAACTAGGGGGCATAGTCTCAGGATAAGGGGTAGGCCATTTAAGACTGAGATGAGGAGGAATTTCTTCACTCAGAGGGTTGTGAATCTTTGTAATTCTCTGCCCCAGAGGGCTGTGGATGCTGAGTCGTTGAGTATATTCAAGGCTGAGATAGATAGATTTTTGGACTCTAGGGGAATCAAGGGATATGGAGATCGGGTGGGAAAGTGGAGTTGAGGTCGATGATCAGCCATGATCTTATTGAATGGCGGAGCAGGCTCGAGGGGCCGTATGGCCTACTCCTGTTCTTATTCCTTATGTTCTTATGCGAAAGGAGGTGTAATGGCCTCCTGGCCAGTGGAAGTAGGGCCCCTCTGGGGGTCCATGCTTGGAATTCAGCCTGGAACCCTGAAGAACTCCGACAGCATCGGTCCCTTTTACAATGGTGCTAATAGGCCCTCTAGAAATCTGTGCCGCCACTGGGTCTGGGTCTCGGGCTAGAGCTATGGCTGGAAAAATGAGTGGGTTTGCAACAACACATAAGCTGCCCTCTTGTTATGATGCGTGCCTGAGATGTGCCTGTGGTATGGTAGGCACACACCAGTAAAATTAAAAGAGGTAATCTCCCTGTGACCTAGGACACTCTGGCAGGGCCAGTGGCAGAGATTGCTGGTGGTTGGACCCCGGCAATTATGACGGAATTGAAAGGCTCGCAGATGGTCATGCTCAGCATCTTTGGCACAACATCTCATTTAAGTGCATTTGAAAATAGAATTTTCACATAATCACATTTTTGATGCAGAAATTAAGAAACACTTTTGTTTAAACATGACAACTATTATTTGTCAGTGGTGTCTCTTAACAGGATCCACACCACTAACTAAATCAGGAGAATACTAGTTAAATAATCACCAGTGTTGAACCTCTTCAGTTTGATACTTAATGAAAAACACCTTTCTGGCAAATTGCTGTATAAATTTATAAGAATATAAAAATATTTGTTCCGAGAAGTCATGAAATCTGTAATCATCCACCTATGAAATGTCACAAATAGCTGGACTAGAATAAGAATTGAGCCCTCCTACATATGCTCTGTGCTTGTACTCGCAGTGTACTTTCACTACACTGTCCCATTCAATTCTAAGGATAGTCCTGACCTTAACAGTGCCTATTAGAGACAATGTGAATCAATACCTGTAGGTATAGGGGTCTTTATCTAGCAGCAATTTTAGAAGGCTTTGCTTTCTAAGACCAGATTAAAAAGTATTGTGGGATCGATTTATTCTTAAAAAATAATGGTAATACATTTTGTATTTTGATAGGCTGCAGGATTTGTATCAAAATAGATGAGTGGAAATTGACTGTGGCACATACTACATGGTCTGGTGTATGGTCCTAATCATACCATTCAATGCAGTAGGAGAAGGCCTTTTTGGAGAATCATTCAGAACGGGTAGTCTGTACAAATGCCACACTCAGTCAACCTTTCATCTCCAGCACTAGCGTGCTGACATTTAGAGATCCTCTCTGATCTGAATGGTAAAATGAAATATTGGATAGTTCTAACTGTTCAGAAACTGGCTGGGAGTGGGGGTGGGTGGGTTCGGGGGGAGACAGTATAATGCGCTTTATTCCCTGCTAGCAGAGCATACTAATCAATTATATTTGAAATAATTTTGTCTTTGTAGAAATGGCCTAGCAAGCCACTCAGTTGTAAAAAAACGCTACGAAAAACAATAAGAATAAAACCGGATGGACCACCCGGCATCGACCTCGGCACTGGCGACGGACACGACAACAGCACACCCAGCCCAGTCAACCCTGCAAAGTCCTCCTCACCAACATCTGGGGACTAGTGCCAAAATTGGGAGAGCTGTCGCACAGACTAGTCATAGTCATACTCACAGAATCATACCTTTCAGCCAATGTCCCAAACTCCTCCAACACCATCCTTGGGTATGTCCTGTCCCACCGGCAGGACAGACCCACCAGGGGTGGCGGCAAATGGTATACAGTCAGGAAGGTGTGGCCCTGGGAGTTCTCAACATTGACTCTGGACCCCATGAAGTCTCATGGCTTCAGGTCAAGCATGGACAAGGAAACGTCCTGCTGATTACCACCTACTGCCCTCCCTCAGCTGATGACTCAGTACTCCTCCATGTTGAACACGACTTGGAAGAAGCACTGAGAGCAGCAAGGGCACAGAATGTACTCTGGGTGGGGGAATTCAATGTCCACCACCAAGAGTGGCTCGGTAGCACCGCTACTGACTGAGCTGGCCGAGACCTGAAGGACATAGCTGCCAGTCTGGGCCTGCGACAGGTGGTGAGAGAAACAACACGAGGGAAAAAACTACTTGACCTCGTCCTCACCAATCTACCTGTTGCAGATGTATCTATCCATGACAGCATTGGTAGCTGTGACCACCGCACAGTCATTGTGGAGACGAAGTCCCGTCTTCACACTGAGGACACCCTCCATCGTGTTGTGTGGCACTACCACCGTGCTAAATGGGATAGATTAAGAACAGATCTAGCAGCTCAAAACTGGGCATCCATGAGGCGCTGTGAGCCATCACCAGCAGCAGAATTGTATTCCACCACAATCTTTAATCTCATGGCCCGGCATATCCCTCACTCTACCATTACCATCAAGCCAGGGGACCAACCCTGCTTCATACCTAAAAATGCATACCTAAAAATGAGGTACCAACCTGGGGAAGCTGCAACACAGACTGCATGCATGCTAAAAAGTGGAAGCAGCATGCTACAGACAGAGCTAGGCGATCCCACAATCAACGGATCAGATCAAAGCTCTGCAGTCCTGCCACATTCAGTCGTGAATGGTGGTGGACCATTAATCAACTAACGGGAGGAGGAGGCTCCATGAATATCCCCATCCTCAATGATGGTGGAACCCAGCATGTGAGTGCAAAAGACAAAGCTGAAGCGTTTGCAACCATCTTCAGCCAGAAGTGCCGAGTGGATGATCCATATTGGCCTCCTCCTGAGGTCCTACCAGCTTAGAAGTCAGTCTTCAGCCAATTCGATTCACGCCACATGATATCAAGAAATGGCTGAAGGCACTGGATACAGCAAAGGCTGTGGGCCCCGACAACATCCCAACTGTCGTGCTGAAGACTTGTGCTCCAGAACTAGCCGCGCCTCTAGCCAAGCTGTTCCAGTACAGCTATAACACTAGCATCTATCCGACAATGTGAAAAACTGCCCAGTTATGTCCTGTCCACAAAAAGCAGGACAAATCCAATCCGGCCAATTACCACCCCATCAGTCTACTCTCAATCATCAGCAAAGTGATGGAAGGTGACGTCAACAGTGCTATCAAGCAGCACTTACTCACCAATAACCTGTTCACCGATGCCCAGTTTGGGTGCTGCCAGGACCACTCGGCTCCAGACCTCATTACAGCCTTGGTCCAAACATGGACAAAAGAACTGAATTCCAGAGGTGAGGTGAGAGTGACTGCCCTTGACATCAAGGCAGCATTTGACCAAGTGTGGCATCAAGGACCCCTAGTAAAACTGAAGTCAATGGAAATCGGGGGGGGGGGGAACTCTCCACTGGCTGGAGTTATACCTAACACAAAGGAAGATGGTTGTGGTGGTTGGAGGTCAGTCATCACAGCCCAGGGCATCACTGCAGGAGTTCCACAGGGCAGTGTCCTAGGCCCAACCATCTTCTGCTGCTTCATCAATGACCTTCCCTTCGTCATAAGGTCAGAAGTGGGGATGTTCGCTGATGATTGCACAGTCTTCAGTACCATTCACAACTCCTCCGATAATGAAGCAGTCCATGCCCGCAACCAGCATGACCTGGACGACATTCAGGCTTGGGCTGATAAGTGGCAGGTAACATTCGCACCACACAAGTGCCAGGCAATGACTATCTTTAACAAGCGAATGTCTAACCACCACCCCCTCACATTCAACGACATTACCATCACCTAACCCCCCACTATCAATATCCTGGGGGTCACCATTGAGCAGAAACTTAACTGGACCAGCCACATAAATACTGTGGCAACAAGAGCTGGTCAGAGGCTGGGTATCCTGCGGTGAGCGTCTCACCTCCTGACTCCCCAAAGCCTTTCCACCATCTACAAGTCAGGAGTGTGATGGAATACTCTCCACTTGCCTGGATGAGTGCAGCTCCAACAACACTCAAGAAGCTCGACACCATCTAAGACAAAGCAGCCCGCTTGATCGGCACCCCATCCACCACCTTAAACCTTCATTCCCTCCACCACCGGCGTACCATGGCTGCAGTGTGTACCATCTACAAGATGCACTGCAGCAACTCGCCAAGGCTTCTTCGGCAGCACCTCCCAAACCCGCGACCTCTACCACCTAGAAGGACAAGGGCAGCAGGCGCATGGGAACACCACCACCTCCAAGTTCCCCTCCAAGTCACACACCATCCTGGCTTGGAAGTATTTTGCCGATCCTTCATTGTCGCTGGGTCAAAATCCTGGAACTCGCTACCTAACACCACTGTGGGAGTATCTTCACCACACGGACTGCAGCGGTTCAAGAAGTCGGCTCACCACCACCTTCTTAAAGGCAACTAGGCATGGGCAATAAATGCTGGCCCTGCCAGCGATGCCCTATCCCATGTACGAATAAAAAGAAATATCCCACACCAGATTCCACCTGGGTAAGGAAAATTGATTTAGACGAGTCACCAACAAAGTTACTATTGTTAACAGTGGGCCTGAGGGATTTGAAGCTTTATTTTCTAGTCAGAAGACCTTTATAGAATTTACTTTAGACTAACTCAAATTTTGTAGCAGAAATATTTGTGATACATAGTGGAGGATATGTGAAGTACATGCCGCAAAAGTAAGGACAGTACGAGTTGGTTGAGCCTCATTGTTTTAAGCTGAACTCACATAATGACTTACTGTCACATGAGCCATTCAACAACATTTCAAACTGCAGTTGTGATAAAAATGCACATTTTAATTAGAAGCATACTAACATTTGCTCACAGACTATCACCCCTCTGTCTGCCACATATTGCAGCATATGGTGGCAAATTAATGTCACACAGAGATTGACAAAGCTCCATTTGAACATTCCTCTTTCACTACTATTCCACTCACCCTAACTTCAGAGTAACATGGATTGTATTTCTGTTGTCCTGGGAGAGAGACAATTTTAAGCTTTTTAGCCGGTAGAAAGATTCTGGTCTGGATTTCCCACCTCGTGCTGGAGGAGTGTGGGGACCGGACATCCACTACAGCAGGGGCCTGCTTTACAGCTTTAGGGCCTGAGGAGGGAGAGAGGTGCCCAATACTGGGTATTAGCAGGCCTTCTGCTGCTATCTCAGGGATGACCACCACCCCTCTCCTGGCCCTTACTGAGGTCTGCGATGTCAGCGACAGAAGGCGGGAAAATCGGTTCTGTTTCTGGGCCCAGGCTGCATGCTGTCTTTTACTCGTGGCGAGGTGGTACAGGGGCAGCTGGTGGCCATTTATACTGTTTCTCCAGGCTTTCCGCCAATCTTCTGATAAAGTTACAGCAGATGCTTGGGAGAACCAGCGCGGGGAATCTCTGTCCCTGAGTTTCAGTCTGATAGAGTGTATATTCCGTCTTGTCCTTTGAAAAGATTCACTTGGCAGCGTATGATGCATTCCAATAGCTGGAGCACAGGGTGATGGTTCTCTATTGTGATGCCTTAGTTTTGCTATTATTTGCTTAGCTATTGGACAGGTTGCTCTTGATTTAGGAGATCCTTAAGGGAGTGGCCTGTGACACTGAACTGAAGAAAGTATCGAGCGTAAAAACATGAAAAACGTGACAAACACCATAGAATCCGGAAATCAGCCCAAAGTTAAAATCGATCCCATAATCTGTAAAGCAGTAACGGCTAGTACAACCTACAAACAATATCTCAAATTACTTCCACAACAGATTATTGATTCTTTCGACTGTTCTTGTCAGCCGTTGCATTTTATGCAGTATTTTAGCTGAAGAGCATCTGAATGAAGGAATCAGTTTACTAACCATATTACCACTCCCCCTCACTCAGTTTACTAACCATATTACCACTCCCCCTCACTCAGTTTACTAACCATATTACCACTCCCTCTCACTCAGTTTACGAGCAATATTTAATTTAAAATTTTTAAATTTGTTTTTATGGGATGTGGGCGTCGCTGGCAAGGCCAGCATTTATTGCCCATCCCTAGTTGCCCTTGAGAAGGTGGTTGTGAGCTGCCTTGTTGAACCGCTGCAGTCCGTGTGGTGAAGGTACTCCCACAGTGCTGTTAGGGAGGGAGTTCCAGGATTTTGACCCAGTGACGATGAAGGATTGGCAAAATACTTCTAAGTCAGGATGGTGTGTGACTTGGAGGGGAACTTGGAGGTGGTGGTGTTCCCATGCGCCTGCTGCCCTTGTCCTTCTAGGTGGAAGAGGTCGCGGGTTTGGGAGGTGCTGCCGAAGAAGCCTTGGTGAGTTGCTGCAGTGCATCTTGTAGATGGTACACACTGCAGCAACGGTACGCTGGTGGTGGAGGGAGTGAATGTTTAAGGTGGTAGAGGGGGTGCCAATCAAACGGGCTGCTTTGTCCTGGATGGTGTTGAGCTTCTTGAGTGTTGTTGGAGCTGCACTCATCCAGGCAAGTGGAGAGAATTCCATCACACTCCTTACTTGTGCCTTGTAGATGGTAGAAAGACTTTAGGGAGTCAGGAGGTGAGACACTCGCCGCAGAATACCTAGCTTCTGACCTGCTCTTGTTGCCACAGTATTTATGTGGTTGGTCCAGTTAAGTTTCTGGTCAATGGTGACCCCCTGGATGTTGATGGTGGGGGATTCGGTGATGGTAATGCCATTGAATGTCAAGGAGCGGTGTTTAGACTCTCGCTTGTTGGAGATAGTCATTGCCTGACACTTCTGTGGCGCGAATGTTACCTGCCACTTATCAGCCCAAGCCTGAACGTCGTCCAGGTCTTGTTGCATGCTGGCATGGACTGCTTCATTATCTAAGGAGTTGTGAATGGCACTGAACACTGTGCTGTCATCAGCAAACATCCCCATTTCTGACCTTATGTTGGAGGGAAGGTCATTGATGAAGCAGCTAAAGATGGTTGGGCCTAGGACACTGCCCTGAGGCACTCCTGCAGCGATGTCCTGGGGCTGTGATGATTGACCTTCAATCACCACAACCATCTTCCTTTGTGCTAGGTATGACTCCACTCCCCCTCACTCAGTTTACTAACCATATTACCACTCCCCCTCACTCAGTTTACTAACCATATTACCACTCCCCCTCACTCAGTTTACTAACCATATTACCACTCCCCCTCACTCAGTTTACTAACCATATTACCACTCCCCCTCACTCAGTTTACTAACCATATTACCACTCCCCTTCACTCAGTTTACTAACCATATTACCACTCCCCTTCACTCAGTTTACTAACCATATTACCACTCCCCTTCACTCAGTTTACTAACCATATTACCATTCCCCTTCACTCAGTTTACTAACCATATTACCACTCCCCTTCACTCAGTTTACTAACCATATTACCATTCCCCTTCACTCAGTTTACTAACCATATTACCACTCCCTCTCACTCAGTTTACTAACCATATTACCACTCCCCCTCTAGCAGACAAAATGATAAAGATCTATTTTGAAACGTGTGGGGTGCAGTCGGGTTCTAAGCCTGGCCGTGCAATGAAGACTAAGATTGCCTTATTAGACTTTGGAAATAGAACTCACAGGCTGCTGCCTCCTCGGTAGCCTTCAGGCTGGGCATTACTAGAGAGCAACAAGTATTATTGGATGTGTTGGGAACTTTATAGAAAAGTCTACATTATAGGAATCGAGTAGAATTGTATTTATTTAAAAAACAATTCATCCATTTGCAAAACAAAGAAACAATTCAAATTATGATATACTCATTAGATGAAATCATATTTTTTTATACTATTATACAAAGTCTAATTTTAGATCATAATTTCGTATCATTTATTTTCTTTGGGCTTGTCTGCCACAAGCTGCAGGAACCTCTTACTTGTATTAAGGCTTTCTTATACACTTAGTGGGTGGACAAAAGGCTGCAGTTGGATTGTCTGTGAAACCTGTAAGCTCTTCATGACAGAAATTCACAGTCCGTCCAGCTGTGAGAATGCAATTAGAGCTGAAATTCAGCACCCTCGTCACTTCTTTCTTTCACTTGTTTTCCAGTGACAAAAAACAGGAATACTATTAGGAAGCAGGCCTATTTGGGAATCCATACAGCAAGTGAAAAGGCTGCACTGAAGTAATAGACCTAGGATCTATTACTTGTTGGAGCATTATTGAGGGTTTCCTTTGAACAAGACACCACTTAGGATTCTGGTTGCTAGCAAAAAAGATGTGCTGCATGATACTTGAAACATATGCATATCTTTGGATGCAAAGCATAAAAATATTCACTTCTCGAGCACTGAGATAGATCCCACACTACTACAGATGACGTGACTGCATTTGAAAGTCAGCAACAATTGGTGATTGTTTTATTATCAATAAAGGAACAATTTCATTATCCTTTTATAGCCATTTCATGTAATGTTTGCAAAAGCATATTCCAGAAATAACATTATCCATTATCATTTCCTTTTTACAATGTAATAACATGGTGAGCTATAACACAATAAAAAAACTATATTGATTCACTTTTGAAATCAACTGCATCACAAACCTGGCAACTCCTCACTGTTTGTACTTTTTTCCAGCAAAATCAATACATGAAGATGTTCCATCTAGCGCTTCATCAGAATGTAATGTGTTTGGCAAAGAAAGCTACAATGAACTCATCTACAATCTGATGGAAATAATAAAAACAAAAGCTGATGGGAAAGAGTATAACACTTTTATAATGGAGCTATTAAAATATAATACTATTACACAAGCTACTCAAGGTGTTTCTTTTATCTATTTGTGTCTTTTCCTTCACATGCAGATTTTCATAATTATTTGTTTGTATTTCTCTCTCTCTGTCACTCTTTATGCTAAGAACAGAGATACACAAGTTTGATATGGTGATTAAAGATGGCTTCTGGGCAGCCAGCCCCTTACCGAGCTCCAGGACATATCTATCTTAATCTTTGCCATGCCTGTCTAAGCAGAATTTCCTGTGTCCATTAGCATGCGTATTTCAGCTGCTGCTCCAGACTCGAGCCCATTACTTCTATCTCGCTTTTACTTCTCTTCTCTTTACCCCTTTTGGGACCTTCTTGCTTTTGGTCACCCATCCTGAGATCTGTTTCATTGACTTGGAGTCAATGCTTTTATGATTACATTTCTGTGAAGTGTCTTGGGACGTATGCCTACTTCAAACGGGCTATATAAATGCAATTTGTCCTTGAAGTTGATAGTTAGGACACCTAGCAGCACTTGGATAAGACCTGAAAACAGGCACAGGGATCGCGTTACGCGATTAACCCGTGCCCGTTCATAGCATTGCAGGCAGCATGTTAAATCCCTGCTGCCTGCTCTTTTAAATGATTTTTATGTGCAGCCAGTGCAACCCGCGCTGTTCATTGGCTGGATGCATCAGCAGGGCTTGCTATATCACAGGTGTTTAGCACTACTTAAAGGCAGCCTGAACTTCTTAAAGGGAAGGGGAGGTGCATTGTGGCTGCAATAAGTGTTGGGAATCAGTGCTGTGATATTTTAAGCATAGAGTCATAGTCATAGAGTTATACAGCACAGAAAGAGGCCCTTAGGCCCATCGTGTCCGCGCCAGCCATCAAGCCCTGTCTATTCTAATCCCATTTTCCAGCACTTGGTCCGTAGCCTTGTATGCTGTGGCATTTCAAGTGCTCATCTAAATGCTTCTTGAATGTTGTGAGGGTTCCTGGCTCTACCACCCTTTCAGGCAGTGAGTTCCAGATTCCAACCACCCTTTGGGTGAAAAAGTTTTTCCTCAAATCCCCTCTAAACCTCCTGCCCCTTACCGTGAAACTATGCCCCCTGGTTATTGACCCCTCTACCAAGGGGAAAAGTTCCTTTCTATCTACCCTATCTATGCCCCTCATAATTTTGTACACCTCAATCAGGTCCCCCCTCAGCCTTCTCTGCTCTAAGGAAAACAACCCCAGCCTGTCCAGTCTCTCTTCATAGCTGAAGCGCTCCAGCCCAGGTAACATCCTGGTGAATCTCCTCTGCACCCTCTCTAATGCAATCACATCCTTCTTATAGTGTGGCGACCAGAACTGCACACAGTATTCCAGCTGTGGCCTAACTAGCATTTTGTACAGCTCCATCATAACCTCCCTGCTCTTATATTCTATGCCTCGGCTAATGAAGGCAAGTATCCCATATGCCAAATTGCCCTGGATCCCATGGGCTCTTACCTTCTTGACCAGTCTCCCATGCGGGACTTTGTCAAAAGCCTTACTGCAGTCCATGTAGACTACATCGACTGCACTACCCTCATCCACGCACCTCGTCACCCCCTCGAAAAATCCAATCAAATTGGTTAGACATGATCTCCCCCTGACAAAGCCATGCTGATTATCGTTGATTAATCCTTGCCTCTCCAAGTGGAGACTAATTCTGTCCCTCAGAATTTTTTCCAATAATTTCCCTACCACTGATGTTAGGCTCACTGGCCTGTAATTCCCTGGTTTATCCCTACTACCCATCTTGAATAATGGTTCTACGTTAGCTGTTCTCCAGTCCTCTGGCACCTCCCCTGTGGCCAGGGAGGATCTGAAAATTTGTGTCAGAGCCCCTACAATCTTCTATCTTGCCTCACACAGCAGCCTGGAATACATCTCGTCTGGGCCTGGGGATTTATCCACTTTTAAGCCCGCTAAAACCGCTAGTACCTCCTCCCTCTCAATACTAATTTGTTCAGGTATATCACAATCCCCTGCCTGATTTCTATGCCTACATCGTCCTTCTCCATAGTGAACACAGATGCAAAATGTTCATTTTAAACCTCACCCACATCTTCCGGCTCTACACACAGATTGCCACTTTGGTCCCTAATGGGCCCTACTCTTTCCCTGGTTATCCTCTTGTCCTTAATATACTTATAAAACACCTTGGGATTTTCCTTTATTTTGCCCGCCAGTGTTTTTTCATGCCCCCTCTTCACTCTCCTTTCTTTTTTAAGTACCCCCTGCACTTTCTATACTCCTCTAGGGCTTCCACTGTTTTTAGTCCTTTGTATCTGCCAAAAGCCTCCCTTTTTTTGCTAATCCATTCTTGTATATCCCTTGACATCCAGGGTTCCCTGGGCTTGTTGGTCCCACCCTTAACCTTTACGGGAACATGTTGGCGTTGTACTCTCTCTATTTCCTTTCTGAAAGACTCCCACTGCTCTGATGTGGATTTTCCTACAAGTAGCTGATCCCAGTCCACTTTGGCCAGATCCTGCCTTATCATATTAAAATCGGCCTTCCCCCAATTTAGAACCTTTATTTCCGGTCCATCTTTGTCCTTTTCCATGACTACCTGAAATCTCACCGAATTATGGTCACTGTCACCAAAATGCTCTCCTACTGACACTTCTACCACTTGCCCGGCTACATTCCCTAGAATTAGGTCCAGTACCACCCCCTCTCTTGTAGGACTTTCTACATGCTGGCTTAAAAAGCTCTCCTGGATGCACTTTAAGAATTCCGCACCCTCTAAGCCTTTCACACTCTGACTATCCCAGTTAATATTGGGGAAGTTGAAATCTCCTACTATTATTACCCTATTATTTCTACAATTCTCTGCGATTTGCCTACATATCTGTTCCTCTATCTCCCCCTGACTGTTTGGGGACCTTTAGTACACTCCCAGCAAAGTGCTTGCCCCCTTTTTGTTTTTAAGTTCTACCCTTATGGCCTCATTAGAGGCACCTGCTAAGATATATCATCCCTCCTTACTGCAGTAATTGACTCCTTGATTAATATTGCGACACCCTCTCCTCTTTTACACCCCCCTCTGTCTCGCCTGAAGATTCTATACCCCGGAATATTGAGCTGCCAGTCCTGCCCCTCCCTCAACCATGTCTCTGTGATAGCAACAATATCATACTCCCATGTGTTAATCAACACCTTCAATTCATCTGCCATACTCGCAAGACTCCTTGCATTAAAATAAATGCCATCCAGCCTTGCCATACTCCCTTGTGCCGTTACATATCTGTTCTGCCTTCCAGGCTGACTTGTTTTTTCCTCTATATTTGGCTGTGCATCACCCCCTACTATAGCTCCACTCCTTATCCCATCCCCCTGCCAAGTTAGTTTAAACCCCCCCCAACAGCACTAGCAAACCTCCCCGCAAGCATGTTGGTCCCGTTCCGGTTTAGGTGCAACCTGTCCGACTTGTACAGGTCCCACCTTCCCCAGAAGCAGACCCAGTGATCCAGGAAACTAAAGCCCTCCCTCCTGCACCAACTCTTTAGCCATGCATTCATCTGCTCTATCCTCCTATTCCTATATTCACTAGCACGTGGCACCGGGAGTAATCCAGAGATTACAACCTTTGAGGTCCTGCTTTTTAATCTGCTACCTAGCACCCTAAATTCTTGTTGCATGTCCTCATCCCTCTTTCTACCCATGTCGTTGGTACCAATGTGAACCACAACTTCTGACTGTTCGCCCTCCCCCTTCAGAATTCCCTGCAGCCGTTCAGTGACATCCTTGGCCCTGGCACCAGGGAGGCAACATACCATCCTGAAGTCACGCCTGCGACCACAGAAACGTCTATCTGTTCCCCTTAGGATAGAATCCCCTATCACTATTACTCTCCCACTCTTTTTCCTCCCCTCCTGTGCAGCTGAGCCGCTCGTAGTGTCACGGACTTGGCTCTTGCTGCATTCCCCTGAGAAACCATCTCCCCCAACAGTATCCAAAATGGAAAATCTGTTGGAGAGGGTGATGGACCCAGGGGACTCCTGCACTACCTTCCTAGTTCTTTTACTCTGTCTGGCGGTCACCCATTTCCTGTCTGCCTGTGCACTCTTTATCTGCGGTGTGACCACCTCGTTAAACGTGTTATCCATGAAGATCTCAGCTTCATGGATGCTCCACAGTGACTCCAGCCACAGCTCCAGCTCTGAAACGCGGATTTCGAGTAGCAGTGGCTGAACATGCGAGAGAGCGAGCACCAAGGTTTTCAGACATGCACTGAAGGCCTTGGCGGAAGAGGTGGAAAGGAGGAGAGACATCCCATATCCACAGGGGGGCAGGAGGCCCCCCAGACACATGCTCAGGAGGCATTGGGAAGAAATAGTGGCGGAGGTCAATGCCAGGAGTGTTGCTCAAAGAACATGGATGCAGTGCAGGAAGAAGTTCAATGATCTCACATGAGTTGTCAAGGTGAGTGACTTCATCTTCAAATGGCATATCCTACCAACTGCACCAATTGCCTCACCCACTGCTCAGTTCACTAAACACTCATCACTCACCTACCAACAGTCTCTATCAATCAGGATTCAACCCTAACATTCATATGCTTTACCTCACTCTCACACACTCAGCACTGTTGCAAGGCTCACACCCACAACTCACAGTTCGCACATACTGTCAGCTATTCAACCATGACAGTCGCATCACCCAAACATATTGCAGGACACTCATTGACATACTTCCCTCTTTCTTTCAGGAGACGGTGGCACATAAAAGCAGGCAGCAGCAAAGGACTGGAGGAGGACAAATGCGCTTGCATGTTTTAACACCCATGGAGAAGACAGTGCTGGCCAACATGGGAAGGGGCATTGCTGAGGCTGGAGCCACTGGCAGCGCTGATGTATGTATGCTCGCTTTGGCAGCACATGTACTAAAATTGGAATGATAGAGAAGATTAGCATGACCCCTGTACAAGGATGACATGCAAATTTGTGAAGCGTTCCATAATTTTACAGGGTTACGGACAAAAAGCAGGGATGTGGGACTGAGCACAACTGCTCTTTCGAAGAGCCAGCACAGGCAATATGGTGTGCTGTAAGTTTCTATTATTCTGTGATGATGAGGGTTTCTGCATTCCTAATCCTCCTTCTCTCCTTCCAATTCTCCCTCATCCCTCAATCTCTTCTGAGTGAGAGGCTGCAGAGGGTGTAAGCACACAGTCTCCCTGCACCACAACCCAACCCTTGTCCCTTTATCAATTCCGATATAGAGGAGAACATTTTCAGGGAAATTACAGAGAGGTGCAAGAACTATAGAGTAGTGATAATGGGGGACTTCAATTATCCTAATGTAGACTGGGATAGTAATAGTGTAAAGGGCAGAGAGGGGGAAGAATTTCTGAAGTGTTTTCAGAAGAAATTTCTTGATCAGTACTTTTCCGGCCCAATGTGGAAGGAGACAGTGAAAATGAAGAGACACCGTCACACGATCACACAGCCACCAGCTCAGATACCGACACTGTGCGTATTTTAGAGGCTGAGATAGAGGGGGATCTGCACATGGTGAGACACTGGGCTCAAGTGTGCAGCAGCCAGGGCCGGGGGAAAGCATAGCGCAGATGCCAGCTCGCCGGAGGGCTGGGTCGCATACTAATTCTGCTGCAGAGGACTCAAATGAGGACTTTGATGGGCCAGGCTACAGAAGAGGGTTGATGGGTGTACACACCCAAATGCTTGGTGCACTGGACAGCCTGCCAGAAAGCCTGCGCTCAATGTTATAGGATGCATGGTCTCCATGTTATTCTCTCACTTGGTGAGTTCTTGATTTCAGGCAGATCATTTGGGAAAGACAGTGGTTGAAGGTGAAGAGCTCTGCTGAAGCAAATGAAAAACTTAATGGCCTCGAAATTTGGTTGCATAGTGCCTGTTGTTTGGGCACTATAGGTGCCGAATTGGGACCAAAATGGCGTCCGAGCAGCGCATGCAGACTTCTGGTGCGGGCTGCGCCGGACACCACCTTGGTGAGGGCGCTAGGGCAGACGTTAGGAGCGTGCACTAGAAGTATGGTAAATAGGCAGATCGTGACGTCAATCAGCATGCAACGCTGATTTGATGCCAGCGCTGCCATTTTCATTGTCATTGCTGGAGCTAACACCTTCTCCTAACCTCGCACAGCTGAATAGGTGTTCAGCAGCAAAAAGGACCCCCCTCACCCCACCCCAACAGCACGATTTAAAGGGATCATCAGAACATTCAGGTAGCTTGCTTTTTGATTTCTACTGGCTCTGTGTAAGTTTGTGGAACTGTTTGGAGCTTTCTACAGTTGTTTAAAGTTGGTGAGGTGACAGGGAGTGGTGCTGCAAATGGAGAAGGCCTTGCTCCTGACTTAAAGGGTTCTGGTCAGACCACTTGCTCCCAGTCAGGGGTGCTCTAGTTGTCATCCCCCTTTGGCCTGCAGCATGACAGGAAGATGGAGCAGCAGCAGCGAAGTAGTGGACAAGCTGCTCGCAGAGGGAGGAGGAGGAGGAGAAGAAGGGTGCCTTACCCACCTAGGGTCTTCCGAGAGCAATGCTCTTACCTCAGCCTGAGCCAGGAGCAGTGTGTGAGGTGTCTGCGCTTTACGAAGGAGGTGCTCACAGAACTCTGCCACCGCTTGCAACCAGGCCTGCAGCCTCACTCCAGGACACGGGCAGCGCTGCCAGTGGCTGTGAAGGTGACCATGGCCCTGAATTTCTTCGCGTCGGGATCCTTCCAGGCTGGAGCAGGCCACATCTGTAACATCTCACAGTTCGCCGTCCACTGCTGCGTAAGAGAGGTGACAGACGCTCTTTATGCCAGGAGAGGGGACTTCATTGTCTTCTCTCTGACCAGAGAGAAGCAGATGGAGCGTCCACATGGCTTTGCCAGGATAGCGGACTTCCCCATGGTGCAGGGTGCCATCGACTACACGCACGTGGCTTTGCGGGCACCGCATATAAATGCTGAGTTGTACTGCAACCACAACGGTTACCACTCGCACCTGGAGTACTGCGTACAGTTTTGGACTCCATATTTAAGGAAGGATATACTTGCATTGGAGGCAGTGCAGAGAAGGTTCACTAGGTTGATTCCTGGGATGAAGGGGTTGACGTATGACGAAAGGTTGAGCAGGTTGGGCCTGTAGTCATTGGAGTTTAGATGAATGAGAGGTGATCTTATTGAAACATATAAGATTCTGAGGGGGATTGACAGGGTGGATATGCTGAGAGGATGTTTCCCCTAGTGGGGATATCCAGAACTAGGGGGCACAGTTTCAGAATAAGGGGTCGGCGATTTAAGACAGAGATGAGGAGGAATTTCTTCTCTCAGAGGGTCGTGAATCTTTGGAATTCTCTACCCCAGAGAGCTGTGGAGGTGGAGTCATTGAATATATTCAAGGCAGAGATTGACAGACAATTGAACTACAAGGGAGTCAAGGGGTATGGGGAGAGAACGGGAAAGTGGTATCGAGGCCAAGATTGGATCAGCCATGATCTTATTGAATGGCGGAGCAGGCTCGAGGGGCCGACTGGCCTACTCCTGCTCCTGTTTCTTATGTTCTTATGTTCTGAATGTGCAGTTGGTGTGCGACCATGTTCAGCACATCATGGTGGTGAATGCCCAGTGCCCTGGCAGCACTCATGATGCTTTTATTCTGTGCCAGTCTGCTGTTCCCTCAGTCTTCGAGCCACCGGAACAAACCAGAGGTTGGCTGCTGGGCAACAAGGGCAATCCTGGCTCCTGACTTCGCTCCACAACCCAACCACACGTGGGCCATGCTGCCACACAGAACATCATAGGGCAGACCATTGGGGTGCTGAAGCAATGGTTCCACTACCTGGACCGCTCTGGAGGAGCCCTACCGTACTCACCAGAGTGGGTGTCCCAATTTGTCATGGTTTACTCCATCCTCCACAACCTGGCCATCATGAGGGCACAGCCTTTGCCACCAGGGAAAAGACCACCAGCTCAGGAGCAGGAGGAGGAGGAACAGGAAGTGGAAGGAAGGAGGCAACCCAGACAGCCCCTTTCTGGTCAGGAACAAATCATCCGTCTGCGGTATGAGTGAACGCAACCCCAATTTCCCATTTAACATTAGTCCCACACTTTACCTTCCCTCTGCTAATGACCTGCACAGTGTCCTCTTGGCCACAATGCTGAAATAAAAGCCACCACAAAGCAAACATTCCAATCCAACTTTATACATCTAGCCTTCCAATATTACATCAAAAAATCAACTAATCACCTTTACGCATTCCCTTAGTGACTGTCTTGCGTGTGCCTTTGCTTATCCTAGTGCTTCTACGCAGTGCTACCCCAGTGGCTGCAGCGTGGCTGGTGGAAGGCTGCTAACTTTCAGTGAGGGATACTGCAGATGGCCTTGCAGGACAATCTCGAACACCTCTGGGCCTACTAGGCCCGGCTTTGGACGCACCACCTCGGCATGGGTGGTAGCAGTCTGGGCTGGCTGGCTGACAGGCAATGGCAAGGGCACTGGCGAATTGGCAGTGGTGGGAGGACGAATGCTGTCATCCTGAGAGAGGACAGCAGGGTCGTCCTCCACGGAGCCATTGCCACTCCCCCGAGGCAGCGCCTCAGCAATATTAGTAATCTGCTCGAGTACAGACTGCTGGACTGCGTGACATCATGCAAGCCCCAGTCAACACTGGTAAATCCAGCTATGATGGCTTCAGCCTGAGCTTCCATTGTAGCACTCAGACGTTGGATGGCTTCTGCTTGTGCTGTAATGGAAGCTGAGTCTTCGGCCATTAGACGTGGCATGATGGTTGGGTCCACAAGTGCGTTAATGGATCTGCCCAGCCCTTCCAAGCTGGAAAGGATGGGCTCCAAGCTCTGGCCAAAGCCTTGTGCAAGGCTGAAGTTGGACTCCTCCATGCTCCTTAACATTGCATTCAGACTTTCTGGCAGGCCTGCCAATGCACCAAGCATTTCATTGTGCATACCCATCAGCGTTCTTCTGTAGGCTGCCCCATCAATGTCTTCATCTGAGTCCTGTGCAGCAGAACTTATGTGCGACCTTGCCGTCCAGGGAGCTGGCACCTGAGTTACCCTTTCCCCCTGCCCTGGCTGCAGGATACTCGTGCCCGGTGTCTCACCATGTGCAGAACCCGCGTCTAACCTATCCTCTCAAGTACGCAGAGTGTCAGTATCTGAGCTGGTGGCTGACAGTGTGAAATCGAGTGACGGTGTTCTTCTTCTTCACTCTCCTCTCCCTCTTCTTGTTCAACCACTGGCTGGGCAGACTGGCTTTCTTGGGTGTCTGAAATGAGAAAGGCACAAGTGTAGGGTTGTGGTGAGGGTAATTGGGGAAAGCAAGAGCTGCATGCTTACACCACGTGCAGATTGTAAATCAGAAGAGATTGTGGTATGAGAGGGAAGTGGGATGTGAGAAGGAGGATAACGGATGAGGATATCGGCATCATGTACTATTTCAGCCTCGCCGCTGGCCACGGGCTCAGCCATCCCCTCCCAAGAATGGCCAGCACCATCTCCTCCATTGGGGTGAGGTGATGCAGGTGAGCCTGTCCCCCACCAGTTAAGGTCTGCTGGCACCTGTTATGCTCCACCTTTTCCTGCAAGAAAAAGGGAAGTGTGTCAATGAGTGTGGTGTAATGTGTTTGGGTGATGTGCCTGTCATGGTTGAATAGCTGACAGTGTGTGCAAGCTGCGGGATGTGGGTGTGAGGCTTGCAGTAGTGGTAAGCGTGTGTGAGTGAGGTGAAGCTATGAATGTAAGGTGTGAGTCGTGTTTGGTTGAGATTGTTGGTAGGTGAGTGATGGGGTTGTGGAGCATTAAGCAGTCTGTGAGGCTCGTGGTGCAGTTGGTAGGAGACGGCTTTTGAATACACATTCACTGACCTTGACCACTCGTCTGAGGTCATGAAAATTCTTTGGGCACTGGAGCCAGGTCCTGGGGGCAATACTGCTGGCAGTGACCACATTGGCTATCTGCTCCCACTGCAGTCTTGTCTGTTGCCTGGAGGGCCTCCTGGCCCCCTGTGGAAAGAGGACCTCCTGGACCAAGGCCTTCAGTGCTGCATTGAAGAACCTTGGAGCCCTTTCTCTGGCCTGTAGAGCCATTACTCAGTCTTCTTGTTTATAACACTTGCCTCCACAAGCAGTTCCAGCACCTGTTGCAGGTAGAAGGTACCTCCCCTTTAAGAGGTGCAGACTGTCTTTAAGTAGTGCAGGCTAGCTTTAATTGGAGCTAGCCTTGCATGAACTTGGGCCCCTTGGTGAGCGTACAGCCACTCACATGTAAAGTAGCAGGCAGCACGAATTTTGCCTGCAGTCCTCCGAATGGGCGCGGGTTTCTATATCATTGCGATCCCCGTGCCCGTTTTTGGAGGATACCGAATTTGTAGGCCATTGAGAGATAAAACAGGCTGCCAATTATTTATTGCCTGTTTTGCATTATTGCCAAAGTTGAATTTCACCCTTAATGTGTTAAATATCCTGCAAACTGTTAAATGAAAAGATCATCAATGAGATAATGCAGATATGGAGAAAAGATAAAAAGTATGTTGGTAGCAGGAATTCTTTGTCTTGTTTGTGTAGAGGGGTGAATCTGTAAAAGCCAGCTAGTCCAGATGCAGTTACCAGCACATAAGATGGATTTAGCAAGGAGTTGAGAATGTAAGAGTAATGGATAACACTTCTACAGATGGAGGTTCATCACTCTGATATCTCAGAACACTACCATCATTTTCCCAGAGGAGTGTAAGGCGACTCATTTATCTACATTATCTTATAAATATTGTATGAATTCTGGAAACATTGCTAACTACAAGCAAAAGATGGATAATTTATTCACTCAGCAGTGTGACTCCTAATTGGAGGTTAATAATGTAAATGCTAATATAATAAAACAGTTCAGTGAGCCAAATCTAGGCATCATTCACTCCTAGGTATAGGCTGGGCTGTAAATCTCAGGACGTTAAGTGAAGGGGGTAAAAGATTCATCCAGTGCCCTTGGTAAATATTCTTGCCAGTGTAGCGCTTCCAGTGATTGTACAGCCTATGTATAACAAAAGCAAGAAAAATGAAGAAACAATCAAGAAAAAATATATTTAAAAAAAACTGGATACTTTACATAGAATTACACAGAATGTACAGCACAGAAACAGGCCATTTGGCCCAACTGGTCCATGCCAGTGTTTATGCTCCACACAAGCCTCCTTCCACCCCTCTTCATCTAACCCGATCAGCATAACCTTCTATTCCTTTCTCCCTTATGTGTTTATCTAGCTTCCCTTAAATGTATCTATGCTATTCGCCTCAGAAATGAAATTCAAACAGAAAATGCAAGTGAAAGATGTTAAATCTGCCGCGTGTGATAAGATAATAAGGATGAGTCCATACGAGGGTCAAGACTCCTGCTGGCTCTGTGCTCTGACCCAAATATCTAATCGCCTCCCCTCATCCCAGGCACTGACAGACGCTCCCAACATCAAACCATCCACTGCTCTGAAGAAAGTGGAGGGTTTAGCTAAAGTCTGATGTTACTAAATGTAAAGTTAATACAACAGAGGGCTGCAGTGTGCCCAGCAGAAAAATGAGCTACTGTTCTTAATGCCTGATGATCATTAGTTGTTCTCTGCTTTGCTTCAGATTGCTGAGTGGAGGCCTGAAGAGAAAAGCAGAATAATCTGCAACAATCATTAATGTTTGATCTGTTTCTCTCCTCTTTACCATGAGTCCGTGGCTTCTCTTGACATCCCATTTCTGCTGTTATTTGTGATTCATGAATGTTTGGATATGTATTGCAAGTTCTTTGATGAAATAATGGAAATCGTTGATGAGGGTAGTGCGGTTGATGTTGTGTATATGGACTTTCAAAAGGCATTTGACAAAGTACCACATAATAAACTTGTTGACAAAATTGAAACCCATGGGATTAAAGGGACAGTGGCAGTACGGATACAAAATTGGCTAAGGGACAGAAAGCAGAGACTGGTTGTCTTTCAGACTGGAGGGAGGTATACAGTGGTATTCCCCAGGGGTCAGTATTAGGACCACAGCTCCTTTTGATGTATATTAATGACCTGGACTTGGGTATACAGGGCAAAATTTCAAAGTTTGCAGATGACACGAAACGCGGAGATATAATAAACAATGAAGGAAGACAGTAATAAACTTTAGGAGGACATAGACAGACTGGTGAAATGGGCAGACACATGGCAGATTAAATTTAATTCAGAGAAGTGTGAAGTGATACATTTTGGTAGGAAGAATGAGGAGAGGGAATATAAACTAAATGATACAATTTTAAAGTGTGTGTAGGAACAGAGAGACCTGGGGTCTATATACCTAAATCTTTGAAGGTGGCAGGACAAGTTGAGAAGGCTGTTAAAAAAGCATATGGGATCTTTGGCTTTATTAATAGAGGCATAGAGCACAAAAGCAAGGCAGTTATATGCTAAACCTTTATAAACACTGGTTAGGCCTCAGCTGGAGTATTATGTTAAATTCTGGGCACCACACTTTAGGAAGGATGCCAAGGCCTTCGAGAGAGTGCAGAAGAGATTTACTAAAATGGCACCAGGGATGAGGAACTTCAGTTATGTGGAGAGTCTGGAGACACTGTTCTCTTTAGAGTAGAAAAGATTAAGAGGAGATTTGACAGAGGTGTTGAATATCATGAGCGATTTTGAGAGAGTAAATAAGGAGAAACTTTTATTTACACAGCAAATTGTTGTGATCTGGAATTAAGTGCCTGACAGGGTGGAGGAAGCAGATTCAATAGTAACTTTCAAAAGGGAATTGAATAAATACTTGAAAGGAAAAAATAAGTAGGGCTATGGGGAAAGAGCTGGGGAGTGGGACTAATTAGATAGCTCTACCAAAGAGCCAGCACAAGCATGATGGGCTGAATAGCCTCCTTCTGTGCTGTATCATTCTGTGACTCTAAGGCTGCGATTTTGCCAGCGCTCAGCAGACAGGATGGGTGGCGGGTCAGCTGTGAAATTTAAAATGATTAACAGCGGGTCGGGAACCCGCTGTCAAAACGTACACTCCTGCATTTCCTGATGTCGGGTCTGCCGGCGCTGAGCAGACCCGACAGGCAGCAGCGGGGGAGGCAATTCAAATCATTAGTGGCTTGATTACAGCCACTTAACAACGCTTTTTTCCCCCCAGCTTTTTGAATTTGACTGGTCGCCCACCGGTTTCCCACTGTGCCTAGACCTCATCTGTGAAGCTGAGGCGGGAGGTCATTGGCCATTGAATCAGCTGTTGAGTTGACAACTTCAAATGTCAACTGAAAGCTCCCAGCTGATTGAGATATGTTCCCTTAACCACTAGCTTCTCTAAACTGCATTTCCACTACAGATGCAGAATGCTACAAGTCTTTACACAAGTCTCCGTCCAGTCTGACCTCATTACCTTTCCCACCATTGACAGACTGCTTCTGTCATCTCTACTTCACCTGCCATCTATTCCATTAGCATGGGTGCACTTTATACTCTCTCACCTTGGTCCTCAGAATATGACACGATCAACCCCAACACCAGCATCACCAGGCACATCAGCAGCACTAACAACTACACCAACCTTCTCCACAATCAACTGATGCTGCATAGGACAGAGGGCATCAGCACCCGACTATATTGCTGCCCGGGAGGCCAGGGATGGCCTCACCATGGCCAGATTTACTTCACTTGACGCTGCACACCCTGGCTGCCACATGATGCGCCAGGTTGGCACCACCCCACACCAACAACATAAAGCATCCCTATAATGGCCAAACCATTCCTTTCATACTCATCAGCATTGTGGGGGGTACCGTTATGAATCACCATTCACTGCAACTCACTAAACCACTTCCAAAGGTGCACATGAATCTGTCCAAGAACATAAATTGTTGAAAATAAAGATTTCAATGTTTGACAGCACATTAACAGAAACTTCACATGAACATTGGCTAAAACACCCAAGTGCCTACCCTTGTGTGTTGTTAGTTGGTATGATTGCACTCGGATGAGGATGAGGGTGAGTGTGAGGGGTGGCTAGTGAGATGGGGAAGTGATAATGTAGATAGAGAGGGATGGGTGGAGGTGCAAGGTAAGTTGGCGTAAGGATGTGCAGGAGTAGGGTAGGGAAGGCAGAGTGATGGGGATGTAATGAGCACAGAAGGATGATTTTGGGGAAATTGGAGGTGGTGGTGTTCCCATGCACCTGCTGCCCTTGTGCTTCTAGGTGATAGAGGTCGCGAGTTTGGGACGTGCTGTCGAAGAACCCTTGGTGAGTTGCTGCAGTGCATCTTGTAGATGGTACACACTGCAGCCATGGTGCGTCGGTGGTGGAGGGAGTGAATGTTTAAGGAGGTGGATGGGGTACCAATAAAATGGGCTGCTTTGCCCTGGATGGTGTCGAGCTTCTTGAGTGTTGTTGGAGCTGTACTCATCCAGGCAAGTGGAGAGTATTCCATCACACTCCTGACTTATGCATTGTAGATGGTGGAAAGTCTTTGGGGAGTCAGGAGATGAGACACTTGGCCGCAGAATACCCAGCCTCTGATCTGCTCTAGTAGCCATAGTATTTATGTGGCTGGTCCAGTTAAGTTTTTGGTCAATGGTGACCCCCAGGATGTTGATGGTGGCGAATTTGGCAATAGTAATGCCATTGAATGTCAAGGGGCAGTGGTTAGACGCTCTCTCTTGTTGGAGATAGTCATTGCATGGCATTTGTGTGGTGCGAATGTTACTTGCCACTTATCAGTCCAAACTTGAATGTCGTTCAGGTCTTGCTGCATGTGGGCACGGACTGCTTCATTATCTGAGGAGTTGCGAATGGAACTGAACACTGTGCAATCATCAGCGAAAATCCCCACTTCTGACCTTATGATGGAGGGAAGGTCATTGATGAAGCAGCTGAAGATGGTTGGGCCTGGGACACTGCTCTAAGGAACTCCTGTGGTGATGTCATGGGACTGAGATAATTGGCCTCCAACAACCACAACCATCTTCCTTTGTGCTAGGTATGACTCCAGCCAGTGGAGAGTTTCCCCCTGATTCCCACTGACTTCAATTTTACTAGGGCTCCTTGATGTCACACTCATAGAGTCATAGGGGGAAAAATTCAGTTGGTTGCACCTCCCATTAGCGCCTTAAGAGGGCGCTAATGGGGCGCAAAGCATCTAGCGCCCGGGCGCGGCGAAGTTTGCGCCGCTCGCGAAATTAACTAGACATTTTGCGGCGGCGCTAAACACTACCGCCACGATCTCCTGCGCCGGCAGATCATGACGTCACTCGAGTGTGCAACGCCCCGGTATCGCCCCGGAGCGGATATTGAGTGGCGCCCCCTGCCTTACCGCCTGACGCTAGCAACGACAGGTTGAGGGGAGCGTTCTGCAGTCATGAAGGGAAAGGGGGAGCGCTATTTAAAGGTGACCACTTCCTGCCTTTTATTGTTGGTGCCATTTTTGAACTACGCATTCTGAGAGAGAGAGGGAGAGACTTCTGGAGAGATTCAACGTTGTGTGAAGGAGTTTTGGGTACTCAGCAGCACTTTGCAGGTTCATTTTGATTTGCCATTCCTTGTATCGATTTAACAGAGAGTGTGGGGGCTGCACTCTGAGCTCTTTGCCTGGTACTCTCCATTGTTCTTTCCAGCACATTTGATGTGCAGGTCTCTCCAGGCCGAGATTCAAGGCTGCAATGAGTAGGATGTGGATGGAAAGCAAGATTAACCATCCCCTTTAAGAACTGGCCCGTGCCATTGTGTGTGTGTTCCATTGCTGACTAACATTACATGAGCTTCGCCAGCGCTCTGAGTTAGCGCCTCACTCCTCGGCCTTTGCGCCTTAAGACTGGTGTGCAGCGCCTGATTTAGCGCTCCACTCACCTCCCGGGGCGTTAAAAGTGAAGTTTCCAGTCAGTGGCGATAATTAGCGCCAGGCGCTAATTTTTGCACCCGGACGATATTTGCGCCCCAAATGGGGCGCGACTGAATTTTTCCCCCATAGAGTCATACGGCACAGAAGGAGGCCATTCGGCCCATTGGTCAAATGCTGCCTTGATGTTACCTATAGAACTCAGTTCTTTTGTCCATTTTTGGACTAAGTCTGTAATGAGGTCTGGAGCTGAGTGGCCCTCGCGGAACCCAAGCTTAGCATAGGTGAGCAGGTTATTGGTGAGTAAGTGCCACTTAATAGCACTATCGATGACCCTTTCATCACTTTGCTGATGATTGAAAGTAGGCTGATGGGGGTGGGGGTGGGGGGGTAATTGGCTGGATTACATTTGTCCTGCTTTTTGTGGACAGGACATACCTGGACAGTTTTTCACTTTGTCGGGTAGATGCCAGTGATGTAGCTGTACTGGAGAAGCTTGGCTAGATGTGTAGCTAATTCTGGAAGACAAGTCTTCAGCACTACAGCTGGGATGCTGTCAGGGCCCACAGCATTTGCTGTTTCCACTGTGCTCAACCGTTTCTTGATATCATGTGGAGTGAATCGGATTGGCTGAAGATTGGCTTCTGTGATGTTGGAGACCTCAGGAGTAGGCCAAAATGGATCATCCACAAAGCACTTCTGGCTTAAGGTGGTTGCAAACGCTTCAGCCTTGTCTTTTGCACTCACGTGCTGAGCTCCACCATCATTGAGGATGGGGATATTCATGGAGCCTGCTCCTCCCATTAGTTGTTTACTTGTCTACCACCATTCACGACTGGATGTCGCAAGACTGCAGAGCTTTGATCTGATCTGTTGATTGTGGGATTGCTTAGCTTTGTCTATAGCATGCTGCTTCTGCTGTTTAGCATGCATGTAGTCTTGTGTTGTATCTTCACCAGGTTGGCACCTCATTTTTAAGTATGCCTGGTGCTGCTCCCGGCATGCTCTTCTACACTCCTTATTGAACCAGGGTTAGCTCTCGGCTTGCTGGTAATGGTAGATTGAGGGATATGCCGGGCCATGAGGTTACAGATTGTGGTGGTATACAATTCTGTTGCTGCTGATAGCCCACAGCACCTCATGGATGCCCAGTTTTGATCTGTTAGATCTGTTCTTAATCTATCCCATTTAGCACGGTGGTAGTGTAGAGGGTGGTGTGGTAGGGGTCAGCCTCACCTCTGACTCAGTGAGCGGTTCGAATCGCTCCCACACCCCTGGCTCTAGACCTTGGACTTATTTGGGGGTTGTGAACAAAGTTGCAGTAGACAACAGGTTTGATGAAAGAACTTTGGGGTAAAAATTCAGTTGGTTGCGCCTCCCGTTAGCGCCTTAAGAGGGCGCTAATGGGGCGCAAAGCCGCTAACGCCCGGGCGCAGCGATGTTTGCGCCGCTCAAGAACTTAACTTGAGATTGTGCGGCGGCGCTAAAACTTACCGCTGCGACCACCTGCGCGCGCAGATTGTGACGTCATTCCATGGTGCAACGCCCTTGTGGCGCCCCGGAGCGGAAATTGAGTGGCGCCCCCTGCCTTACCGCCTGGCGCATTCAACGACCAGAAGACTGGAATGCTATCAATCGCTGTGGGGCTGGGGTTGGCGCTATTTAAAGGGGGCCTCTTCCTGTCTTTTATTGTTGGTGGCATTTTTGAACTACGCATTCTGAGAGAGAGAGGGAGAGACTTCTGGAGAGATTCAACGTTGTGTGAAGGAGTTTTGGGTACTGAGCAGCACTTTGCAGGTTCATTTTGATTTGCCATTCCTTGTATCGATTTAGCAGAGACTGTGGGAGCTGCACTCTGAGCTCTTTGCCTGGTACTCTCCATTGTTCTTTCCAGCACATTTGATGTGCAGGTCTCTCCAGGCCGAGATTCAAGGCTGCAATGAACAGGATGTGGATGGAAAGCAAGATTAACCATCCCCTTTAAGAACTGGCCCGTGCCATTGTGTGTGTGTTCCATTGCTGACTGACATTACATGAGCTTCGCCAGCGCTCTGAGTTAGCGCCTCACTCCTTGGCCTTTGTGCCTTAAGACAGGTGTGCAGCGCCTGCTTTAGCGCTCCACTCACCTCCCGGGGCGGTAAAAGTGAAGTTTCCCGTCAGTGCCGATAATTAGCGCCAGGCGCTAATATTTGCGTCCAGACGATATTTGCGCCCCAAATGGGGCGCGACCTAATTTCTACCCCTTTGACTTTTATTCAAGGAAGCAAAACACAACACAAAGGGGGAA
The DNA here is from genome assembly GCA_030390025.1 of Squalus acanthias. NCBI lineage: Eukaryota > Metazoa > Chordata > Chondrichthyes > Squaliformes > Squalidae > Squalus > Squalus acanthias. The sequence continues at coordinate 106,048,173 of CM059426.1, read as the reverse complement.
AAATTAGGTCGCGCCCCGTTTAGGGCGCAAATATCGTCTGGACGCAAAAATTAGCGCCTGGCGCTAATTATCGCCACTGACTGGAAACTTCACTTTTACCGCCCCGGGAGGTGAGTGGAGCGCTAAATCAGGCGCTGCACACCTGTCTTAAGGTGCAAAGGCCGAGCAGTGAGGCGCTAACTCAGCGCGCGAGCGCAGCGCAGGTGCTGCCAGTTAGCGAGGGAACACAGACACACTGGCGCCGGCCAGTTCTTAAAGCGGGGGGGGGGCAACTTGCTCCCCAGCCACACCCTGCTCATTGCAGCCTTGAATCTCGGCCTGGAGAGACCTGTGAATCCATTTTGCTGCCAAGGATGGAGAGGGTGAGAGAACGAGCTCAGCGCTTCACCGAGCAGGCCTTGGATGCTCTGGTTGGCGCGGTGGAGCGCAGAAGATCTATACTCTTCCCTGAGAGTGGCAGGAGGCCTTTGCCACGCGAGTACAGAAGAGTGTGGAGGGAGGTGGCTCAGAGCGTCTCCTCCAGGAGCATGGTGCCCAGGACCCATGTTCAATGCCGCAAAAAGTTCAACGACCTCACTCGGGTCGTCAGGGTGAGTGGCTTTTTCTCAATACCTCTCCATCGCTCCATCTCAACCTCACTCTATGGCCAGAGGGTCTTAAAACCCCAATTAACAACACTCATCCAACACCTATGGCCCTTTCATGAAACACACACACACATTCCACACTTTGCATACAGTAAGGGCTATTCACCTATGGGAGGCACATCAGGCAAGACCATGGCTGCATACAGTAAGGGCTATTCACCTATGGGAGGCACATCAGGCAAGACCATGGCTGTATATTTACTCAGATGCTGTCCTTTTACTTGCAGGCCAAGCTGGCGCATAATAGGAGACAGCAGCAACGGACAGGTGGAGGGCGGCCTCAGCTGCAACCCCTCAGCGATCTTGAGGAGCGCGTCCACAGGATTGTGGCAAGCTGAGTGATCGGTCCCGTCGCCACTGGAGACGCCGACCCCGTTCTGGACAGCAATGGTAAGGTCATCACCTTTTTGTCCTCTGTCCTTCCACTTGTCCCTCACAACACCAGCCTTTGACACTTTCAATCCAACTTGCTAACTCGCTGCTCTTATTCCTCCCTTACTGCCACCCTGTCCTCACGCTAAAGCCACTCTTGTACCTCCCTGCTTTCAGATGGTGATTCACCAGCTGAGGAGACGGGCCCTGAAGCTGCCAGTGGGAGTGAAGCTGCAGCCGAGGAGGAAGAGGAAGCCGGAGCATCAGTGCCACCCTCTCCCGAGGAAGCCCATGCCCACACTGGGAACACGCCTTCCCTGGAGGGGAGCAGGGGGGAAGGGTCTGATGAGGGTGAAGCTCCAGGACCCAGCGGGCTGCAGCAACGCCATGGGGGTAGGGAAGAACGGGGGCCTTCTCCCCAGAGGGAGAGTATGCCAGCGACTCCTACTGCAATGGACGCAGAGGAGGAGCGGCTGATCGCAGAAATGAACACCCAGGCGGTGGGCATGCACACTGAGCTCATGGGTGCAGTGGGAAGGGTGCCCGAATGCATTGAGTCACTGGCAAGGAGTGTGGAGCACTTCGCTGTAGCACAGGCGGATGCCACACTAACGCTTAGTGCTGCAATTCAGTCACTGACTGCCGTGATCCCATCTCTGACTGCTCTCTTGCAGACTCAGATTGAGGCCACGCGAGCACAGACTGCTGCCAACCTCGATGGTTCGTTCACATGTCCCCGGGGCTCTCACCGCGCCGCAGTGGGCCAGCAATCTGTGCTCCAGCAGATTTCTCCGGATGCTGAAGTGCTGCCCCGTGGGAGTGCCAGTGTGTCGGGCGAGCAGGGAGTTGCTGTCCTCTCTCACGATGACAGCATTCCTGCTGCCAACACTGTCACTTCTCCACTGCACTTGCCACCGCCTGTAGGACAGACTGCTGCCGCCCATGCAGAGTTGGTGCAGTCTGCAGCCGGGCCCTCCAGGCCCAGAACTGGTCGAGGCTGTCCTTCAGGGGCATCTGCAGTGTCAGGGTCTGACAATCTGCAGCCTTCCAGCAGCCTTGCTGCAGCCACTGAGGTCCCATTACGGAGGAGCAGTAGGGTCAGAAGGGGTGAAGTGCGCAAGGGAAGGAGATCACCCTCGAAGGGCAAAAAGTAGGAGGTGTGACAAAATGCTGGTCATTTTTTTATTAAAGGCCGAGGTTCGTGGTCCAACTTTTGTCTAGTGTTTTGGACATTATCTCCAGGTTGTGAGAACCAGTTATGTTAATGACTCTTTTTTTGTGTTTATTTCTATGAGTTTGTCATGAGGAAATGACACACACAGAGTTTGTAAAATAAATAAGTTTTTGTATTCAAAATATACATGTTTGATATTTGGAATCATTGGTGCCTTGGCTGGCTTAGGGGTTGCGTGCTGGGTTCATTGATGTTGTTAGCAATGGCAGAAGCCATTTCCACAGCAGGGGCCCTAGAAGCGGCTTGCTATCAGCCGTTGACGGACGACCCTTGCAGTTTCACCATTGTGGGCCGCCCTCCCGCCTTGGTGCTGCTGATGATCATCCTCCTCGTCCTCTTCCTCCTCTTCCTCCTCCTCCTCTGGTGGTGCTCCAAGGCCTGGTGGCATTGGCTGGGTCCTGACGATTGCCATGTTATGCAACATGCAGCACACAACTACGAAGTTGGATACTCGCTCAGGCGAGTACTGCAGGGCTCCTCCAGAATGGTCGAGACAGCGGAACCGTTGCTTGAGCACACCGATTGTGCGCTCAATGATGTTCCTGGTAGCTTGATGGCTCTCGTTGTACCGCAGCTCAGCAGGGGTGTTGGGCGTACGGAGCGGTGTCATCAGCCAGGTGCTCAATGGATACCCCTTGTCCCCGAGAAGCCAACCAACTGGCTGATGCGGTGCCTCGAAAAGTTCTGCCACAGTAGTCTGGCGCAGGATGAAGGCATCGTGGCAGCTGCCAGGATAGTGGGCATTGACAGCGAGTATCAGCTGTCTGTGGTCACAGACCAACTGAACATTCAAGGAATGGAACCCCTTTCTGTTCCGGAATTCCTCGGCATTCTCATGTGGAGCACGCAAAGCCACATGCGTGCAGTCAATGGCGCCCTGCACCATGGGGAAGCCCGCTATCCTCGCAAAGCCCAGAGCGCGGTCACGCTGCTTGTCTGGGGTCATGGGGAAAGAGATGAACTCTCGTCTCCTTTTAAAGAGGGCATTTGTGACCTGCCGGATGCAGCAATGCACCGCGAACTGGGAGATATTGGCGAGGTCCCCAGCAGCAGCTTGAAATGAGCCAGTAGCATAGAAGTTGAGAGCCACTGTGACCTTCACTGCCACCGACAGAGACGTCCTGGACCTCAGTTGAGGCTGCAGATCTGGCTGCAGCAGGTGGCAGAGCTCAGTGACCACCTCCTTGCTGAATCGCAGCCTTCGCAAACACAGCTCCTCAGACAAATGAATGTAGGAGAGCTGTTCATGATATACCCTGGGAGGGTAAGCTCTCCTGTACAGACGCCTGTTGACCCTCCTCCGTCTGGCCATCATTGCCACTCTCTCTCTGCGTCTCTGTGTCCTCCGATTCAGCTGGAGCAGGACGACGCCCCCATTCAGTGCAGCCCCCTTAAGTCTCTTTGCAAGCAAAGTTATGAAGGACAGCAACTAAAGTACCAGCGAAGTTAGGATCAGTAGGCAAAACTACCTCACAAAGCGTTGACTCAATGCAGAAGTCTCTCTTTCTCTCTCTCCGAATCTCTCTCTCTCTCTCAGAACGAGTGGTGCAAAAATGTCAACCACAGAAAAAGACAGGAAGAGGCCCCCTTTAAATAGCGCCCCCCCCAGCCCCACAGTGATTGATAGCGTTCCAGTCTTCCGGTCGTTGGATGCGCCAGGCGGTAAGGCAGTGGGCGCCACTCAATTTCTGCTCCGGGGCACCACAAGGGCGTTGCACGATGGAATGACGTCACAATCTGCGCGCGCAGGTGGTCGCGGCGGTAAAGTTTAGCGCTGCCGCACAATGTCTAGTTAAGTTCCCGAGCGGCACAAACATCGCTGCGCCCGGGCGCTAGCGGCTTTGCGCCCCATTAGCGCCCTCTTAAGGCGCTAACGGGAGGCGCAACCAACTGAATTATTACCCCAAACACTCTTATCACTCTAAAGGTGGGGATCACTTCGGTACAAGCAAGGTAAATAACATTAGAAGAATACTTCACCCCTCCCAATCCCACTTCACTAGCTAGGTTGGACTCTGGAGAACTAGGGATAATGCTCACCAAACGAATCCTTGACAGTTGAGAGTTAGGGTTTAGAGTCTTTTGAGTAAAAGGTTTCGTAAGGCCCTTGTTCCCGCGAGGTGTCCGATGGTCACTGAGGCAGTCGCTCTGGTTTCTTCTTGCGTGTCGGTCTGCTTGTGAAGTTGTTGGCCTTCTTTGTTGAACTTCTTGCTGTAACTCTGCCTCTGTTTAAACTGTCTTCTTCTGAGCTGTGGAACTGCCTTCTTGCAGAACTGTGGAAACTGCCTTCTGCCTGCTTGTCCTGAACTCTGTTCAACACAGGCTTTCAATTCTGTTGAAGTTGAACTCTTTACTGGAGAACTTCAACTGTTGTAACTGCTTGATGGGCCTTCAATTATACTAAATTGAAGTGGCCTTGTCAAAACCAAATCAAATCCTGGTCATTGTAAGACCTCGTTAACAGAAACGACTTTACTAAGTGTCAAATGGCTTGCGTCCTGTCGATCTCTTCGGTTGATTACAGGTGATTGGTTTCGTGTTTTGGGTTTCTAGGCTGGACTCGGGTTTTTCTATAGAATGTTCCTGAGCGATTTGAATTATGCATGGTTTTGATAGGTTTTAATGAGGCCTGTGTTTTGGGTGGGGCTGCCTTCTCCAAGGGCCTATTGTCCAAATGTTAATGCTTGCTGGGGCTTGAGTGAGGTCATCCCGATTCCCAGACAATGCAATTTAACTGCAATACCCAAAACTGCTATTACAGAGGTTTGGCCCCACCTCCTGTGCAGCCTTTTCTCCCTTACAGGTCCAGACATGTCTTTTTAAAATGCCAAAACTTGGTTTTTGTTCTTAAATTCCTTATGTTTGGCCCAAATGCATTTTTATCACTCTGGGGTAGTTCCAAAGTCCTTTTTCGTTAGGTTTAGGGGATCTGCAAATTTTGGAAACCTTACAATAGTGCCACACAACACGATGGAGGGTGTCCTCAGAGTGAAGATGGGACTTTGTCTCCACAAGGACTGTGCGGTGGTCACTCCTATCAATACTGTCATTGACAGATGCATCTGCGACAGGTAGATTGGTGAGGACAAGATCAAATAGTTTTTCCCTCGTGTTGGTTCTCTCACCACCTGCTGCAGGCCCAGTCTGGCAGTTATGTCCTTCAGGACTCGGCCAGCTCAGTCAGTAGTGGTGCTACCGAGCCACACTTGGTGATGGACATTGAAGTTCCCCACCTAGAGTACATTGTGTGCCCTTGCTATCCTCAGTGCTTCTTCCAAGTGGTGTTCAAAATGGAGGAGTACTGATTCACTAGCTGAAGGAGGGCGGTAAATGGTATTCAGCAGGAGGTTTCCTTGCCCACATTTGATCTGATGCCATGAGTCTTCATGGGGTCCGGAGTCAATGTTGAAAACTCTCAGGGCTACTCCTTCCCGATTGTATACTGTGCCGCCATCGCTGGTGGGTCTATCCTGCCAGTGGAACAGGACATACCCAGGGATGGTGATGGAAGTGTCTGGGACGTTGGCCGAAAGGTATGATTCTGTGAGTATGACTATATCAGGCTGTTACTTGACTAGTCTGTGGGACAGCTCTCCTAATTTTGACACAAGTCCCTAGATGTTAGTGAAGAGGACTTTGCAGGGTTGACTGGGCTGGATCCGTCTGGTTTTATTCTTCCTATTGTTTTTCCTAGCTGTTTGATACAACTGAGTGGCTTGCTAGTCAGTTTCAGAGGGCAGTTAAGAGTCAACCACATTGCTGTGGGTCTGGAGACACATATAGGCCAGACCAGGTAAGTGCAGCAGATTTCCTTCCCTGAAGAACATTAGTGAACTAGATAGGTTTTTACGACAATCCGATAGAGTCATGGTCACTGTTACTGATGCTAGCTTTTTATTCCAGATTTATTTGATTAACTGAATTCAAATTCCATAGCTGCCATTTTGGGATTTGACCTCATGTCTCCAGATCATTAGTCCAGGCCTCTTGATGACAAGTCCAGTAACATAAATACTACATACTGGACCTCTCAAAACCTCTCGCTTTGATCTTACATTCCATCACTTACTCCAATCATCCCACCTCCAACCCCATAGCTTGGTATCCTGTTATTTTTAGTTCTTCAAAGCACTTTGAGGCATTTTATTTTGTTTAAAGTGCTGTATAAGTATGAGTTGCTTTTGTTGTTGACTACGAAAGGCAAGAAAATCATCCACCTCCACCTACCACCCCTAAGTAAGAATTCCTGTAGTCACCACGCGCAGCAGCAACATAAACGTGTTCATGAAAATTTTCTGTGTTCTGTATTCCTCGCAAAATCATAAACTAAGTTTCTTTACATGGAGCAGAGGAAATCTTCAATGTTGTTATATATAGCAATCAGAGGAATTCTTCCTGCTCCCTCACCATTAAAAATTGTAAATAGGAGAGATTACAAACTCAGTGGAATGGGGGATATGTTATATGTTATGTCACCCTGCATCAGACCATTCAGTGATACCATCTACTGGGGCTCTAACTCTTTGCATCACCCAAAACTTTAAACATTTACCTAAGCAAAAAAAAACAAATATTCCACTTAATTTACAGCCCAGGCCAGATGGTATGTTGCCATCCATTTAGATATGCATGCTGTACATCTCTTAATTGCAATGCTGTCTTGTTTATCTCATCTGGCAGCACCACTGTCCATAACTTTAACGCAGAGCCAGCGGACCTGGGCGGAACCGGAGCGGCAGTGAGAGCAGAATAAAGAGCGTGGCGAGAGGAGGCCTGAGAGCAGAGCCAGCGGACCTGGGCGGAACCGGAGCGGCAGTGAGAGCAGAATAAAGAGTGTGGTGAGAGGAGGCCTGAGAGCAGAGCCAGCAGACCTGGGCGGAACCGGAGCGGCAGTGGGAGCAGAATAAAGAGCGCGGCGAGAGGAGGCCCGAGAGCAGAGCCAGCGGACCTGGGCGGAACCGGAGCGGCAGTGAGAGCAGAATAAAGAGCGCGGCGAGAGGAGGCCTGAGAGCAGAGCCAGCGGGGGAGGAGCAGCGAGGCTCCAATTCAATAACAAAAAAAATCAAAGTGTGACATCACAGGTAAGCAGGTAGGTGATTGGTGGTGAGTATTTCTTTTCTCTTAGGACTGAGGGCTGAGTTACAGTAAAGACCTGCAGCATATAACTAAATTTATAACTAACTAAACTTATTTTAATAAATGTAATAAATTAAACAAGGTTATTACCTCGTTTACCTAGATTAAAAACTATAAATAGACAATTGATTGATAGTGACGTAATTAATTCAATAAAATACAATAGAGATGGCAGGGCAGGCGATGTGTTGCAGCTGTAGCATGTGGGAGCTGGTGGACACCAGTGTGATCCAGGGCGGCCACATCTGCAGTAAGTGTCTGCAGCTCGAGGAACTTCAGCTCAGAGTTGATGAGCTGGAGTCTGAGCTGCAGACATTGCGATACATCAGGGAGGGAGAAAGTTACCTGGACACTTTGTTCCAGAAGCAGTCTCAGATAAATACTTCAGATTTGGCCTGTGATCAGGGACAGGAGTGTGTGACTGCGAGTGAGGCAGGTATGGGGATCCAGGAGGTAGCATTGGAGGAGCCTCAGCCCTTGCACTTGTCCAACAGGTTCGAGGTTCTTGCAGCCTGTGTGGACGAGAGTAGGGACTGCAGAGAGGATGAGCAAACTGACCATGGCACCATGGTACAGGGGGCCATTCAAGTGGGGGATGTAAAAAGGAATGTCGTAGTGGTAGGGGACAGTACAGTTAGGGGGATAGATACTGTTCTCTGCAGCCAAGAGCATGAGTCCCAAAGGCTGTGTTGCCTGCCCGGTGCCAGGTTAAGGACATCTCCTCTGGGCTGGAGAGGAACTTGGAGTGGGAGGGGAAGGATCCAGTTGTCGTGGTCCATGTAGGAACCAACGACATAGGTAAGACTAAGAAAAAGGTTCTGCGAGGGAGTATGAGCAGCTAGGGGCTAAATGAAAAAGCAGAACCACAAAGGTAATAATCTCTGGATTACTACCTGAGCCACGAGCAAATTGGCATAGGGTCAATAAGATCAGAGGGTTGAATGTGTGGCTCAAGGATTGGTGTGGGAGAAATGGGTTTCGATTCATGGGGCACTGGCACCAGTACTGGGGAAAGAGGGAGCTCTTCCATTGGGACAGCCTTCACTTGAACCATGCTGAGACCAGTGTCCTGGCGAATCGAATAACTAGGGCTGTAGATAGGGCTTTAAACTAAATAGTGGGGGGGAGGGTTCAAGCGAGGGGAAATTTAGTAAGTTAAAGAGAAAGGGCAGGGCAATAGTGCTGGGTAACGATATGGGCAATGAAAACCAGAGTGTGACAGGAAGGAACAGAGCATACAAACATGAGAGTGCACCAGTAAATAAGGTCAGAGTAGGGGAAAATGATAAAAAGACAAAATTAAAATCTCTTTATATGATTGCACGCAGCATTCGTAACAAGATAGATGAATTGATGGCACAAATAGAAATAAATGGGTATGATCTGATAGCCATCACAGAGATGTGGTTGCAATGTGACCAAGGCTGGGAACTGAATATTCAGGGTTATTTGACATTTCAGAAGGATAGACAGAAAGGAAAAGGAGGTGGGGTAGCTCTGTTAATAAAGGATGAGATCAGTACAATAGTGAGAAATGATCTTGGCTCGGAAGTTCTAGATGTAGAATCAATTTGGGTGGAGGTAAGAAATAGTAAGGGAAAGAGGCACTGGTGGGAGTCGGCTATAGTCCCCCTAACAGTAGCTACACTATAGAACAGAGTATAAATCAAGAAATAATGTGGGCTTGTAAGAAAGGTACTATAATAATTGTGGCCGATTTTAATCTTCATATAGATTGGACAAATCAAATTGGCAAAAGTAGCCTTGAGGACGAGTTCATAAAGTGTATTCGGGACAGTTTCTTGGAACAATACGTTGTGGAACCGACCAGGGAACAGGCTATTTTAGATCTGGTAATGTGTAACGAAACAGGATTAAGTAATGATCTCATAGTAAAGGATCCTCTAGGGAAGAGTGATCATAACATGATAGAATTCCACATTCAGTTTGAAGGTGAGAAACTTGTGTCTGAAACTAGAGTATTAAACTTAAATAAAGACAATTACAAAGGTACGAGGAGAGCATTGGCTAAAGTGGACTGAGAAAATAGATTAGAAGGTAAGATGGTAGAAAAGCAGTGTCAGCCATTTAAAGAGATATTTCATGACTCTCAAGAAAGATATATTTCAGTGAGAAAGAAAGACTCGAAGAGAAGGATGAACCAACCATGGCTAACCAAAGAAGTTAAGGATGGTATCAAATTGAAAGAAAAGGCATACAATGCTGCAAAGATTAGTGGTAGGCCAGAAGATTGGGAAAATTTTAGAAACCAGCAAAGGATGACTAAAAAAATAATAAAGAGGGAGAAAATAGCTTATGAGAGTAAACTAGCAAGAAATATAATAACTGACAGTAAGAGCTTCTACAGGTATATAAAAAGGAAGAGAATAGCTAAAGTAAACATTGGTCCCTTAGAGGACGAGACTGGGAAAATAATAATGGGAAACAAGGAAATGGCTGAGGCATTGAACAAATATTTTGTATCTGTCTTCACAGTAGAGGACACGAAAAACATCCCAGCAATAGTAGAAAATCAAAGGGCAAAAGGGAGGGAGGAACTTAAAACAATCACTACCACTAGAGAAAAAGTGCTAGGCAAACTTATGGGTCTAACGGCTGACAAGTCCCATGGAGCTGATGGCCTGCATCCCAGGGTCTTAAAAGAAGTAATCTTCCAAAAATCCCTTGACTCTGGAAAAGTCCCAGTGAATTGGAAAACCGCAAATGTAACGCCCTTATTCAAAAAACGAGGGAGACAGAAAGCAGGAAACTATAGGCCAGTTAGCCTAATATCTGTCATTGGTAAAATGCTCAAATCCATTGTTAAGGAAGTAGATGCAGTGCATTTAGAATATCATAATACAATCAAACAGAATCAATATGATTTTATGAAAGGGCAATTGTGTTTGACAAATCTATTAGAGTTCTTTGAGGAGGTAATGAGTAGGGTGGATAAAGGGGAACCAGTAGATGTAGTGTATTTTGGATTTCCAAAAGGCATTTGTCAAGGTGCCACATAAAAGACTACTGCATAAGATAAGAGCTCATGGTGTTGGGGGTAATATATTAGATTGGATAGAGGATTGGCTAACTAATAGAAAACAGAGAGTCAGGATAAATGGGTAATTTTCAGGATGGCAATCTGTGACTAGTGGGGTGCCACAGGGATCAGTGCTGGGGCCTCAACTATTTTCAATCTATATTAATGACTTGGATGAAGGAAACAAGTATATTGTAGCCAAATTTGCAGATGATACAAAGATAGGTGGGAAAGCAAGTTGTGAGGAAGACATTCTGGGCTGGATTTTGCCAGCCCCGAGGAGGCGGGTATGGAGGCGGGACTGCTTGGAAAATGGCAGAATCTGGGGGTGGGTGACCATCCCGCCCCCAACCCGTCTCCATGCCATCTTGCCAGGAGGCGGGTAGTCGACCAGGTCCCGTCTCCTTGGAGGCGGGAAGGGGATTACAGCCACTTAACTGCCTGTTAACAGGTAGTTAACAGGCAGATAAGAGGATTATCCCCATCTTACCCACACAAGTGAGGGCTTCCCAAAGGCTGCGAACCCCACCAGGGTCACCGAGGCGAGCAGTGGGTCTACGGGGGTTGGGGGGGCAAAAGTGTGCTGCGAAGGTAAGTGATGGGTGCAAGTGTGGAGAGGTGAGTATGTGAGGTAAGTGGAAAGTGTTAGAAAAAGTTTACTTACCTTTGTTTCTTCCTGCAGGCTTCAATCATTGGGGATGCGGAGAGTTTCGCACCTCCGCGGCAGAGATGACAGATGGCTGCTGCATTCTCCAATGCAACAACCATCTAATTTCTGCTAAAGCAAGAGGTTTGATGAGTCTTGAATACAAGAACTCCTCAAACTACAGAGACTGTCACTGTTTGACAGCTTCACAGAGCTGTCAAATGATGACAATTCATCTGTCAAAAATTTTTGACAGAGGAAACGTCATATGCTGACGTTCTCTGTAACCGGCTTCCCCTTAATTGGCCTGCTAAGCCCGCTGGGTGGGCTTAACAGAGTCAATCAAGGGAAAATAGCGTGGGTTGGCAGAAGTTGATGGAAGCGGGACTAAAACCCGACAAGTGGGAGTCCCGCCTCCAAAAGCTCCCCATTGGCAAAATCCAGCCCAAAGAGTTTGCAAAGGGATATAGATAGGTTAAGTGAGTGGGCAAGAATTTGGCAGATGGAGTATAATGTGGGAAAATGTGAGGTTATCCACTTTGGTAGGAAGAATAGAAAAGAAAAATATTATTTAAATGGAGAAAGACTACAGAATGCGACGGTACAGAGGGATTTGGATGTCCTCGTACATGAAACACAAGAAGTTAAGATGCAGGTACAGCTAGTAATCAAAAAGGCAAATGGAATATTGGCTTTATTTCAAGGGGGATAGAGTATAAAAGTAGGGAAGTCTTCCTACAACTGTACAGGGTATTGGTGAGACCACACCTAGAGTACTGTGTACAGTTTTGGTCCCCTTATTTAAGGAGGGATATACTTGCATTGGAGGCAGTTCAGAGAAGGTTCACTAGGTTGATTCCTGGGATTGAAGGGTTGTCTTATGAGGAAAGGCTGAGCAGGTTGGGCCTACCCTCATTGGAGTTTGGAAGAATGAGAGGTGATCTTATTGAAACATATAAGATTCTGAGGGGGTTGGACAGAGTAGATGCTGAGAGGATGTTTCCCCTCGTGGGGGAATCTAGAACTAGGGGGCATAGTCTCAGAATAAGGGGTCGCCCATTTAAAACGGAGATGAGGAGGAATTTCTTCTCTCAGAGAGTTGTGAATCTTTGGAATTCTTTACCCCAGAGAGCTGTGTAAGCTGAGTCATTGAGTATATTCAAGGCTGAGATAGACAGTTTTTTGAGCAACAGGGGAGTCAAGGGTTATGGGGAGCGGGCAGGAAAGTGGAGTTGAGGCCAAAATTGGATCAGCATGATCTCATTAAATTGTGGAGCAGGCTCGAGGGGCCGAATGGCCTGCTCCTGCTCCTATTTCTTATGTTCTTATGTTCTTAACATCTTGTTCAGTACAGTTTATACACTGCACAATAGAAAAAGTATTTGAGGCATGGATAGGGTGTAATATAAATTTACTAAGATAATATCAGGAATGATAGGATATAGCTACGAGTCGACTTGAAAAACTATGGCTGTGTTCACTGAAGCAGAGGTTAAGGATCTAATAGATGTATTAGGGTGGTAAAATAACTTTCCACTGATCAGAGAATTGGTAACAAAGAGGCGAGTTCAGATTAGTACTAAAAATATAAAAAGGGTTCTCATTTTGTTTTCACACATTGGGTTATTATATGGAATGCATTATCACAAGTGGCTATCGAAGCGAAGTCAATTATAACATTTGGACAAAATTATATAAACACTTGGAGAAGTGAAATATTTAAGGACATGTGGACAAAGCAGGGAAATGGAATTAGAGAAGATAGCTCCAATATGAAGCTGGCAGACACAATGGGAGTAATAGCTTCATTCTGTGATGATTTTTTTATGATTCAATGAAAGCTTTGTCTAAAGAGACAAGGGCCATCTGTTCAGTTTACCAATCAAACTTTGCCAGAGCAACCATACCAAGAATTTGCATTTCCCTTTGCAAATTCCCATCACCATGGTGACAGTGACATTGATGGTGCTGGTGAGGGGGAGACGTTTACAAATCCAGCAGTGCAGCTTAGTGTGAAAGAGCTCCATGCCAAGAATATTTAAGCACATTGGACTTCCCTTCAACCTTTTGGCTGCAAAACTATTTGCTTTGTTTCTGCACCACCTGTTAATTGGGCCATTAGGCACAATTAGCAGTCTTTTCAGGAAATTAATCTTTTCCCAGAGATTACATTTGAACACTCTGCAGCCTTAACATATTGAAATATTATATTTATCATTACCTTAACATTTGCATGCTGTTTAAGCTGTTACATAAATAGCTGCTCCATTTACATGTATCAGTTTCTCATTTAGTCACTCTTCCTTTCAGCTATCTAATTTCACATTAGATCTGTTCATGCTGCCTTTCAGCTGTCACCAGAAGAAAAGACAGAGAAAAACAAAATACTTCCTCATAATTTATTAAATAACAATTGCCAAGCAATAGTGTTGTTTTTCTTTTCAATTTTTTTCTCAAAAATATCTTCTGAGAAGGAGCTAGACTTTATCAGGTTATCTTTGCACTCAGAACCACAATTGTGACATGATAATTCATTCAGGAATAGTTTCTGTGCATTATTCCTTTATATATCAAATGGATGAAAAAGTTTAAGGAAGAAAGAAAAATAATGAACAAAAGAAACCATGCCTAAATACATGGCAGCAAGCTGACCTTGCATGACAGCAGTCTGAGCTTCCACTGCAGCACTCAGACTTTGTATGGCTGTTGCTTGTGCTGCAATGGAAGTTGCGACATTGGCCGTCAAACGCTGCATCATGGTTGGTTCCACAAGTGGGCGAGTGGAGTTGGCCACCGCTTCCACGCTGGAAAGGATGGGCTCCAAGCTCTGTGCAAAGCCCTGTACCAAGTTGGAGCTGGACTTCGCCATGCTTCTTGACATTGAACACAGGCTTTCTGGCAGGCCTCCCATTGCACCAAGCATTTTGCTTTGCATACCCTTGTAAGTGGTTTTCTCGGGTGCACCGAAAACACAGATCTTACTACAAGTTCTGGACGATAGGGATTATATGGATAGATCAGATTTGGACACCCATTTGAGCTCAACCGTATTGTGTTTAATAGGATTAACAATAACACTCGCAACAGTACAAAACAATACAACAACCCTGGCTTGTCCAACAAGCCATACAGTGCTAAATTACCACGGTCTAATAAAAGAACCCTCCCATGAAATAAACTAACACAGCACCCCAGCACTAAACCCCTCTAAGGTTTGGTTGGGACTTACAATCACCCCCTCACACAGCTAAGTGGTCTTGTGGATGTGTAGGCGCAGGCAATATGCTCACCCCGATTGCCCGTTGTCTTGCTTGCAGCTTCTTCCTTTACGTCTTGCTCTGGTTCCGTACCACCGACACAGTATCCAAGTTCCAGTTTGAGTCGAGGTCCGTTGATGAGGGATGAAGAGCAGCGCTCAGCTTCTAGCGGTGTTCCGTCAAGCCAAGCCTCACTCGGGAGACTCGCTGTAGACTGATGCTGAGGAGAAGAAGAAAGCAGCCCCTGAACGGCTCTGATATACCCAAAACCCATCGCCTTTTCCTCCTGCCAATACTGATCGATGTATTGACTCAAGTGATCTGTCTGGACCCCCCTGTGGCCTGGAGTGACTCTTGACCTTTGAAATCTTTGTGAAAAATGATATTCCGTTTCCCTGCTCCCAGGCCTGGCAGCTGGAGAGACAATGAGTGCTGATTACTGGATGTCTGTCGTTTCCTGAGTTGATGGCCCCACTTAGCAGGTAATGGGTTTCAATCTCAATCCGAACTTGCTTAATTGGCTTATCTCCTGGAAGACAATGGCCTGGCCATCTCCTGCCTTCTACCAGTTTCGGTTGGGACTGTGTTTTATTGATAGTGTCTCTGAGTTACCTCTCGGGGTATTGTTCCCAGTAATCATGTTAGATGGTGATGACGTCAATCGGCCTGGGTTCCCTTCCTCCTAGCCTGTCAGTGTGAGATGGCCGTTTGCATATGAATGCACCTTAGTCAGGTTGGCCTGGCTTACAATCCGATTCCCTAAGTCACTCCCACAAGCTTGCCCAACAGTACAGTTCATTTCTTGGGGTTTTGGATATAAAATATGATTCATAAAACTGGCCAGAAAGCTGGTGCTACATTCCCCCCTTTGATATTTCATCACCAAAACTAGAAATATCACGGATTTCGTCGTTTTCTGCTGCGGGAGGCGCAAAACCGTACATTACTTATCAATTACACCTGGGGTCCTATTTCTTATAACAATTCAATTCGCCATATTTACAGGCAGTACAACTCCTGGTTACCCTTTTATTAGGGCCTCCCAACGATTTCGGAGTGCTTTCCTTCTCTTTTTACAGGATAACTTTAACAGATACAGCACCATGATTAGTTATACTTCTACTATTGTGTGTGAAACTATTCAGATCCATGGCGAGATCTCGACATTCAAACCCAAGTCCCACCAGGGCGGGGAAGCCATTTCTTTTATTTCTTCCCCCGCTTCCCTGTTCCGTTGTTCGAGGGTGTAGAAGTGTTTTTGAGAGAGTTCAACTTTCTTTATTAGTTCTGTGAGGTGTTCATAAGAACATAAGAACATAAGAAATAGGAGCAGGAGTAGGCCAATCGGCCCCTCGAGCCTGCTCCGCCATTCAATAAGATCATGGCTGATCTGATCCTAACCGCCAATCTACTATCTATCACAGAACCATCTCCTGCATCTAACAGAATTGCACACACGAAATAGGAGCAGAATCAGGCTACACGGTCCCTGGGCCCGCTCCACTACCCACAGGGCCATGACCGATCCGAACCTAGACTCATGTCCAAATTCCTGCCCGCTCCCCGTAACCCTGAATGCCCTTTACTTCTAGGAAACTGTCTATTTCTGTTTTAAATTTATTTAATGATGTAGCTTCTACAGCTTTTTGTGGCAGCATATTCCATGGACCTACCACCCTCTGAGTGAAGTAGTTCCTCCTCATCTCAGTTTTGAAAGAGCAGCCCCTTATTCTAAGACTATGTCCCCTAGTTCTAGTCTCACCCGTCATCGGGAACATCCTCCCCGCATCCACCCGATCCAACCCCTTCACAATCTTATATGTTTCAATAAGATCGCCTCTCATTCTTCTGAACTCCAATGAGTAGAGTCCCAATCTACCCAACCTCTCCTCATATGACCACCCCCTCATCCCCGGGATTAACCGAGTGAACCTTTTTTGCACTGCCTCGAGAGCAAGGATGTCTTTCCTTAAGTAAGGACACCAAAACTGTATGCAGTATTCCAGGTGCGGTCTCACCAATACCTTGTACAACTGAAGCAATACCTCCCTATTTTTATATTCTATCCCCCTAGCAATGAAAGCCAACATTCCATTTGCCTTCTTAATCACTTGCTGCACCTGCATACTAACCTTTTGAGTTTCGTGCACCAGGACCCCCAGATCCCTTTGCACTTCAGTACTCTCCAGTTTCTTGCCATTAAGATAATAAATTGCTCTAGGATTTTTCCTGCCAAAGTGCATCACCTCACACTTTCCAGTGTTGTATTCCATCTGCCAAATCTCTGCCCACTTACTTAGCCTGTCTATGTCCCCTTGCAGGTTTTTTATGTCCTCCTCACTCACTACTTTCCCTCCCATCTTTGTATCATCTGCAAATTTTGATATGTTACACTTGGTCCCTTCCTCCAAATCGTTAATATAGATTGTAAAGAGTTGGGGACCCAGCACTGACCCCTGTGGAACACCACTAGTTACTGATTGCCAGTCTGAGAATGAACCATTTATCCCAACTCTTTGCTTTCTGTTAGATAGCCAATCCTCTATCCATGCCAGAATATTACCCCCAATCCCGTGATTTTTTACCTTAAGCAATAATCTTTTGTGTGGCACCTTGTCAAATGCCTTTTGGAAGTCTAAATACACTACGTCCACTGGTTACCCTTTATCCACTCTATATGTTACTTCGGGCAGAGGAGGAATGTTTTCTACCCGGTATACCGGTGCTGGCCGCTGTGACCTGCCCATTACCGGCATCCGGAGTACAATCCCCATTACTGTGTGGTTGGACTGGCCACAATCAACTGGAACTGGGTAGGTCTCTGAGGCCAGCCGGAGTTGACACGGGCTCATCAGATTATCATACAGGCTCAGCGCGGTGAGGTGCCGGTTGCTAACCCAGGAAGGGACGCGACCTTGCTGCAGGCCCTCCAAATTACTGCACCCTTCGTTCAGCAACCACGCACCGTACAACACACACGCATCATTTCTAGCTGCCTGTACCGACGCATTCCGATCCTCCCTGATCAAACTATTGATCGTCTGAGCGTGCGCCTCCAGCTCGGCTATGACCTCCTTTAAATGTATGGTCATAGCCTGGTCCTCCCGTAACTCCGGCCCCTCTAGCTCGTTACCCTTCCCCAGTATCTTTCGCAGCTGATCCCTTAGAGTGTTGACCTGCATCTGCAGCTGTGCATCGTTCAAACTGTTTATCAGAGACGTTCCTGTGCTGAACGCTGTGGCAGCATCGTTGAACACCCCTCTCCTCTGTCTCCCCGAACCAACGTGACTGTTCGTATTAAATGTATATAACCCTTCCCGACTTTCATCTCCGTAACTTAGCTCGTAAAACTGGCAGAGCATCACTTTCAACAAGGTCTCGTAAAGCCTCTCCGTTTCTGCCGGACATCACCGGGGCAGCTGCACTCGGGTTAAATTCAAAATGACTGATGCTACCTCATAATGTACATCATGATACAAGATCTTTCCGGTCGGGACCAATAGTAACCCGTTTCTCGCTCCCGGTGTGGTGGCGGGACACCTAATCTCTGCTCCCTGTACCTATGGGGCTGTGGGCAGGGGCTTCCTCTCCTGTGCAATGAGTTCTGTGGAATTTACTGTGTTGGGAGGGTCTGGGATCACGCAGGAGTCCAAACTCCGATCCCATCCGATCCCGGCCCCGCAATCCTGCCATTGCCGCGAAAAGGCAATCGACACACCCGTCGGGCAGATCCGTTCCGACCCCCACACACACACGTAAATGCCCTGCTCCTCCTTCCACCACTCGTTCCAGCACACTTCCACTCCCCATTCGTCCCCGTAATCTGTCGGCACGTGTCGTCCCCCAGTCTCTACCAGTCCGCGGATCTGTTACCCTTGGCCTGGTCCAACTTTCTCAACCACCACCACCGTCCAAAGGGAATGTGTCCCTCACATTTTAAACAAACGCGCTTCCCCTCGGTCGCCCTAACCCGTGTGGCTGTGATCTGCAGCTTGGGACACGGTATGGATGCTTCCCCAAATGTGAAACCGGTGTGGTTGGAGTATCTAGTCGAATTCGACCCCAACCACCCCGGCCAGCTTCCCTCGTGGAAGTTAGCAGCCATCCCGTCCGTGTCTCCTGTCCTACACCCCTGAGTCACGGTGGGTCCGTTTCCTCCTGTGCAGCCGTAGAGGAAGGACACCTCGGTGTCTCCTCTCTTCATGTGTCCCGTTCTGACCAGAATTATGAGCACGCTCAATCTTAGGGTTGTCTCCATCTTACTTCTCCGGTTTCTTCTGATTTCTATATTAAGACAAACAGACAAGCAACACCGCTCTGTGCGAGGTTTCCTCCACAGGTTTGGCTTTCGTTATTTACATATATTTATAGTTCATTCTGCGTTATCGAGTGCCCTCGGTTAAAACCACTCCAGCCGGGGCCTCTTGTGGCTCACGGTCGGCGAGTAAGGAGGAGTCCACGGCACCCTAGGCCATGGTATCCGACTGCTTCTCCTTACCGCCCCATCCTCCGGGTCATCATCATCGTCCCACACCATGGGAGGAAGACCCGCATCCACCAGGCTCATTATCGTGCCCTGGTTTCTCATAGCCTTTGTTTTCCCCTCCTCGGGGTTAAACAACTTGCACTGGTTGATGTGATACCATTTTGTGCGTTTCGGGAGTCTCAACACATATACCATGGGGCTCGTCTTATCTACGATGTTATAAGGCCCCATGTACAGTGGCTCGAACGCCCCTACGCGGGCATAGTTCCTGACCATTACCTGGTCTCCCACCTTCCACTCGTGGGTTCTCTGGGGCTCTAGCAACAACCGATTTTTTCGGTGCTGGCTCCCCTGGTTACTGGCTGCCTGCCAGTGAATCTGTTTTAAAGTGTCAAACAGATTCTGGACAAATCTGTCCCGGTTTACCTCCCTGACCTGAGCTTCTGTGAGGACCGGCGCCAACACGTGGGTTGGGGTGCGCATAATCCTCCTGGTCATGAGCTCATGTGGGGAGTATCCTGTGCTTCTGGAGGGGCTGGCCCGGACACCCATTAAGACTAGAGACAAGACCGCGTCCCATCTCTGCGGGAACGGGCTTATCTCCTTCCTCAGTCTTTCTTTCAGTGTCCGGTTCATGCACTCCACAATCCCCGATGACTAGGGGTTGTGAGCCACATGCCACTTCCCTTGTATTCCCAAAAGTTTTAAGGTGGCCTGCAGCACCTGCCCCGTGAAATGGCTCCCTTGGTCGGACTCCATGACCTGTGGCAGTCCCCATCGGGAGAATGCTTCCTTCACTAGGATCCTAGCTGTCGCTAGTGCCGTGGCTGCTCAGCATGAGAAGGCCTCCACCCACTTCGAGAATACGTCCACCAGGACTAAGCAGTACTTGCTATCTGCTTTAGTGGTGGGTAGTGGTCCGATGAAATTGACCTGCAGGGACTGCCACGGTCCCTCTACCCTTCTGGTGTGTCCTATGGGGGCTTTTCTGCGCTGGGGATCGGGGTTGTTAGCCACACACACACCAAACAATTCGCACAGAATTCTTTGACTTCCTCCCTGAGATGGGGCCACCACCCCGCCTCCTCTACCCTTTGCCAGGTAGTTTCCAGCCCTGGGTGTCCCGCCCCCGGGCCCCCGTGGGCCAACTGGAGGAACTCCTCCCGGTGCTGTGCTGGAACTATCCAACGATCCCCTTTGAACAGCATCCCCTCCTTAACCGTGATGTCCGCTGCCCCGAACGGACCCTCTGCCGGTTCGCCGTTCTCACTTTTAACAAGGACGGCCTTAAGTACGGGATCCTGCGCTTGGACTCGTGTTAAGTCTGGGGCCAAAGCTACCCGCTGTGTGCCTCCCTTGTCCCGGATTGCTGCTACCGGACCTGCTTTGTACGGATCCCAGAATACTTCTTCCCTGGCCCCCTGTTTGGCCAGCTCGCCTGCCTTTTGGTTGCCCTCCCACTTGGGCTCTGTCTTTGAATGGGTTTTAACCTTGTGTATGTAGTAATCTCCCCGGGTGCCCGCGACTTTTAAAATTCTCCCTAGCAACGGTGCTGTCGCTAGGGGCTTCCCATCTGCGGACTTGAAACCGCGCCAGTCCCAAATGGCCAAGTACTCCGTGCATGAATTACAGGTGAACATGGAATCCGAGCAGATGGTATAGGTGGGGACTTCGTCGGGGTGGGTAACCACATACGCCACCGCCGACAGTTCGGCGTGCTGAGCGCTTAGGGTGCTGGGGAGTTTAATGGCCTTCGTTACCTTAGCTGTGGGGTCATAAATCCCGCACCCGAGTTCACCACCGAACTGGATCCGTCTACGTAGTTGTCCCGGCCTGTCGGGTGTATCCCGGCCCGGAATCCCACACCTACGTCCCACACCCCTTCTACAGTACACGCATGGGCAGTCCCTGGGTAGATTAAATTCATAGCCAGCTTTGGCTCTGTCAACCCCAGCACTCTCAGATTCAATTGCGAGAGCAATAAAGTCCAGCGAGCAATACGGGCACTATTCACTGTTCCGTCCTTTATCCTCCCGTCTAACAACATCTGAGTGAGGGTGTGGTGAGTTAGTAAAGTTATCAGGGATGATCCCGTAAAGAGCTGGGAGTGCTTTACAGCCCAGTGCATGGCTAGGAGATGCCTCTCGCAGTTGGAGTATCCCCTTTCCACCTCAGTGAGAACCCTTGAGGAGTAGACCACAGGTTGTAGCTTGCCGTGTCGCTCCTGGAGCAACACCGCGCTCAAGCTATCCCCGCTGGCTGCTACCTCCAAAAGGAATTCCTCACTACTGTTAATGGCTCCCAACGCGGGTGCCGTCTGTAAATTCTCCTTGAGGCGGGTGAACGCTTCCTGGCAGTTCTGGTCCCACTCCCACCTGTCTCCCTTGTGGAGGAGCCAAAACAGAGGGGCTGCCGTGGCTGCGTAACCCTCTATAAAGTCCCTGAAGTACCCTGTGAGTCCCATATCTTACCCCTGTTACATCCTTGGGGGCTGGTAACTCCTTATTGAGCACCCGATAGTCCACGGTGGCTCTCCACGACTGTTCGGGCTTCTTAACCGGCCAAAGTGGTGAGTTTACGTGGGTGGCTATCGGCCTCAACACCCCCTGTTCTATGAGGGATCCCAGTACTGCCTTTCTTTTTGCCTCATCTATCGCTCGCTCACTAGCCCTCACGGTCAGCCCAAGGAATTTGACTTCCTCCCGACCGATCTGGGCTTTCTTTGGGTTCACTTTAAACCCTGTCTCCCGCAACAGCCTCAACAGCTCGTCCAGCAGTGGCCCGTGCTCCTCCCCCTCCGCGGAGAACAAAAGCAAGTCGTCCACATACTGGATTAGCTGGTTGGGTCGGCTGAAGCCTTTGAGTGCATCGGCCATTCACTGGTGAAATATGGAAGGGCTGTTGTGAAACCCCTGGGGAAGGCATGTCCAGGTGTACTGTTGCCCTTTAAATGTAAAGGCAAATTTGTACTGGTCTTCCCGTTTGAGGGGAACCGACCAGATATCCAGCACCATGAACGTGGTTGCGGTCGCTGGAATGCTCCCTATGAGATCAGCAACAGCCGCCACTGTGGGTGCACAGGCTGGGATATTTTTATTCAGTACCCGATACTCCACGGTGACTCTCCACGACTGGTCGGGCTTCTTAACCGGCCAAAGTGGTGAGTTTACGTGGGTGGCTATCGGCTTCAACAACCCCTGTTCTACGAGGGATCCCAGTGCTGTCTCTAAGTCGGCTTCTGCCTCTCTGGGGAAACTGTACTGTCTCTGTGGCTGTGACATGGGGTCCCCTTGCACCCTGACTTCTACCCCATCACCCTGCCACAGTCGTGCTTGTGAGTGCCGAATGCGGCGAGGTTGTCCCGCACGTTCACCTGATACTTGGCTGGGGTTTTACAGACCAACTGCTCTAGGTCGTAATTCCCCTTGGGCTTCATAGTACACACACTACCCCTTCCTTCCCTATCTCTTGGGATCACTAGCACCTCCTCGGCTTTATCTGAATCCGCTGCCCCCCATAGGCAGTGATTCCTTAAATCCACAATCACTCGGTTGGCTAACATAAAGTCAGCCCCGAGGACTCCTGATCCTGGCTGTTCCCATTGCATCAGGACGCACTCCCATGTGGTATGGAGGGATCCTAGTTCTATGGCCAGGGGTTTTGAGATTGCCCCAGCCTGTTCATTCCCAGTGAACCCCCGAGTCTGAATGGGACCCTGCTAGACCAGGGTGAATTGGTCGGGTTTTTTGAATGGACCACTGTGCTGGAAGCCCCGGTGTCCACCAAATATTTCCCCTGCACCGTCTCCACCCCCATCTTTACTCAGGGCCTGCCCCACTCATCGTACGTGAGCGGGCACAGGTACTCAGGCTGGGCGCATTCTAGTCAGGGTGGGGGGCATACGGGTGCGGTAGGCGCTTCACTGCTCACGGCAGCGTCTAACTTGCCTTTCTCCTTCCCCATAGCCTTCCGTAGGGCGGCCACCAGAAGCTCGAACGACTCGTCGGTCGTCCCCTCTGCCTCTGTAACACGTGGCTTTTGCACTGGAGGACCCCCTGGGACTGGTCTCCCCCCTCTGGGGAACGGGCAGTCTCGTCTCCAGTGTCCCGTCTTCCCACACCCAAAACAAGTCCTGGACTTGTCGGTACTAACCCCTTCCTGTCGCCATTCCTTCCTATTACCCTCACTGGCTTTCATTTCGTGGACCCTTCCCTTTGGTTTGACCTCCTCCCTGGAATCAGCCTTAAAGGCCAGACTCAGCTTTCTGAGCACGCCTGCCTCCGTATTCGCGAGGTCCTCGGGGTCAAACCACGCTTCTGCCCTGACCCTGATCCTTGGCAAGCTGTTCGCCACAAGGACCCTGAGCCAATGATTCCTGGGGGCCCCTATCAACTGTGCGCGGTCGAGCGTCCCTCCAGTTGCCTTTACATACACAGGCCACAGCCTGTCCGCGAATGCATCTGGTGCCTCGCCGGCCAGCTGCCTAGTCCATTCTACCTGTAAGAACGGGCTACCCTGGGTATGCCCCATGGCCCTCAGGATCTCGTCTTTCAACCCCTCTGTGGTGCCCCCTCCAGCTTTGTGGCTGCGGATAAGCTCTGATACAATCCCCCGTCAAGGGAGAACAGCATCAGCCGGTTAATCTCGCCCTCACTACATCCGTTGACCCCCCCTACCTGTTCTACTTCCATAAGTGAACTGAGGGGTCCCCGTCCCGTTTGAGCTTGGGCGTCTCTGATAGCATGGCTTGCAGCTGAGGGGTTGTGTACGGGACCACGTAATCGCTCTGCAGCGGGCCCTGGTCACCGTTTGGTGCGGGTGGACCGAACTTCTGCTGCAGCAGAGGCCACATTGGTCTCGGTGGCGCTTCAGGCGCCGGTCTGTAAGGGGTTTTGTGTCGTGCTTGTATCGCAGACGGTGCTGGTGCGGGGTTAGGCCTTCGTTGCCTAATACTATTGCTTGCTCTGGTCTCCGGCCAGCCTTGTTGCAATAAGCACCTGTGAGTGGTTCGACCCACTCGCCCTTACGGTTCTAACACTGGACTTAGGTGCGAGAGCAGTAATGCAGAGAAAAACTCAAATAGACCCGGCTGAATAGTACGAAATGGAAATCTTTATTGCATAGCGTCCAAAATCATGAAGTACATGTCATAGGCGCAAATTAATGAGAGTACAAGTATACATACATTCATAAAGCTTGGTCTATGGTAATGAAGAACGCACGGCACATCGTAAAAAGGGGAACACATTATACTTTATCCTTAATAAAACCACCCTCCCCTATCAATACCTACACTACATCTAGATTTGTAGGATCGGGAAACATGCTCACCACTCGTGATACTTCGGAGAATTTTAAAGTGAGGCACTCGGCTCGTTTCGCTGCAGCGCCTGACTGTCACGTGTTTGGAGGGGTCTCTGTACCCCACTTGTTTATCTTCGCTGTTGCGACAAGCAGGCTGGGCTCCCCGTTGTCATGAAGAACTCGACAGCACTCGGGCCCGGCTGTAGAACTCAAAGAAAAGTCTTCCTGTACCGACACCAGTTGTCGGTAGAATTCGAAGAAGAGTCTTCCTGTCCCCGACACCGGTTGTCGGGAGACTTCAATGAAAAGTTCTTTCTTATATTTTCGGGCGCGGTCGGGGTTTACTGACCGTGGTGGCACGTGGATTCTTCTCCTCTTCTTCTCGTCTCGTCTCTTTGGGCCTTCGGGTCCAGACACCGTTTACCGACCCTCGGGATGGTGCACCCGGTCACCGGCCTTCGTCGAGGCGGCTCGTTCCGTTTGAGCTCCACCCAACATTCGAATAACCGTCCAGTGCGGCTAAAAGTCCAGAGTCAACAGTCCAGAGAAACACAGAAGGCTGCTCGTCCAGCAGAGTTCAGCCCCAGTCAAGAGTCCGCAGAGATAAGAGAAATAAGAGACGATTCGAGCGAATAAGAGTCGAAAATCAAGAGCATCAGCCGAGATAAGAGAAAATAAGAGAGCGATGGACATTTGTTGTCTATAGTTATAGTGCTGTGTTCCCTTATCTCCCGCCCAAATCTTAATGTTTGTCCTTTGTGAAATATTGGCGCTCAAAACTCCCAGCATGGGGTGATTCTTGTCTTTAACGGGTTTCGGTAGCACCTGAGACTGGCCAACTACCCGTTAATGTTTTCCCCATTGTCGAACCGGCTAGAAGCCTCCCTGGCTGGGTTTTGGGGGCCCCCGAATACTTGTTTAATCACCCGAGAATGGCTCTCTCATTGTAGAGCCGTGGGGGTATTTGCGTATTGATGTGTCTGGATGGGCCTTCGATTGCCCAGTACAATGGTCCTTACTTGTGCATGGAAAACGATTCCAGCACTCATATCTTTTGCTATTGTCACAAATGCAAACAGGTTGCATCCTGTCTTTATCAGTGCTTATCGAAAATGTTTATTCGAACGCCATCTTGTCTGCCCACTGTACTTCTGGAAACTTCTGCCACGATGCGCGGTGGCCATTTTACAGGCTTCTGTGTCCTGTTTAATCATGACAGTATTTCGTTTAAATAAACTGATCAAACGAATCTGCTTCTATCTCGTTATTTCGAATCGCGATAATTGCGAAACTTTACAGGTCGGACTTCCCTGTCCTGAGCCCTATCATCAGGCTCCTGACCCTGCTTGTCCCAGTCTACCCCGGCTTCCCCTGGTGACATTAAACAGGCCATACCTCTGGCTCCGGACAAGGCCATACCTTTGGCTCCGGACAAGGCTTGGGACCATTTTTGGATCCTTTCCTTACATTGTCCATGATCTGCTTTCTCATAGCCTCTACTCCTGGCTACTTTATAAGCTATCTTTATATCCCTTAGCTGGCCCTCCAAGCTGTCAGCTCTCGCTATTAGCCTCGCATTTTCTTCCCGTAGGGCCTGCTGGTTTACCTTGGCCTCTGTAACCCGACACTGTAGGTATTCAACCATGTTACGGGAGGTCTCTTCTTGTGCATGTCTTTCCTGCCTTTCTTCGTGCAGTTCCTCTAATAGTCTACTACGGACTACTTCCCTCACGTCTGATCTATCTTAGACTCTTTAAGTTCGTTCCCTAGCTTTTCAACCCGCCCCCTGAGCAGTTGAACTTGCTTCTACAGACACAGGAGCCAAATTGCTTTCTCCTTTGACTCCCTGTGATCCCTGCTACCTGTCCACTCTGCGGCCCTATCCTGGGGACTCTCAGAGCGCAGCATCTCCACCACCCATGGCTGAGACACATTAATCTTATTGAACATGTAGGAGGAAATCCTATCCTCCATTCCGGGTCTCTTGCCCTTAAAACTGTCCATGATCTGACACAAAACCTATCGTCCTGCTGCGGTTGCCAATCTCTGTAAGTGGTTTTCTCGGGTGCACCGAAAACACACCTCTTACTACAAGTTCTGGACGATAGGGATTATATGGATAGATCAGACTCGGACACCCGTTTGAGCTCAACCATATTGGGGGAAAAATTCAGTTGGTTGCACCTCCCGTTAGCGCCTTAAGAGGGCGCTAATGGGGCGCAAAGCAACGAGCGCCTGGGCGCGGCGATGTTTGCGCTGCTCGTGAAATTAACTGGACATTTTGCGGCAGCGCTAAACACTACCACCACGATCTCCTGCGCCGGCAGATCGTGACGTCAGTCGAGTGCGCAACGCCCCGGTAGCGCCCCAGAGCGGATATTGAGTGGCGCCCCCTGCCTTACCACCTGCCGCTAGCAGCGACAGGTTGAGGGGCAGCGTTTTGCAGTCAGGAAAGGACTGGGGGAGCGCTATTTAAAGGCGTCCGCTTCCTGCCTTTTTTTGTTGGTGACATTTTTGAACCACGCATTCTGAGAGAGAGAGAGAGAGAGACTTCTGGAGAGATTCAACGCTGTGTGAAGGAGTTTTGGGTACTGAGCAGCTTCTTTGCAGGTTCATTTTGATTTGCCCTTCCTTGTATCGATTTAGAAGAGACTGTGGGGGTTGCACTCTGAGCTCTTCCCTGGTACTCTCCATTGTTCTTTCCAGCAGATTTGATGTACAGGTCTCTCCAGGCCGAGATTCAAGGCTGCAATGAGCAGGATGTGGATGGAAAGCAAGATCAACCCACCCCTTTAAGAACTGGCTGGCGCCATTGTGTGTGTGTTCCATTGCTGACTGACATCACATGAGCTTCGTCAGCGCTCTGAGTTAGTGCCTCGCTCCTCGGCCTTTGCGCCTTAAGACAGATGTGTAGCACCTGATTTAGCGCTCCAATCACCTCCAGGGGCGATAAAAGTCAAGTTTGCAGTCGGAGGCGATAATTAGCGCCAGGCGCTAATCTTTGCGCCCGGCCGATAATTGCGCCCCAAATGGGGCGATACTGAATTTTTCCCCCAATTTGTGTTTAATAGGATTAACAATAACACTCGCAACAGTACAAAACAATACAACAACCCTGGCTTGTCCAACAAGAGATACAGTGCTAAATTACCACGGTCTAATAAAAGAACTCTCCCGTGAAATAAACTAAAACAGGACCCCAGACTAAACCCCTCTAAGGTTTGGTTGGGACTTACAATCACCCCCTCACACAGCTAAGTGGTCTTGTGGATGTGTCGGCGCAGGCAATATGCTCACCCCGATTGCCCGTTGTCTTGCTTGCAGCTTCTTCCTGTATGTCTCGCTCCTGGTTCCGTACCACCGACACAGTATCCAAGTTCCAGTTTGAGTTGAGGTCCGTTGATGAGGGATGAAGAGCAGCGCTCAGCTTCTGGCGGTGTTCCGTCGAGCCGAGCCTCACTCGGGAGACTCGCTGTAGATTGATGCCGAGGAGAAGAAGAAAGCAGCCCCTGAACGGCTCCTGATACACCCAAAACCCATCGCCTTTTCCTCCCGCCAATACTGATCGATGTATTGACTCAAGTGATCTGTCTGGACCCCCCTGTAGCTTGGAGTGACTCATGACCTTTGAAAACTTTGTGAAAAATTATATTCCGTTTCCCCGCTCCCAGGCCTGGCACCTGGAGAGACAATGAGTGCTGATTACTGGATGTCTGTCGTTTCCTGAGTTGATGGCCCCACTTAGCAGGTAATGCGTTTCAATCTCAAACCGAATTGGCTTATCTCCTGGAAGACAATGGCCTGGCCATCTCCTGCCTTCCACCAGTTTCATTTGGGACTGTATTTTATTGATAGTGTCTCTGAATTAGCTCTCGGGGTATTGTTCCCAGTAATCATGTTAGATGGTGATGACGTCAATCGGCCTGGGTTCCCTTCCTCCCAGCCTGTCAGTGTGAGATGGCCGTTTGCATATGAATGCACCTTAGTCAGGTTGGCCTGGCTTGCAATCCAGGTCCTCGGGGCTAGACTCCTGGCATTGATGTCCATGGCTATGTGCTCCCACTGCCTTTTGTTTGTGTCTGGAGGGCCTCCTGGCCCCCTGTGGATACAGGACATCTCTCCTACTTTCCACCTCCTCCACCAAGTCCTCCAGTGCAACATCCAAAAACTTTGACGCCCGTGCTCTTCCATGTTGTGCCATTCTTCACTGTTTCCCAGGTCAGATTCACTTCCTGCACGATTGCCAACAGCTGCTCCAGCCACAATGCACCTCCCCTTTAAAAGGTGCAGGCTAGCTTTAACTGGTGCTAGCAAGTTACGATATTGGCTCCCTGCTGTTGTGTCCAGCCAATGAACAGCGAGGTTAGCGCAGGCTGGATGCAGAGATCATTCAAATGAGCAGGCAGCATGAAGTTGGCACACTGCCTGCATTGCAATCAATGGGCGGGGGTTAGTCGTGCGTTGTGATCCCAGCGCCCGCTTTCAGGCACTATCCAATTTAGCTCCCTATATTTCTAAACTGTAATCCTGTCAAAGTCCATGATAATAAAGACAAACTCCACCTCGTCTGTGCGTATTTAATGATATGATCACGAATTACAATTTGTTAATAATTACTATTTTCTTGACTAATAACATCACTACTGGAAAGAGGAATATTTCAAAAGCAAAATAGAGATTTTAATTTTATTTAGCAACGCTCAAGTGTGACATACATCAAAATCCCTTTGTTTACGTAATTCAGGCTGAGGAATCCTGTGCTGTGTAATGTATTAACCATATAAATAATCCCATTCAAAAATACTCTATATTGAAGACATTAGTGATGTTGCATTAATTCTTCTTTTGACAGCAACTGAAGAAAGCATACAATGGACACCATCAGCATTAAATGACACTGGCACCTCCCAGCATTACAATGCACTACAGCACTTACAGCATGATGTTATATAACATTTATAAATGATATAAAATACCTTTTAGAGAAAGCCTCAATAAAGTATCCTGTTTGGATATTGTTGAAGTCATTCTGCTGGAGCAAGGTGAAGTGGCTCCAGTCACTGCCCTTGCCATTGGCTCAATCTTCTCCCCAGCCACCTGCTCAACCTGAACCAGACTGTGTGAGACACCGGCATCCTGTTCCTCTCAGATCACATCACCTGCCTGTGCTCCTACACTCTCGCCCTATTACTGCTGAAACCTTTATTGACACTTTTGTCACCTCTAGGGGGTGAATTTCCGTGGGGTTTCTCCCGCTTGTCCGCCATCACTTTCTTTCTCCAGTGTTTCTGCAGCCGTTCCACCAAAGTTACAGCGGACGAGCAGGAGAACCTCCAGGGAAATTCACCTCAATGTCTCCAATGTGCTATTTGCTCGTCTCCCAACCTCCATAAAGTCCAACTTGTTCAAAACTCAGCTGCCTATATCCTGTCTAAGCCCTGCTTGCCCATTATTGTGTCTTTGCTGATTTACATTGGCTTTCTGTCCCCCAACACATTGGAGAGAATTGTAAATTATTGACTGGGTGGTAACCTGGCAGAGAAATCACCCAGCAATTGAGAATCCGCCTGATTTTTGTTCAATTGAATTCAATGTAGCAAAAATTGTGCGTGTTTCGTAACAGGTGTACAATCCGCTTCAACAGGTTACCGACCAGGTAGCAAAGTTGAAAATTAATCCTAATGAATTTTAAATCCCATCCTCGTCTTCAATTCCCTCCACGGACTCATCCCACCCTATCTCCGCAACCTTCTCTAGCCTCATGCCCCCTTTCAAGCCTTCAGTCCTCCGACTTTGGCCTTCACGTCACTGTTGGTGGCAAAACCTTCAATTGCCTTGGCCTCAGTCTCTGGAACACCCTTCCTAAACCCCTCCACTTTTCCATTTCTCTCTCCACCTTTAAAAATATTCTCAAAACTCATTTTTTGTCCAAGATTACATCACATACCATAGTTTGGTGTCCAGTCCTTTTTCCTTTTATCTACTTTTTTCTCTCCATATATAAAGCACCTTGAGATGTCTTTTATGTTAAAGGCGTTATCTAAATACACATTGTTCTTTGGACTTTTGGTTTTCTTATTTTTCATTTTGTTTGGTGCATTGCTTTGATGGTTTAATTTGATTTTTTTCTTGCACTTTCTAAAATTATTTTTTGTTCACCTATTTCCGGGGTAGATGGGTTTGGGAGATTGCAAGCCGAAATTCGCAGGTTCAATGCCAAATTTACACCTGAAAAATGGGAAAACGTAAGTTGAGTTATTCCCCATTGTCTTTAAATCTAATTTGTATTCTCTCATTCCATCTCTCTCATTTTCTCTCCTCTCTTCCTGACACATTTCTTCTTTCTGCTCTCATTCTTTTCCTCTCTGAACCTTTCTCTTTAATTGCCCATTAAAAAGGTTCATTATAATAACTACTTTAATCATATTAAAGGTGTTTCTTGCTTTTCAAATTGTCTCACATCCCTCAGATTAGACCTGGAAATGGTAGCCATCTTTTTAAACATTATTTACTTTTAAATATTCACAATGTATTTATCAATTGCAGAAAGTTAGAATAATAACTGTGCATCTGTGGAATTGCCTAAAGTTCAGGTTCAAGTAGGGTTTATATACCGTACTGTATTCCCTGAGAGCTGTTGAAAAGTATTGTAGCTGATCCTTGGTACTATTAAAGAATGAACCTTCATGACACTTGTTTGTTTAGTTATTCCTCTAAGGGCTTATAGCAAGCAATTACTGTATGAATTTGGCATGTCGGTGTGAGTTTTGAAGTGCAGCAAGCTCTCTGGAGCTAGTAAGGAACATTGTACAATTGGGGACTTGGAATCCTGGTGGGCGTTGCCGTGGTAAAGAACCTGTATTGGTGTGATTAGATCCTTCTTTATATTCAAACATTCACTTATATACATCCAATTCCAGTGTAAAGCATGCCCGACATGTTGTCAGGTCATTGTCTAACAAGGGCCTTGTGGTCTATAATAACTGTAAAAGGAAACTGTGTTTAGAATTGTAAGCAGCTTCTT
This sequence comes from Squalus acanthias, assembly GCA_030390025.1. Lineage (NCBI taxonomy): Eukaryota > Metazoa > Chordata > Chondrichthyes > Squaliformes > Squalidae > Squalus > Squalus acanthias. The sequence goes on along the minus strand of CM059426.1, from coordinate 106,017,027 downwards.
GTCAAAGGTAGCATAGTGTTTCTCTGTGACAGTGAGGATGTGACTAGCATATGCAATAGCTATTTTATTTATGTCTTGAGCCAGTATTGTCCCAATAGCACATTGTGCTGTATTAAATAGTTCAATTGGCTGAAGTTTGGTAAAGTGATAACATAAGAACATAAGAAAATAAGAAATAGGAGCAGGAGTAGGCCATTTGGCCCCTCGAGCCTGCTCCGCGATTCAATGAGATCATGGCTGATTTGATCTTGGCCTCAACTCCACTTTCCTGCCTGCTCCCCATAACCCTTGACTCCCCTATAGTTCAAAAATCTGTCTATCTCCACCTTAAATATATTCAATGACTCAGCCTCCACAGCTCCCTGGGGTAGAGAATTCCAAAGATTCACGACGCTCTGAGAGAAGAAATTCCTCCTCATTTCCGTTTTAAATGGGCGACCCCTTATTCTGAAATTATGCCCCCTAGTTCTAGATTTCCCCACGAGGGAAAACATCCTCCCTGCATCTACCCTGTCAAGCCCCTTCAGAATCTTATATGTTTCAATAAGATCATCTTTCATTTTTCTAAACTCCAATGAGTATAGGCCCAACCTGCTCAACCTTTCCTCATAAGACAACCTCTTCAAATCAGGAATCAACCTAGTGAACCTTCTCTGAACTGCCTCCAATGCAAGTATATCCTTCCTTAAATAAGGTGACCAAAACTGTACGCAGTACTCCAAGTGTGGTCTCACTAACGCCCTGTACAGTTGAAGCAAGACTTCCCTACTTTTTTGCTCCATTCCCCTTGCAATAAAGGCCAATATTCCATTTGCCTTCCTAATTACTTGCTGTACCTGCATGCTAACTGTTTGTGTTTCATGTACGAGGACACCCAGATCCCTCTGTACCGCAGCATTCTGTTGACTCTCTCCATTTAAATAATATTTTGCTTTTTTATTCTTCCTACCAAAGTGGATAACCTCACATTTTCCCACATTATACTCCATCTGCCAAATTTTTGCCCACTCACTTAACCTATCTATATCCCTTTGCAGAATTTTTGGGCTGGATTTTCTCAATGGCGACGTGCTGGAGGCGGGACTTCTGGTTTCCGTGTTTCAGTCCCGCCCCCAGCGACGTCTGACCAACCACGCTATTTTCCCTTGATTGGCCTTGTTAAGCCCACCCTGCGGGCTTACGGGCCAATTAAGGGAAAGCCAGTGTCAGGTGACGTCAGCGTACGACGCTTCATCTGTCGAAAAATTTTAGACAGATGAATTGTCAGCATTTGACAGCTTTGAGAAGCTGTCAAACACAGACAATCTTTGTTCTAAGGTGAGCCCTTGCACACAGGCTCACAAAGACCTCTCTCCTCAGCAGAAAGCAGATGTCAGCATTCTGTCATCTCTGCCATTGAGATGAGGCACCTCCGGATCCTCAAAGGTTGAAGCCTGCAGAAAGAAGCAAAGGTAAGGAAACTTTTTCCAACACTTTACACTCACCTCTCATACTTACCTGTCCACACTTGCACCCATCACTCACCTCTGCAGCTGACATTTCGACCCCTCTCACCCCCACAGACCCACTGCTTGCCTCGCTGACCCTTGCAGGCGTAAAATGGGGAAAAGCCTCAAAACTGCCTGTTAACTACCTGTTAACAGGCAGTTAATTGGCTCTAATCCCCTTCCCGCCTCGAGGAGACGGGTCCCTGCGTGACTCGGGGACCCGCTCCCGGGAAGATGGCACGGAGGCGGGTTGGGAGCAGGGTCGGTACCTGCTCACTGTTTCTGCCATTTTCCCGGCAGTCCCGCCTCCATACCCGCCTCCCCAGGGCTGGGAAAATTTCCCCGAATGTACTCCTCACAACTTGCTTTCCCACCTATCTTTGTATCGTCAGCAAATTTGGCAACAGTACACTCGGTCCCTTCATCCAAGTCATTAATACAGATTGTAAATAGTTGAGTCCCCAGCACTGATCCCTGTGGCACCCCACTAGTTCTGTTTGCCAACCTGAAAATGACCCATTTATTCCGACTCTCTGTTTTCTGTCAGTTAGCCAATCCTCTATCAATGCTAATATATTACCCCCAACCCCGTGAACGCTTATCTTGTGCAGTAACCTTTTATGTGGCACCTTATCGAATGCCTTCTGGAAATCCAAATACACTACATCTACTGGTTCCTCTTTATCCACCCTGCTCGTTACATCCTCAAAGAACTCTAGTAAATTTGTCAAACATGATTTCCCTTTCATAAAACCATGTTGACTCTGCTCGATTGTATTATGATTTTCTAAATGTCCTGCTATTCCTTCCTTAATAATGGATTCCAGCATTTTCCCAATGACAGATGTTAGGCTAACTGGCCTATAGTTTCCTGCTTTCTGTCTCTCTCCTTTCTTGAATAGGGGAGTTACATTTGTGATTTTCCAATCCGCTGGGACCTCTCCAGAATCCAGGAAATTTTGGTAGATTACAATCCACTATCTCTGCAGCCACTTCTTTTAAAACCCTAGGATGCAGGCCATCAGGTCCAGGGGACATGTCAGCCTTTAGTCCCATTAGTTTGCCTAATACTTTTTCTCTAGTGATAGTGATTGTTTTAAGTTCCTCCCTCCCTATAGCCCCTTGATTATCAATTATTATTGGAATGCTTTTAGTGTCTTCTACCGTGAAGACTGATACAAAATATTTGTTCAAAGTCTCTGCCATTTCCCTGTTTCCCATTATTAATTCCCCAGTCTCATCCTCTAAGGGACCAATGTTTACTTTAGCTACTCTCTTCCTTTTTATATACCTGTAGAAGCTCTTATTGTCTGCTTTTATATTTTTAACTAGTTTACTCTCATAATCTATCTTCTCCCTCTATTATTTTTTTAGCCATCCTTTGCTGGTTTCTAAAAATTTCCTAATCCTCTGGCCTACCACTAATCTTTGCAACATTGTATGCCTTTTTCTTCAATTTGATACCATCCTTAACTTCCTTAGTTAGTCACGGATGGTTCATCCTTCTCGTACAGTCTTTCATTCTCACTGGATTAAACCTTTGCTGAGAGTTATGAAATATCTCCTTAAATGTCTGCCACTGCTTATCTACTGTCTTACCCTTTAATCTATTTTCCTAGTCCACTTTAGCCAACTCTGTCTTCATACCTTTTTAATTGCCTTTATTTAAGTTTAGGACACTAGTTTCAGACACAAGTTTCTCACCCTCAAACTGAATTTGAAATTCAATCATGCTATGATCACTCTTCCCTAGAGGATTGTTTACAATGAGATCATTCATTAATCCTGTCTCATTACACATTACCAGATCTAAAATAGCCTGCTCCCTGGTTGGTTCCACAATGTATTGTTCTAAGAAACCATCCTGAATTCATCCTCAAGGCTACCCTTGCCAATTTGATTTGTCCAATCAGTATGAAGATTAAAATCGCCCATGATTATTGCAGTACCTTTCTTACAAGCCCCCATTATTTCTTGATTTATACACTGTCCTACAGTGTAGCTACTGTTAGGGGTCTATAGATTACTCCCACCAGTGACTTCTTTTCCATACTATTTCTTATATCCACCCAAACTGATTCTACATCTTGATCTTCTGAGCCAATATCATTTCTCACCACTGCACTGATCTCATCCTTTATTAACAGAGCTATCCCAACTCCTTTTCATTTCTGTCTATCCTTCCAAAATGTCAAATACTCCTGAATATTCAGTTCCCAGCCTTGGTCACCTTGCAACCACGTCTCTGTAATGGCAATCACATCATACCCATTTATTTCTATTTGTGCCATCAACTCATCTATCTTGTTATGAATGCTGCGTGCATTCAGATAAAGAACCTTTAATTTTGTCTTTTTTCCATTTTTCTCTACTCTGACTCCATTTGCTGGTGCACTCTTAAGTTTGTATGCTCTGTCTCTTCCTGTCACACTGGTTCTCATTACCCCTATCGCTACCCTGCACTATTACCTTTTCTTTTCTCATTGACTTTCTAAATTCCCCTTCACCTGAACCCTCCCCTCCCACTATTTAGTTTAAAGCCCTATCTACCACCCTAATAGCAAGGTAATATAAGGCCTGTTTCAGAAAAAACCTCTGGGTCAGAATTTGCAGTGGGTAATAACAGCGAACGAACAACGTTCACTGTTATTACCCCTTTGAAACTGACCGCAACTTCAGGGTTTAGCGCATGTGCCTCCTAATGTGGAAATCCTGAAGTTGCGGTCAGTCATTCACTGCTCCGACACTGGCTGCGCTGTGACCCCACCCCATAGCTGGCAATCAGTGTAATCAGAGAAATCAGTGAAACTGATGAAATCTTCAGCTTTTCTGTGGTAATATCGCTGTTAAATGCCCCAGTAAAAGTTAAATCATGTTGGATTAGATGTAACTGGTGTTTTAACAGCGTATTGACTGCTAAACAAACGTCATGGCCCTGAAAACCTAATTTTAATTTTGTAGAGTGTCAAATTTATCCATTTTAATAGAAATTACAATTTTTGAGAAACTTTACAAAAGAATTTATATATATTTTTAAAGTTTGTTCATCTTTATTTCAGGTTTACCTTTTCTCCATGTGAGAGCCCCAATCTTTGTTTTGCTCTCTATAACATTTTAAAAAAAGTCAGAATAAAAGGAACTTGTTCACTTCCAGGTTTGCTGTCTGTGAGAATTCTGCATTGTGATTGGCTGCTTAGACAGCTTGTTGACATCACAGTAGCTTGCGCTATGGATTTCCCACTGAACTGCACTGATCTGAATTGAACGTTGGAAAAGCTGAACTTCTCGTCACAGAGATCACGAGATCTTTGTGGGAAGCTTTCTTCAGGGCCAGGAGCAAATGCCTTTGCTTTGCCACTGACCACAAATTACGGGCCAATCTTACTCAACTTACAAGATCCATTCACAGGATACAGATTCTGTACAAATCAGTGGAAGGGGATTGTTATAAGACCAAATGTGTTCATAGAGATCTAGTCATAGGAGAATGACCTATGAATAGTTCAATCTTAGTTGCTGATCATGCAATAGGCTAGTGCTTGACATGCTCTATATTCTCTGAGTCAAGGTGAAACCTTTATCTGTATAACCAAGAAAGCCAGATGACAATTACTGGGCTTCATCTTCAAACCAGCCACCCTCGAGATATATTTCAGCAGCTCAAATGTTTCTAAAAGCTCTTTTGGAAAATAATCACACATGTTAAGTAAATAGTATTCATGAAGAAAATGTGCCATGAGTTGGCAGGGGCATTGATGAGCCTCACATGTGTATGAAGATATGGGGCTCGAACATAATTCCTCGGGCCTGGGCATATCTCCGGTCTAATTGCTGGAGGGGAAGTCAGAAATTGGGGCAGAAGCTGGTTCCACCGGGGTACCATGCTATGAAGAGGAGGTAGTGAGATTCTGGTTTGGGGGTGTGGAGAGGGCTCATTATGAGTAGGCGTAGGTTCCTTAATGATCCTTCCAAAGGCCCCTAATTGCATCAGAGGAAAGGTAACTGATCCTGGAAGGGAACCCTTTAAATTCAATGCCACTGTCTCCTAGAAATACTTTTTCTAAATCTCCAAGGCCACAAGTATGAGGCAGGCTTTAGTACTGTAATATATAACCCCTTAGTGGACACAATGTATAATAGTATGATTATATAAAGGCCTTACCTTAATCTTGCCAGGATGTGGGTAGCCGTCCCGCACCGGGTCCCGTCTCCTTGGAGGCGGGAAGGGGATTACAGCCACTTAACTGCCTTTTAACAGGCAGGTAAGAGGATTATCCCCATTTTACCCATAAAATTGCAGGCTTCCTGAAGGCTCCGAACCCCGCCAGGGTCGCCGAGGCGAGTAGTGGGTCTGCGGGGGTCAGAGGGGTGCAAAAGTGTGCTGTGGAGGTGAGTGATGGGTGCAGGTGTGGAGAGGTCATTCTGTGAGGTAAGTGCAAAGTGTTAGAAAAAGTGTACTTATCTTTGTTTCTTCCTGCAGGCTTCAATCGTTGGGTATGCGGAGAGTCTCGCACCTCCGCGGTAGAGATGACAGATGGCCGTTGCATTCTCCAATGCAACAACCATCTAATTTCTGCAAAAGAAAGAGGTTTGATGAGGTCTTGAATTCAAGAACTCATCAAACTGCAGAGAATGTCATTGTTTGACAGCTTCACAGAGCTGTCAAACGATGACAATTCATCTGTCAAAATTTTTGACAGATGAAACGTCATACGCTGATGTTCTCTGTAACCGGCTTTCCCTTAATTGGCCTGCTAAACCCACTGGGCGGGCTTAACAAGGTCAATCAAGGGAAAATAGCGTGGGTTGGCCACAAATCGATGGACGCGGGACATCGACCCGCCAAGCAACAGTCCCGCCTCCAACGTGCTCCCATTGGCAAAATCACCCCCCTTAACTCTGATTCTCTCTCCACAGATGCTGCCTGACCTGCTGAGTATTTCCAGCATTTTCTGTTTTTATTACAGTATTCATGAGGTTGTAGCTGCCTCTTCTATAATTTCTAATTTAAAAAAATCTCAATTGTCCCAGTTTGGAGAAATTTGTATTCATACTTAGGACCTGGTGGTTGCTGCTCATTATTATCTATTAGTTTTACGATATATCTCATCTTAATTTATCTGTAAACATGCAGTAATGACATCACCAGCACCTTGAACACTCTGCTGAGAGTGTCAAAGTACACTGCTCTATTATCATTTCATCACAGTATCCTTCTTACATTTTTGGATCTTTTCTAACTTTCTTGTCCTGGATTACTTTGGTCTCACATTTTAGATCAATCTCATGGGTGAGTCCAACTCCCCATATTTTTAATTTTTTAGTGTTTCTATCTTTGCCTTGAGATCTAGGTAAGCTTTTGGTAACATGCTCAGGTTTTTGACAGCAAACCTGTCTGGTAATTGCTTTTAGCTACTAGATGTATCAAGGCTAGAATACTCAATGAGTACTTTGTATCGGTGTTTGCAAAGGAGGTGGATGCTGACAAAATATCGGTAGAAGTGGAAAAGGTAGAAGCAATGGAAGGGGTGAAAATTGATAGACAGGATGTACTAGAAAGGCTGGGTATGCTTAGAGTGGACAAGTCACCTGGTCCAGATGGCTTGCATCCCAGGTTGCTAATAGAATTGGGGGCGGAGATAGCGGAAGGGCTTGCCATAATTTTCCAATCTTCCCTAGATGCGGGGGAGGTGCCTGAGGATTGGAAAGTGGCAAATATGATACCATTGTTCAAGAAAGGGTGTAAGGACAATGCTAGTAACTACAGGCTGGTCAGTTTAACATCAGTGGTGGGTAAAGTTTTAGAAACAATAATCAAGGAAAAAATTAACGGGCACTTGGAGAGGTTTAAGCTAAGTAAGGAGATGCAACACGGATTTGTAAAAGGCAGATCGTGTTTGACTAATCTAATTGAATTTTTTGATGAAGTAACAGGGAGGATTGATGAAGGGAATGCAATGGATGTTGTCTACATGGATTTTCGGAAGCCGTTTGACATCGTACCACATAGAAGGCTGGTTAACAAAATTGAGGCTCATGGAATGGTGGGTCAGTGGCAGCTTGGATAAGGGATTGGCTTAAGGACAGAAAACAGCGAGTTGTGGTAAATGGCTGTTTTTCAGACTGGAGGATGGCAGACAGTGGTGTTCCCCAAGGGTCAGTGCTGGGGCCACTGCTTTTTTTGATATATATAAATGACCTGGATATTGGAATACAAAGTAGAATTTCTAAATTTTCCGATGACACCAAACTTGGGGGTGTGGCAAACAGTGATGATGATACCAATCGACTGCAACAGGACATAGAAAAGCTAGCAGAATGGGCAGACAAGTGGTAGATGGAATTTAATACAGAGAAGTGTGAGGTGATGCATATTGGCAGAAGGAACAGGGAGAGGCAATATACACTTAATGGCACAGTTTTAAAGAGTGTGCAGGGACAGAAGGACCTGGGAGTTAATGTGCATAGGTCCCTGAAGGTGGCGGGACATATTGAGAGAGTGGTTAACAAAGCATATGGGATCTTGGGCTTCATAAATAGAGGTATTGAGTACAAAAGTAGAGAAGCTATGCTGAACCTTTATAAAGCGCTGGTTAGGCCACAACTGGAGTATTGCGTCCAGTTCAGTTAACCGCACTTTAGGAAGGATGTGAAGGCCCTTGAGAGGGTGCAGAGGAGATTTACCAGAATGATTCCTGGGATGGGGGATCTTAGTTACAAGGACAGGTTGGAGAAGCTGGATTTGTTTTTATTAGAGCAAAGGAGGTTGAGGGGTGATTTGATAGAGGTGTACAAGATTATGGCGGGTTTGGATAGGCTAGACGGGAAAAGGCTGTTCCCACTAGTTGATGGTACAAGGACTAGGGGACACAGATTTAAGGTTGTGGGCAAGAGATACAGGGGGTATTGTGAGGAAAAACTTTTTTACGCAGCGAGTGGTGAGGACCTGGAATTCGCTGCCGATGGAAGTGGTGGAAGCGGAGACACTCAATGTTTTCAAGGGGAGACTGGATAGGCACTTGAGGGAAATTTGATGGGCTACGGGGATAGAGCAGGGGAATGGGACTGACTGAAATGCTCTACAGAGAGCCGGCACGGACTCGATGGGCCAAATGGTCTCCTTCTGTTATGACTCTATGATGACACCTCCATAAGTTCTCACTCTAGTCTTCAGAAGTGGTGTAGTATCATCATCCAGTAACATTATTAAGCAAATGTATTAAACAAAAAAATTGAACAAGCACATATAAGCATCAGTTGTTTAATTTTGTTATATATTTACAGTAGATGTTGTTCTGACTAACTCAAGTGGACAAATAATAAGATAATTTTTAGAAATGAACTAAAACTTTGTAAATAATTTCAAAATAATGTAGAGTGTGTCTTTTCCTTAAATTATTACCACTGTGGGACACTAATTAATTGATCCTGTTTCTTATAAATTCTAAACTGATTTTCTCTCTTTCTGGAGTTTCAAACTAATTGGTTAATTTCAAACCTACTCTCTGATTTGAACAGGATAGCTCCTTTTTATATTCTGGAAAAGTTACTGGGACATCTGGATTTTGAAAATCTGACAATTCCAATTTTAAAAAGAATTCTTGGTCATATGCAAACTGAACTAATTACACATCATTGTTTAAGTTTGAATTATTCCACTCCCCAGTCTGTAACTGACAATCATTGCAATAATGGGCCCATATTCTCCGATCGGAGGCTTCCTGCGTGCGGAGGCCTCCGATCTGGAAAAAAAATCTACGGACTTACCTGAGGGCTCCCGAGGCGCCTACACTTCCACTCCTGGGCCTCTCCAAACTCGAAATGCGCAGGGCCCACGTTTCCCAGGGGAGCATGCAGTTCGCAAGCGTCCCTGGGATCATGTGGGCCATGGGGAGCCAATAGGAGAAGGGAATCTCCCTTCATACACTTGACAGATAGAACTGTCAAATATATGAATAGAGATCACCCCAAAAACACTGTACAACATGAAATAATTTTTTTTTTAAATCACATTTTTAAAATGAGTTGAAATTACATTAAATTAAATATTTTAAACAAAAATTTAATTTTTTGAAAAAATAATTAAAGTTTTTTACGGGGCTAAAAATAAACTTACTTTTTTTAAAGTATTTTTAAATTATAAATCAGTGAAAATTTTTTTTTTTTTACTTTTTTCAACTCTTATGCTGGTAAAAGCAGGCCTCATGCCTGCTTTTACCAGGCGTAAGATTTCTAAGGGTTTTCTGAGGGCAGAGGTTCTCCAGAAAGCGGAACTATCCGCCCGCAGATGCCCTTCTCCAGGGCAGGCGTCCGATCTGTCAAGAGCATTCTTGACAGATCGGAAATACTGGTTTTCAGCGCATGCACTTCGCATGCCTGAAACCGGTATTTCCGATGTCCCTACGGGTGTGTACACACCTCGTACACACCCGTAGGCATCGGAATATACGGCCCATTGTATGAATATAAACTTGGTACAGGAATCTGAACTGTGAGGTTTTAAACTGCTTCGAACTGTTACTGGATTTAAGGGGACAGACACTAAATCAATAATTGGACAAAAATATCTATTTTTTGTTACAATCCTACATTAGACCATACAGTAGTATTTAAGAAAACATATACAAATATAATGCCACAAATATTTCAAGCCTATTTGTATCACCATTACTAATGAAGGCACAGAATTTTCTCTGCAAACATAGGGGGAGATTTCCAGTTGCGCGTTATATGTAGTGAAATCATAAACACATTCTTTATAAATGAATTTATGATTTTGCAGCATATAGTGCTGAGAGCGAAGAGAAAGAAATTACATCCTTAAAGGGGCACTGTCTTCCTGAAGAAATGTTGGGTTAAACTTTTATTTTTGTTTGGGAAAGGTGAAAGACCAGAAGAGCCATCCATCAATCTCATCACAGTGCTATCACATATAAGTGATTTGGTGCTACATCATCACATTATGTATTATCATCTTTTGGGTGAAACGTTAAACCAAGGCCCTGCCTGCCCTCTAAGGTGGACGTAAAAGGCACTATTTTGAAGAAGAGCAGGGGAGTTATCCCACGGTGTCCTGGCCAACATTTATCCCTCAACCAATATCACTAAAACAGATGACCTGCTCATTTATTTCATTGCTGTTTCTGGGAGCTTGCTGTGCACAAATTGATTGCTGCTTTGCCTACATTACACCAGTGACTACACTTCAATAGTACTTCATTGGCTGTAAAGCGTTTTAGGATGTCCTGAGGTAGTGAAAGGCTCTATATAGATGCAAGTCTCTTTATCTATCTAATAAACAAAAAGGAAATGCCATCTAACAGCGGGTTCATATAATCGTAGGGGGGGAAAAATTCGTATGCACCAATAGAATTGCTGGTATCAGCAGTAACTCGAGTTAAGGACCACTGAAAATGTTTCCCTGGCGTGGTTATGACCCAACGCTGAACTCAGCGCTAGGGTTGAAGTTGGCTGTGGTGATGTTAAGTCGGTGTTACACGCCGACTGACGTCACCAATCCATCATTTTTTTTGCAGGGCACTAATATTTACCGGCAGCGCTACGGGGAGGGCCAAAATGGAGGATGCCGCGGGACCTGCCACCAGTGGAGAAATAGCGGTGGCGGCCGCTCTTTCGCAATGTTTTGACGGGTGGCGTAAAGCCCCTGAATTTTTTGCCCATAGAATCATAGCATAGTACAACACAGAAGGAGGCCATTCGTCCCATCGAGCCTACACTGGTTCTTTGGAGTAATAGTTCATTAATATAGAGGTGTTGTGTAGTATGGTACCAAACTGTGGAAACATATAGGGACTAGTATTGAATCACGAAAGTGGAAATTCATTTTGGTTTGGATTCATGTCTTTGTTTTGGTTATATTGAGATTCCCCACCAATTACGCCAACAAACTTTATGTACTGTTTCAAACAATAAAAGGATAAATATTCACAAAGCAAAATATATTTGTAACAAATTTCCTTTCTTTACTGATGTTTACAAAAAAGCCCAGTAGTTAAGAAATATGGAATGACCTGCACATAACATTATTCTGCTGGAAACAGGCAATGGCTGACCATAATAGTAAACTTTAACTGCACTTTTAATTTTAGGTAATTCATCCATTTAGATCGTTCTGTTGTTCATTAGCAGTATAATGTGATTTTACTACATAGTAAATTACTAATTTGCTTTTAACAACTAATGTTTGATTTGTCTTTGCAATATATTTAATAGGCAAACTCTTAAATCAGATGAGAGTAATCAACTTGTAATAATTTACATATTTTCCAGCCACTATAGTGATTAACTTCACATCTATGAAAAGGGTAGCAACATTACACATCGTATAAAGTGTTTGTTAGACTTACTTTTAATTTTATGTTTTAGAGAACCGTCTTCATTTGGCTTGTTAAATGTTTTCAGTGTTTTTTGTACAATATATATGTATTCGTTTGATTGCTTGAAAAGAAAGAGTTGACTTGTTTAATTACTTCCTTTCATACTGCAGCTTCTCACAATTTAGATTATGACAATTAAGTGACACCAAGAGTCATGGTATTAATTGGTTGAAACAACCAAATAAAGATCCAGAGATATTGGAGGTACCCCGGGCAATCCTATCCCAGCTCTTACATTCATATTTGTCTTCTATTACTGGCTTAGCACATGCCAGAGTTGCTACCTATAGGACTATAGTAACTGAACAGAAATGCTCTTTACCTTCTTCTCCATCTTTATTTCATTGATGATTTTCTTCTCTCATCTTCCACCTGAAGTTTCTGAGTCTCTTTCTGAGTGCTGAGCACTTGTTATCTCCTGGCATCTTGGCCAAGTGTCCATTTTACATATGTAAGCTGTAACAGTTTTCCAGTTTGACTAAATAGGAACATAGGAACAGGAGTAGGCCATTCAGCCCCTCGAACCTGTTCCGCCATTCAATTAGACCATGGCTGATCCGTATCTTAACTCCATCTATCTGCCTTGGTACTGTAACCCTTAATACCCTTGCTGAACAAAAATTAAATTGCTCTTGCATTTCTTACAGCTTATTCTTACTGTAACCCAATCTCTGCGCCTTGTATCAGCCCCTTGCTCTAATATAATTTCCCCAGCATGCTCTTTGTGCACTTCCAGCTGGTCATTTTGCTCAGCTGTCTCTCCTAGTGGGGCAATTTTAACATTGTGCTTTAGTGTAACATGGGCGTTTATTGATTTAGCTGCCTATGGTACACACAGCTGATTTTCCTTTCCGTTGAAGTCAATGGAAGGGAAAATCGGGCGGGATGTAGAATGGGCGGCCAATTCGATAGCGCCCATTTTACACTACTGACCAAAGCTAAAATGACCCTCATTGAGTCCAATAACAGTCACATATTACAGAGGAAGTGACTTGAGAATGACTGTTTGAGGGTTCTGGAACCTGATAACCAGATGACAAACCAGTAAAGTCAGTTGATAGTGGGCATCAGCCCACAAAACTTCTCATAAATCAGCACTAATTTGTCAACAGTTTAAAGGAAACTGTGAACTTTTTAAAACATGTGCTAAACAGGAACTGATAGGGGTTAATGTAGAAAAGAGGGAATTGGTTCTTTCCCCACCAGTGTGGTCTTGACGCCTACAAAGTCCTTTCAAACAGTTTTGTAAAGATATATTGTGATAGTGCAATTAGCCTTCCTGAAGGGTATGGACAGCACATGCAACTAATTTGATTCAGAGTTCACTACAAAACAGGACTAGGCCGATGCCAAAAAAAGGTCAACAGGACCCTTCACAAAACAACTGCCCCAGTAGTGTATTCAGCTTAAATTCGATAAATTGTAAAACTAACTGAAATGTTTAGTTCTGCAGCCATTCTAACAGTTGTCATAATTAGCCTAATAAATGTGAAAAACGGCCACATAGTTCTCTCATTGTGAATGGATGAATGGAAACAACTGTAAGGAAAGAAAAAGAAAAAAAAGTTGATTGTGCATCGAACGTTATTTAGACCTTTTGCTAGAGTGAACTCTTTACATTCTATTTAACCATCATAATATCTGTATATTTTTAATTTATACATAATAAGGACCACTTACACAGCATTTTGGGCTAAAAATTGAGTAGTGCCCCTAACTTCACCGGGGTGCTACTTTCCCGGAAAAATTAGCGCCCCTGCGCCGGAAATTGAGTGGTTGCGCCCCAAGAGGGAAGCGGGGCGCTACTGGAAGCGCCCCGCATCCCTCTTGGGGCGCTGCGAGTCAATATCACGGTACTACGTGCCGCGGTATTGCAGGCCTTCCTCCCCTTCTTAAAGGGGAGGGGCCTTGCTCAGGGCGACCTGGGGCCCAGCTGGGCCCCTGGGGATCGGGAGTGCCGGCAAAAGAGCCCGGCACTCAAGAGAAGTGCCGGGCTCTTGCAGCGCAGCCAGCACTCCGCGGGGGGAGCAGTTCAGGAGGCCTGGGACGGGAGCGTATGCAGGTGCTGGCAGGCGGCCAGCAACAAAAATGGCCGCCCTGCATCTCGCCTTTAAATTGCGCCTCCCCGGCCGCAGGTAGACCCCCCTGACCCCATCAGACATAGCGTCCGGTGGTAAGTCAGGGGGCGCTCCCGAAGATCACGGCCAGGGCGCGAGCGAGGCACTGCGTACGGCAATGACGTCATCGCCGGCGGCGCAGCGCTGTGGGGCACTACCGGTTAGCGCCGCCGCTAACCTCCCGCTGAATTTCACAGGAGGCGTGGGCGGAACCGAGCCCGGGTGCTAGTTGCTTTGCGCCCCGTTAGCGTCCTCTTAGGGCGCTAATGGGAGGGGCAAAGCAACCCAATTTTTCCCCCTTTATGTTTAATCCTCCACCATCATTCACGACTGGATTGCCACAATTAAACAATTAACGGGAGGAGGAGGCTCCATGAACATCCCCATCCTCAATGATGGCGAAGCCCAGAACATATGGGCAAAAGACAAGGCATTTGCAACCATCTTCAGCCAGAAATGCCGAGTGGATGATCCATCTCGGCCTACTCCTGAGGTCCCCACCATCACAGAAGCCAGTCTTTAGCCAATTCGATTCACTCCACGTGATATCAAGAAAGAGCTGAGCGCACTGGATACAGCAAAGGCTATGGGCCCCGACAACATCCCGGCTATCGTGCTGAAGATTTATGGTCCAGAACTAACCGCTCCTCTAGCCAAGCTATTCCAGTACAGCTACAACACTGACATCTACCTGACAAAGTGGAAAATTGCCCGGGTATGTCTTGTCCACAAAAAGCAGGACAAATCCAATATGGCCTAATCAATCTACTCTCAATCATCAGCAAAGTGATGGAAGGGGTTGTTGACAGTGCTATCAAGCAGCACTTACACACCAATAACCTGCTCACCGATGCTCAGTTGGGTTCCACCAGGACCACTCGGCTTTTGACCTCATTACAGCCTGAATTCCAGAGGAGAGCTGAGAGTGACTGCCCTTGACATCAAGGCAGCATTTGACCAAGTCACTAGAGGAGCTCTAGTAAAATTGAAGTCAATGGGAATCAGGGGGAAACTCTCCACTGGCTGGAGTCATAAC
Source organism: Squalus acanthias (assembly GCA_030390025.1). Taxonomy (NCBI): domain Eukaryota; kingdom Metazoa; phylum Chordata; class Chondrichthyes; order Squaliformes; family Squalidae; genus Squalus; species Squalus acanthias. The sequence goes on along the minus strand of CM059426.1, from coordinate 106,001,990 downwards.
TAGCGCAAAGGAAGATGATTGTGGTTGTTAGAAGCCAATCATCTCAGCCCCAGGACATTGCTGCAGGAGTTCCTCAGGGCAGTGTCCTAGGCCCAACCATCTTCAGCTGCTTCATCAATGACCTTCCCTCCATCATAAGGTTAGAAGTGGGGATGTTCGCTGATGATTGCACAGTGATCAGTTCCATTTGCAAATCCTCAGATAATGAAGCAGCCCATGCCTGCATGCAGCAAGACCTGGACAACATTCATGGTTGGACTGATAAATGGAAAGTAACATTCACGTCACACAAGTGCCAGGCAATGACTATCTCCAATAAGTGAGAGTCAAACCACCTCCCCTTGACATTCATTGGCATTTCCATCATTAAATCCCCCACCATCAATATCATGGGGTCACCATTGACCAAAACCTTAACTGGACCAGTCACATAAATACTGTAGCTACAAGAGCAGATCAGAAGCTGGGTAATCTGTGGTGAGTGACTCATATCCTGACTCCCCAAAGCCTTTCCACCATCTACAAGGCACAAGTCAGGAGTGTGATGGAATACTCTCCACTTGCCTGGATGAGTGCAGCTCCAAAAACACTCAAGAAGCTCGACATCATCCAGGGCAAAGCAACCCTATTGATTGGCACCCCATCCACCACCTTAAACATTCACTCCCTCCACCACCGGCGTACCGTGGCTGCAGTGTGCACCATCTATAAGATGCATTGCAGCAACTCGCCAAGGCTTCTTCAACAGCACCTTCCAAACTCGCAACCTTTACCACCTAGAGCAGCAGGCGCATGGGAACACCACCACCTGCAAGTTCCCTTCCAAGGCACACATCATCCTGACTTGGAAATAAATCGCCATTCCTTCAACGTTGCTGGGTCAAAATCCTGGAATTCCCTCCCTAACAGCACAGTGGGAGTAACTTCACCACACGGACTGCAGCGGTTCAAGAAGGTGGCACACCACCACCTTCTCAAGGGCAACTAGGGATGGGCAACAAATGCTGGCCTTGCCGGAGATGCCCACATCCCGGGAACAAATACAAAAATGATAGAACAAAAGTAGCACAAAATTATTTCCCCCATTCTTTCTACTATTGCCCCAATCCATGTTACTTATACAAAAGTGCTTGTACAAAAGTGAAGTTGGCAATGCACATGGAATATCTTGGATTTGAAGCAATCATCAATTTTCATAAACAAATTTGTATTACTTTTTACTGTTTAATCAGACAAACACAGCTCATCATTCATGTCAGCATCAAAAAGTGAAAATTAATTTTCTACGGAATTTTTAAAAAAGCCCATCAAAGTGTCTTGTGAATTAAGGGTGACAGTAGTGTTTGCTGAACTCATCAAGGTTGATTTTCTCTCTGTTAAATTCCCACTTATTTCATTCCATTGCAAGCTAAATGATTTGTAGAATGAACTACATCAAAATCAATTTTGACTTAGTGCATATAATGATGTGAGCACATGCACATTGCTTAACCTATTGAGAAGCTGGAAGTCTCATTTCCATAATATGAGATGAAGGGAGGGAAACTTGTCTCATTACCCTTTAAAGGTAAACGTGCAGAAAATTAACCTTCACAAATTAAAGCAAGAGTTGTAGCAAAATATTCCTTGCTCGCACCTTATGGATGTATTATTTATTAGCCATTTGGTAACCCATCTGCTGATCATATCTGAGGATGATAATGCCCAATAAAGGCTTTTTGTAACTACAATGGTGAAAGCACCACTGTGTTTTATGGGATGTAAACATGTCACTTATCCATAAGAAAGAAAAAGACCTATTGGACTGCACCTGTTACAGATCGAGTTATCTGCCAAACTGTGACACTAGTGTTCCAGCCAAAATGCTAGGACTATACTCCGCTGAAACAACCATAGTTGCTCTGGGTTAGATTAGGTTTACTCAGGACTGTTTGTCATTCCAAATCTGTTAAGGGTTCTCTGTAAATTCAGCGTTCTATGTTGGTGTAGGATTATCGGTCAGTTTAAGGTTTTTGGGTTATCTTTGGGTTCTGAGTTGATTCAGGAAATTACACGATGCATTGGCACGTCCAATTTAAATTGAAATTTGTTTCACATAAAAATGATATGCATACTGAACTCCGTTCACATATGCTTTTGCCTGCCAGGATTAGGAAGTCGCTCAGGGTGTTCTGTAATGTGTTAATAGAATTGGATGGGAGGGAACATTATTTTTACTTAATTTTTCTGTTGCAAAAATTATTGGCCAAACTCTGCATTCAAACATGCAATTCATTTACATTGATCAGTATTAAATTTAATTTGCTACTTGTTTGATTCATTATATAAACAATAAATAAGAAACTATTTTGTTGGAAATCCAAAATGAAAATTTTCCAGCCTCAATAAGCCCAAGTAAGATATATTCCTCCTCCATTCAAGATAATAACAACTTATAGTTATTAACATTGTCTAAAGTATGCAGGTAGGTAAAATATTGGCATCAGGTCATTCTCCAAATACAGATCAGGACAATCAAATCCCAGAGTTTGCATTTATACTTGTGGAAATATATATTATTATTTAAATTGGTGTAATTCCGAACTGATCATGGAGGCTACCTTTATGTACGGCTCCACAGAAATCTGCTTAATGCCCAATCTTTTTGCTAAATTGTACCAAGTATAAGATAGAATATTTACCACACATATAGCAATAACCTAATCCTAATTGGTCAGGAACGTAGCAACAGGAGTAAGCCATTCAGGCCGCAAATATCTGATATTCACTGACTGCAGGCAAGACCCTACCAGCGGTGCAGGCCTTTGTAAATTTTACCCTCTAGTGCCCGCAGCAAGCACTCCTAGGTCAGGCATGGCACTGCCAGATGCAGAGTAAAGCTCCCTCTACTTTGCCACCACAATCTCAGAATATCACTCTGGCTACACCAGTGTGACATTTTGTATTTCACACGTCAGCCATCCGGCGGCAACAACAAGAAAAATTATGGCCCTGAAATTCTATAGGGGCTCTCCCGATCTCCCAGTGTGATGCATCGGCACATCCAATAAGGTGGATGAATTAGCTGCACAAATAGAGGAAAACAAATATGATTTGATTGGGATTACGGAAACATGGCTCCAGGGTGGCCAAGGCTGGGAACTCAACATCCAGGGGTATTCAATATTCAGGAAAGATAGGCAAAAAGGAAAGGGAGGTGGGGTAGCATTGCTGGTTAAAGAGGGGATTAACACAATTGTAAGGAAGGATATTAGCTCTGATGATGTGGAATCTGTATGGGTAGAACTGAGAAATACCAAGGGGCAGAAAACGTTAGTGGGAGTGGTATATAGACCTCCAAACAGTAATGCGGAGGTTGGGGATGGCATTAAAAGGGAAATTAGAGAAGCGTGCAATAAGGGCACAGCAGTCATCATGGGTGACTTTAATCTACATTTAGATTGGACTAACCAAATTAGTAACAATACAGTGGAGGAGGAATTCCTGGAGTGTTTACGGGATGGTTTCCTGGACCAATATGTCGAGGAACCAACCAGAGATCAGGCCATCTTAGACTGGGTATTATGTAATGAGAAAGGATTAATTAGCAATCTTGTTGTACGAGGCCCTTTGGGTCGGAACGATCATAATATGATAGAATTCTTCATTAAGATGGAGAGTGAAGTAGTTGACTCAGAGACTAGGGTCCTGAATTTAAATAAAGGAAACTACGATGGTATGAGGCGCGAGTTGGGTAGGATTGATTGGGGAATGTCACTCAAAGGGTTGACGGTGGATAGGCAATGGCAAACATTCAAAGACCGCATGGATGAACTACAGAATTTGTTTATCCCAGTTTGGCATAAGAATAAAACAAAAAAGGTGACTCAACCGTGGCTAACAAGGGAAATTAGGGATAGCATAAGATCCAAGGAGAGGACATATAAATTGGCCAGAAAAAGCAGCAAACCTGAGGATTGGGAGCAGTTTAGGATTCAACAAAGGAGGACAAAGGGATTAATTAAGAAGGGGAAAATAGAATATGAGAGGAAGCTTGCAGGGAACATAAAAACTGACAGTAAAAGCTTTTATAGATATGTGAACAGAAAAAGATTGGTGAAGTCAAGCGTAGGTCCCTTGCAGTCAGAATCAGGGAAACTTATATTGGGGAACAAAGAAATGGCAGACCAATTAATTACATATTTTGGTTCTGTCTTCACAAAGGAGGACACAAATAACCTCCCAGAGATGTCAGGGAACATAGGGTCTGATGAAAGGGAGGAACTGAAAGAAATCAGTATTTGTAGGTAAATGGTGTTAGGGAAATTGATGGGATTGAAGGCCGATAAATCACCAGGGCCTGATAATCTACATCCTAGGGTACTTAAGGAAGTGGCCCTAGAAATAGTAGATGCATTGCTGATCATCTTCCAACATTCGATGGAATCTGGAACAGTACCCATGGATTGGAGGGTAGCTAATGTTACCCCACTATTCAAAAAAGGTGGTAGAGAGAAAGAGAGACATCGGTTGTGGGGAAAATGCTAGAGTCCATTATAAAAGATGTAATAGCAGAGCACTTGGAAAACAGTGACAGGATCGGACAAAGTCAACATGGATCTACAAAAGGTAAATCGTGCTTGACTAATCTACTGGAATTTTTTGAGGATGTAACTGGTAAAATAGATAAGGGAGAACCAGTGGATGTGGTGTATTTGGACTTTCAAAAGGCTTTTGATAAGGTCCCGCATAAGAGATTAGCATGTAAAGTTAAGGCACATGGGATTGGGGCAAGGTATTGACTTGGATAGAGAACTGGTTGGCAGACAGAAAGCAAAGAGTTGGAATAAACGGGTCTTTTTCCGAGTGGCAGGCAGTGACTAGTGGGGTACCGCAGGGATCGGTCCTTGGACCATAGCTATTCACAATATATATTAATGATCTAGACAAGGGAACTAGATGTAATATCTCCAAGTTTGCAGATGACACAAAGCTGGGTGGTCGTGTGTGCTGTGAGGAGAATGCCGAGAAACTCCAGGATGATTTGGACAGGTTGGGTGATTGGGCAGAAGCATGGCAGATGCAATATAACGTGGATAAATGCGAGGTTATCCACTTTGGTGTCATAAACAGGAAGGCAGACTATTATCTGAATTGCAATAGATTGGGAGAAGGGGAAGTGCAACGAGACCTGGGTGTCCTTGTGCACCAGTCACTGAAGGTAAGCAGGCGGTTAAGAAGGCAAATGGTATGTTGGCCTTTGTAGCGAAAGGGTTTGAGTACAGGAACAAGGATGTCTTTCTGCAGTTGTACAGGGCCTTGGTGAGACCACATCTTGAGTATTGTGTGCAGTTTTTGTCGCCTTATCTGAGGAAGGAGATTCTTGCCATGGAAGGAGTTCAGCGAAGATTCACCAGGCTGATACCTGGGATGGCAGGAATGACGTATGAGGAGAGATTGGGTCGTTTGGGCTTATACTCGCTGGAGTTTAGAAGAATGAGAGGGGATCTCATTGAAACTTATAAAATTCTGACAGGACTGGACAGACTAGATGCAGGAAGGATGTTCCCGATGGTCGGGAGTCCAGAACCAGGGGTCACAGTCTAAGGATAAGGGGTAAGCCATTTAGGACAGAAATGAGGAGGAATTTCTTCACCCAGAGGGTGGTGAACCTGTGGAATTCTCTACCACAGAAGGCAGTAGAGGCCAATTCATTAAATATATTCAAGAAGGAGTTGGATATATTTCTTAAGGCTAAAGGGATCAAGGGATATGTGGAGAAAGCAGGGACAGGGTTCTGAATTTGGATGATCAGCCATGATCGCCTTGAATGGCGGAGCAGGCTAGAGGGGGCCGAATGGCCTACTCCTGCTCCTATCTTCTATGTTTCTATGTTTCTATGTTTCTAGTTGGAGACCAGTGGAACTCCCTAAAAAATTGCAGAAATCCAGCATGACCAGGTGATGCTGGGTTTACGATGCAATTTTTGGGGTTGCACTGCTCTCCTGCCAAAGAACCCCGTGGAATTTCAGGGCCTATCTATTTACTGGCAATTAATGCTGTATTGTGAGCTGTTTCATGCTATGAACCCGAGGAACTGTATACTGGTTTGGCAGTGCCCAAATCCATTACATCAAGGGCATTCAGCAGGGAGAGGAGATTTTATTGCTTCAGTCTGGGCAGGATTATAACCCAAGTCCTGGAAGTAAAAGAACAATGAGTTAGCGTACCCAGTCTCCCTCTTCAGATTCTTTCCCTGGCGTCCAAATGAAACATAAAGGCCTTGAAATTCTACAGGGATTCTCCCAATCTTTGGCAAAAACCCTAGACTTGGCATAAATGGCTGAAAAGTTACAGCGGGAAACTGGGAGAGCCCTCGGTGGAAGTTTCAGGTCCAACTATCGATTGTGTGTTTGGACATATAGCTCAATGAAACATTGGCCTAAAATAACATTAATGTATTTATAAGAACATAAGAAATAGGAGCAGGAATAGGCCACTTGGCCCCTCGAGCCTGCTCCGCCATTCAATAAGATCATGACTGATCTTGGGCTCAAAGCCACTTCACTGCCCGCTCCCCATAACCTTTCACTCCCTTATCTTGCAAAAATCTGTCTATCTCCACCTTAAGTGTATTTAATGACCCAGCCTCCACGGCTCTCTGGGGCAGAGAATTCCACAGATTTACAACCCTCCGAGAGAAGAAATACCTTCTCATCTTAGTTCTAAAAGGGCGACCCTTTATTCTGAGACTGTACCCCAGCGTTCTAGATTTCCCCATGAGGGGAAACATCCTCTCTGCATCTACCCTGTCGAGCCCCCTCAGTATCTTATATGTTTTGATAAGATCACCTCTCATTCTTCTAAATTTCAATAAGTAGAGGCCCAGCCTGCTCAACCTTTCCTCATAAGGCAACCCCCTCATCTCTGGAATTAACCTAATGGCCCAGAAATTAAAGACGGAGCCTTCCTGCGGGGGTAAGGCTTCCCCGCGATATCTCACTGCGTGCCTGCCTTTTCATTCCGAGCTCACACGAACTTTACTTTCAAGACTGCAGCTGTGCAGTGCTTGCGTATCCCACAGACGCAGTTAATTCGTGCGAGCTGTGGGATCACGTGATTCAGTTAGAGCCAATGGCAGCACACCATCTTTCATTCATAGTTTTCACAGCAAGGGCTGTGAAAGCTATGAATCTATACCCCCCCAAAAGAACAGCTAAACCTCAATTAAATTTAAAAAAAACCCCATCACATTAATAAAATAAGTATAGTTAAATAAATTAACCACTTTAAACAAAAAATTAAATTTTTGAAAAAATTTAAAATCTTTTTAAAAGTTATAAAAATAAACTTACCTTTCTTTAAAGTCTCTAAAAAAGATATACCTGTTGAAAAAAATTCAAAATAATACTTAATTAACGACTTACCTTGTTAAAAGAGGGTCTTACGCCTCCTTTCTTTATGTGTAAAATCTTCCATGCTTACCTGCGCGTTCAAAGCACTAAGTGCACTGCGTGCGCGCAGCCTGTAGCGCACACGCGGTTCACTTAGGAACCGCCCCCTTTTGAAATCACCAAGTGCCGGTTTTCAGCGCATGCGCAGTGCATGCAGAAAACCGGCAATTGGAGACAGAATATGCGAGAGTACACAGTGCGTACTCTCGCGTAGTGAGACTAATTTTTGGGCCAATGAATCGTCTCTGAACTGCCTCCAATGCAAGTATATCCTTCCTTAAATAAGGAGACCAAAACTGTACGCAGTACTCAAGGTGTGGTCTCACCAATAACTTGTACAGTTGTAGCAGGACGTCCCTGCTTTTATACTCCAACCCCCTTGAAATAAAGGCCAACATTCCATTTGCCTTTTCGATTACTTGCTGTACCTACATGCTAACATTTTGTGTTTCATGCACAAGGACCCCCAGGTCCCTCTGAACTGTAGCATTTTGTAATCTCTCTCCATTTAAATAATAGTTTGCTTTTTTATTTTTCCTGCCCAAGTGGATAACCTCGCACTTTCCCACATTATACTCCATCTGCCAAATGTTTGCCCACTCACTTAGCCTGTCTATATCCCTATGCAGATAGTTTGAGTCCTCGGCACAACTTGCTTTCCCACCCATCTTTGTATCATCCGCAAACTTGGCTACATTACACTCGATCCCTTCATCCAAGTCATTAATGTAGATTATAAATAGTTGGGGCCCCAGCACCGATCCTTGTGGCACCCCACTAGTTACCGTTTGCCAACCAGAAAATGACTCATTTATCCCGACTCTCTGCTTTCTGTTAGTTAACCAATTCTCTATTCATGCTAATATATTACCTCCAACTCCACGAGCTCTTATCTTATGCAGTAACCTTTTATGTGGCACCTTATCGAATGCCTTCTGGAAATCCAAATACACCACATCCACTGGCTCACCCTTGTCCACCCTGCTTGTTACATCCTCAAAGAACTCCAGCAAATTTGTTAAACATGATTTCCCTTTCCTAAAACTTAGCTGACTCTGTTTGACTGCAGTGTGTTTTTCTAAATGCCCTGCTACTGCTTCCTTAATGAAGGACTCCAGCATTTTCCCAACGACAGATGTTAGGCTAACTGGTCTATAGTTTCTTGCTTTCTGTCTCCCTCCTTTCTTAAATAGGGGTGTTGCATTAGCGGTTTTCCAATCCGCTGGGACCTCTCCAGAGTCCAGGGATTTTGGTATATTGCAACCAATGCATCCACTATCTCTGCAGCCACTTCTTTTAAGACCCTGGGATGCAGGCCATCTGGTCCAGGGGACTTGTCGTCTTTTAGTCCCATTATTTTACCGAGTACTATTTCCTTAGTGATAGTGATTGTCTTTAGTTCCCCACTCCCTGTGGCCCCTTGATTATCCATTATTGGGATGTTGTTAGTGTCTTCTACAGTGAAGACAGATGCAAAATATTTGTTCAGAGTCTCTGCCATTTCCCCGTTCCCCATTATTAATTCCCCAGTCTCATCCTCTAAGGGACCAACATTTACTTTAGCTACCCTCTTCCTTTTTATATACCTGTAGAAGTTCTTACTATCTGTTTTAATGTTTCTTGCCAGCTTACTCTCATAATTCATATTCTCTCTCTTTATTATTTTTTTAGTCATCCTTTGCTATGTTTCTATGCTCAATCCGTTATTGTTAAGATACACTTTTGTTGCTAGATATTTCTGAATGAACCAGTAGATGCAGCTGTTGAAAATAAACAACTACATGATGTTTGAGCTTCATCTATGCAGTACGATATAAAAATAAAAATTGGGGGATTGAAAGAGATGATGGGAAATAGAGTTTTAATTGGGCCCAATAAAGTAACACAAACAAGCTGGTTAATAATGTTTGAAACTTCTGGCCTAGAAATGGGTCCAGGCAGCTCGGACTACTCAGTCCCCATATGGCAGGCAGGAAGCGTGCTCACATTTCTGGCTAGAAGTGTGCCGCCCGCCATTTTGGTTATGGTAAAACAAGAGGCATCAATTACCCACGCCTAAAGCAAGCGTCATACACCCAATTCCTAGGCCCTTGTGTCAACGGGGATGGGGTTTGATTGTCAAGAGCGGCGACAATGGGCAGGGGGTGGGTGGTCAGGAGCAGCGATCGGGTCCTTTAATGTGAGGTCCTTAATCAGGTAAGTTACTTATCATTTTTGTTGCGGGCAATCCCTCTTGCTGTTTCCCGGAGTTCAGCCCTTGCCAGTCTTACAGAAGATTGCCTCAAACAGACGTTAGACCCCTTATTTGCATAACACCGGCACGGCATGGACTAATAATGGGAACGGTAGCGTAGTGGTAATGTCTCTGGGCTAGTAATCCAGAGACCTGGATTAATGATCCAGAGACGTGAGTTCAAATCCCACCACAGCAACTGGGGAATTTAAATTCAGTTAATTAAATAAATCTGGAATAAAAAGCTAGTATCAGTAATGGTGACCATGGAACTATCGGATTGGCGTAAAAACCCATCTGGTTAACTAATGTCCTTTAGGGAAGGAAATCTGCCATCCTTACCTGGTCTGGCCTATATGTGACCCCGGACCCACAGCAATGTGATTGACTCTTAACTGCCCCTGAAATGGCCTAGCAAGTCAGTTGTAACAAACCGCTACGAAACATAATAAGAATAAAACAATCTGTAACCTCATGGCCCGGCATATCCCTCACGATACCCTTACCACCAAGCCAGGGGAACAACCCTGGTTCAATAAGGAGTGTAGAAGAGCATGTCGGGAGCAGCACCAGGTGTACCTAAAAATGAGGTGCCAACCTGGGGAAGCTGCTACACAGGACTACATGCATGCTAAACAGCAGAAGCAGCATGCTATAGACAGGGCTGAGCAATCCCACAATCAACGGATCAGATCAAATCTCTGCAATCCTGCCACATCCAGTCGTGAATGGTGGTGGACTATTAAACAACTAACGGGAGGAGGAGACTACATGAATATTCCCATCCTCAATGATGGTGGAGCCCAGCACGTGAGTGCAAAAGACAAGGCTGAAGCGTTTGCAACCATCTTCAGCCAGAAGTGCCGAGTGGATGATCCATATCGGCCTACTCCTGAGGTCCCCATCATCACAGAAGCCAGTCTTCAGCCAATTCGATTCACTCCACGTGATATCAAGAAACGGCTGAGCGCACTGGATACAGCAAAGGCTATGGGCCCCGACAACATCCTGGCTATCATGCTGAAGACTTGTGCTCCAGAACTAGCTGCGCCTCTAGCCAAGCTGTTCCAGTACAGCTACAACACTGGCATCTATCCGACAATGTGGAAAACTGCCCAGGTATGTTCTGTCCACAAAAAGCAGGACAAATCCAACCCTGGCCAATTACCACCCCATCAGTCTACTCTCAATCATCAGCAAAGTGATGGAAGATGTCGTCGACAGTGCTATCAAGCGGCACTTACTCACCAAAAACCTGCTCACTGATGCCCAGTTTGGGTTCCGCCAAGACCATTCAGCTCCAGACCTCATTACAGCCTTGATCCAAACATGGACAAAGGAGCTGAATTCCAGAAGTGAGGCGAGAGTGACTGCCCTTGACATCAAGGTAGAATTTGACCGAGTGTGGCATCAGGGAGCCTGAGTAAAATTGAAGTCAATGGGAATCGGGGGGGGAAACTCTCCACTGGCTGGAGTCATACCTAGCACAAAGGAAGATGGTTGTGGTGGTTGAAGGTCAATCATCACAGCCCCAGGACATCGCTGCAGGAGTTCCTCAGGGCAGTGTCCTAGGCCCAACTATCTTCAGCTACTTCATCAATGACCTTCCCTCCAACATAAGGTCAGAAATGGGGATGTTCGCTGATGACTGTACAGTGTTCAGCGCCATTCAGAACTGCGCAAATAATGAAGCAGTCCATGCCCGCATGCAACAAGACCTGGATGACGTTCAGGCTTGGGCTGATAAGTGGCAGGTAACATTCACGCCACAGAAGTGCCAGGCAATGACTATCTCCAAAAAGCAAGAGTCTAACCACCGCCCCTTGACATTCAACGGCATTACCATCACCGAATCCCCCACCATCAACATCCTGGGGGTCACCATTGACCAGAAACTCAACTGGACCAGCCACATAAATACTGTGGCAACAAGAGCAGGTCAGAGGCTAGGAATTCTACGGCGAGTGTCTCATCTCCTGACTCCCCAAAGCCTTTCCACCATCTACAAGGCACAAGTAAGGAGTGTGATGGAATACTCTCCACTTGCCTGGATGAGTGCAGCTCCAACAACACTCAAGAAGCTCGACACCATGCAAGATAAAGCAGCCCTGCTTGATTGGCACCCCATCCACCACCTTAAACATTCACTCCCTCCACCACCGGCGTACCGTGGCTGCAGTGTGTGCCATCTACAAGATGCAGTGCAGCAACTCGCCAAGGCTTCTTCGGCAGCACCTCCCTAACCCGTGACCTCTTCCACCTAGAAGGACAAGGGCAGCAGGCGCATGGGAACACCACCACCTCCAAGTTCCCCTCTAAGTCACACACCATCCTGACTTAGAAGTATATCGCCGATCCTTCATCGTCGCTGGGTCAAATTCCTGGAACTCCCTACCTAACAGCACTGTGGGAGTACCTTCACCACACAGACTGCAGCGTTTCAAGAAGGCGGCTCACCACCACCTTCTCAAGAGCAACTAGGGATGGGCAATAAATGCTGGCCTTGCCAGCGCCGCCCACATCCCATAAACAATTTTTAAAAAGAAATTCTAAGTTGAGAGCTTTGCATTGCACCAAATGCTCTCTTTGTGTTTTTCCCTCCGTCTTCCTACTGATGCTGTGGTGTCTTGCAGCTCTTTCCCTCTCCACTGACGGGCCTCCTCCTATAAGGTATATTTTATTTATTTCTAATATTCATTTCTTCAGCATAATGAAAACTTTTTGATGAGTAATGAGGTAATTTAAAATAGTTGGATTTAAATATAATGGAGTTGAAGTTCCTAGGAGGGGGGAGGACACATTTCAGGCAGATAACCCGCTGGGCACTAGAGTTTGGGATGGAACCAGGATTCACTGGGTGTTTGCCCAGGTCTGCTCCTAAATTCCATTGGAGGGCTGGGAGGACGATTGCTCCAGTTGCAACCTGTACTGAATTCCACTCTGTATATAACCTGATAGGACCAACAGGACCTAAGTGCTGGTGTAGATCCCATACAGTGCCTTTGCGTTGGCTGATGAGGCCCGTTTCAGAGAAAAGATGGCGGCGACCTCGCTTCCGCCACTTCCAGCAGGTTCTGTGGGAGCTGCCGTTTTTGACAAGTCGGCAGTGCGGCTGTTGCCTGTGCTCACTAGAGAAATGGTAATGAGGTAGATCGCAATGTCAATCCGTGTGCAATGCTGATTGAATGCTCAACCTGCCACTTTGACATCGCCGCTCCATTCAACGCCCTCCCCCAATCACCAACAGCTGAACTTGCGTTCAGCAGCAGGAAGGACCCCCCACCAGCGCTGTTTAAAGGACCAGCAACAACTTGCAGGTGACTTGCATTTTGATTTCTATTGGCTCCGTGTAAGTTTGTGCAACTGTTTGGCGCTTTCTACAGTTATTTAAAGTTGGTGAGGTGACAGGGAGTGGCGCTGCAAGTGGAGAACGCCTTGCTTCGGATTTAAAGAATTCTTCTCATACCACTTGCTCCCAGTCATGGGGGCTCTAGTTGCAGTCACCCTTGTGCTCGTATATGACAGGGAGATGGAGCAGAGGCAGTGAAGAAGAGGACAAGCTGCTCGCAGAGAGAGGAGGAGGCGGGGTAGGAAGTCTCTCAGCAGGAGGCCTTACCCACCTCGGGTCTTGCAAGAGCACTTTTCCTACCAGCACTTAAGCCAGGAGCAGTGTATTCGGAGGCTTCGCTTCACCAAGAGGTGGTCACAGAACTCTGCCACCTCTTGGAACCAGACCTGCAACCTCAGAGCAGGGCGACGATGGCACCACCAGTGGCTCTCACGGTCACTGTGGCCCTCAATTTATTTGCCACCGGATCTTCTAGTCTGCAGCAGGAGACGTAGCTAACATCTCCCAGTTTGCCATCCATCGCTGCATCCAGGAGGTCACAGAGCCTCTGTACTCCAGTAGAAGGGACGTTCATTGTTTTCTCTCTGAACAGAGAGAAGCAGGAGGAGTGCGCATGTGGTTTTGCCAGGATATCGGGCTTCCACATCGTGCAGAGTGCCATCGACTGCACACATGTGGCTTTGCAGGCACCGCATATCAATCCTGAGACGTACCACAACCGCAAAGGCTACCACTCACTTAATGTGCAGTTAGTGTGCAACCACGTCCCGCACATGATGGTGAATGCCCAGTATCCTGGCAGCTGTCATGATGCCTTCATCGTGCGCCAGTCTGGTGTGCCAGAAATCTTTCAGCCAGCACGTCAAAGGCGAGGGTGACTGCTTGGAGACAAGGTCTATCTGCTCTACACCTGGCTGATGACTGCCCCTCCGCAACCCCACCATTCATGGCCAGTACTCATATAATGAGAGTCATGCTGCCATGAGGAACCTCATCGAGCAGACCATCGGGGTGCTGACGGAAAGGTTCCGCTGCCTTGACTTCTCGGGAGGAGCCCAGCAGTACTCGCCGGAGCGAGTGTCCCAATTCGTGGTGGTCTGCTGCATCCTCCACAACTTGGCCATCATGAGGGCGCAGCCCTTGCCACCACAGTTTCCGTGATCACCTCAGGAGGAGGAGGAAGAAGAAGAAGAGGAGGATGAGGAGGAGGAGGAAGGAAGGAGGCAGGCAGTAGACCCCTATTCCAGACGGGCTGTCCGTGAGTGCCTCTTCATAATCCGGTTCCCCTGAATGAAACCCCAGATCCCCGTTGCTCACCACTTCTCCACCTTACCATCCCTCTGTCATGGAACATCGCAGTGTCGTCTTGGGCACAAAGCTGAAATGAAAGCCACCACAAAACAAACATTCCTGACATAATTTATAAATTAATAAATGCCAAACTACACGACAACCTCAGCTAATCACCCTTGTACATTCCCTTAGTTTCAGTCTTTCGTGTTCCTTTACCTACTCTATTGCTCCTACGCAGTGCTACCCCAGTGGCTGCAGCATGGCTCGAGGAATGCTGCTGACTTTCTGTTGGGGCACTGCAGAAGACCTTGCAGGATGACCTCGAGCACCTCTGGGCCTAGAAGGTCCGGCTGCAGACTGCACCACCTCGGCATAGGAGGCAGCAGTCTGGGCTGGCTGACAGGCAGCAGCAAGGGCACTGGCAGAGTGGTAATGCTGTCATCCTGAGAGAGGACAGCAGGTTCTTGCTTCACAGAGCCACTGCCACTCCCTCGGGGCAGCGCCTCAGCATTCCTAACTATCAGTTGGAGCAAAGATTGCTGGACTGCTATGAGACCCTGCAAGCCCCTTTCCACACTCGTAAGCCCAGCCACGATGGCATCAGCCTGAGCTTGCATGAGAGCAGTCTGAGCTTCCACTGCAGCACTCAGATGTTGGGTTGTTTCTGCTTGTGCTGCAATGGAAGCTGCGACATCGTCCATCACACCCAGCATCATGGTTGGGTCGACAAGTGTCCTAATGGAGTTGCCCATCACTTCCATCTGGAAATCATGGGCTCCAAGCTCCGCGCAAATTCCCGTGGAATGTTAGAGCTGGACTCCTCCATGCTCCTTGACACTGACAAGAGGCTCTTTGGCAGGCCTGCCGTTGCACCAAGCATTTCTGTATGCATGCCCATCACCCTTCTTCTGAAGGCCGCCCCATCAAAGTCATCATCTGAGTCCTGTGCAGTAGAACTCGTCTGTGAACTGCCCTTTGCTGAGCTGGCACCTGAGCTACACTTTCCCCCTGGCCTGGCTGCAGCCCACTCATGCCCGGTAACACACCACGTGCAGATCCCGCCTCTATACTACCCTCTAAAATCCGCACAATGCCATTTTCTGTGCTGGTGCCTGAGAGTGTCAGATCGCGTGACAGTGCCTCTTCTTCTCCTTCACTCTCCTCCTCCACAATATCAGAGACAGGCTTTTCTGGTGACAGTTCTTGGGTATCTGAAAGGAGAAAGGCACAAGGGTCAGGTTGTGGTGAGGGGAGGGGGAAAGCAAGATGTGCATGCTTACACCATCAGCTGCTTGTAATTTAGAAGAGGATGAGGGATGAGGGAGAAGTGAGATGTGAGAAGAAGAATTGAGTATGAGCACACCATCATCATCGATGCTTTCAACCTTGCCGCTCACCACAGCCTCAGTAACGAACCCTCCAATGATCTCCAGCACTGTTTTCTCCAGCTCAGTCAGGTTCTGAAGTCGGGCTTCCCCTTCGCCTGTCTACTGCTGCTCATGGTGGTTGTGAGCCATGCTGGCCTGCAAGGGAAAGGGAAGTGTGTCAGTGAGTGTGGTGCAATGTGTTTGGGTTATGTGCCTGCCATGGTTGAATAGCTGACAGTGTTTATAAGGTGTGAGATGTGGATGTGAGTCTTACAGCAGTGGTAAGTGTATGAGCTTGAGCTGAAGCTATGATTGTTAGGTATGAGTTGTGATTGCTAGAGATTGTTGGTGGGTGAGTGATGGGGGTGTGGTGCATTGAGCAGTGTGTGAGGCTGGTGGTGCAGATGGTGGGATATGGCATTTGAAGATGCATTAACTCACCTTGACCACTCGAGTTAGGTCATTAAACTTCTTGCGGCAATGGATCCAGGTCCTGTTGACAACACTTGTGACACTGACGGCTTGTGCTATTTCCTTCTATAGCCTTCTGGTGTGCTGCCTGGAGGGCCTCCTGCACCCCCTGCAGGTAGAGGACCTGATGTTGCCTGTGCACCCCGAGGACCAAGTCCTCCAGTGCTGCATCTGAGAACTTCCTTGCCCTCTGTCTTCCCTCTTGGGCCATGGCTTCAGAGTGGCAATAAGATGCTTCTGCAACAAAGCATCTCCCCTTTAAGTAGTGCAGAGAGCCTAGGCCAAATTTTATTGGCCAGTAGACTGCGCTCGATATTGGCCCCCCTGTTGAGTGCTAAGCCAACCAGCAGTGGGTTTAGCGCTGAGATCAGCGCTCCAATCATTATAATGAGCAGGCAACATAAACTTTGCGTGCTGCCTGCACCACTTTGAACGGGCGCGGGCTTCACGCTCCACGAGCCCGTTTTTGAGCTTTATCCAATTTCACCCCCAATGATTGACAGCAAGATAGGTAATTGATTCTAGAGGGGATCGATGACCTTCCAAATACTTGCCCCTTTGCCCCTTTAGCAGCATTTGCAAAAAGGATGGGTCGTTTTTCTTGTTGGCCCTTTCCAGGCCTCCGTGAAAAGAAAGAAAGACTTGCATTTATTTAGTGCCTTTCACGACCACTGGACATCTCAAAGCGCTTTACAGCCAATTAAGTACTTTTGAAGTGGAGTCACTGTTGTAATGTGGGAAACGCAGCAGCCAATTTGCGCACAGCAAGCTCCCACAAACATCAATGTGAAAATGACCAGATAATCTGTTTTTGTAATGTTGCTTGAGGGAGAAATATTAGCCGGGACACCGGGGATAACTCCCCTGCCCTTCTTCGAAATAGTGCCATGGGATCTTTTACGTCCACCTGAGAGAGCAGATGGGGACTCGGTTTAACGTCTCATCTGAAAGACCGCACCTCTGACAGTGCAGCGCTCACTCAGCACTGCACTGGAGTGTCAGCCTAGCTTTATGTGCTCAAGAGTGGGACTCCTCCCACAACCTTCTGACTCAGAGGCAAGTGTGCTACCCACTGAGCCACAGCTGACTTGATTGGGACCCCGCTGTGAACCTGCCGCCACCTGCCTTTACCAAATGCCGGGTCTGTCCGCACTGAGCAGAACCAACATGCAGCGGCGGGGGAGGCAATTGAAATCATTAGCGGCTTGTTTAAAGCCACTTAACAATGCTTTTTTTCCCCAGCTTTTTGATTTTGACAGGTCACGCACCGGTTTCCCACTGTGCCTAGACCTCGTCAGTGAAGCTGAGGCAGGAGGTGATTTGCCATTGTTTGAGCTGATAAGTTGACAGCTTCACATGTCAAGTCAAAGCTCCCAGCTGAATCAGATATCTTCTCTTAGCCACTAGCTTCTCTAAACTGCATTTTCACTACAGATTCAAAATGCTGCAAGTCTTTACACAAGTCTCCATCCAGTCTGACCTCATTACCTCTCCCACCATTGACGGACTGCTCTGTCATCTCAACTTCACCTGCCATCTATTCCATCAGCATCAGTGTCCTTGAAACTATCTCACCTTGGTTCTCAGAATCCAACCACGATCAGTCCCAACACCAGCATCACCAGGCACACCAGCAGCACGAACAACCACACCAACCTTCTCCGCCATCAACTGATGCTGCACAGGACAGAGTACATCAGCACCTGACCACATATGGCCTCATCATGGCCAGATATACTTCACTGTTTCGGGGCTACGTTGATGGAGATGACAGAACGGATTAGGCGGTGGTCTGTCCAGCAGTCGTCAGCTCCTGTCATGGCGTGGGTGATGCGGACGTCCTTGCGGTCCCTCGCTCTGACGATGACGTAGTCCAGCAGATGCCAGTGCTTGGAGCGAGGGCGTTGCCATGAAGCCTTGTACTTGTCTCTCTGACGGAACAAGGAGTTGGTTATGACAAGGCCATGTTCTAAGCATTTCGTCAGGAGGAGGGTACCATTGGAGTTGGCTTTCCCTACCCCCTCTCTGCCGATCACACCTCCCCAGAGGTCTGTGTCCTTTCCAACTCTGGCGTTGAAGTCACCAAGGAGGATCAGCTTGTCGCCCGTTGGGACTCGGGACAGAGATTGTTCGAGGCTGGAGTCGAATTCCTCTTTGGTCTTGTCTGTGGCTTCCAGTGTTGGGGCTTACGCACTGATGACCGTAGCGCACTGGTTCCAGGCTAGGGTGAGCCGTAGAGTCATGAGGCATTCGTTTATTCCACAAGGGGAGTTTCTGAGATGTTCAACTAGCTCATTTTTCATGGCGAAGCCTACCCCATGGAGGCGACGTTCTTCTTCAGGTTTGCCTTTCAAGAAGAAGGTGTAACCACCGCCTTGCTCCTTGAGCTGGCCTTCCCCTGCCCGTCGGGTCTCGCTTAGGGCGGTGATGTCTATGTCGAAATGTCTGAGCTCCCGGGCAACGATAGCAGTACGGCGTTCTGGTCTGTCGCTGTTGAGGTTGTCCATGAGGGTCCTGACGTTCCAGGTCCCGAACTTCATTTTAAAGGGTGGAAGATGCCTGTGCGTGAATTCTTTTAACGTGGGGTGGCCGTTGCACACCAGCTACCACACGGGCTTGACAGAGCAAGGTCTTGATCCAATGGCAAGGGGATCCAAGACGATTGGAGACCAGGCTCTGCTACAACGGCCTAGCACACACACACAAACATACTCCTACTGTCCTCCTCCCTCCTTCCTGCAGGTCCTCTCTGCCTGGGTTTCATAGGTTGCACTGTGGTCCTCCTGACCCCGCTGCTGGTTCACGCTGCACCACTCCTGGGCCTTGACCTCGCTGCTGGGCGGTGGGAACAGAAGCAATGCCACAGGAAAATCAACGCAGGAGCACTCAAAGACCCTGCTAAGAAAGCTCTATTCAGCCTGCGCCACACAACCAACCTGGCGACTCCCAGTGATTCAAATACACAGAGTGTCCACAGTGCCTGGTCTGCACTCAAGGCCTCCATAATCAGCACCTGTGAAGCGACGCTCGGTCACTCGACACCAAGACTGGTTCGACGAGAACGACCAGGAGATCCAAGAGCTAATAAGCCACAAGCGCAAGGTATTCCTGATCTGGAAACAGCAACAGAACTCAAGAGCAAGAAAGCAGCTGTACAGACGCCTGAAGGCCGAGGTCCAACAAAAAACTTGCGACCTAAAGAACAGATGGTAGGTGGAGAAAGCGCAGGAGATCCAGCAGCTAGCCGACAACCACGAAGTGCGTGGATTCCTTAGCGCAGTCAAGACCACCTACGGCCTAAACACCCAAGGTCCTACCCCACTGCGGACCAAGAACAGAGAGGTACTCATCAAGGACAGAGAGGCAGTCAGTGCCCGCTGGAAGGAGCACTTTGAAGATCTCCTTAACCGAGACTCTGTCTTTGATGCCAGTGTCCTCAACTCCATCCCGCAGCATGCTACCCGCTACCACTTCAGCACAACTCCAGCCCGGCATGAGGTTGAAAAGGCCATCTGACAACTGAAGAACAACAAGGCCTCAGGAGCAGATGGAATCCCCGCCGAGGCACTAAAACATGGCGGAGAAGCACTATTGGCACGAATACATGAACTCATTTCTCTTATTTGGAAGGAGGAGAACATGTCAGGGGATCTCAGAGACGCTGTAATTGTGATCATCTTCAAGAAAGGTGACAAGTCCGATTGCGGTAATTACAGAGGAGTCTCTCTGCTGTCTGCCACAGGGAAAGTCATCGCAAGAATCCTCCTCAATCGCCTTCTCCCAGTGGCTGAAGAGCTCCTCCCAGAGTCGCAATGCGGATTCCGCCCACTCTTGGGCACAATGGACATGATCTTCACCGCACGTCAACTACAAGAGAAATGCAGGGAACAGCACCAACCGCTGTACATGGCCTTCTTTGACCTCACAAAGACCTTCGACATCATCAAATGTAAGGGATTATGGAGTGTCCTCCTCAAATTCGTCTGCCCTCAAAAGTTTGTCACCATCCTCCGCCTGCTTCATGACGACATGCAAGCCATGATCCTGACCAACGGATCCACCACAGACCCAGTTCATGTACGGACTGGGGTCAAGCAAGGCTGTGTCATCGCACCAACGCTCTTCTCGATCTACCTGGCTGCAATGCTCCATCTCACCATCAGTAAGCTCCCCGCTGGAGTGGAGCTAATCTACAGAACAAACGGGAAACTGTTCAACCTCTGTCGCCTCCAGTCCAGATCCAAGGTAGTCCCATCCTCTGTCATCGAATTACAGTATGCAGACGACGCTTGCGTCTGCGCACACTCTGAGACCGAACTCCAAACCATCGTCAACACCTTCACCGAAGCATACGAGAGCATGGGCCTTACACTAGACATCCATAAGACAAAGGTCCTCTACCAACCTGCCCCCGCCACACAGTACTGCTCCCCGATTATCAAAATCCATGACGAGGCCTTGGACGACGTGGACCACTTACCATACCTCGGGAGCCTACTGTCAACAAGGGCAGACGTCGATGACGAAGTCCAACACCGCCTTCAGTGTACCAGTGCAGCCTTCGGTCACCTGAGGAAGAGAGTGTTTGAAGACCAGGACCTCAAACTCAGCACCAAGCTCATGGTCTACAGAGTAGTAGTGATACCCACCCTCCTGTATGCTTCAGAGACATGGACCATGTACAGCAGGCACCTCAAAGCGTTGGAGAGTTACCACCAACGCTGCCTCCGCAAGATCCTGCAAATCCATTGGCAGGATAGACGCACCAATGTCAGTGTTCTCGCTCAGGCCAGCATCCCCAGCATCGAAGCTTTGACCACGCTCGATCAGCTCCGATGGACGGGCCACATCGTCCGCATGCCCGATACGAGACTCCCAAAACAAGCGCTCTACTCAGAGCTCTGACACGACAAGAGAGCCCCAGGTGGGCAGAGGAAACGCTTCAAGGACACCCTCAAAGCCTCCTTGAAAAAGTGCAACATCCCCACCGACACCTGGGAATCCCTGGCCCAAGACTGCACAAAGTGGAGGAGAAGCATCCGGGAAGGCGCCGAACACCTCGAGTCTCTTCGCCGGGAGCAAGCGGAAGCCAAGCGCAAACAGCAGAAGGAGCGCACGTCAACCCAAGCACCCCACCCACCCGTCCCTTCCACCACCGTCTGCCCCACCTGTGACAGAGACTGTAGGACCCGCATTGGACTCATCAGTCACCTGAGAACTCATTTTTAATGTGGAAGCAAGTCATCCTCGGTTCTGAGGGACTGCCTAAGAAGAATACTTCACTTGACGCTGTACACCTTGGCTGCCACATGATGCGCCAGGTTGGCACCACCCCACACCAACAACATAAAGCATCCCTACAATGCCCAAGCCATTCCTTTCACACTTGTCTCGCCATTCACTGTAACTCACTAAGCCACTTCCAAAGGTGCGCACAAATCTGTCGAAGAACGCAAAGTGTTGAAAATGAATGGTTTCAATGTTTGACACCACATTAATAGATACTTTACATGAACATTGCATAAACACCCAAGTGCCTACCCTTGTGTGTTGTTAGTTGGCATGATTGCACTAGGATGAGGGTGAGTGTGAGCAGTGGCTAGTGAGGTAGGGAAGTGATATTGTAGATAGAGAGGGATGGGTGGAGGTGCAAGGTAAGTTAGCCTGGTCCTCCTGATGACATCCCTACTTGTGCCCTCCTGTGCAATGTGCAACGAAGCTGTGTTGGTCTCCTGGGAAGGTCTTATCCGCCTATTGGAAGGGAAGAGAACCTCCCTGTGTACTGTGACTCCTTCCATAAGTGAGAAGTCACACAACACCAGGTTATAGTCCAACAGTTTTATTTAAAATTACAAGCTTTCGGAGCTGTTGCCCCTTCGTCAGGTAAAGGTACAATGACGGAATCTACAGTATTACACAGTATATAAACACAGAAAGCAATTTGTCTGCAGAGATACAATCTTTCAGGGAGGCATTACATCAAAGACACACCAGAGCACAGCCAAGACAATGAGATGGGTCACAGGGGGTCCAACGTGTCAAATCCTGCCGTCTGCAGTTGAGCTTTTAACCTTTTTTTTTGTTGTTTTTTTTTTGGTTTGTTTTTTTTTTGTGTTTTTTTTTAAACTGGAAAGACGGACAACGATGTCTGTCTTTCCAGTTTAAAAAAAAACACAAAAAAAACGTCATCAGACCCGCTTCCTTCAATTGGCCGGCAAACATGCTGGGTGGTTTAACAAGCCTGATCAGGGGAAAATAATTTTGGACAGTGGGCTGGAGCTGACAGTGAGGCCGGGTCCCGCCACCGACGTTGCCCACCGAGGTTGGTAAAATCCAGTCACATATAGGCCAGACTAAGCAGTTTCCCTTCTCTGAAGGAAATTAGTGAATCAGTTGGGCTTTTACAAAAATCCAGCAACTTTCCTCATCATTTTCTTCCTCGTAGGCACAAGTACGACACAAATTGACAGTAATAGACAGTTGCTCCTAGAGGGATTATTATGTATGGCTGGGGTTGTAAAGGGAAATATTCGCTCTGGGGCAATGTGTGTGTATGTGTATTTAGACATAGTACAGGGAACTTTATTCTGCCCCTTATTAAATGTTTTGTGTGACCTGTGAGTATTCAATTATGACACCAAGAGTACCAAAGCGGGAAAACGTTCATTTTCCAAGAACTGACATCCATCACCTTGTTGTGTCTAAAAAGAAAGCCACGTACATGAAAAACATTTATTTCTTATAAATACTGGATAGATGTTAGTCAGAAGTAATATTGGGTTTTATTTTCAACAGCAACCAACAGATAGTAAAGCTTAATTTTGTCTACAAGCAAAAGTATCATATAATGGATATTAGCAAACCTCACTGCTTTTTATGTTCTTGGCAATTGCATTTTGTGCTCATCAAGCTGATGGATGTCACTTCTGGAAAAATGAACATTTTCCTCTCTAGGCACCTAGTTTCAGCATCAAGCATCCCCAAACCAAATACCGTACAGTTAGACGCAGAGTGGAGCTCCCTTTAATGTGCCCAGATAATGTGCATTGACTGTCTATAATATATTCATGTGAAAACGAAAAAGAATCAATAAACGTAAGGATTGTGCAAAGGCTGTTTGGTTCTTTAAGCCTATTTGTTATAAACAATAGATTTTTCTATAATCTGCCCACGGGTGTATTTGCTCAGAGACAAAATTAAACTTTACTTGCTTGTTGGTCTCTGAACCTTTTTGAAAAAAGCAATATCTGTCCCATGCAATAAGAAATCACGATTTTATGTTTTTCACAACTATTCAACGATTCTGGAAAACATAGATTTAAAATATTGTTAATCATTTTAGTGTGTGTTGAGGCAGCTGAGGAACTCTTCTGAGGCGTGTCTAGCTTTATGTTATAACAGTTTAAGGGGAAGGGGGGAGAAACAGAGTCAGCTACACAGGGAGAAATTATACCAAACGGTAAATCCTGCAGACAGATCAATTCAAAATGACAACAATTTTTATTTTTCAAGTTTTAGTGTTATTTGAAGTATGGGGTTCAAATTTATAAAGAAGAAAGCATTTCCATTATCTTGTTATTACATAGGATTACATAGGATGTACACCACAGAAACAGGCCATTCGGCCCAACCAGTCCATGACAGCGTTTTTGCTCCACTCGAGCCTCCTCCCGTCTTTCCTCATCTAACTCTATCAGCATAACCCTCTATTCCCTTCTCCCTCATATGCTTGTCCAACCTCCCCTTAAATGCATCTATACTATTCGCTTCAACCACTCCCTGTGGTAGCGAGTTCCACATTCTCACCACTCTCTGGGTAAAGAAGTTCCTTCTGAATTCTCTATTTGATTTCTTGGTGACTATCTTATATTGATTAAAATATAATTAGACAAAGGTATGACAAATACCAGTATTTTACTTATTGCATAGATCAGGTTAATACTCTTAAAGTACTTAGGACACCTTGAAACATTGGTAATAAGACTTACTGTCAGGTTGTTTATCGAGCAGAGCCTACTGCTATTAGAATTGAAGTATAATTTTTCCAAAAGTAAATGTGTCAACTTCAGGTCAATTTCATAATCAAGCAACTGGTGAACGCTTTGCACTCAGACTGATTGATCAATGGGGCCAGGGTTGTTCACTGTAGTGAATTGTTAATAAATTTGAAAGAGAATGAATTATATTTTGTAAATAATTTGTACTTTTATGACTTAATTCTAGGTTTACAAAAATGTGTGGAAAGGCAGCATTACAACAGTCACTGTGTGCCCTTATACATCACAGCTCACTTTGTATTATTTTGTTACTCTATACATTGAAAGTGATATCATTGCCCTTGAGACTGCAGTTGCAGTTCATCAAAATTAGCTTTAGCTTATTTTTTCAAAATACATTTATAGAGTACAGAATTTCAGATTTTAGCAGAGCAAAGCTGGATTACTTGGTCACTAAATTAATTGACAAGAGCTGTTCAGTAGATATAAGTTACTCGGAATTTCAGAAAGCATTTGGCAAAGTTCCATGTGTGACCTCTTAAAGAAATATAGAAGTAATATACGTAAAAGTTACAGCAGGGAAACAGACTATTCTGATAAGAAGATTAAGACTGGAAGAATTAATGGCAAATTAGCCAGCTGCATTGATAAAATAAAGGGGGGACACCATTAAAATTTCGGGGAGAGGTAGTTTGGAATAAAACAAACCAACCAATAGTAACTAAAATAGCAAAATTAAATAAAAATGTTAACTAGTGAGAACCATGCAGCAGTGGTTCTCTCAGATTCCTGCTGCTGACATGATGCACATTGGACTCGCAATCCCTGCAGGCGTAGCTGCAGCATGTGCAAGCTTAGCGTCTTCACACACAGCTGCTCTGGATGCTTTGGTGTTAGAGTGCAAGAAGCAAGGAAAAGAGTGGAGAGCAGGAGATAATGCAATTGCGAAGATCCCTGTTGTTGCAGGTCCAGACACTGCCTGAGTCTCTGTCTTCTGGTTTGTGGAGCTGTGGCGTGCACATGATGTCATGATTGGCATTCCTGCTGGCGTGCCAGAGCCGTGCCCATGCACAGGATGTCGTGACTGACACTCCTGGTGGTGTGTCTTCTGTGTCTTCACAGGGTTCTGAGTGACTGTCTAATATACACAACTGTAAATTCTTGCAAAGTCTGGCAACAGCATCCCAGGACAAAAGCAAAATACTACGGATGCTGGGAATCTGAAATAAAAACAGAAAATGCTGGAAATACTCAGCAAATGTGGAGAGAGAAACAGAGTTAACGTTTCAGGTCAATGACCTTTCATCAGAAGCCCTCAAGTTGTCATGGTGACTGGTGCCATCAATCAAGGACAAAGAGGATAACAGCAATCCTCTAGGAGTCGTCTTTCCAGCTTGCTATTTCTCTGAAATAGATCTTGAATGTTAGAATATAAGTCATGGTGGCTTGCAGCTCCCAAGATATATATCTAGTATAAATGTGGAGATGTTTAAGCTGACATCACACACTATCTGTATATTGACTGAGTAATATCCTTTTTTATTTTTGCACAGTATTGATTTGCCTAATGGAGTTTAAGTGGACACTTGTGCAATTGGGAAACTGTTCATATCAAAGAGGCCTTGCTGCCTACATCTCTATTGCTTTATTTGGTGTCAAAGCATACGTAGAGAGAGAGTGAAGGTGGGATCGGAAAATTGCGCATGTCACTCCGCTTTTTAAGAATGGCGAGAGAGGGAAACCAGGGAATTATAGACCAGTTAGCCTAACATCTGTTGTCAGGAAATTACTGGAGTCTATAATTAAGGTTGGAGTGACTGAACACCTTGAATATTTCCAGCTGATCAGAGAGAGCCAGCATGGTTTTGTAAAGGGTAGGTCATGCCTGACGAACCTGATTGAATTTTTTGAAGAGGTGACTAAAGTAGTGGACAGGAGAATGTCTATGAATGTTATTTATATGGACTTCCAGAAGGCATTCGATAAAGTCCTTCATAAGAGACTGTTAGTTAAAGCTGAAGCTCATGGAATTGAGGGCAAATTATTGACCTGGTTAGGAGATTGGCTGAGCGGCAGGAGACAGAGGATAGGGATAATGGGCAGGTACTTTAATTGCCAGGATGTGACTAGTGGCGCCCCACAAGGATTTTGTGTTGGTGCGTCAACTATTCACCGTATTTATTAACGTCTTAGATGATGGGATAGAAAGCCACATATCCAAGTTGCCGATGACACAAAGCTAGGCGGCATTATAAGCAGTGTAGATGGAAGCTTAAAACTACAAAGAGATATTAATAGATTAAGTGAATGGGCAAAACTGTGGCAAATAGATTTCAATATAGGCAAGTGTGAGGTCATCCACTATGGACCTAAAAAGGATAGATTTGAGTATTTTATAAATGGTGCAAAGCCAGAAGCAGTGGAGGTCCAAAGAGACTTAGGGGTCCATGTACATAGATCATTAAAATGTCATGGCCAGGTACAAAAAATCATCAAAAAGACTATTGGAACATGGCCTTATATCTAGAGGCCTCAAAGGGTTAAATTACGAGGAGGGCTCATACAAACTAGGGTTGTATTCCCTGGAATTTAGAAGATTAGGGGGTAATTTGATCAAAGTTTTCAAGATATTAAGGGGAACTGATAGGGTAGATAGAGAGAAACTATTTCTGCTGGTTGGGGAATCTAGTACTAGGGGACATAGCCAAAAAAGAATGGTGGAACAGGCTTGAGGGGCTAAACGGCCTATTCCTGCTTCTAGGTTCCTATGTTCCTATGTCCTATAGTGGGATGTGTGCCTCAGCAGAGCCTTGGTGTCATGTTGGATGATTGTTGGACTAAGGAATGGCCCACTCCTTGCAATACCTGTGGTATTTTGAAAGGACCATAAAACTAAAAATTTAGGGCCGTGGTCACTTTAAGGACCACAAGTAGAGCTTGGCTTATGGTGGATTTCCCCTCCATGGTAGGGTGCCATGAGGAAGCACAACTCAATAACCATCTTCCTGAGTAATTCTAAGTGTTGTATGCAGTGCTCTGCAGCCATATTAAGTTAGTTGCTCCTGAGGCAGTAGATGCAGTCTCTTGAGTATCTGATGGCAGGAGCTGTGAGGATTCTATGCAGTCTGTGCTCCCTTTCTACCCTCTCCCTTCTGCGCCTATGGACTAAATACAAGTTCTGGCAGTGTTGCTCAGTGTGTAACTAAGTCCTAATTGGATTTAACAAGCTGGAAACTGGCCAAAAAATCCTGATAAAGAGTTTGGAACTGATGGAGAAATCAAACTTGTAGTGGCTAACGTTTGCATTCGTGGCTGCTATCTCCACTTAACAACAGAGGAGAGCCTCAGCACAGAAGCTTGTGCATTTGTTTCCTGCTCCACTTCCACCACCTCCACTGGCAAGACAAGTCTGCCATTCAGTATAGGGGCAATGAAAGTATGTGTGCAAAAGGACAATGGTTATTTGCAGTATTTGAATAACACTCAAGAAGCTCGACACCATCCAGGACAAAGCAGCCCATTTGATTGGCACCCCATCCACCACCTTAAACATTCACTCCCTCCACCACCGGCGTACCATGGCTGCAGTGTGTACCATCTACCAGATGCACTGCAGCAACTCGCCAAGGCTTCTTCGGCAGCACCTCTCAAACCCGCGATCTCTTCCACCTAGAAGGACAAGGGCAGCAGGCGCATGGGAACACCACCACCTCCAAGTTCCCCACCAAGTCACACACCATCCTGACTTAGAAGTATATCGCTGATCCTTCATCGTCGCTGTGTAAGGTTTCCAAAATTTGCAGATCCCCAAAACCTAAGGAAAAAGGACTTTGTAACTACCTCAGAGTGATAATATTGTATTTGAGCCTAACCTAAGAGTCTGTAAGACCAAAAACCAAGTTTTGGCATTTTAAAACTATGTCTGGGCCTGTAAAGGAACAAAAGATGAGTTCAACCTCTGTAAAAGCAGTTTTGGCTATTGCAGTTAATTGCAATGTCTGGGGAACCGGGATGACCTCACTCAAGCCCCAGCAGGCATTAACATTTTGACAATAGACCCTGGGAGAAGACAGTCCCACCCAAAATAACAGGCCCCATCAAAACCGTTTAAAGAACCCATTAAAGACATGCATAAAGCAAATATTCTATAGAAGTCCTAGACCCAGTCAAGAAACCCAAAACATGAGGACAATTCAAACTCCGATTAAACAACAGATCGACAGGATGGAGCTATCCTGAAACCACTTCACAAATTTACAAAACCAGTTAACACGCTAGTAAAGTCGTTACTGTTAACGAGACCGGGATTTGATTTGGTTTTGATAAGGAAGCTTAAATGGGTATAATTAAAGGCCCGTTCTCAAGAAGCCAGTTCTCCAGTAACAACAGTTCAAGTTCAACAGAAGGCAGTTCTGCAGTTTTCGAGTGCAATTGAAATCCTGTTTTCAGCAGAAGTCAGTGCTGGAGTTACAGAGTTCAGGAAAAGCAAGTTGGGCAGTTAAAGAAGACAGTTCAGTAAGAAGGGAGTTCCCCAGTTCTCCAGCACAACAGTTACAGTTCTGTAAGAAGGCAGTTCCACAGCTCGGAAGAAGACAGTTTAAACAGAGGCAGAGTTCAACAGAAAGAAGTTCAACAAAGAAGGCCAACAGCTCCAGAAGTAGGCCGACACACAAGAAGAGACCAGAGCGACCGCTTCAGTGACCATCGGACACCTTGCGGCAACAAGGGCCTTACGAAACTTTTACTCAAAAGACTCTAAACCCTAACTCTCAACTGTCAAGGATTCATTTGGTGAGCATTATCCCTGGTTCTCTGGAGTCCAACCTAGCTAGTGAAGTGGGATTGGGAGGGGTGAAGTATTCTTCTAATGTTATTTCTCTCGCTTGTACCGAAGTGTTCCCCACTTTTAGAGTGTTAAGAGTGTTTGTGTTGTGTTTTACTTTCTTGAATAAAGATCGAAGTTCTTTCATCAAACTCAGTTGTCTGCTGCACCTTTTATCACAACCCCCAAATAAGTCGAAGGTCTAGAACCAAGGGAGTGGGAGTGATTCGAACCGCTCAGAAGTCAGAGGTAAAGCTGACACAAAAACACCACCCCCTACAGCTGGGTCAAAATCCTGGAACTCCCTCCCTAACAGCACTGTGGGAGTACCTTCACCACACGGGCTGCAGCGGCTCAAGAAGGTGGCTCACCACCACCTTCTCAAGGGCAACTAGGGATGGGCAATAAATGTTGGCCTTGCCAGTGACGCCCACATCCCAAAAGCGAATAAAAAAAAATGCTATCTCCTGGAGTGAGTGGTAGATCCCAACTTAGGTTTGTGTTGTGCTTGATGGGACCCACGACAAATGTGCACAAATGTGAGGAGAAATTTACCTTCATCTTTCTCCTGATACCAGTAGCTTCTTTCCCATTTGTAGTTATAGATAATTATTGTTAAAATTATGCCTGTATTTCGTTATTCCGGATAGTTATTTAAGTGCCTTGTGTTGCTATAATTGTTGATGAATTTCATCTGATGCTCCTGTGGTGTTGTCACTAAATGGTGGATAGTCTCTGTTTAGATTATATATGCAGTATAGTTTCATTAGCCTGGTGTGTACTGGCCTGTAGGTAAGAATTTATGTTCTTGTAGCTGGGAACTACGAATTACATGATAAAATGATTCTGTTTTTAAAAGCCCTGCAGTATACTGCTGAATTTTCTTATGGCTGACCTGATAATGTGAATTTGCAATGTTTCTATATATAGTTTCTTGATACACTCAGGATTATACATGATGAATTGGGTTTCTACCTGGTTTCAGTGATGTGTGGAAATGTATCCACTTAGTTTCAATGCTATTGCCTAATTCTGTTGTCTATTTACTAGTCTCCATTCGTACATTAATATTCCTGTGTGATAATGTTAATTTTTGATGCATAACCTTGATATTTGCTGTCGCTGTAGATGTGTGCGGGTGATTTGTTCTATATAAGGCTATTGATTGCTTTGTACAGGATGTCTTGGGATTGATGTCAGTGCCTGTTGGTCCTAAATGAAGTACTGATAGTTTGTACATTAATAGAAAGAAAGACTTGCATTTATATAGCACCTTTCACGACCTCATGACGTTCCAAACGGCTTTACAGCCAATGAAGTACTTTTCTTGTAATGTAGTGTAAAGTTTCGCAATTATCGCGATTCAAAATAACGAAAGAGAAGCAGATTCGTTTGATCAGTTTATTAAACGAAATGCTGTCATGATTATAAAGGACACAGAAGCCTGTAAAATGGCCGCCGCGCATCGTGGGAGAAGCTTCCAGAAATACAGTGGGCAGACAAGATGGCGTCGAATAAACATTCAATATAAGATTGGATCATACTCGATAAACACTGATAAAGACAGGATGCAACCTGTTTGCATTTGTGACAATAGCAAAGATATAAGTGCTGGAATCGTTTTCCATGCACAAGTAAGGACCATTGTACTGGGCAATCGAAGGCCCATCCAGACACATCAATACACAAATACCCCCACGGCTCTACAATGAGAGAGACATCGACGGGTGATTAAACAAGTATTCGGGGGCCCCCAAAACCAGTCAGGGAGACGATTCATACAATCCTGGCTGGGTCAACAATGGGGAAAACATTAACGGGTAGTTGGCCAGTTTCAGGTGCTACCGAAACCCGTTAAAGAGAAGAATCACCCCATGCTGGGAGTTTTGAGCGCCAATATTACACAAAGGACAAACATTAAGATTTGAGCGGGAGATAAGGGAACACAGCACTATAACTATAGTGAACAAATGTCCATCGGTCTCTTATTCTCTTATCCTGATCCTCGGGTATCGCTCTGCTGGACGAGCAGCCTTTGTGTCTTCTCCGGACTCTGTTGACTCTTGACTTTTAGCCGTACGGGTCGGCTATTCGAATGTTGGGTGGAGCTCAATCGGAACGAGCCGCCTCGACAAGGGCAAGTGACCGGGTGCACCATCCCGAGAGTCGGTAAACGGTGTCTGGACCCGAAGGCCCGAAGAGACAAGACGAAATGACAAGAAAAGAAGAAGAATCCACGTGCCGCCACGGTCAGTAAACCCCGACCGCGCCCGAAAATATAAATACAGAAAACATTTTGTTGAATTCTACGGGTTACTGCACGATCCGGTTTGGGTCCATCGACTTCTTCATGACAACAGGGAGCCTGGCCTGCTTGTCGCTGCAGCGAAGATAAACAAGTGGGGTGCAGAACCCCTCCAAACACGTGACAGTCAGGCGCTGCAGCGAAACGAGCCGAGTGCCTCACTTTAAAATTCTCCGAAGTAACACGAGTGGTGAGCATGTTTCCCGATCCTACAAATGTAGACGTAGTGTAGGTATTGATAAGGGAGGGTGGTTTTATTAAGGATAAAGTATAATGTGTTCCCCTTTTTACGATGTGCCGTGCGTTCTTCATTACCATAGACCAAGCTTTATGAATGTATGTATACTTGTACTCTCGTTAATTTGCGCCTATGACATGTACTTCATGATTTTGGACGCTATGCAATAAAGATTTCCATTTCGTACTATTCAACTGGGTCTATCTGAGTTTTTCTCTGCATTACTGCTTCTGCACCTAAGTCCAGTGTTAGAACCGTAAGGGTGAGTGGGTCGAACCACTCACAGGTGCTTATTGCAACAAGGCTGGCCGGAGACCAGAGCAAGCAATAGTATTAGGCAACGAAGGCCTAACCTCACACCAGCACCGTCTGAGACACAGACACAACCCTTACAGTAGTCACTGTTGTAATGTAGGAAATGTGGCAGCTAATTTGCACACAGCAAGATCCCACAAACAGGAATTAAGTAAATGACCAGATCATCTGTTTTAGGTGTTGGTTGAGGGATAAATTTTGGCCAGGATACTGGGGAGAACTCCTCTGCTCTTCTTCAAAATAGTGCCGTGGGCTCTTTTCCATCCACCTGAGAGAGCAGACTCATCCGAAGAGACGTTAATCTGAAGTGGTCCTGTACAAATGATATCAGTAACCTTATTTAGAACCAGGCAAAAGTGATGAACTTTGATTGGACATGTGTTTACCCACCACAGCACCACATGCCCTTTTCCCCATTAGAGTGTGTTGTGGATTAAATGTTAAATCAAAAATACTGAACACAAAATTTGGTGCATAATGCTCACCTTCTTTCAAGTTTCTAAGATCTGCAAACCTAGGGGTGTAACTTATGCAACACTGCAGTTGGTTTTATTGTGACAAATACAAAGGATTCTTTGGTAATTTCTAGTGTCAGCTTGGTTAGCACTCTTGCCTCTGTGTTCGAAGGTTGTGGGTTTACCACTCCAATATGGATTTAGCACATAATCTAGGCTGACACTTCAGTACAGTGGAGAGATGCTGGGGGTGAAATAATGAATCAGCAGTAGTGAAAATCAGGCGGGATATAAACAGACTGCCGATTCACTATTGCCCATTTTGTGCTACTGTTGAAGACCAATATCACTCCCACTGTCTTTTGGATTAGACATTAAATCAAGGCCCTGCTTGCCTGTCTGCTCATTGCACTATTTGAAGAAGAATAGGGAATTCCTCAGGTATCCTGGCCAACATTCCTTCCTCAATCAAAGCCACTAAAGACAAATGATCTGCTCATTCACTCATGTGATGTTTGTGGGCACTTCTGAGGTGGCGATCTGCAGCAAATTCTAATGAACCTGCCACATGCTCCACTGATTTCTTCAATGAAGAAGAAGCTTCCAAAGCCACACATTCTTAGAGAATGAGTTCAGTCTCACCTGCATGTAGTTGAAGTTCCGTGAGCACCTTTCATTTCAGGTGACTACCCATAAGATCAGGGTGCCACAAATCTGAAGACATGGGCAGCTTTTTCCTCGGTTTTGCTGGGAAGATGGCACATCCTTGCCCACTCCCAACTCCTCCAGCTCTCTTGTTCACAGTGATTCACCACATCCTCACTAACGTTATCTAATTCCCACAGATGACTATCTGAGCTGGTGCATGGGAGGGGGAAAACAGGGGATGCAGGGGATAAGATCGAGGGGGTTGTGGCAGTGGAGCATGGAGTTGGAGGTTGCTGCAGGGACTCATGGATGAGTTATCCTCCTCATCCTGTTCCCCATTATCAGCATCCTAATCATCAGAGGTACCAGAAGATTGGAAACAAGCTAATGTGATGCCCATATTCAAAAAGGGTGACAAAAAGACCCATTAGTCTTCTATTTCGTGTAAAATAATGGAATCAATTATCAGGAGTAAGTGTGAGTATCATCTGTGCAATAACAATCTAGTAAACAGCAGTCAATGTGGATCAGAAGGGCCAGATCTTTTCTGACCAACCTCCTTGACTTCATTGAGGAAATGACGGCCTAAGTGGACTGTGGGAAGCCACAGTGTGGTGTACTTTGATGCACAATAAGCTTCTGACAAAGTCCCACATGAAAAGGTTACTAATTGAACTCAATGCTATGGGGATTCAAGATAAACCCTGGGAATGAATAAGAAGCTGGCTGAGGGTAGGAACCAACAAGTTCTTATTAGAGGAGTTATGTCAGAGTGGGGGGAAGTACTGAATGGGTTGCCTCAAGGCTCAGTGCTGGGGCCACAATTATTTCTAATAGATCTGTCAAACAAGTAAAACATTTATTACTATTAATCTCTTGATTAAAAATGTTATTCTCAGTTAATCTTGGTTTTAATCGTAAATTTAATTGATACTATTACTTCATCCAGCTCATTCAAGTTTGCTTTATTACTGATGCTATAACAATTATTACACAAAATTATAAAGAATACCTCATAAACTGAACAATTTATTGTGAAGAGAACATCAAAAACATGTGAGTCATCATATCCGAAAGTGCAAATTAAAAAGGAAAATTTGTAGGCTTTACATTGCTACAAATGGAAAAAAATGCAATGCCGCCTACAAGTCTAAAACTTCAGTTCTATTTCTTGCTGCCATTTAGCCAGTTGCTTAGACAGACAAGTTTGTTTAAGTTTCCGGGAGATAATGGTGCTCAATTCTTATTTACAATCTGACCTGAAGGTGAGGAAGTTACTCACATGGCACCGTTGTTGCTGGCATTGCTAAGTATTTACATGCCAGCTTTGCTAAACCTTCATGGGTATGAACACGCTTCACCCACTATTCCAGAGGCCAACCCTCCAATGCTGATAACCAGTTCTGCTTTATAACCATCCAAAGCAGTGCTGGTTGGCTTTGTTCCTTCATATTTTTCCTGTGAATCAGATGCTGCAAAGTGAAGGTTCATTTTCTTTTTTGGTGGTTCAGCTTTTGCAGTTAGTGCACCAGGTTCCTGATCTTTAGACAAATCTGACAAGATAAGAATTAACTTCCACACCCCGTCCCTCTTGGATTTTGGAAGGCAGCTCAGATTCTTAACTCTTGGGTCCAGCGCTGAGTCACTGGGCCAGAAATTCGGGTCGGAGGCTTCCCGCAGGTGCAAGCCCCCGACCTGCACTTACCTAGCGCGCCTGCTGTTGTGCTGTGGGCCCGTGTGGGATTCCGATCCTGGGCCTCCTCCAGCTGCCGGTGTGCAGTGCTTGTGGATCCCAGCGGCGCAGTTAGTTCAAAGCATCCCCTGGGATCACGTGGGCCATGGAGAGCCAATCGGAGCAGGGAATCTCCATTCATAGCTTTGACAGGTCTTCCTGTCAAATCTATGAATAGAGATCGGCCCCAAAACCTAACTAAAACTTCAAATAATTTTTTTTTTAAAATCACATTTTTAAAATAACTATAAATTACATAAATTAACTATTTTAAACAAAAATTTAAATTTTTGAAAAACTAATTACAGTTTTTAATGGGGCTAAAAATAAATTTACCTTTCTTTAAAGTATTTAAAAAAGATAAACCTGTGGAAAAAATGTTTAAATTTTACTTAATTCACCACTTACCTTGTTAAAAGCAAGCCTTGCACCTGCTTTTTCCCCGCGCAGCTGCTAGGGACTTACCCTCACTTCAAAACCTGAAAAAAACCCGGAAGTTCCAGGTGTACGCGCTACCTCTCTGGCATACGCGTTTGACCTCCGAACCCCTTCCTTCAAGGGAACGGAAGTTCCGGTTTCCTGTGCATGCGCAGTGCATGCACGAAACCGACACTTTCGTTGGGTCTATGGGTGAGTACATAGCGCGTACTCACCCGTGGAGACCCGAATTTCTGGCTGACTATCTTTAACCATCTGGGATTGGTGCTTTTTTTGTGTTTAATTAAGCTTGCAGTGAAAGAGTTGTGAAACCAATCAGCATCTGCTGGGTCATCATCTGAGACATAACACAAAATAAAAAGCACAATGTGGGTAAAACCATGGTGGAGGAAACATCCATCAGTGCCCTGAGGAGCTTGATCACATACCTGCTGGGCTCTTGTAGGATGTCCAAATTGTCAGATTAAGCCGTAGTGGGAACTGCTGTATTGTGCTTCTGAAGAGCTAATGTGGCTGTGATAGTAAATCTATTTCTAAGGAGTCGCTGAACCATCTGCAATGTGCAGTTCCATCTAGTTGAAACATCTCGTACAAGAGATTCTAGTTTCTGTCTATTTGTGGCCTGTTGTATTTCTAGTTCTGCGCTATTAGCTGGACTCTGTTCAAATTGGCCCACGAGTTTTTTACATTTTGCCAGTAAGTTTTCAAACTCGGCAGCATTAAGTGCTATTGTGATTGATCGCTGGAGACGGTGAGCGATGCATGTGCTCGAATGGCAAAATATTGGCTTCTGCTGTCATATTGGGGGGAATTTTAACACCAAAAAACAGGTGGGTTTGGGACTGGTGGGAAGTTAAAGTATTAATAAACTGAATCCCGACCAGAACCCGCTCACTTCCGGTTTTAACGGAGGCGGGACAGGCGGCGACAGCCAACTCCCTTCCAGGAGGCGGGTCACCCATTTAAATATTATAGTGAGGCTGGCTTGCCTCAGATTTAACCAGCATTTCAAATTTAACTGTGGCTGGTCGGGTTTTGCAGACCTCGGGAATCCCGACAGCTAATGGGAGGCGAAGACTGCTGGATCCAGGAGGTAAGGGTCTTTCCACTGAACTTCTGGACACAGGGTCCCTACCTAACCCACCCCCCGCCATCGAAGACACCCCACGAGGCCTCCGATTTCCACCCCACCAGGCCTCCAATCGCCTTCACTCCACCCCCCACCCCGAGCGCTCTCCAGGCCCCCTGATCTTCTCTCCCTCCCCCCGATCAATCTCCAGGCCCCTCGATGTTCTCTCCCTCCTCCCTCCGATCATTCTCCAGGCTGCTTGATGTTCTCTCCCTCCTCCCTCCGATCAATCTCCAGGCCCCTCGATGTTCTCTCCCTCACCCCCCTGATCATTCTCCAGGCCCCTCGATGTTCTCTCCCTCCTCCCTCCGATCATTCTCCAGGCCCCTCGATGTTCCCTCCCTCCGATCATTCTCCAGGCCCCTCGATGTTCTCTCCCTCCCCCCCGCCCCCAATCATTCTCCAGGCCCCTCGATGTTCTCTCCCTCCCCCCCTGATCATTCTCCAGGCCCCTCGATGTTCCCTCCCTCCTCCCTCCGATCATTCTCCAGGCCCCTCGATGTTCCCTCCCTCCTCCCTCCGATCATTCTCCAGGCCCCTCGATGTTCCCTCCCTCCTCCCTCCAATCATTCTCCAGGCCCCTCGATGTTCCCTCCCTCCTCCCTCCGATCATTCTCCAGGCTGCTTGATGTTCTCTCCCTCCTCCCTCCAATCATTCTCCAGGCCCCTCGATGTTCTCTCCCTCCCCCCGATCATTCTCCAGGCCCCTCGATGTTCTCTCTCTCACCACCCCATCCCTTGCTGCTGGTCACTAATGTTCTCTCCCTCTTACCTCGATCCCTTGATACCGGCCCCATTCTCTCCTTGCCCCCCCACTGTCCCGATCCCTTGATGCCATTCCCTGATGTTCTCTCCGTCCCTCCCCGATGTTTGAGTCCAGCCCCCAACCACTCCCCGGCCCCCACTCGATCCCTCCGTCCCTCCTCTCTGCGGCCTAGTGCCGCAGGCCTCCCCGCCCGCAGCCAGCCAGCCTCTCCATCAGGCTGTCTGTGGGCGGGAAACAGAGGTTTCAAATGAAAATCAGGCCCTGTCATTAAATTCGGCAGGTCCTGCGGGAAACCTCCTCACTCCCAATCTGCCTCCCGATTAAAATTCCGGCAAATGTGTGCATTGTCAGAAAAATTATTGTCATCTTGCCTTGTTTATCCCACTCTTTCACAACATCCAAGAAACATTCCACATGTTTCAGCAGAGTGTCTCTCTTCGGTCTGCTTTACTGTTAATGCAAAGGTCTGTAGTGTCCAAAC
Organism: Squalus acanthias; assembly: GCA_030390025.1. Classification (NCBI taxonomy): domain Eukaryota; kingdom Metazoa; phylum Chordata; class Chondrichthyes; order Squaliformes; family Squalidae; genus Squalus; species Squalus acanthias. The sequence goes on along the minus strand of CM059426.1, from coordinate 105,964,518 downwards.
AGCATCAATCAGATGTTTAGTGATTCCGAGATAGCTGCGATTACTCAGAGATGCCCAATAATCAATAGTCAAAGCAACAACTATTGCAATCTTCAGTAGCACCGGCATTGTAGGGTTTTTGATGTTACAGTGTATAGATTATCTACTAGTGATGGAATGGTTCCTCTAGAAGGCAAGGTATACGACTAATTGGAAGATACTATTTCAATAACATCTCTTAGCCCTGTATCGCTTACAATGTTAACGAATCTGTAGTTAGTAGATATCCAATGCAATAGCATTGGTTATGTTAACGTACTTAGCGTGATTTATGGGCTTGCCGCGATCCTGGTTGTCTGTCGAAACTGAGTGGTTTCATTTGTTGTTGTATTGTTGTCGCCTGTAGCAGGACAATTGCCAGAAAGTTTGTGTTGATGAAGTGAAGGGATATTTAGTACGCAGCTGGTACAGCAGACTAGATGTACTTCTGTGATACTGGAACTCAGTTTGACACTCAGATACAAGTAACCATCTATCTATCCAACGAACCATCAAAAAGTTAAAAAAAATAAGCATCCCATTCACAAGTTCTTCACTTCTAGTGTTTCTCTCCAAAATGCTTTAGTATTCTTTTACCATTTTTTCATTCAATGTCTTTCTGAATGGTCTTCAAATAGCTAAGGATGAAGGTGAAAGAGAGCTAGGAGTCTTAGTAGACCTGATGCTAAACATGTCCAGAGCAGCAATTGACAAAGCCATAGACTGTTGAACTGCACAGCCAAAACAGTAGAATATAAGTAAGAGGAGGTAATGATCAAACTTTATAGTGGGAAAAATTTGTGTGCACCATGAGAATTACTGGTGTCACTGGCAACTCGAGTTAACAGTTGCTAAAAATGGCTGCAGCGCTGCCGTTGAAAAATTCATGCTGGGGGTTGGCGATGTGGAGCACAGCGCTAACTTACCATGCAACGCCCTCCTGGTGGCGTTAATGGAGATCTCCGACCCGAAGTTCCCATCCACAGTCGACGTTACAGCTTCTTACAGCCTGTGGAAGCGAGGCTGTGGAGTTCGCAAGGCATTTTGGGCAATTAAAAGGGTTATGAATTAAAGGGGCAATGCATTCAAAACTAATAAAAATTAAAAGCAAGTGAAAAAATGCATTTTTCAGCCCTTACTGCCTTTCACAAAAACCCATAAACATTAAAAATTATTCCCAAATAGGAGTCTTCAGCTCTTAAAGCCTTCCACACCTACAAAAATGGTAAAAGTGCTTCAGTACTAACACAAATGGCTCAGCAAGCCAGGGAAGGGGCACCCAGGGTCTCACACGCAGCACTCCAGCTTTGTGCAGGGGGTCAACACTGCAAGAGAGGTTCTTTACCCACAGGGGCCAGGAGACCCTCCAGAAAGAATGATTTGGAACTATATCACCGAGGCTGTCACTGCCAGCAGTGTCGCCCCCATGACCTGGCTCCAGTGCCCAAAGAAGTTTCATGTCCTCAGACCACTGGTCAAGGTCAGTGAATGCATCTTCAAGTGCCGTTTCCTACCAACTGCATCACTAGCCTCTCACACTGCTCAATGCACGCCCCACCCCCACCCCCCAAATCACTCACCTACCAACAAACTGTACCAAACACGAGGCACATCTCCCATTCCTAGCCTCACCTCACCCGCTTGAAGAAGACGGTGCTGGCCATTCTTGGCAGGGGCATGGCTGAGTCCTTGGCCAGCGGCGAGGCTGAAAGGATACAAGATGCTGATATCCTCATACGTTATTCTCCTTCTGGAATGCACCTCTTGCTTTCCCCGCCCTCCCCTCACCACAACTCCACCCTTGTGTCTTCCTCATTTCACACACCCAAGAAATGTAGCCTACCCAGCCAGTGGTTGGCCAAGAAGAGGGAGAGGAGAATGAAGAAGAAGATTGATCTGACACTCCCAGCCACCAGCTCCTCAAGGTCGACCAGCAAGGCCATTTGCAGTGTCCCCCACTGAAAGTCAGCAGCCTTCCACCAGCCATGCTGCAGCCACTGGGGTAGCACTGTGTGACATCAGTAGGATAGGCAAAGGCACACACAAAACTGTCACTAAGAGAATGCATAAGGGTAATGAGTTGATTTCTTGATGTCATATTGGATAGATAGATGTATAAAGTTGGATTAGAATGTTTCCTTTGTGTTGGCTTTTATTTCAGCATTGTGGCCAAGAGGATACTGTGATGGTCAGTAACAGAGGGAAGGTAAGGTGTGGGACGAATGTTGAAAGGGGAGTTGGGGTTGTGGTCACTGGTACTGCAGGCAGATGATTCCATCTGGATATCCTGGCCAGAAAGGGGCTGTCTGGGTTGCATCCTTTCTTCTGGTTCCTCCTCTTCCCTCTGCGAGCTGTAAGGGTTGCGTGTCTCAGACGGTGCTGGTGCGAGGTTAGGCCTTCGTTGCCTAATACTATTGCTTGCTCTGGTCTCCGGCCAGCCTTTTTGCAATAAGCACCTGTGAGTGGTTCGACCCACTCGCCCTTATGGTTCTAACACTGGACTTAGGTGCAGGGAGCAGTAATGCAGAGAAAACTCAAATAGACCCGGTTGAATAGTACGAAATGGAAATCTTTATTGCATAGCGTCCAAAATCATGAAGTACATGTCATAGGCGCAAATTAACGAGAGTACAAGTATACATACATTCATAAAGCTTGGTCTATGGAAATGAAGAACGCACGGCACATCGTAGAAAGGGGAACACATATCTCAACCTTAAAAACCACCCTCCCTTAACAATACCTACACTACGTCTAGATTTGTAGGATCGGAAAACATGCTCACCACTCGTGTTACTTCGGAGAATTTTAAAGTGAGGCACTCAGCTCGTTTCGCTGCAGCGCCTGACTGTCACGTGTTTGGAAGGGTCTCTGTACCCCACTTGTTTATTTTCGCTGCTGCGACAAGCAGGCCAGACTCCCTGTTGTCATGAAGAACTCGATGGACCTCGGACACAGTTCAAAGAAGAGTCTTCTGTGCTCGACACCGGTTGTCGGTAGACTTCAATGAAAAGTTCTTTATTTATATTTTCGGGCGCGGTCGGGGTTTACTGACCGTGGCGGCACGTGGATTCTTCTCCTTTTCTTCTCGTCTCGTCTCGTCTCTTTGTGCCTCCGGGTCCAGACACCGTTTACCGACACTCGGGATGGTGCACCCTGTTACTTGCCCTTGTCGGGGCGGCTCGTTCCGATTGAGCTCCACCCAACATTCGAATAATCGACCAGTGCGGCTAAAAGTCAAGAGTCAACAGAGTCCAGAGAGAAAATCAAAAGCTCACCAGTCAAGCGAGTCCATGAAGCGGCAAGCGAATAAGAGTTCAGCAGTCAGCAGCGAGATAAGAGAATAAGAGACCGATGGACATTTGTCCTCTATAGTTATAGTGATGTGTTCCCTTATCTCCCGCTCAAATCTTAATGTTTGTCCTTTGTGTAATATTGGCGCTCAAAACTCCCAGCATGGGGCGATTCTTCTCTTTAACGGGTTTCGGTAGCACCTGAAACTGACCAACTATCTGTTAATGTTTTCCCCATTGTTGACCCAGCCAGGATGTGTATGAATCGTCTCCCTGACTGGTTTTGGGGACCCCCGAATACTTGCTTAATCACCCGTCGATGTCTCTCTCATTGTAGAGCCGGGGGGGTATTTGTGATTTGATGTGTCTGGATGGGCCTTCGATTGCCCAGTACAATGATCCTTACTTGTGCATGGAAAACGATTCCAGCACTTATATCTTTGCTATTGTTTCAAATGCAAACGGATTGCATCCTGTCTTTATCAGTGTTTACCGAGTATGATCCAATCTTATACTAAATGTATATTCGACGCCATCTTGTCTGCCCACTGTGTTTCTGGAAGTTTCTGCCACGATGCTCGGCAGCCATTTTACAGGCTTCTGTGTCCTTTATTATCAAGACAGCATTTCGTTTAATAAAACTGATCAAACGAATCTGCTTCTCTTGTGTTATTTTGAATTGCCATAATTGCGAAACTTTACAGAGCGGATGCTGTAAATGTGAAATGACAGCATAAGATGCTGGAAATATTCAGCAGGTCAGGCAGCATCTCAACCTGAGACGTGAACTCTGTTTCCCTCTCCACAGATGTTGCCTGACCTGCTGAGTCTTTCCAGCATTTTCTGTCTTCTCATAGGCCTTCCTTTACCATCCGAGGCATTGCAAGTGTCCAGCAGCACTCCCTGCACACTTAAACTTTTAACATCTATTGCAGCAAGCCACTACTTCAATAAAAAAAAAATTTTTAATCCCAAAAGCTTAAATGCAAACTTACCTGAAAGATGTGTGTGTCCCTTTAAGAGGTGCTTAGACGCTAGCTTTGCCTGGCATGCTTAGGACCCAGAGCTGAACTCAGCACTAGGGTTGAAGTTTGCAGTGGTGACATTAAGTCAGCGTTGTACGCTGACTGATGTCACCACTCCGCCAATTCTTTTTCACGGTGTTACTTTGGAACGGTGATGCTACCGGGAGGTCGAAAATGGCAGACGCCGCGGGACCTGCCACCAGCCGCGCTAATGGCTGGCACTAAGGTAGGGAATTTCTCCCTCATCCTGCCCTAGTCAGACCACACCTTGAATGCCCCATCCACTTCTGCTCGCCAAGAAACAAAAGAGACGTTCAAGTGCTAAAGGCAATGCAGAAAAGAGCCACAAGGCCCCAGTGTCAGCGGCATGAGTTATAAGAAAAGACTGGAGAAGCATCTGCTTTTCAGCCTAGAAAAGAAGTGCCTGAGAGGTGATCTCCTAGAGGTATAGAAGATTGTTAAGGGTATGGAAAGAATTAACCCGGAACATTATATTAAATTAAATTGTGGGAGTCGAACTAAGGGAACACAGGTTCAAACTAGGGAATGGTCCTTTAGGGCCGATGTCAGGAAATTCTTCACACAGCGAGTGATTAACATATGGAATAAACTTCCAGATTGAGTAGTGGAGGCAAAAACCCTGGAATCATTACAACAATTGATTGCTACAATTGGGAAGGGGCCAGTTTGGGTGTCTGTGGATGGATGAACCAAGATAGGCTAAATGGCCTTTCTCATTGTAATTACCTTGTGATCTGTGGACAAAGAAGAAATGTCTCTTATTCTGCTCCTCTTCCTCATCATCATCATCTTTTCGTCTGCTTCCATATCTAGGAACATACGAACATAAGAACAGGAGTAGGCCATTCAGCCTCTCGAGCCTGTTCCGCCATTCAATTAGATCATGGCTGATCTGTATCGTAACTCCGTCTACCCGCCTTAGTTCTGTAACCCTTAATACTCTTGCCAACAAAATCAGTTTTGAAATTTTCTATTAACCTAGCCTCAACAGCTTTTTGGGGGAGAGAGTTCCAGATTTACACTACCCTTTGTGTCAAGAAGTGCTTTCTGACATCACCCCTGAATGCCCTAGCTCTAATTTCTATGCTATGCCCCTTATTCTGTACTCTCCCACCAGAGGAAATAGTTTCTCTCTATCTACCCTATCAACTCCTTTAATCATCATAAACACCTCAATTAAATTACTCCTTAATCTTTTATATTCAAGGGAATACAAGCCTAGTCTATGCAACCTGTCTTCAGAATTTAACTGATTTAGCTCCGCTATCATTCTGGTGAACCTATGCTGCACCAACTCCAAGGCCAATATATCCTTCTTGAGGTGTGGTGCCGAGAACTGAATGCAGTGCTCCAGATGGGGTCTAATCAGAACTCTGTACAGCTGTAACATAACTTCCAACCCTTTGTATTCCAGTCCTCTTGAGATAAAAGCCAAAATTCCATTAGCCTTTTTAATTATTTTTGTACCTATCCACTAGCTTTTAGTGATTTTTGTACTTGGATCCTTCAATCTCTTTGCTCATTCACAGTTCCTAGCTTCTCGCCATTTAGAAAATACTCTGATGTATCTTTCTTAGGTGTAGGGGGTGGTGTGGTAGGGGTCAGCCTCACCTCTGACTCAGTGAGCGGTTCGAATCGCTCCCATGACCCTGGTTCTAGACCTTGGACTTATCAGGTAAGTACCCGATTTCTTTGCTTTTAGCTGTAGGTTTCGAGTCTTTGCATGCAAGTCTTACCCAGGGGTAAGCCAGGAGTAGTTGTAGGGTTGGCGTTTCTTCGGGTTTCCCTTCATGGGTCAGAATGGCTTCCCACATCCTCGTGGTTTGCCAACTGGGAATAGTGTTGTACCTGTTGTGCACTCAGTGCAAGGGAAAGGGCAAAATACTACAGTTCTGAAATGAAAGGACTTGGAAGAAGCATTATGCTAAAGTGGAGAGAGATACACCTGTTTGAATTATTTTATTCTGTGTTCCTGATTAAAGATTGTTTTTTTTTTGTGTTTTGTTCCTTTTAATAAAGATATATGTGTTTTCCCAAGCAGCGCAGGGGTGTCGGACCCTCTCCGTGCTTGGTTGTGAAATAAAGATTGATTTTCTTACCTGTATGTACCTAAAACACCACATTGAAGGGAGAATGTATGTTTGGGTTTTAGTTTAGGTAATTGAAGGGGAAGCTTGGTTTTCGGGGATCGGAAATTTTGCTCAGCTGGTAATGATACTGATTCAGGTTTAGTATCACAGGGGGGAGTGTGAGCTTCGTAAAATCCCCCAGAAACTCGCATAGAACCCTAAAAGGGGTGATTTTTGGATTTTTCATATGAATTTGGGATGATAGGACCTAAATGAAGTGATTTGAGGTAAAAACCTCAGTTTTGGACATTTTTAAGGATTAGGGAAGAAAACCCCTGAGGAAAATGACTTTTGGATATTACTATTGGGAAAAACACCTTTCACAGAGACAAGACAGGCTGCGGAGGGGTGTGGCGAGGCAGTGGACAGCTTTTGGATATTGGGGCCCAGTCAAGCTGTCTGGAAAATGTTTGCACTGCAATCCAAGCAGGAGGAAGAGCCTCACCCAAAACTTCACAAATACATCCAAAAATGAATAATTCAAGACCCCTTTTGAAAATCCCCAGGCCCAAACAGGATGCTAGAAGCCTGAAAACAATAAAACATCCAGTACACCCATCACCCCATCAAAACCCAATTAGCCAAGTATCTACAGGGACAGATTAACAAGCCCGCCAAAAACCTAAGACAAAGGGGGCGAGATTTGGCGCGTAGATAAAGGCCCTGCCTAAACGGAAGACATCGGAAGCCATCAGGACAAGTAAACATAAGGTTGAAGCCATCAAAACTTAACGAGCCTGCCAAAACCTAAGACAATGGGCCTGGAACAGTATAATTGAGGGCCTATTCCCCCAGCACACACAGCAAGCTACCCACAGCTACAGAGGGCCACACGACATGAGCAGGAGGAGGAGAGAAGCAGCAAGGCCACGAGGCAGACCCGGGGCGAGATCGGAGGCAGGGACAGACAAGGCCAGGCAAGGGCTAGAGCTGAGACCACTGGGAGCGAGTCGGCATCGCTCAGCACACGGTCCAGCACTAACAGCCACTAGCCAAGGTTACTGGAGGCTGGGAGCGAGTCGGCATCGCTCAACCCATGGTCCAGCCCCAGAAGGTACCGCCCTGACAGGCCTCCAATGCAACCAATCGACCGCCAGAGCCACCAAGGGCTCCACGAGGTAGACCGCCATTCAAAAGTACCGCGGGGACCAAGGCCCCGCGCAATGACCAACCACCAGGCAACCACAACCTAAATCAGCCAACCAGGGGAAACCCGAAGAAACGCCAACCCTACAGCTACTCCTGGCTTACCCCTGGGTAAGACTTGCATGCAAAGACTCTAAACCTACAGCTAAAAGCAAAAAAAATCGGGTACTCACCTGATAGACCCACAACCGCGCCCTACCGCATCTGCGGACTCCACCCGGCTGAGGATCCCTTGCAGATTCCACAGACTGGTACCACGTGGGGACAGCAGGCCCCAAAGGACAAAAAGAGTGTACCCCAAAATCGCAATCAACTTACCTGGCTGGATTTCGAACTGTCAAAACCCCTGTTTGGTGAGCATTATCCCTGATCTCCTGAAATCAAAACTTAGCTAGATAGTGGGATTTTTGGGAGGGATAAGGTTTTTTTTGTATATTGTCATTCTCCCTCGCCTGTACCGTGTGTTCCCCAAACCTGTTTAAGTGTTAAGTGTGTTTTAAGTTTGTTACCTTTTTCTTTTAATAAAAGTCAAAACTCTTTCATCCAAACCTGTTGTCTACTGCATCTTTGTTCACAACCCCCAAATAAGTCCAAGGTCTAGAACCAGGAGCGTGGGAGTGATTTGAACCGCTCACTGAGTCAGAGGTGAGGCTGACCCCTACCACACCACTCCCTACATAGGTCCATAGTGAATGACCTCACACTTTCCCACATTAAACCCCATCTGCTAGTTTTGCCCACCCACCTAATCTATCAATGTCCCTTTGCAACTTTCTGTTCCCATCTACACTATTTAATGTGCCACCTAACCTAGTGTAATCAGTAAATTTTAATATACGGCTCTCTATTCCTTCATCCACGTCATTTATAAATATAATGAAAAGCTGTGTCCAAAGTACAGATCTCTGGGGGACACCACTAGTCACATCCTGCCAATTTGAGTACATATCCTGTGGTAACACAATACAGCTTCCTGTGACTCGAACTTTATTGCATCACTTCCTGTGATTAGTCCAGGATAAATACTGGACTGATCAGTTGGATCCTGGAGAGGCATAGAATAAGACCTCTTTTGTATGTAGCACCTTTTTAGTTGATTAAAGCTTACTTTAAGTTCACCACGCGTAAGGCTCATTCTTACGACAATTTAATCAACTTTGGAAAACTTCGCACTCAAACTTTTTGGACGAACTCGGAACTAAGGATCCAGGGAATCACCCATCATGGAAAACATCCTTAAACCATCGCGTCTTGACTTGGACCCAAACACCCCAGCAGCCGGTAAGGTGTGGAAACACTGGTATCGCACATTTGAAAATTTTCTTGAATATTGCAAGGCTGATGATAACTCAAAGTTGCGGATACTCATCAACTGTGTCACCCCGAATGTATTTCAGTATGTGGAGGAATGGGACAGTTACGAGGAGGCAATTCTAAGACACCGAATGAGGTCTATGCCAGACATCTACTAGCTACAGCCCAACAAGGGCCAGAGGAATCCATTGATAAATTCCTCCAAGAGCTTCGCAGACTTAGTATGGACTGTAACTTTCAGGCGGCCTCAGCTGAGCTGTACCGTGAAGAAATGATCCGTGATGCTTTCATCTGCGGGCTTGCCTCCCCATTTATACGCCAGCGTCTACTGGAAAGTAAGACACTTGAGCTTCAGAGAGCTTATGACATGGCTTGCTCTCTAGATCTGGCAAAAAGAAATGCAGACCTTTATACAGTGCCCAGACCTCGGTCTACTGCCTTAACTACAGTCAGACAATTTAAGAGGCCACAGGTGAACTCTATTAGGGAGGTCTTTATCCCTGACGATCAATCTGATGACTTCACTGATGAAGAGGATGATGACCCCACTGTGGCAGCCTCTTGGCAATCTAAGAAATGCTTCTTTTGTGGTGATGAGTTTCACCCTCGGAAATTCTGCCCTGCTCGCAATGCGTTTTGCAGTCATTGCAACAAAAAGGGTCATTTTGCAAAGGTTTGCCTATCAAGAGCCTCTACGAGGGCTTATCAAGCTAAGTCCTACCGAACTGCCCCGGTAAGGGCCTATCAAGATGTTCCGGCTAAATTCTATCATGCTTCCTCTCGAAGAAACACACCTAGAGTTTCAGCCACTCTTTGTGCAACGACACCAATTACAGCTGCTTGTCCTCAGAACCTATTCTATGCAGCTACAAAAGCATCAATTAATGGACATACTTTAGATGCCTTAATTGACTCAGGTAGCACTGATAGTTTCATTAGGGAACAGATTGTTGCAGAGTTAAAGCTACATGTTTTCCCATCGGACCAGGCAATTGCGATGGCTCAGTCATCACTTAATACCAGAATTTCTGGCTTTTGTATGGTTGAAATAACACTTAATGGTCACAGGTATCCCTCCACCCGGCTTTTGGTGCTCAAGGACTTATGTAGTGATCTTATCTTAGGGCTGGATTTTCAAAAGCAGCATAAGAAGCTCACCATTGAGTTCGGCGGATCCAAACCTGAACTCACTATTTCTAATACACTACCTCGATTACTGTTCTGTGCATTGTCAGCAGCTTCACTGGATGAACCCTCACTGTTTACCAGTATCCCTCCTCGATGCAAACCGATTATAACAAAGTCACGACGTTTCAGTCAGGAAGACCAGTCTTTTATTGCGGCTGAGATTTCTCGGCTTTTAGCAGAGGATATCATCGAGCCTTGTTCGTCGCCATGGCGCGCCCAGGTCGTTATTGTTAAGAACCCTCTACAACCTCACAAGAAACGGCTGTGCATTGACTATTCACAGACCATCAATCAATATACGGACTTGGACGCATACCCATTGCCGCGCATCGATGATATGGTTAATAAATTGGCTGAGTACACGGTGTTCTCAACATATGATCTGAAAAGTGCCTATCATCAGGTACCCTTGAAGTTCTCAGACAAGCAGTATACGGCCTTTGAAGCCAATGGACGGCTGTATCAATTTCGTCGCCTCCCCTTTGGGGTCACTAATGGAGTGGCTGTCTTCCAGTGAGCAATGGATGACCTGGTCAAACAGGAAGACTTGAAGGATACGTTTCCTTATCTGGACAATATTACTGTCGCAGGTCGCAATCAGCGGGAACATGACGCCAATCTCCAACGATTTTGGGATGCACTCCAGCACCGTAATTTGACATTAAATGCGGCTAAATCCATTGAGTCACAACCAACCATCAACATCCTTGGCTATTGTGTGGGCAATGGCATCATTAAACCTGACCCTGAAAGGCTTCGCCCACTCCAAGAACTCCCGCCACCTAAAAATCCGGCCTCCTTGCGCCGGGCCCTCGGACTGTTTGCATACTATGCTAAATGGATTCCTAACTTCTCGGACCGAATCCAACCTCTACTGAAGGCCAGCACATTCCCACTAGACACAGCGGCTGTTGCAGCCATTAACCTCCTGAAAAAACAGTTGGAGAAAGCGGCTCTTCACTCCATCGATGAGAGTCTTCCTTTTGTGGTTGAGTGTGATGCCTCGGAGGTGGCGATCTCGGCCACTCTGAATCAGGAAGGTCGTCCGGTGGCATTTTTGTCCAGAACTTTTCAAGGGGCTGAGCTACATTATCCTCCAGTCGAGAAAGAAGCTACAGCCATCATAGAGGCAGTACGGAAGTGGAGTCATCTCCTAGCTCGCCAGCACTTTACCTTAATCACGGACCAGCGATCGGTCGCCTTCATGCTCGATAATCGAAAACGGACCAAAATTAAAAATAATAAAATCCAGCTTTGGCGGCTGGAATTGGCCTCTTTTGGTTACACCATCCACTATCGACCTGGCAAGGAGAATGTGGCTCCGGATACCCTCACACGAGCATTCTGCTCCGCCATGGCACCCTCTACGCTCATAGACATCCATGATGGGTTGTGTCATCCGGGCGTTACTCGCATGCTACACTTCGTGCGGTCCCGAAATCTCCCATTCTCTACCAGGGATGTAAAGAAGATGTGCTCGGACTGCAGAGTCTGTGCGGAATTGAAACCTCGGTTTTTCCGCCCTTCGGGTGGTATACTCATACATGCGACCCAGCCAATGCAACGGCTTAGCATCGATTTTAAGGGGCCGTTGCCCTCTTCAACTCGCAACACTTATCTATTGACCATGGTCGATGAGTATTCCCGTTTTCCGTTTGCCTTTCCCTGCCCCAATATGCTGACGACCACGGTTATCAGCTGCCTTGAGCAGGTATTTGCTTTCTGTGGCATGGCATCCTATGTTCATTCGGATCGGGGCCCTTCTTTTATGTCAGGAGAACTCAAGGCCTATCTCTCGGAACGGGGTATTGCTGCCAGCAAAACGACGCCTTATCATCCGGTCGGGAATGGGCAAGTCGAGCGTTTTAACGCTATCATCTGGAATGCGGTACGTCTGGCTTTGAGATCTCGGGGCCTACCCAACCAGCAATGGGAAGCAGTACTTCCAGACGCATTACACTCCACATGGTCCCTCCTTTCGACCGCCACAAATACGACGCCTCATGAACGGTTCTTCCGATTTCAGCGTCACTCATCCTATGGGATATCTCTCCCGTCGTGGCTGACTGCACCGGGACCAGTGCTACTCCGAAGATATGTCCGGGCGTCTAAGAATGACCCCCTGGTAGATGAGGTTGAGCTCACTGACGTCAACCCTACCTACGCCTATATTCGGTATCCTGACGGTCGGGAATCTACCGTGTCATTGCGGGATCTGGCTCCCTGCCCGCCGAAACATAGAGGGACACCAGGGGATGATATTGTACCAGGCACATCTCTGGGCTCGCCAGGTGCCTCTCATCACGATCTGGATCTGACGCCGGCTGGTACCTCACTCCAGCATGCCGACCTGGGGCAGACTGACTATGAGCCCGTCGGGGCTCGCACGCGCAGCCACGATCCACCCTGTACCGTACGCTCAGAAACAGATCTGCCACAGCCCTGCCCGACACCCGTTCGGGCACCAGTACACAGTCAGGATCGTCCTGACCCCTCACAGAGCGGACTGGATCACTCGGACTCTGGTCCACGGCCCGCAGCGGGCAAACGGGCTAGGGGCCCTCTACCGCTACGAGAACCCAAACGGGTGCGGCTCTCCCTCGTCCAGCGGCTACGAAATGGAGGGAGAATGTGGTAACACAATACAGCTTCCTGTGACTCGAACTTTATTGCATCACTTCCTGTGATTAGTCCAAGATAAATACTGGACTGATCAGTTGGATCCTGGAGAGGCATAGAGTAAGACCTCTTTTGTATGTAGCACCTTTTTAGTTGATTAAAGCTTACTTTAAGTTCACCACGCGTAAGGCTCATTCTTATGACATATCCATTATCCCTACTCTCTGTCTCATACCCCTAACCAATTTTCTATCCTAGCCAATAGGTTGCCTCCAATTCCATGCGTGCTCATTTTTGGTAACAGTCACTTATGTGGAACCTTGCTAAATGCTGTCTGGAAGTCCATATAAATAACATCCATAGAAACTCCCTTATGTACCACGTTGGTTACCTCCTCAAAAAAATCATCTGTGATGGTTCTGCAGGAAACAAGGCTACAAGCTAAGAATGAGTGATTATTACTCTTTTGGGATTAGGGAGATAAAGAAAGGTGTGGAAGCTTGTGACTGTCCAACATGTCATAGCGATACCATGGCAACTGTCTAGGTGCGCAGCCACTAACCTGCAGCCTGCATTGTCCTGTTGATTTCACCATTTCCCACAGGCATTGTGCACAAGTTTCTCCTGTAACATGAATGTGAACTAAGTTTTGGCTAACTTTTGAGGAATGTCTCCCAGGTGGCATAAGATAGCTACAATTGTAGGTCTTCTGGTAGAACCCTGTTAAAGTGAAGGAAGGGGAAATGTATGCAAGTAAATGCTGTTAGGGAGATGGTGACGCATACTGTAAGATCCTAAGTTAGTGACCCTGTCCCCCTCCCCCCCAAACCCCTTAACCAAAGTACAGTGTGAAGGGTTAGTTCTGAAGCACTCAGTTTTAGAGGGAAAACAGTGTGTTAGTGTCCAGGATACCCAGGGAGGAACAGGGAGGGCAGCCTCACCTGCCCTCGTCAAGTCATTGAGCTTCTTCCAGCACTGGACTGCAGTCTTGAGCTGAGAAATATCATACTCAGTGCCACTGCCACCAGCATCCATATGGCATGCAAAGCTGGTTTTTGAGGTTTCCTTCCATGCGCACCCAGCAGTCTGCCTCTCCTTGGCCTCATTTCACGTAGGTCACTCTCTGTGTAATTATGAACCCTTCTTCTAAGCCCCTTTGCACCATGCTGCTCTATTTGTGGGCCTCTGCCAGGTCGTCCACTTGAAGGCATGCTTTCAAAGTGCCACAAAAATCACACATGAGCCAACATCTACCTGACATTTATCTCAGTCTGGTAAAAAGTTTACCACTTGCCTGCTGCTCCCCCAGGCTGTTGCTGCAATCACCAGCCATTCTTGTTTTTTTAAAGGCTATGATACTAGTTTCCAAACTACCCTAGTGCAATACTTCTTTGTTAATAGGGATTTGCACTACTAAATTGCCAAAGGACATGCAAATGAGCTGACCTCTCTGGACAACATTGGTGGGCTCAAACCTTGGCTAAGGGGCGCAAAACTGGCATAAATCACCCGTTGGAATCTCTGGGTCAATATTGTTCCCATTCTCAAATTCATATTCTAGTATCAAACATGACAATGTTACAGTTTCTCTCAAAACCCTAGGGAAAATTACGTGCAAAAACTGCTAGATATATTATTAAAAATAAATAAAAGTATGCAATGTACTTAATTAGGACAGAAGTGCTACAAACACAGCCATTTTCCCTGGAATGTTGCTGTTTCTAGCCATCTGTGTGCCTATGATTAAAAATGATTCACAGTTATTTCATGAATCTGAGCAGTTTTGAAAGGCACTGCACCAGAACCAGGCAGAATGAGTTTTAAGAAAAAAAAATGTTATTTTATCTGAACAGAAATGTAAATGCAATCTGATTTACTCAGCAATTTCTAATGCAATACTTTCTGTAGAATACTTGTACATGGATATTAAATTCCCTGCTCTAAATAGAATTTCAGTGTATGGAACCTTTCAGCAGTATCATTTATAGTCAAAATTGAAAAGTGATTGGTCAATCCTTTTAACTTTATATCTATCAAGGTGAATGCCATATTAATAGAAAATTCTCCACATTTTAAAAGGATATTAGTAGAATAGCTATCTTTGAAATTGGCAAAAGTACATTACCTTTTAATGAAAGCACTAATTTTGTGCATTTATCTCTGTGCCTGAGACCATAGGATCTACAGCAGCAGATATGCAGGAAATCATATTTGAGTATTAGGAATAAATTAAGAAGATCTCAGATGAGTGATTATCCAACAAATTGGTTGAATATTTTGTTGTTGAAGTAATCACAAATGCCTATAACTAAATGTAAACAAAAACTCACTGAATAATTTTATAATTACAAGGGTTTTAACCAATAAAATATGCCTTCCAACAATGTCATTTTTGATTTGCGATCTGCAAGTGTCGGAGATGTTGCAGTCAGTTTAGACCGTGTTCAATGTGTTGGAAACTCATCCTCACATATTTGCATACATAAAATGCTTGACTGATATTTTATAATTTCTAGCTTCCTTATGGACTAGAATCTTCAACATCAGTTTAATGGAAAACACAAGCTATGAACTGTGACCAGATGGTGAATATGTGAGGCCAATGAGAAGATGTTTAGAATAGGCTTGTTGATTTTTTTTCCAGGAAATTGGGGGGAAAAATTCAGTTGGTTGCGCCTCCCGTTAGCGTCTTAAGAGGGTGCTAATGGGGTGCAAAGCATCTAGCGCCCAGGCGCGGCGAAGTTTGCGCCGCTCGCGAAATTAACTAGACATTTTGCGGCGGCGCTAAACACTACCGCCAAGATCTCCTGCGCCGGTAGACCGTGACATCAGTCGAGTGCGCAACGCCCCGGTATCGCCCTGGAGCGGAAATTGAGTGGCGCCCCCTGCCTTACCGCCTGACGCTAGCAACGACAGGTTGAGGGGAGCGTTTTGCAGTCATGAAGGGACTGGGGGAGCACTATTTAAAGGTGACCGCTTCCTGCCTTTTATTGTTGGTGCCATTTTTGAACCACGCATTCTGAGAGAGAGAGGGAGAGACTTCTGGAGAGATTCAACGTTGTGTGAAGGAGTTTTGGGTACTGAGCAGCACTTTGCAGGTTCATTTTGATTTGCCATCCCTTGTATCGATTTAGAAGAGACTGTGGGGGCTGCACTCTGAGCTCTTTGCCTGGTACTCTCCATTGTTCTTTCCAGCAGATTTGATGTGCAAGTCTCTCCAGGCCGAGATTCAAGGCTGCAATGAGCAGGATGTGGATCGAAAGCAAGATTAACCATCCCCTTTAAGAACTGGCCCACGCCATTGTGTGTGTGTTCCCTTGCTGACTGACATCACATGAGCTTCACCAGCGCTCTGAGGTAACGCCTCGCTCCTCGGCCTTTGCGCCTTAAGACAGGTGTGAAGCGCCTGATTTAGCGCTCCAATCACTACTAGAGGTGATAAAATTCAAGTTTGCAGTCGGTGGCGATAATTAGCGCCGGGCGCTAATCTTTGCACCCGGCCGATAATTGCGCCCCAAATGGGGCGATACTGAATTTCTCCCCCTTAGTCTTTGTTATTAGCCGAGTGGATATTTATACCTTACACATTTACACTGGCACAGGAGTGATGGGCTGACTGGCCCATTTCTGTTCTGTAATTTCTAGCACTCAATGATACACAGAAGCTGACTTTTTATTTCACATTCTAGTGGAGAATGCTACCTATCATGTGATTCTGAAGATGGAGTGTACCAATATTAGCTCATCAACAAAGAGCCATGGTTCTGAGCATCAGAACTGCATGAGGTACTTTGGGCTCAGGTTATTATCTTCAGATAGTCTGCTATCATTTCAACTTTTTGGTTAAAAAAAAACAGGTAGCTTGAAATTATTTTTCCTTTTTTTTTCCAGTTTGTTTTTATCTAATTGAAAAATCAGTGCAATATGTGACAAAATACATGAGAGGGCTGATTTTGTGAAATTGGACCCCTGGCATGGAGCCGCATTAATGCCGCGCATGAGCCAAAATTTCCATTATCCACACTCAGAGGGCAAGGCTCTGTGCTGGGAAGGCAAATTTGTAAAATTTGTATTTTTTAAAATTCTACCATTATTGTAGTTAAAAACATCCTCACATGAGTTAAGCAATGAAGACTGTTAACAGTAAGTTCCATATAATTAGATGTCTTGCATCCGGCACGTATTTTGACATGTCTGTACGGTGTGGAAAAGTGCCAGTAAAGTGTACACATTGGCTGGCGCATTTGCCTACATTGCAACAGTGACTCCCCTTCAAAAAGTTCTTCATTGATTGTGAAAGGAGCGATGTAAGTTCACACTCTTTCTTTCTTGCTGCGAATATTTCTCCAGTTTCTCGATGAAAGATGCAATAGTCTCTAAATGTTGCAAAGCGTCCCATACTCCAACAACCCTCTGTGTAAAGAAATTTCTCTTAACCTCTCTCCTCACTTTCTTAGTGACAATTCTAAATTGATGAGCCAATAGTCACTGACTCCCCAAACAAAGGAAATAGGGCTAAAAATTCAGTTGGTTGCGCCTCCCGTTAGCACCTTAAGAGGGCGCTAATGGGGCGCAAAGCAGCTAGCGCCCGGGCACAGCGATGTTTGCGCCGCTCACGAACTTCACTAGACATTTTGCGGCGGCGCTAAACTTTATCGCCGCGGTCCCCTGCGCGCGCAGATTGTGACGTCATACGAGAGTGCAACGCCCTTGTGGCGCCCCGGAGCAGAATTTCAGTGGCGCCCCCATCCTTACCGCCTGGCGCATCCAACGACCGGTAGAGTGGAACGCTAACAATCGCTGTGGGGCTCGGGGGGGCGCTATTTAAAGGGGGCCTCTTCCTGTCTTTCTCTGTGGTTGACATTTTTGCACCACTCGCTCTGAGAGAGAGAGAGAGATTCGGAGAGAGAGAGAGAGAGACTTGTGCATTGAGTCAACGCTGTGTGAGGTAGTTTTGGCTACTGATCATAACTTCGCTGGTACTTTGGTTTCTGGCCTTCATAACTTTGCTTGCTAAGAGACTATGGGGGCTGCACTGATGGGGGGCGTCGTCCTGCGCCAGCTGAATCGGAGGAGACGGAGACGCAGAGAGAGAGTGGCAATGATGGCCAGACGGAGGAGGGCCAACAGGCGTCTGTACAGGAGAGCTTACCCTCCCAGGGTATATCGTGAACAGCTCTCCTACATTCATATGTCTGATGAGCAGTGTCTGCGAAGGCTGCGCTTCAGCAAGGAGGTGGTCACTGAGCTCTGCCACCTGCTGCAGCTAGATCTGCAGCCTCAACTGAGGTCCAGGACGTCTCTGTCGGTGGCAGTGAAGGTCACAGTGGCTCTGAACTTTTATGCTACTGGCTCATTTCAATCTGCTGTTGGGGACATCGCCAATCTCTCCCAGTTGGCGGTGCATTGCTGCATCCGGCAGGTCACAAATGCCCTCTTTAAAAGGAGACGAGAGTCCAAAAATGTGCGGGTTAGGTTGATTTGGCTATGATAAATTGACCCTTAGTGTTAGGGGGGGATTAAATATGTGGGGTTATGGGGATAGGATGGGATATGTTAGGGGGAATTAAATACGTGGGGTTACGGGGGTAGGGTGGGATATGTGTACTGTGGGGATTAAAGCAGGGACAGGGTACTGGATTTGGATGATCAGCCATGATCGTATTGAATGGTGGAGCAGGCTCGACGGGCCGAATGGCCTACTCCTGCTCCTAGATTCTATGTTTCTATGTTTCTATCTCTTTCCCCATGACCCCAGACAAGCAGCGTGACCGCGCTCTGGGCTTTGCGAGGATAGCGGGCTTCCCCATGGTGCAGGGCGCCATTGACTGCACGCATGTGGCTTTGCGTGCTCCGCATGAGAATGCCGAGGATTTCCGGAACAGAAAGGGGTTCCATTCCTTGAATGTTCAGTTGGTCTGTGACCACAGACAGCTGATACTTGCTGTCAATGCCCACTATCCTGGCAGCTGCCACGATGCTTTCATCCTGCGCCAGACTACTGTGGCAGAACTTTTCGAGGCATCGCATCAGCCAGTTGGTTGGCTTCTCGGGGACAAGGGGTATCCACTGAGCACCTGGCTGATGACACCGCTCCGTACGCCCAACACCCCTGCTGAGCTGCGGTACAACGAGAGCCATCAAGCTACCAGGAACATCGTGGAGCACACAATCGGCGTGCTCAAGCAATGGTTCCGCAGTCTCAACCATTCTGGAGGAGCCCTGCAGTACTCGCCTGAGCGAGTTTCCAACCTCGTAGTTGTGTTCTGCATGCTGCATAACATGGCAATCGTCAGGACCCAGCCAATGCCACCAGGCCTCGGAGCACCACCAGAGCAGGAGGAGGAAGAGGAGGAGGAGGAGGAGGAGGATGATCAGCAGCAGCACCAAGGCGTGAGGGCGGCACACAATGGTGAAACTGCAAGGGCCGTCCGTCAGCGGCTGATAGCAAGCCGCTTCTAGGGCCCCTGCTGTGGAAATGGCTTCTGCCATTGAGAACAGCATGAATGAACCCAACACGCAACCCCTAAGCCGGCCAAGGCACCAATGATTCCAAACACCAAACATGTATATTTTGAGTACCAAAACTTATTTATTTTACAAACTCTGTGTGTGTCATTTCTTCATGACAAACTCATACAAATAAACACAAAAAAACAGTCATTACCATAACTGGTTCTCACAACCTGGAGATCATGTGCAAAACACTCAACAAAAGTTTGACCACGAACCTCGGCCTTTAATAAAAAAATGACCAGCATTTTGTCACACCTCCTACATCGAGGGTGAACTCCTTCCCGTGCACCCTTTCCCCCTTCTTACCCTACTGCTCCTCCGTAATGGGACCTCAGTGGCTGCAGCAAGGCTGGTGGAAGGCTGCTGACTGTCAGGCCCTGACAATGCAGATGCCCTTGAGGGACGGCCTCGACCAGTTCTGGGCCTGGAGGGCCCGGCTGCAGACTGCACCAACTCTGCATGGGCGGCAGCAGTCTGTCCTACAGGCGGTGGCAACTGCAGTGGAGAAGTGACAGTGGTGGCAGCAGGAATGCTGTCATCTTGAGCGAGGACAGCAACTCCCTGCTCGATCGGCACACTGGCACTCCCACGGGGCAGCACCTCAGCATCCGGAGCAATCTGCTGGAGCACAGATTGCTGGCCTGCTGCGGCACGGTGAGAGCCCCGGGGAAATGTGAACGAACCAGCGAGGATGGCAGCAGACAGTGCTCGCGTGGCCTCAATCTGAGTTTGCATGAGAGCAGTCTGAGATTGAATTGCAGCACTGAGCTTCAGTGTCGCATCCGCCTGCGCTGCAGCGAAGTGCTCCACACTCCTTGCCAGTGCTTCAATGCATTCGGGCACCCTACCCACTGCAGCCATGAGCTCAGTGTGCATGGCCACCGCCTGGGTGTTCATTTCCGCGATCAGCCGCTCCTCCTCTGCGTGCAGTGCAGCAGGACTCGCTGACCTACTCTCCCTCCGGGGAGAAGGCCCCCGTGCTTCCCTACCCCCATGGCGTTGCTGCAGCCCGCTGGGTCCTGGAGCTTCACCCTCATCAGACCCTTCCCCCCTGCTCCCCTCCAGGGAAGGCGTGTCCTCAGTGTCGGCATGGGCTTCCTCGGGAGAGGGTGGCTCTGATGCTCCGGCTTCCTCTTCCTCCTCGGCTGCAGCCTCACTCCCACTGGCAGCTTCAGGGCCCGTCTCCTCAGCTGGTGAATCACCATCTGAAAGCAGGGAGGTACAAGAGTGGCTTTAGCATGAGGACAGGGTGGCAGTAAGGGAGGAATAAGTGCAGCGAGTTAGTAAGTTGGATTGAAAGTGTCAAAGGCTGGTGTTGTGAGGGACAAGTGGAAGGACAGAGGACAAAAAGGTGATGACCTTACCATTGCTGTCCAGAACGGGGTCGGCGTCTCCAGTGGCGACGGGACCGATCACCCGGCTTGCCACAATCCTGTGGATGCGCTCCTCAAGATCGCTGAGGGGTTGCAGCTGAGGCGGCCCTCCACCCGTCCGTTGCTGCTGTCTCCTATTATGCGCCAGCTTGGCCTGCAAGAAAAAGGACGGCGTCTGAGTAAATATACAGCCATGGTCTTGCCTGATGTGCCTCCCATAGGTGAATAGCCCTTACTGTATTACAGCCATGGTCTTGCCTGATGTGCCTCCCATAGGTGAATAGCCCTTACTGTATGCAAAGTGTGGAATGTGTGTGTGTGCTTCATGAAAGGGCCATAGGTGTTGGATGAGTGCTGTTAATTGTGGTTTTAAGACCCTCTGGCCATAGAGTGAGGCTGAGATGGAGGGATGGAGAGGTATTGCAAAAAAGCCACTCACCCTGACGACCCAAGTGAGGTCGTTGAACTTTTTCCGGCATTGGACATGGGTCCTGGGCACCATGCTCCTGGAGGAGACGTGCTGAGCCACCTCCCTCCACACTCTTCTGTAGTCGCGCGGCAAAGGCCTCCTGCCACTCTCTGGGTACAGTGTTGATCCTCGGCGCTCCACCGCGCCAACCAGAGCATCCAAGACCCGCTCGCTGAAGCGCTGAGCTCGTTCTCTCGCCCTCTCCATCCTTGGCTGGAAAATGGAAGCTCAGGTCTCTCCAGGTCGAGATTCAAGGCTGCAATGAGCAGGGTGTGGCTGGGGAGCAAGATCGCCCCCGCCCTTTAAGAACTGGCCGGCGCCAGTGTGTCTGTGTTCCCTCGCTAACTGGCAGCACCTGCGCTGTGCTCGCGCTCTGAGTTAGCGCCTCACTCCTCGGCCTTTGCGCCTTAAGACAGGTGTGCAGCACCTGATTTAGCGCTCCAATCACCTCCCGGGGCGTTAAAAGTGAAGTTTCCAGTCAGTGCCGATAATTAGCGCCAGGCGCTAATCTTTGCGCCCGGCCGATAATTGCGCCCCAAATGGGGCGATACTGAATTTTTCCCCCATAGTCTTTTCCTATTCACTATCAAAATGTGTCATTATTTTAAAAACCTCTATTAAATCTCTTCTTAGCCTCTCTGCTCCAGTGGAAATAGTCTCAGTATCTTAAGTCTGTCCTTATAACTATAGTTTCCCATTGTTGGTGAATCCAGGCTGTATGTTCTGTGGTTTTAATGTCCAGAACCGCACAGAGTACTCTAACTCTGGTCTGACCAATTTTTTGTATAAATTAATCACTACTTTCTTACTCATGTACTCTATTCCCCCATTTATAAAACTTAACATTTTATTGGCTTTTTTATGGATTACACTTGCACTTTCAGGGAATTATGTATTTGCATCCCTAAGTTTCTCTGTTCACCCACACCCTTCAGTGCCTTTCCATCGATATTACCATTCTTTGTTTTTTCTCCCAAAATGTATTACTTCACATATTGAGGTGCATTTTTAACCTGTCTGCCCATTCTCGCTGTTGGAAACCAGGATGTTAATTTTCTCACATATTTGTTTATTTTAATATCAACAAATTGAAATTAATATTGCTTTGGTTTTCTGCAGAATGAGTTCATTCTATAGAATTTCATTAGCATTACCAGCAGAAACTTGGCCAACTAAGACTTGCCTGGAAAATACACATTTTGCACCTCTAAAGTGGATTTACTAGCCAGTTAACTAGTCAAGTCATGGCCAAAGATGTTAGTTCATCTCCAGAGAGTAGGAACTGCAGGAATTTAAGTAGAGCAACAAATTTGTCCTTCCCAATTCACTGACATGGCCATTACAGGATTTTGAAAGACTGAAATATAGATCATAGAAGAGAAGTGCCAAAGCAGGAGGCCTTTCATTCTATCTAGCACATCCTTCCATAACCTTAGAACCAAAATATTTGCTGCTGTGTGTAATTAACCTCTGGGGTTTGAAATCAGAAACAAAGAGAAAACTGTAATTTAAATTTTAAAAATTGTGTATGCTGTCTGCTTGTGTAGTTAGTACTGAAAGTGCTATCTAACTTAATCCCTAGGTTAGTTCTCGCCTTCATTCTACATGTGAGGATTCATTTAAAGATCCAAACCTTCAGATTTTTAATTTTCATGAGGAAGAATGAAATACACAGCCGAGCACCACATTGGCACATTTCAATAGATTACTTCTCATCTGTTTGAAATTGCCCCTGAGCTGAGCACGGCTCAGCTGATAAGTGCCTGTCAATGCAGCAAAGTAGACTATTTAGAAGCCTGATGGGAGGTGCTAGGGTAATTGTTCAGTCTCTGGTTGAGCCTGCTCTCCTTGGCAACCTTCTCCCACCAACAGCAGCACTGAATCAGTCAATAATAAATGCAGTGAAACTCCTGTTGAACAGATATTCTGCTGAAGAGTGCAGCTGCTTTGTTGTTGAATTAACTCTAGTTCAGTTGGTAAGCTGGTTCCTACCTGATCGTTTTATACTTTGCCAGCGGAAAACTGCCGCACCTCTCTTTGAAGTCTGGTCAATTAACAAGCAACAGCACATTTTTCAAAACATTTTCACTCCTTTTTTGGGAATGGAAAGCAGGGAGCAGTGCAAAAATTGGGGGAAATAGCAATTTCAGTTTAATTCCTAGCTTTAACACCCATCTCTGCCATCATTGCTAAACAATGGAAATATCCCCCATCAATTTTCAATTACTACTGGGTGAAATTCTAAAGGAAGACTAAGAAGACCAATGTTGCTGTGAGAAGCAAATCTCACACTGGCTTTATAGGTCACGTTCCTGGCACCTATATTGAAGCATTTGACAAAACTGGTAAGTTATTAATGAACATCTAACATTTAAACCAATCTGGACAAATATATCTTCAGAATGGGTAAGGGAAAATCCAAACTGGATTAAATTAGCTACAGGGTGTCGTCCAGATTGGTCTTATTGATTACAGCAGCTGGATGGCACGGCTAGAACAATACATCACAACACTTACCATTGTATTGACTCAGCTCCATGTCTCCGATGTGCAATCCTTTCTCACCGATATCATTGTGGTCGATCTTCTTCCCATGAAGATCTATTGGAGTTTCTGCGATAAGGTCTCCAAGCCAAGTCAAATGCAGAAGACAACAAGCATCAGCAGCTTTGTTTTGCATCCAAGGACCTGGTCAGTATATAACAGAGGTCTAGAACTGCTTGCTTAATGACATTTAAAAGAAATTAATTTAGAAGGTTACATTCTACTTGTGCAATTAAAAATAAAATTGTGGTGCTATTTCATTTGTGGTTTATGCATAATGTATTACATCATTAAAACAGAAGCTGGAAATGCACATCAGGTCATCAGCATCTGAAAGAGAAAGACAGACTAACAGTTTGGATGAGACCTTTCAGCAGAACAGGTAGACAAATCACTGTCTGAAATACCAATCTAGAGTACTGGCTGTATTTACAAAGAGCTGGGTGCTAGCTGTACTGTTTGTTTCCTTTTTTATCTCCTGGCTGTAAGTCAATTGAATCTGATCCTTTTGTAGTACTTTCATAGGCAATACTGGGTAATTCTAGGTAAAATTGAGAGGTCGCACAACACCAGGTTATAGTCCAACAGTTTTATTTGAAATCACAAGCTTTCGGAGCTATCGATCGCCCCTTCCTCAGGTGAAGTACTTCACCTGAGGAAGGGGCGATCGATAGCTCCGAAAGCTTGTGATTTCAAATAAAACTGTTGGACTATAACCTGGTGTTGTGCGACCTCTCAATTTTGTCCACCCCAGTCCAACACCGGCATCTCCGCATCATAATTCTAGGTAGTCAGTGAATTTGCAGTGGGGGCTGATTGTATCATTAAATTCAAGTAAGAGTTGGATAAATACATGGTGAAGAATTTGACAGAGAGGTATGACAGGGATCATGACATTTAATATTTCTTAGACACTGGGACCAGCCAGATGGACCACAGTGGCTTTTGTGGTCTTGTTTGTTCATTCCTATGACCCGCTCCTGACCCATTCTTCCCCCTCCCAACCGCATCATCCGCTCCCCGCCCCCCACCACCAACAGGCCGTATCTGCTAGATGGCTGCGTGCAGCAGCAGGCCGATTTCCCTCCATGCCAGACTGGTGAGCTGTGGTGGGGTGCCTGTTTGGCACCTGCAGTTTGCCAAGAAAGTGCTAATGAGGCACAAACTTGAAAGTGGCTCAGACCTTCCAACTGCGGCGTTGGGCTGGTGTCCTGCTGAAATTGCGCCAATTCAGCACCCAACCAGAAAGTCTCCTCCTTTGTTTCTTTAAATTTTATGAAATATTAAGGAATGTTCCTGAAGAATGGAGAGTGAGGTCCACATCTATTGGTGGAAGGAACACCGTGGGCGAAAATCATCTTGGACGATAGTGCATAACAGGCGATAGTGAATCCGCAGCCCATTTTCCACAGTGGAAAAGAAAAATCGAGCGGAATTTAAAACGGGCACCAATTTGCATTTTTCAAAAGTAGCATATTTCTTGCAGTGTTACTTCAATACTTCTGTCCTTCCAGGTTCACTTTGAAAAGTAAGTGAAAATGTCCCTTTTCTACAGACCCCTAACATGTGATATTTAAATGGAGGGGACCACTTGAAAAACCTGATCCGTCCTTAGATAAATCTTAGGATTTGGTTTTATGCTAAACCCTATTTTTTAACTTTTAGCTCCTTTCCTCCATAGTACAAGAATTCTAATGACTTTTGCATCAAACCAGGAGAGTTGGCTTAACATTTTGATTGCACCAAAGCTGCAGTGACACGATTTCCTATAGGTCCAAGAAAACAACAAGGAGTACGGGCAAGCTGGTCTTCTCAACAGTGGCCTGGACCCAAAACATCATTTTTTTTGCTGTAGTTGTGATTCAGTTGAGAATAGCTAAAGCTCTTCACACATATGGCTGGCCAGTTTGCGTGCGTTGCCGTATCTGATAGTTGTCTAAATGGCTATATTAGCATTTTTCACATGTAACATATAATAGAAGAAAGAAACATTCCTACTGGGTACATTTTTAGTAAAAAAATCTATTAATGTGTATTTCTACATGGATTATTAAATTAGTCTCTTTACAGCTAAAGTCAAGAATACTAATATCGTGTTACTGAATATATTCTCTCTTTTCTTATAGTAAGTTGTAAATCAATAGTAACTAACTCCTGGGGCAGAGAACGTTGACAGCAGCACAATTCTCTTTATGTCCACACTACTTTCAATGTCACCAGGAGCCTAAAGGCAGAAGTGTCTTTACAGAATGTAATTTTCTTTCTCCGTTATTAAGCAATGTCAGCACCTCCTTCAATATGCCAATGCACCCTCTGTCTCTGTTTAACTTTAAAATAGCCTGTCTGCAACTAAAACAGTTGTGTATTTTTATATACTGATTTTTGATTCCAATTCTGTTGCTCCATTTTATGTCATCTCTCTTCTATTAACTGTCCTGTTTTACTAATCATTTCTCTGTATTTTTCTGCTGTTTTCATTGATCTATCATATACTGCTTGTGACAAAGTTTCTCTGTACTTGTATGCTAACTCTATATTGTTCATTTCCACAAAACTCTTTTTTACTGTCATTTCATTTCTGCTAGGGGGTGATTTTAAACATACATACCCGTCAGGAACCGGGCAGGTCGGCACTTAAAATTGGCAGGGTTACTTACCCGCTGGAATACCACCCAGATTCCGCTGACCACAATTTTCACTCAGGCTTCTGTACGGGCGGCTAAACTGCCTGCCTAAAAATTGGCAAAGTCCTTCTTTAAATATGCAGACACCATCGGGACCCGACTGCAATTTTAACTCGTCGGCCTGATCGGGAAACTGTCGTGAGAGTTCTGCCAGACTGACCCAGTGACAAATAGGAACGGGGCCAGAAGAGCCCCAAAAAGGTAAGTTTTTAATGATTTTTTTCCTTGCTCCTCCTGGCCCCACAATTAAACTTTAGGCCTTCCCTGTTGAGGACTTGCCTCCCTCATTTCTGATTGCGGGATGGCCCCGGCTCCAGCCCTCATCTCTGGAGAAGAGGGTAAGTTTCTAACTCAAATCGCTGCTCACCCACTGAGAACTGGCCCGGAATTAAAATCGGGCCATCTCTCTCTCGCTCTCTCTGCAAATATTTACTTTGGCTTCTTTCTTTTCACTTCAAACTTTCTCAATCTGACTTCCACTCTCTGAATAACTATCTTGTGACACTGTAATGAACAAGAAGATTAATAAAATGAAAAATAATCATGAAAAATCATTTATAATTTGTTTTGCTACCCAGTGTCAATTTGATTAGCCCAGTTATCATTACAATGTAATTATTTGTAGTTATGTGGCTGAGGACTGTAAACTGTACCAGCAAATCATTGTCGTTAAATTGGTTATTATGGTTGGAATCATACATATATATTTCTATTAAAATAATTATATATAGAGAACAGAACATTTGCAATTGTTTACGGTATTTAAATTTTATATTTTCTTAAGGATTAACATGGTTAAATCCTAGAATTTAAGTGAATTACACATTTCCTTAAGTTCTGGGATCAACCTTGTAACCCTTCGCTGTATCCCTTCCAATAACTGAATATCCTTTTTGAAATAGAGAGACCAAAACTGCACGCAATACTTTAGATGTGGTCTCACCAGGACCAAATGCAGTTTTAAAATGACCTCTCTGGATTTATATGTTATACCCCTTGCTCTGCATCTCAACATCCTGTTTGCTTCTTTTTTTTAAACAGCCTGGGAAAATTGTGCTGATGCTTTTAGTGAGCTCTCCACTCAAATCTCAAGATCTCTCTCCTGCTCCGATACCTAAAGTACATTTCCATTTAGCGCATAATCTCCATCAATCTTCCCCTGCCAAATCTCATAACCTTACATTTCTCTGTATTAAATTGTATCTTGCATTTCTCCGACAACTGATCAAGCTTGTCAAGATTCATTTGAATTTGTGGGCATTGTTGTCATTTGCCACTGCTCCCAATGTGGCATCGGCTGTAGATTCAGACACAATTCTTTTCTCTAAATGATTTATAACAATTATAAACAACAGTGGCCCCAACACTCCACTGGTAACTGGCTGGCCAACGAAATACCTGCCCATCCACTACTGTTCATCATTGTCTACCAACCAACCATTTTAATACATTCCCATCTATCCCAAGGGCTTGGACTTTATGTACAGTAGTAGCCTATTGTGTGGGACAGTGTCAAATGCCTTCCTGAAGTGCAGCTAGATAACATGCAATGTCTCTCTCCTATCTACTAGGTCTGACATCTGCTCAAAGAAATCCACTAAATTAGTCAAGCATGATCTTCCACTTCTAAAACCATGCTGACTGTCTCAGATTAGTTCATGCCCTCAAGATGCACTCTTATATTGTTCCTCATAATACCTTCAAACACTTTCCCAACAGTGGAAGTAAGCCTTAGAGGTCTATAATTTGATGGTTCATCCTTTGCCCCTTTTTTGAAGCTGGGAGTCACATGTGCTATTTTACAATCTTCTGGATTTGACCTGAGTCCAGTGAATTTCCGAAAATATCCACAAGAGCCTTTGCAATTATTTAAGCCAATACCTTCAGAAGCCTCACTCCATTCTACCAAAATCAGATACAGAGCCATGATTCCATTTACTATCTGTATGACCTTGCTATGAGCATACTGGTTGAATTGGATGCACTTCAACACAAATTCATTGGTTGTGGTGCACTTTAGGATGTATTGAGGACTTGGGAGGCTCCATGTAAATGCAAATCTTTTATTAACTGAAAAAATAAATAATCAACAACAGTGCCCATTAATCAGATGAAGCTGATTTGGGGAGTTAACGTGATGAAGCAATATTTTGGAGTATCTATATGCTGCACTATGGAGTGGTGGTAAACTAATTCACACTCATGATCTCGCATACACCAAGGGGGAAAAATTCAGTATCGCCCCGTTTGGGGCGCAATTATCGGCCGGGCGCAAAGATTAGCGCCTGGCGCTAATTATCGCCTCCGACTGCAAACTTGACTTTTATCGCCCCTGGAGGTGATTGGAGCGCTAAATCAGGCGCTACACATCTGTCTTAAGGTGCAAAGGCCGAGGAGCGAGGCGCTAACTCAGAGCGCTGGCGAAGCTCATGTGATGTCAGTCAGCAATGGAACACAAACACAATGGCCCTGGCCAGTTCTTAAAGGGGAGGGTTGATCTTGCTCTCCATCCACATCCTGCTCATTGCAGCCTTGAATCTCGGCCTGGAGAGACCTGTACATCAAATCTGCTGGAAAGAACAATGGAGAGGCCCAGGGAAAGAGCTCAGAGTGCAACCCCCACAGTCTCTTCTAAATCGATACAAGGAAGGGCAAATCAAAATGAACCTGCAAAGTGCTGCTCAGTACCTAAAACTCCTTCACACAGCGTTGAATCTCTCCAGAAGTCTCTCTCTCTCTCTCTCTCTCTCTCAGAATGCGTGGTTCAAAAATGTCGCCAACAATAAAAGGCAGGAAGCGGTCGCCTTTAAATAGTGCTTCCCCCAGTCCCTTCCTGACTGCAAAACGCTCCCCTCAACTTGTCGTTGCTAACGGCAGGCGGTAAGGCAGGGGGCGCCACTCAATATCCGCTATGGGGCGCTACCGGGGCGTTGCACACTCGACTGACGTCACGATCTGCCGGCGCAGGAGATCATGGCGGTAGTGTTTAGCGCTGCCGCAAAATGTCTAGTTAATTTCGCGAGCGGCGCAAACATCGCCGCGCCCGGGCGCTAGTTGCTTTGCGCCCCATTAGCGCCCTGTTAAGGCGCTAATGGGAGGCGCAACCAACTGAATTTTCCCCCCCAAGTTCCTTGTTCCACATTGTGTAGATTTATGAAGACCAGGCATTATTGCTCAAGATGAATTTTACCCCCTATGTTCAATAATATGGTCCTTACTCTCCATTTTCCAGGTACACTTCTTAATATTTCATAAAATTTTAAGAAACAAAGGAGGATACTTTCTGGTTGGGCACTGAATTGGCGCGATATTGGCAGTACGCCCGCCCAACGAGACAGTCGGGAGGCCTGAACCACATTCAAGTTTGGGACTCATTATCATTTTCTCGGTAAACTGCAGGTGGTAAATGGGCGCCCCCACCACAGCTCACCAGTCTGGTGAGAAGGAAATTCAAGCTGTTATTGCACGCAGCCATCCAGCAGATGTGGCCTATTGTGGGGGGGTGGATGCTGCGGTGGGGGCGGTGTGGAGAATGGGCCAGCAGCGGGCCGTAAGATTTTTGTGGGCCCCGGCAGAGGATTTCTGCTCTTCTTGGCCTCATAAAATTCTTTAATAAAAACACTTGGTTTTTAGGGAGAGCCTCTAGGGGTCCCTTTAAGGACCGCCGGTTAGACCTCTCAATGCCTGGAGAATGTGAGAGTGCCATTCTCCGCGCATGCTTTGCAAATTTCTCCTTGATAGTTATAATCTGGGTCTTACAGTAGGTGTTGGATCCTGATTTGCATATTTACACCGCCTCTCACCTGAGAGTTGATTTGAGGCGAACAAATAGGAGCACAATGTCTCCACCAGATTCTCAACTACCTGTCTTTCAGTGTGAGCGAAAGGCGGCAGGCAGTTGAACGTCTCCCCCACAATTATCCATCTTACTCTTCTGTTAGATATTGTGAACTGAGACAACTCTTTTCAACCCATACTTGTCTAAGCAGCTGTCTATTTGGAAATGACCAATTTGTTTGACTAGCCAGTCTATGGGAAAGCAAGCCTGAGCAATTGATCTGCTAATCAAGCAGATGAGGGGTAAGGCTGGCAGTTCACACTGTATCTGCCTGGAAGATATAAAAAGATTCCTACTTGGGAATCCACTCTAGTATTGTAACCACTAACCTCATAGACTTCTGGTCAATAGTAATTGATGCCATTTTATGATTTACTATTATTTATTACAATCATTCATCAGATGATAGGTGTAAACATCTCCTATAGTCCCTACATTCACGTATTATTTTATATGGGGAGGTTGTGAGTAATGAAACAAATGGAGCAAAAAAAACCTTTCACAGAATGTGGAGTGTGTGTAATGCTGGCTTGATAAGAAACAATTTCCTTAACTGCTTAATTTCAATAAACATATGGCATACTAACTCTTCATAATGAATTTTATCCTCAATACTAAATACCCAGTGTGGTGGAACAGCTAATTTACTGTAATTTCATTGTGCAAATGAACACATAGTGAGTAACTATTTTTGGAAATTGATATTGATAGAGAACAATTTTATGAACAGAATGTACAGTGAAAAGCTTCAGTGAGTTATTTAATGAGAGAACGTGGGAGTCTAATATATCGAATTATTAACATTCAGCCCAACACTTCTTACCCTTGCTCAAAACAAAGTCAAATATAACCTCTGACATACCTACCTTGACTTAAACATTTACTCAAGTGAAAGATTCTTCTGTCCTAAGGGTAACTTATATGCTTCAGATATATAGACAAAGAAAAGAGAGCAATGAAGAGTGTAAACCTCTGGTTAGCTTTGGGACAGATATTCTGAAGCCTGGCTATTGTCTGAATTCTGATGAAAGGTGTCTATCCATTAATCTTTTCCGATGCTTATGGGCCAACTTCTGTTTTAATTTCTGATATCCAGCATTCACAGTCTTTCATTTAATTTGCAGTCTGGACTTAGAAATATGAATTTGAGCATTCTCCATATAAGGTTAACTAAGAAATTCCAAATTTTTGATTATTAATCAAGTAGGGCAAAACTTTTCTTATTTGGTCTCAGGATATGGGCCATGCTGGGAAGACTGCATCTCTAGCTATCCTGATAATTCAATAGATTGCTAGGCCACCTTAAAGGGCATTAAGAGTCAATCCACATTATGTGGGACTGGAGCCATATGTAGGCCAGACCAGGTAGGGATGGTAGGTTCCCTTCCCTGAAGAACGTTAGTGAACCAGTTGGGTTTTTACAATAATGCAACAGCTTTCATGATTATTTTTCTGGCGACAGCCCACAGATTACCAGATTTATTGAATTAAGTTTCACAGCTTGCTATGGTGGGATTTGAGCGCACGACCTCTAGAATACAAGTTCGTATCATACCCACTATACTACCAGACGCCAGTAACACAACTTATGCTGCTCTGAGTAAAGAAGAAATAACTATGGTCAACGTGCTTATTTTATCTACACAAAGATTATAAATTTCCTATACAAGATGAACCATATCTGAACCAAAGCTTGATTATATAAAAATATAAACAGGTAGGAATAGAAGAAGGCAATTCAGGCCACCCAGCCTACTTGTGAGTTAAGCCTTTATTAAGACCTTGTGCAGACCTCATGGCAAACTGATATGCCTGACTCTGCACTGAATTTTGTTTTTTAATGCTTCAACTCCGTCAACATTCATTTTACTTGGAGGCAGTCCATATTACTCTCAATGTTACAAACATTTATTTGAATGCCAATAGGAAATCGATGCAATGGACAGGACACCAAGGTTTGAAACAGCAGGGTAGAAATTTGTCGGCACCTGGTTTCGGGCACAAAGGTGGTGTTACGGCCACAATGCGCGCCCGAAATTGTTCTTCGGGCCTCATCTAAATAATCTGCGCGCAGTGCCGGCACTTGTTGTGTCTGCACAGGCAGCTCTCCCTTCTGCATGAATGAATTTCGGGCTGCCTACTTCACGGTAGTGGCCTCAGGAGAGTGCCGGGGGGTGGACAGTGGGAGGTGGGCCGTTTGCAACCGGCAGCGGCCGTCAGGAGTGCCGTGGGGCCGAGAGGAGCATTTTTGCCCCTCCTGGCTCCACATAATTGAAAAAAAGACTCGCCTTTTTGGTGGCGGCCGGTAAAGAAATTAGTATTGTCTTGGATTTATCATAGCTTAAGGCCCGTTGCCTGCTCACCTTCTCGGGACACCATTTCCCGAGGGGTCCTAAAATAGGTATTGGGGTCTAACATCTGTTTTCATTGGGAAAATCATCTGACCCAAAATTCAGGTGTCCTTGGGGCACAGAACGTTAGTCCCCAAAATTGGGCCTCATTGTGCCCATTCTACACCTGTAAAATGGGCACAACAAGGTCCAATTTCCACCCCAGTATTCGGAGTTCAAAAATTGTTGGATTTAAACAAAATATGTATTGTCTTGGATTTATCATAGCTTAAGGGAGACAACTTTAGTTAAGCCTAAAAACATTAATAATGGCCCAGAAATTGATCTCGCTCTGTTCCCGCGGGGGTAAGCCTTTCCCGCGATGTCTCACCTCGCTTATGCTTTTTCAGATCCAGCTCGCACGAACTTGATGTTCCAGACATCAGCTGTGCTGGGCTTGCGTATCCCAGCGGCGTAGTGAATTCGTGCGAGCTGTGGGATCACGTGACTCAGTTAGAGCCAATGGCAGCACACCATCTTCCATTCATAAGTCTCACAGCATGGCTGTGAAATCTATGAATCTTACACCCCCCAAAATAACAGCTAAACCTCAATTAAATTAAAAAAAAACCATCACATTAATAAAATAAGTATAGTTAATTAAATTAACCATTTTAAATAAAAAATTAAATTTTTGAAAAAATTTAAAATCTTTTAAAAAGTTATAAAAATAAACTTACCTGTCTTTAAAGTCTCTAAAAAAGATATACCTGTAAAAAAAAATTCAAAAAAATACTTAATTCACTACTTACCTTCTTAAAAGCGGGTCTTACTCCTCCTTTTTACATTTCCAAAATCTTCCCTACTTACCTGCGCGTCCAAAGCATGAAGTGCACAGCGTGCGCGCAGCCTGTAGCGCGCACGCGATGCACCCAGGCCCCGCCCCCTTTTCAGAAGAGCAATTGCCGGTTTTCAGCGCATGCGCAGGGCATGCAGAAAACCGGCAATTGGAGTGGGAATACGCGAGAGTACGCAGTGCGTACTCTCGCGTCCCGGGATCAATTTTCGGCCCATTATTTTGAACTTTTATATTTTTTTCTGAATAAACAAACAAATTCATGTCATGCAAGTACAGCATGCAGGATGAAAACATAGGCTGCGATTTTGCTGGCGCTCAGAGGGCGGGTTTGGAGGCAGGGTCAGAGATTAAAGTCGTTTTGATTGACGGCGGGTTCTGCACCTGCCGTCAACCCGCCTCCAAACAACCTTCCCAAGTGTCGGGTCCCTGATTTGTGAATAGACCCGACACCTAGCGGCGGGACACGGATTAAAGGCAATTAAAGGCAATTAAGGCAATTAAAGGCAATTAAAGGTCTATTAACAGGTACTTGTGAGCAGTTTTCAGGTCTTTTTCGATTTTCCAGCTTCTGGGTCGGGTTTCACGACTTCCGGACAACACGCCAGGTAAGTGTGGCGTGTTGTGAGTCTGGTCTGATGTTTGTGAAAAGATGACAGCTGCAGAAGTGGTGTCAAGGATGCAATGTTGCACATGGTGAGTTTCAGAGCAAAGAAAATGTTGGTTACTGCATTTTTAATACATATACAGATTTCTTTAGCTTACAAGTTTTTAAATCCAACTGTATGTCCAGTGCCACCTCATTGGGAGAAGCTCTCTAAGCCAGTGACAGATCGCTTCTGTCATCTCACCTGCAGCTGCCAGCTATTCGAGCAACATCGGAGCCAATTAAGTAATCAGACCTTGGTCCTCCGAATCCTTCTACAATCATCCCCAACACCAACATCACCAACCTCATCACTAGCCTTCGCCGCCATCACTTGATGCTGCACTGGGCACAGGGAATCAGCCCCTGATAACATTGCTGGCCGGGAGGCATCACCATGGCCAGACCTTCTTCACTTGATGCTGTAAACCTTGGCTGCCTCATGATGCGCCAGGTTGACACCATCCCACACCAGCACCATGAAGCATCCCTTTAAGGTCCAAGCTATTCCATGCACACACATCATTATAGTGGGGCAGGGGGTGGGGGGGGGGGCAGGGGTGTGGTGGGGCCGGGGGGGTGGGTGGGGGCTGAGTTATGACTGAACAATCACTGGAACTCAGTAAGACAATTCTCAATGTGTGCTCAGATCTGTCCAATAAGGGGCACTTTTGAACAAGAGATTTCACTGTATGACAACACATTACCAGAAACTTCACATGGACATTGGCTAAACCTCTCAAGTGCCTACCCTTGTGTGTTGTTAGTTGGTATGCTTGCAGTAGGATGAGGGTGAGTGTGAGGAGTGGATAGTGAGATGGGAAAGTGTTAAAGTAGATAGAAAGGGTTGGGTGGAGGTGCAAGGTAACTTGGTGTCCTGGGGAGGTCTCTTCCACCCTTGGAAGGGAAGAGAACCTCCCTGCGTACTGTGACTCCCTCCATAAGCATTTGGAGGGAGTCATTGGAGAGCCTGGGTGCAAGAGTTCACCTTTGTGCAGTGATTGTCAGTGTTTTTAGCACCTCAATGCTGTCAAACACTGAAAAATCAACTGTCAAAATAAAATTGTGCTTGGTCCCTTTAAGGAAACCAGCAGATGACGCGTCATCAAATGACGTCATCAGACCTGCTTCCTGTTAATTGGCCGTAAGGGCGGGCTTAACAAGGCCAATCAAGGGAAAATCACATCTGCAGAGCGGAGGCAGCTGGGGGCGGGACCGGAACCTGGAAACCAGCTGTCCCGCACCCATCCCGACACCGAGGAGAAAATCGTGGCAATACTTCCTGCATGGGAGAACAGGATGGTGCGGTGGGTTAGCCAACAGCTTTTCATGTGAGACTAGTGTTCAAATCCCATCTAGACTGATGGGTCGGATGTCCACTGGCTGTGAGGATACCATGAAATCTAGTCTCAATCCAGGTCTTTGTGGCCTCGGGGCTCTATCGCAAAACTGGCACTAATTAACAATATCATTCTGCCAGGCCTATGTGATTGGTGTGGAGAAATAATAAAAAATACCAGACGGAGGTAGTAGGAAGTCTCTGAGGCTGAGCCATATTGTTAGAGAGTGCTTTACCCTAGATTCAGAAGTGTTGTATTCCCGAGCACTAACGTCCAGTACAACAATATGGAATCCTACTATAGGCATTGAGGAATACATTGGGTTATATGTGATGGAATCCTATGTCGTTATTTAATTTACCAAAGCGTTAACTGATAAACTATATCCATGTTCTCTATGAATCATTATGGGTGTAATCCCTGGTGGGATACAGATGGATTGGATTGGCCTTTACCATTAACTTAAAAATGACTCAGATTGTCTCAACAGTATTGAGCAAGACATAGAAGCATCATCTTTCTACTTGCAAGGGTTCATCATTGCTATCAAGTTAGGAATTGACTTGTTCAGCCAAGAATCTCGAATCTAGCAAAAGCATAAAAAGCAAAACTCTTAACAGATCTATCATTTCACTGACTGTAAAAGAATGCTATTGATCCACACAAATCAGATGGGGATGTAAATTACTGATCAAGCAACAAAACTGGATGGATAATCCATCAATGCAACATTCCATGTTCTGCATTATCACGACAAACGGACTGAAGTAATTAATACGTTACAGATTCGATGTTCCGGTCCTTCTGCATTGCCGGCTGGACTAGATCACTGCATGTGTAGTGGGCATAATTTGGCTGGTGAGTTAACTTTGCATGATTTCATGAGGTCAGCTCACTTACATTATATGGGCACACACCTGCACGATTGCCCCAACTCACTGGAGGGTGGGGGGGGGGGGGGGGGCGGAGGGGGGGGGGGGTGTTCAGTGAAGCAACAGTTCTTAAAGTGGATAGGCTGTTGGAAATCAAAAATTTTACTGTTGAGCAATAGAGAGCAGAAAACAGAGGAGCGCGACTGCCCTGTTTGAGGATTCTATTGCAGGAGCTGCAGCAAAGGAGGTTTCCTTTCTGTGGAGGCGAGGGACACCCTTCTATCAGAATGCCACTTCTGATGAAGGGTTCTACCTGAAACAATAGCTTGTCTTTTCTCTCTAAAGATACTGAATTCCTGCTATCTATTTCTGGCATTTTCTGCCTTTGTTTCAGATTTCCAGCTTGGCAGTTTTTCCTCTTTTTATTTGAAATGCCTGAAATTCCTAGGTAGCTGATCAAACAATGCAGTTTCCATGTCTGGAAGCAATGGCGATGAATAAGGAAGAAGTTCTCAGGCTGCAGGTACCTTGCCTAGGTAAGACTACCCAAAATATGCCTACTCAAAGTACATGGCCATAATCTTCAAATATGCAGTAGTACTGGCCGAGATTCATCACTGCCAGAGTGTACTTGGAAAATTACCCCTGCAAAAGCACCTTTGACACATGCATGCATGTATTGCTGCAGGACAGACTTTCTTGGTAGCACTGAAACATGCTTCTAATGTTACATATGCATTTTGTAAGTTGCGTCCCAGAGAATGCTGCCAACGTAAGCTACTTGCATTCTACATGTTCATGAGCTCACACAAGGCAAGGCACTTGGGTAACACTGTCGCTGCTCTTCCAAATTCCAACAATTGTACATTTTGTATCTGCTTATAGAAAAAGGCACATAGCACATGGAAACAAAAGTGTACCAAAGGTGGCAACATCGTGGGACTGAGGGCCATTGGAGAAGTGGGGAAAAGAGAGCTGGAGGCTTTCTTGAAGCTCAGGGTAGGCACCATCCTTTTCTTATTTATCTTCATTACCTCACTCACTCACTCAGTAACATACAGGCATATAATGCAAACAGCAACATAGCACACACTATCACCTCTGCTTGAAGGAACTCATCAACATTTTAACATAGAATCATAGAATAGTACAACACAGAAGGAGGTCATTCGGCCCATCGAGTCTGCACCGGCTCTTTTGAAGAGCAATCCAGTTAGACCCACACCCCCGCTCTTTCCCCATATCCCTGCTATTTATTTTCCTCCTCTGGGGTAGAGAATTCCAAAGATTCACCACCCTCTGAGTGAAGAAATTTCTCCTCATCTCAGTCCTAAATGGCCAACCCCTTATTCTGAGACTGTGGTCCCTGGTTCTAGACTCCCCAGCCAGGGGAAACATCCTCCCTGCATCTACCCTGTCAAGCCCTGTAAGAATTTTGGATGTTTCAATGAGCTCACCTGTCATTCTTCTAAACTCCAGAGAATATAGGCCTAGTCTACTCAATCTCTCCTCATAGGACAATCCCCTCATCCCAGGAATCAGCGTGCCTACCTTGGTGAACCTTCGTTGCACTCTCTCTATGGCAAGTATATCCTTTCTTAGGTAAGGAGACCAAAACTGTATACAGTACTCCAGGTGTGTTCTCACCAGGGCCCTATATAATTGCATCCTCTATGTTCATCTTCTGTTTCTATAGGTGTCTTTCAAAATTATAACTAAATCCCTAGCGTACCACCTTGCCATAGAGACAGCTCACGTTCTCTCTCCACAGCTGAGGCCAGGGTTTGGATCTTCACGGGGTCTTCAAATTGTGGCCGATTGCTATCTCAGCACCAGTGATCCACGTGATCATTTGAGAATGCATCCTGCAAGTGCTGGCAGTAATTGTAAAGGAGTTCATTTCCCACATACTTGCAGTGGTGGGTGACCACGTTATGTAACTGCAAACCACCATGAAATGTCTGGGAACTCCATGGCAATCTGCAATGGTGTCCCTGGTGACAGAGGTTTACGCCCAGTAGCAGTTTCTCTCTTGAATGCTCTGACTTGGGCTCTTGAGACTTTGGGCATCAATGGGGGGAATTTTGCCAGCCCTGGAGAGACGGGTATGGAGGCGGGACTGCCGGGAAAATGGCAGAATCTGGGGGCAGGGTACCCATCCCGGCCCTAACCCGCCTCCGTGCCATCTTCCCAGGAGGCGGGTACCCGACTCGCGCTGGGAGCCGCCTCCCCGAGGCGGGAAGGGAATTAGTGCCAATTAACTGCCTGTTAACAGATAGTTAACAGCCAGTTTTTTTGAGAATCCCTATTTTCAGCCCTGAAGTGTGGGCTTCCCGACGGCTCTGAACCACAGCAGGGTCAGCGAGTCGGGCCGTCAGTCTGCGGGGGTCGGAGGGGTCAAGTTGTCTGGTGTGCAGGTGAGTGATGGGTGCAAGTGTGGAGAGGTGAGTGTGTGAGGTGAATGTAAAGTGTTTTAATAAGTTTTACTTACCTTTACTTCTTCCTGTAGGCTTCATTCCTTCAGGTCTCGGGAGTCCCTCAGCTCACCGGCACAGAAAGCAGAATGGCCGCTGAACTGTCAAAAGCTGCAGCCTTCTGCTTTCTGCTCAGGAGAGCTCTCTAACTGAGCCTGAGTGGAAGGGCTCAACTTAGAGGACAGATTGTCAGTGTTTGATAGCTTCATAGAGCTGTCAAACGCTAACATTTCATCTGTCAAAAGCTCTTGACAGATGAAACGTCACTCGCTGACGTCACCTGTAACCGACTTTCCCTTAATTGGCCTGCTAAGCTCGCTGGGTCAAGCAAGGGAAAATAGCGTTGGTTGGCCACAAGTCAATGGAGGCGGGACTAAAACCCGACAAGTGGGAGTCCCGCCTCCAAAAGCTCCCCATTGAGAAAATCCAGCCCATTGTGCAGGAGTCTCTCATAACCGGCTTCAAAAGGTTGAGGGATCAGATTGAGAGAACCTTGATGCAGGGCTTCACACACCTCAATGCTGGTCAGCAGACTGTTCCCGTGCAAATCTTTGGACGTGCTGAAGGAGTGCTGAGCAGCTGGTCATGGCAGAAGCCGGCAGGAATGAGGCTGCTGTCACTCAGGGTGACACCCGCATCAATCACACCCTGTCAGTCCCCATTTAACTGACAGTAGAAATGCCAGATAGAGGCTGCACCGGGCAGCTACCTCTGTATCAGTCTTGGCATCAATGGGTGCAGGACCATCTCATGACCCAGTACAAAGAGATGGGGGTGGGGGCATCTCCAGCCCAAGAGGTGTCCATAGACACCCAACAGTAATTCACACACTGGGAAAGCATCTACAAGGAGCACGAGGTTAGGCTGTTGAATTCACATGCCATACACTCTCATCATGAGGAATCACAGGGATAAAAAAACAGTATTGATGCATATACTGCTCACTTGGGTTGTACTTTATTTAGGTTTTGTCGAGGGAGTTAGTTCCTGATTGGACAAAATAAGGTAGCAGCAGATGGAAGGAGAGGCATGCACGGTAGTAGAGGTAGGGCTGATGGTAATGGTTGCCGTGTGCTTATTGGGACAGTGTGTCGTGTACAGGTTGACAGCATGAGCTGTGCATTGGCCATTTTAGGTACTTAGATAAATGCACTGTCAATGAGACTAGTGCACTTATTTTCCTGGCTGTAACTAAGCTTCATCTCTTATTTCTTCAGACTCGTTCTCCACCAATAGTTGTGGCTGGGTCTCCTCGTCCTTCTACTGCACGCTAACTCCTCTTTGCAAGGCAAAGTCGGACAAGGTGCAACACATTGCTATGATTTTGGAAACCTTGGCCAAACTACACGATAATATCTGGTATAAGTTGTACCATGACAGTTTGGGACAGGTTTGAACGGCCAGCTGGTCTTTTCCTAATCCCTCTACACTGCTCCCTCTCATAGCTCCTTCATCTTCCTCTGCTTCAAATATTCATCTACTTTTGCATAAAAGGATGGAATGGCCTTTGCCTCAGCCGTTCCCTGTGGCAAAGCATTCCATGTTTCAACAACGCCCTGTGTAAGAAATTTCTCTTAATCTCTCTCTGCACTCTCTTAGTGACAATTTTAAAATGATCGGGGGAAAAATTGGTGATCGCCAGCAAAGTAGTTGGTGTCATCGCCAACTGCCATTAACGGTCGCCTGAAATGGCCGCAGCGCTAACCGACCTAAATTGGTTTGAGGGGCATGGAGGTAGGTGGCGCAGCGCTAACCTTCGGTGCACCGCCATCCAGGTGGCGTTTAATGAGGGATCCGGGACCAAGTTGTAGGCCTGGTGCGGCGTTGCTGCTTCCCCTCGCGTCTGTGTGCGAGGCTGCGAAGCTCTCAATGCATTGTGGGCAGTGAGGAGCTCTGAAATTTAAAGGGGCATGCACATTGAAGCAAGACAAAATAAAATGCACTGATTCAATACATTTTTCAACCCTTTCTGCCTTTTTACAAATATTCAATATTTAAAATAAGTACCAAATGTGATTATTCAGCTCTTAAAGCTGAATTACCTTCCTAAACTGAACAAATGGGAAAACTGCCTCAGCATAAGCCCACTGACTCTCACAGCTACCTGGACTACACTTCCTCCCACCCCGCTTCCTGTAAGGACTCTATTCCATTCTCCCAGTTTCTCCATCTCCGCCGCATCTGTTCTGATGACACCACCTTCCATACTCTTCCTTTTTCCTTAACCGAGGATTCCCCCCTACCGTGGTTGACATGGCCCTCGACCGTGTCCAATCCATTTCCCGCACTTCTGCTCTCACCCCTTCCCCTCCCTCCCAGAACTACGATAGGGTTTCCCTTGTCTTCACCTTTCACCCACCAGCCTCCACATTCAATGGATCATCCTCCGCCATTTCCGCCACCTTCAGCGTGATCCCACCACCAAACACATCTTCCCCGCCCCCCCTTTCAGCATTCCGATGGGACCACTCCCTCCGCGACACTCTGGTCCACTCCTCTATCACCCCTAACACCCCTTCCCCTTTGCCCGGCACCTTCCCGTGCAAGCGCAGGAGATGCAACACCTGCCTTTTTACCTCCTCTCTGCCCACTGTCCAGGGCCCCAAACACTCCTTCCAGGTGAAACAGCAAATTACTTGTACTTCTTGTAATTTAGTATACTGTATTTGCTGCTCACGATGCGGTCTCCTCTACATTGGGGAGACCAAACGCAGATTGGGTGACCGCTTTGCGGAACACCTCCATTCAGTCCGTAAGGGTGACCCTGAGCTTCTGGTCGCTTGTCACTTTAATTCTCTACTCCACTCCCACTCTGACCTATCTGTCCTCGACCTCCTTACACTGTTCTAATGAAGCTCAATGTAAGCTCAAGGAACAGCACCTCATCTTTCGATTAGGCACTTTACAGCCTTCTGGACTCAACATTGAGTTCAACATTTTCAGACTATAATCTCTGCCCCTATTTTTTCAGGCGGCAGCAGTTGATGTTTCTGCCATCCCCATCTGCAACATTTAACCACTCCTGCCTTCCACCCTGTCACAGACCGTCCCTTTTGTTCTTTCCTCCCTCCCCCTCTTTCTCTGTACTTGCTTAAAATCTGTTACATCTCTGACGAAGGGTCACAGACCTGAAACGTTAACTCTGTTTCTCTCTCCACGGATGCTGCCTGACCTGCTGAGTGTTTCCAGCATTTTCTGTTGTTATTTCAGCACTAGCACAAGTGGCTCAGCAAGCCAGGGAAGGGGCACCCATGGTCTTGCACGCAGCACTCCAGCTTTGTGCAGGGGTCAACACTGTAAGACTGGCCCTCTACCCACAGGGGCCAGGAGGCCCTCCAGAAAGAACGACGTGGGAGTACATTACTAAGGTTGTCACTGCCAGCAGTGTCGCCCCCCACCACCTGGCTCCAGTGCCCAAAGAAGCTTCATGACCTCAGACCACTGGTCAAGGTCAGTGAATGCATCTTCAAAAGCTGTCACCTACCATCTGCACCACTAGCCTCACACAGTGCTCAATGCAGGACCACCAATCACTCACCTAACAACAATCTGCACCAATGATGAGGCACATCTACCATTCCTAGCTTCACTTCACCCCCTTGGAGGAGACGGTGCTGGCCATTTTTGGCAGGGGCATGGCTGAGCCCTTGGCCAGCAGCAGTGCTGAAAGGATACAAGATGCAGGTATCCTCGTACGTTATCCCCCTTCTGGCATGCACCTCTAGGTTTCCCGCCCTCCTGTCAGCACAACTCCACCCTGGTGTCTTCCTCATTTCACACACTCAAGAAATGCAGCCTGTCCAGCCAGTGGGTCAACAAGAAGAGGTAGCCTGCCCAGCCAGTGGGACCGCAGGCAGATGATTCCATCCCAGATATCCTGGCCACAAAGGGGCTGTCTGGGATGCATCCCTCCGTTTAATTCCTCCTCTTCGGCTTGGTCCTCTTCTGCGTCTTGCTTTTCTGCGTCTTCCTCTTCCCTCTGCAAGTGGATGCTGTAAATGTGAAATGACAGCATAAGATGCTCAAATACTCAGTTGGTCAGGCAGCATGTCGACCGGAGATGTGGGGTTGGATTTTCTCAGCCCCGAGGAGGCGTGTATGGAGGCGGGACTGCCGGGAAAGTTGCAGAATTTGGGGGCGGGTGGCAAACCCACTCCCAACCGCCTCCGTGCCCTCTTGCCAGGAGGCGGGAAGCCATCCTGCCCGGATCCCATCTCCTTGGAGGCGGGAAGGGATTAAAGCCTATTAACTGCCAGTTAACAGGTAGTTAACAGGCAGAAAATAGGATTATCCCCATTTTTTGTTCCGAA
Organism: Squalus acanthias; assembly: GCA_030390025.1. NCBI lineage: Eukaryota > Metazoa > Chordata > Chondrichthyes > Squaliformes > Squalidae > Squalus > Squalus acanthias. The sequence continues at coordinate 105,921,513 of CM059426.1, read as the reverse complement.
GTGTGGGCTTCCCAACCTGGGGGAACCCCGCCAGGGTGTAGGAGGCGAGTAGGAGGTCTGCGGGGGTCTGAGGGGTCTGAAAGTGCGATGTAGAGGTGAGTGATGGGTGCAAGTGTGGAGTGGTAAGTATGTGAGGTGAGTGTAAAGTGTTAGAAAATGTTCACTTACCTTTGTTTCTGCCTACAGCCTTCAGCCGCTGTGGAGCCGGAGTCCCGACATCTCCATTGTAGAGATCACAGACTGGCTGTTGCATTCTCCGATCCAACAGTCATCTGATTTCTACAAAGTAGAAAGGTTTGATGAGTCCTGAACACAAGGCCTCATCAAACTACACAGAATGTCAGTGTTTGACAGCTTCACAGAGCTGTCAAACGATGACATTTCTTCTTTCAAAAATTCTTGACAGATGACACATCATACGTTGACGTGCTCTGTCACTGACTTCCCCCTAATTAGCTTGCTGAGCCCGCCGGGCGGGCTTAACAAGGTCAATCAAGGGAAGATCCCACTGGTTGGCCAGAGGCTGATGGAGGCAGGACTGAAACCAGGCAAGCAGCAACCCGCCTCCAACACGTCTCCATTCATAAAATCCAGCCTGTGAACTCCACGAATGTTGCGTGACCTGCTGAGTATCGCAGCATGTTCTGTCTTCTCAAAGGCATTCACTTACCATCTGAGCAGCACTCCCAAAACACTTAAAAAAACTTTTCACATATATTGCAGCAAGCCACCACTTCAATAAAATCCAAAAAAACAAAGCCAAACCCTTCCATTCAAACTTACCTGATTGATGTGTGTGTCCCTTAACAGCTGCAGATATCACCTGTCAGTGTCTGTCAGCCTACGTGCAGGCCAGGTTAAGACGGCGTGCATACCGACTGATGTCACCACGCCACCATTTTATTTTACAGGGCACCGGCAGCGCAAAGGGGCCTACGAATATGGCGGCTGCCGCGGGGACCATATCCAGCTGGCGCAAGAGCAACGGCCACCATTTTTTCGAGAATCTCTGGCGCTAACAGGTGGCGGCAAGTATCTGAATTTCTCACCCATAAGCCCTTGTCACTGATTCCATAACTGGAGGAAATAATCTTTTCTTCTTCACTTTATCAGAGCTATCAGAGGCAAGCCTTCTGCTGCCCTCACCTAACATCTACGGACAGGCATCTTCTAACAAGTGTCACTGAAAAATGATCAGGAGTGGGAACCCTGGCTCATTTTTCTCCTAACCTGTATGTACAGTAATATCTCCCATGGATATAAAAGAATTAAAAAACATTTTTTTTATTCTCCTTCCATTTTTAAATTACTTTCTCCTCTTGTACGACTCACCAGTGCGGAATCCCCAGTCAGGCGTTTCCGGCAGGGAGTAGCCCTTTCAGGGAGCACTGGTTAGAAAATCCCATTCCCACAGCTCCTGGTCTTCTGTTGATTGGTATAAAAGGGGAGAAAATCAGGCATTGCCGGCCAGTGATTTCCTAACTAGCGCTCTCTGTGGAGTGCCCGATCGGGGAATCGACCGTACCATTCCCTGACTGACTGGGTAAGCTGATGATCCATTCTGCAAGGGCTTATATTTCCCCTTCTTAGGTTTCCATATTAATGTTGAATGACAACTCCACCAGAGATCACTGCTGGTGCCCCTCTGCAACAACCGTTAGGAGGTGCCCAAACATGCCCATGGTTAACTTATCCTGTGATTGTTCCCTTCCTCCTGAGCTCAGCATCAAAGTGCCTCATTAACAGCCCCTGGTCCCCATTAGTGACACAAAGGGGGAAAAATTCAGTTGGTTGCGCCTCCCGTTAGCGCCTTAAGAGGGCGCTAATGGGGCGCAAAGCATCTAGCGCCCAGGCGCGACGAAGTTTGCGCCGCTCGCGAAATTAACTAGACATTTTGCGGTGGCGCTAAACACTGCCGCCAAGATCTCCTGCGCCGGCAGATCATGACGTCAGTCGAGTGTGCAACGCCCCAGTATCGCCCCGGAGCGGATATTGAGTGGCGCCCCCTGCCTTACCGGTTGACGCTAGCAACGACAGGTTGAGGGGAGCGTTCTGCAGTCATGAAGGGAAAGGGGGAGCGCTATTTAAAGGTGACCGCTTCCTGCCTTTTATTGTTGGTGCCATTTTTGAACTACGCATTCTGAGAGAGAGAGACTTCTGGAGAGATTCAACGTTGTGTGAAGGAATTTTGGGTACTGAGCAGCACTTTGCAGGTTCATTTTGATTTGCCATTCCTTGCATCGATTTAGAAGAGACTGTGGGGGCTGCACTCTGAGCTCTTTGCCTCGTACTCTCCATTGTTCTTTCCAGCAGATTTGATGTGCAGGTCTCTCCAGGCCGAGATTCAAGGCTGCAATGAGCAGGATGTGGATGGAAAGCAAGATTAACCATCCCCTTTAAGAACTGGCCCGTGCCATTGTGTGTGTGTTCCATTGCTGACTGACATTACATGAGCTTCGCCAGCGCTCTGAGGTAGCGCCTCGCTCCTCGGCCTTTGCGCCTTAAGACAGGTGTGAAGCGCCTGATTTAGCGCTGCAATCACCTCCAGGGTCGATAAAAGTCAAGTTTGCAGTCGGTGGCGATAATTAGCGCCAGGCGCTAATCTTTACGCCCGGCCGATAATTGCGCCCCAAATGGGGCGATACTGAATTTCTCCCCCAAAGTATCCTTATCTCAAACATACGTTTAGTTCCAAATTTTTATTTAATAATTTAAACTTCATAAACATTGAGAATAACTAATCTTTTTAGTTTTGATGTCTTCATTGCACCTTTCATGTCTCAGAGCTATTAATAAACTTTCTGCTGGGTTGCCATGATATGGTGCACTTTGAGTATTATAGCTTCACAGAGCAGGATGATGATTCCCACGGTATACCTCTTTCAGACACACACACAACATGTCCACGAGAGATAGAAAGGCGCAGCACTCGAGGATCAGTAGAAATTTCTAGCTCTGGGTCGAAAGCAGAACTCCAGCCCCAGGCCACAGACATAGGACCAGCCTATGCAAAGATGTTTCATAGGTAGTTGATTGCTGCTTCATAATTGGTAGCTCTTCTCCTGCCTGCTACTTCATAAGAACATAAGAATTAGGAGCAGGAGTAGGCCATATGGCCCCTCGAGCCTGCTCCACCATTCAATAAAATCATGACTGATCTTCGACCTCAACACCACTGATCCCCATATCCCTTGACTCCCTTAGAGTCCAAAAATCTATCTATCACAGCCTTGAATATACTCAACGATTCAGTATCCACAGCCCTTTGGGGTAGAGAATTCCAAAGATTCACAACCCTCTGAGTGAAGAAATTCCTCCTCACCTCAGTCTTAAATGGCCTACCCCTTTTCCTGAGACTATGCCCCCTAGTTCTAGACTCTCCAGCCAGGGGAAACAACCTCTCAGCCTCTACCCTGTCAATACCCCTCAGAATCTTATATGTTTCAATGAGATCACCTCTCATTCTTCTAAACTCCAGAGAGTATAGGCCCAATCTACTCAATCTCTCCTCACAGGACAACCCTCTTATCCCAGGAATCAATCTAGTGAACCTTTGTTGCACTGCCTCTAAGGCAGGTATATCCTTCCTCAGATAAGGAGACCAAAACTGTACACAGTACTCCAGGTGTGGTCTCACCAAAGCCCTGTACAATTGTAGCAAGACATCCTCACTCCAACCCCTTTGCAATAAAGGCCAACATGCCATTTGCCTTCCTATTTGCTTGTGTAAGGGATTCTCTCCTGACCCTGCGTGTCTCGTAGCCTGTGAGATTCACGCGGCTCTGTGCAGCCTGTATGTCAGTGCGGGTCTAGGCCTGGTCTCCAGCCAGTCTGGGAACACTAGACACCCCTGTGAGTGGTTCGAATCACTCTCCCTTACGGTTCTAGACACTGGACTTAGATGCGAGAGCAGTAATGGAGATAAAACTCATGTAGACTTGGTTTGAACGGTACGAAATGGAAAATCTTTATTGCATGATACTTAAAATTATGAAATACATGTCATACGCACAGATTAATGACAGTACAATCTTACAAACGGTTATAATCAAACTTAGGGAAACGAGGAACGACCAGCACAACGTAAATAGGGCACACATTACAAATATCCTTAATCTTTAAACCCTCCCCTATCAATATCTATCCTAAAACTAGCTTCGTAGGATCTCGAGACTCATGCTCACCACTCGTAATAACTCGGAGAAATCCCGAATAGCTGATCGGATGTTTTTCACCGCAGCACCCACGTGTCGGTCAGGAGATCTCCTGGTCCCACTTGTTTACTGCTTCTGCTGCTCGGTCAGTCGGCTGGACCGTCCGCTGTAGTGAAGACCTCTGTTGGTTGGCTTCAAAGTATAATCGTGGAGCACCGTTGTCAATATCACTGATACGATGTGTTTGCACAGTCCAGTTATCGTTGATGCAATATGTCTTGTTAAAAGTTTAACGAAGAAAACTTCCTGTCGAGAAGACTTGGCTGATCGACCTACAGGCGCGGTCGGGATTTACTGACCGTGGCGATGGATATGGTCTTCTTCTCTTCTCCTCTCATCTCATCTCATCTCATCTCATCTCGGGCCTTTGGTTCCGCTGCCAGTTACCAACATAGGTCTTCGTTACGCGACACGAGGTAGATCCGAACGGATCAGAAAGTTCAACAGTCTTTTACACAGGAGCAGCCACGAGGTTACGAATCGACCGGATAAAACACAGGAGCAGCCACGATGATAACAGCAGCAAGCGAGCAAGAGGCAAGAGTCAAGAGAGCGAATGGACGGTTTTGGGCCTGCAATTATAGTGCACAATTCTTCCGTTTCCCGCCCAACTATAATGTCCATTCTTTTGTTTAAGGTTTGGCGCCCAAATGTCCTGTATGGGTGATCTCCGTTCTTAATGGGTTTCGGGGCTACTCATGAATGTTTGAGTACCTGTTAATACTTCTCCCATTGTTAAATCGGTCGGTGTTCTCCCTGGAGGGGTTTGGGGCTTCCAAGTGTCCTGTATAACTACCTGCTAACGGCTCTCTCATCGTAGAGCCGTTGGGAGTTTACATACTAATGTCCTTTGGATGGGCCCTTGATTACTCGGTGCAATGGCTTTCCTTTGTACCTGGGAGACCGATTTCAGTATCTATGTTTATACTGCAAACCCATAATGTCTCGGGTATTATCTTCACTGTGCTGAATCGTTATCGATCTTGCAAAAATGTGTATTGGAACGCCATCTTGTCTGCCTGTTGAAAAGTCTAGAATGTTCTGTCACGAGGTGCGGCGGCCATTTTACAGGCTGCTTGTGTCCAATTTAAACCTGACAGCATTCTGCTGAAATAAAAAGCTGTTTGAACGAAACTTTGTGTTTTCTCCTTAATTAATCAAATCGCGATAATTGCGAATTCTACAGTCCGTCCTGTTGATGCGAATAACTCCGCTTATCGTATCAAAAACTCAGTGGTGAGCAATCTTATCTCGATTTCACTCCGAATCCAGTAAATTAATCCCATAAATTTTAACTTGACTAGGGTCTCTGTGTCGTCCTTATTTCCCAAGAAAATCACATTTTATATCACCATAGGCATCATTTGCCCTTAAACTTACACCTCTTGTTTTTCCTTCCCGGCGTAACCAGGCCGATACCTCACGCATCACCTGTATATCTGTCTTTTATTCAGGGAAAGGAAAAACAAAACCCAAAAAACCAAACAATCAACACCATCACCAAAATAAACAAATCCCAACTCTTAAACATATCGAGTTTCCAACGTATTTACAATGAGTACAAACTTCCGCGGCGCACGGGGCGAGCGGGAGTGACGCCATTTTCCTATTACACTGCGCTCTCATCGTGCACGCGCACGTAACGTTCTCGCCACTCTCCCGTGTTCTCATGCTTGGTGAGGCGCTTGTCTCTTTTACAATGTATGAACAATAGGTATATCACAATAAACACTTGACAGACGACTAAAATGTGGGAGGCTATTCTGACCCATGAAGGTACTTCAATATTCGTGAACAGATTCCACCACGGTGGAACCACTATGTCCAAAATGTCTGTACCTATCTCGACGGTTTTCTGTTCTAATGTATAAAAATGCTTTTGTGACACCGCGACGGCTTTCAGAAGTTTGGTTAAATGCTCAGGGAGAGGGGGAATGAGGTATCCAAAATGCGCGACAAATCGCTGCAAGTCGGTGAAATTCTCTTTTACTGTGAGATGAACAGTGGATGGTTCAGGGATTGGGATAATTCGCTGTTGTGCTACTTGAACTTCAGCCCTGGGTTTAAAACAGAAACTGCTGTCACTCACCGGACACCGGCTACGGTTTCCATGCTGGTAGTGTTGCGCTGCAGTGGTAACACAATATGTTCCACCCCCGATGTATGCTACCTGCGGAGGCACATGATCTTGTGCCATTGCCTCCATGGTGCAATTCATGGACTTGGCGCCAGCCGTTCTGAACCCGCACTGTGGTGTTAAAAAGGCATTCAAGTGCTGGGGGCACAGTATTATGTGTGCTCCCCTGCCACGACAACCAGAGAGATCTGTACCTGTCATCGTTTGCTCCCAGCGGATGACGTAAGGTGGAACCGCTGCATAACGAATGTGGGCTCCCCCCTGAATGACACCAATGTTCTCTACCCGATATACCGGGGCGGGCTTTGCTGTGTTGCCCAAAACCGGCATGCGTAAAACTATTCCCATAATAGTATGGTTTGAACGTCCGCAGTCCACGGGGACTGGGTAAGCTTCTGAAGCTAGCCTGAGCTGGCACGGACTTAATGCGTTCTGAAAAGGGTGGAGCGCCCGCAGGTGTTTGTTACTTATCCAGGACGGAACCAAACCTTGTTTTAAATCCTCCAAATTACTGCGGCCCTCGCCCAGTAACCACGCCCCGTAAAGCACGCACACCTCGTTCTGCGCAGCCTGATCGGATGCATTCCGATCTTCCCTAATCAGGGCATTTACCGTACGCGCATGTTTCTCCAGCTCTGCTATGATTTCCTTTAAATGGAGAGTCATGGCTTGGTCCTCGTGCAGACCCGACCCTACCACTTTATTCTCATCTGTTAGGATGTCCTTTAACTGTGTTTTTAAACCATTAATCTGGGTCTGCAGCTCCACACTGTCTAGAGCGTTGACCATAGATGTCCCTGTGTTAAAAGCAGTGAACGCATCGTTCACCAAACCCCTTCTTTGCCTCCCTACTTGATCCAAAGCTTCCTGCGGTGCGGTGTATAAACTTGTCTTATCAATTTCTGCAAAATCAAACTCGTAAAATTGCCTGAACATCTTGGTCAACAGGACCTGATACAACTGTTCCGTCTTTTTGGGGCACCACTCTGGTAACCGTACCTCAGTGAGATTTAAAATCACCGAGGCCACCGCGTAATGTACCCCCTGAAATAGTATCTGGTCTGTGGGGACCAGTACCAAACCGTTCCCGGGTCCCTTACTAGTTTTAGGGCACCCTTCTTCCTCAGTTACAACCACCGGAATCGTGGGCGGGGCTTTGCGTGGGCGCGTAATGAGCTCAGTGGCATTTACTGGGATCGGAGAGTATGGGGCTCCGCACCCCCTGGTGCTCGCATCCCACCTCATCCCCTGTCCGTTATCCTGCCACTGGTTAATAAAGAATATGGAGATGCCTTTGGGGCAAACGTACTTTGACCCCCACATACAAACATAAATCCCCTCATCCGGTTCCCACCATTTGTCCCAACAGACTTTCACTTGTCCATCTGTCCCCGTAATTGTCCGATGGGTATTATTACCCAGTCGCTCCCACTCAACCGAAGAGTTCCTCATAGTTTTGCTCAGCTTTCGCAGCCACCACCATCGGCTCAATGGGACATCCCCACTACAGGTCAAACAAATCCGTTTGCCGACGGTGACGCTGATCCTGGGTGCGATGATCCGTACTTTGGGGCACATTAAAGAAGTCTCTTTGTAGGCGAACCCCGATGTGCTGGAATACTCCGTTGAGTTCGTTCCCAGCCATCCTGGCCACCTTCCTTTGTGGAAATAGGTGCTGGTCCCTTCTGCCTTCCGTCTCCCCGTCCCATCCACCGCGATGGGGGCCGTGTCCCCGGAACATCCAAACACCACGACATCCTTGGTGTGGCCTCGATAGGCCAATCCACATCCGATTGCCACGAGCAATACTATAAGTCGTTCCATCCTTCCTTGGTTCCTGTGATCAGATAGAATGAGGTAGCCAGCCTCGCAAAAAGTCTCTGGCTTTTGTGAAGGGTGAGCGGGTCCCCTGACCTCGCCTCACGTAAACTTCAACGTTTGCTGAATAGACTTCCTCTAAACCTAGCCTTAAAACTCCCATTATTTTATCGTTATCTGTTAAAACACTACAAACTTAACCTTGAACTAATAAACTTAAAACTTAACCTTGAACTATAAACTTAAAACCTTAAACTAATAACTTTACAGTGCCGCCCGTTCTCAGGGCGGCCCCTTTAAATTCTGAGAAGGCTGCTGCGAGCTCTTCCCGACGGTGGGAGGGCACTGACCCTTCCCTCTGATCTGCCGCAGCCTGTTACTGCTTCGATGTGGCCTGTCTCTACCCGGGTTATCTTAACCTGAAACTTACGCCTTGGGGCAGTCTGGGGACACGACCACATCCTCCTGGGCTGGGGTTCTCTACTTGACCTACGGGGAGTTGCTATGGGCGGGGGCTCCGTGACGGACGGACCGGGTTCCGAGACCTCCAACGGGATGACCTGGGGTTCCATCACAGTCGCCAGCTCCGCCTCCGCTGACTCCGCCTCCCTAACCTCGGGGCTGGCAGTTCGTGGCCCCGCCCTGCTCGGCCCAGCAGGCGGCCCTTCACTCGTGATCTCTGCCTCCCCTGAGGACTGGACGTTCAAAGCGGGCGGCCACACCTCTGGGAACCACATTGGTACTCTCTGTGCTCCTATAGCGGCTGGCCCTGCCTCCTCTAGCTCCTCCCTTCTGTCCTCGGGACCTGCAGCTTGTGTGTCCACCCCGTGTGGATCTCTACCTATCGGCCCCAATCCTCCCAGACCGTTCCTCAGGAACCACCCGTCATCATCACTATGCTCATCTGCACTATCCTCATCTGACCAGGGAACCCTGGGTTCTTCGTCATCTAACCCCCAACTCCAGAAAAACGCTGCATGATCGTCCGGGATGTCCCTTCCCCTGATGCAAGCTGCTACGCCTGCCTGTGTGCCTTGTGGTCCTACCTGGGGCTGTGTTTCCCCACTCGCAGGTCTGGCCCCTCCCTTAAGACAGGCCACCGCCCCTGCTTGTTTCTGTGAAATCTCACCTGCTGGAGGCTGCAGATTTCTATCCTGTTTTAAATACTCATACTCCCTGCTCCTGGCTACCCTGTAGGCTGTTTTTATCTCTCTAAGCTGCCCTTCTAGCCTGAGCACGTCTAACTTTCCCATTGCTCGGGCATTCTCCTCCCGCAGGGCCTGCTCTCTAAGCTGCCCTTCCAGCCCATCTATTTTCCCTATTAAGCGGGCGTTCTCCTCCCGCAAGGCCTGCTCTTTTAACCTGGCCTCCTCACCGCAGACCCCCTCCTGTGCGTGTCTTTGCAAAGGACACAGGTAGGCAGGCTGCGTGGGCTCTAGTCATTGGGTACTATTAGACGGTCCTGCGGCACCTACGGGGCCGGTTGCGACCGCCACCTGTCCACGCGCATTCAAGACTAGCTTGCGCATGGCTCCTAACACTGCTTCGAGGTCGTCGGGAGGGGTGGGTGCCTTGGCTTCCTTAGCCGGGACAGGCGCCTGGGCTCGGACCGCGGGATTTTTATCCTTGGAATCCTTCCAAGGGTTCCTGCAGTGCTTGCGCCAGTGCCCTGTCTTCCCACACCCGTAACAGGCATTACTTGCCTGTGGGGCGCGATTACCCTCCTGATGCCACTCTCTTTGAGCCGGGGCTGCGGGTCGTACCTCATGTACTCTTCCCTTAAAGGGACGTGTCGTCATACCCCTTATGTTACGGTAACCTAACGTGAGTCGATTCAAGACTGACTCTTCCGTAAGGTTGAGGTCATTGGGATCGAACCAGGCTTTTGCCTGCTCTCTAACGGCTGGTAAACTGTTGGCTATTATGCACCTAAGCCAATGAATTAAAGCGGCGCCTTCCACATCTTCGCGCTCGGGCGCACCTAGACAGCTGCGCTCATATACTGGCCACAGCCTGTCGGCAAAAACCTTCGGGGGTTCTCCCTCCATCTGCACTGTCTGTCCCACTCTAGCAAACGGACCTCCGTCGTTCGCTCCCACTACTTCTAGGACCTCATTTTTCAATTCCTCATAACTTTTATTTCCCCTCTTGCTATCGCCTGAGAGACACTGAAGGACCGAGCTATCTAACGAGAACAGCAGCATTTTTGCTGTCTCCCCATCATCGCAGCCGTTAATGGCTGCGGCTTGCTCAACTTCCCTGAAATGTACGGAAGGGTCGTCTATCTCGGTCAGCTTCCTTACGTGGTTTATCATGGCCCTCAGCTGATGTGAACTGTGAGGCAACACCAGCTGTCCGAGGAGATCCCCCGGTTCTTCCCCACCGTTTCTGCTTGGGCCCCTTTTAATCCCCGTGACTGGATACAACGATCCCTTTTCTACTTCCTTTTCAACGGGCTCTTTTGTTTCTTCCGTTGCTTCCTCCCTAACCCAGGTTTCTGAATAGCTGGGTGGCGCGGAGGGCGCAGTGGCTACTACTTCTTCCGCTTTACATGGTGGGGAATTTCTAAATCTCTCATTTACTAGCGGCTGGCGTGCCGACGGATTAATAAGGCACACCATGCCGTTCGCATTATTCACGGCCTTTTTGAGGCTCTCTATCTCTTTTTGGCAGGCGCTATGGTCGGCTCCCTGAAACTTATCCTTAAGGGCCAACTTATACGCCGACCTAACCCCCATTAAGCTCTCTTCTTGAGTTCTTATCTGGGCCGCTTGACGGTTACATCTTTCCTTCATCCTACTCTCGTTCAATTTTGCTTCAGTGATCTGGCACTCGAGATACTCTACCCTTGTTTTAAGGTAACTGGAGACTTCCTGGCTTTCCTGGCGTAACTCATTTAAACTCTTAATGAGCGCCTCCCCTCCAGAAACCTTCTCCTCCATTTCCTCCTCTAACTGCTTGATTCGAGCGGTTAGCGCTGTATTGGTCTGGTTTGAAATCTGAACCTGCCTTTTGTAGCACATAAGCCAGACTGCTTTCTCAACTGCCTTTTTATGCTCCTTACTATCAGTCCACCTTTCAGCTGCCTCTAGTGGGCTCTTATCCGCTAACAATTCGCTTATCCACTTTTTAGTTAGATTAACCTTTCCAAATACGTAATCCGCTATCTTTTCCTGCATCACATTTCGTACAGTCATTCCAAAATCTAACACACTACCCTCTCGCTGCCAGTGTCCTGCCGCGGTCGCCATTTTCTGTAAGGGATTCTCTCCTGACCCTGCGTGTCTCGTAGCCTGTGAGATTCACGCGGCTCTGTGCAGCCTGTATGTCAGTGCGGGTCTAGGCCTGGTCTCCAGCCAGTCTGGGAACACTAGACACCCCTGTGAGTGGTTCGAATCACTCTCCCTTACGGTTCTAGACACTGGACTTAGATGCGAGAGCAGTAATGGAGATAAAACTCATGTAGACTTGGTTTGAACGGTACGAAATGGAAAATCTTTATTGCATGATACTTAAAATTATGAAATACATGTCATACGCACAGATTAATGACAGTACAATCTTACAAACGGTTATAATCAAACTTAGGGAAACGAGGAACGACCAGCACAACGTAAATAGGGCACACATTACAAATATCCTTAATCTTTAAACCCTCCCCTATCAATATCTATCCTAAAACTAGCTTCGTAGGATCTCGAGACTCATGCTCACCACTCGTAATAACTCGGAGAAATCCCGAATAGCTGATCGGATGTTTTTCACCGCAGCACCCACGTGTCGGTCAGGAGATCTCCTGGTCCCACTTGTTTACTGCTTCTGCTGCTCGGTCAGTCGGCTGGACCGTCCGCTGTAGTGAAGACCTCTGTTGGTTGGCTTCAAAGTATAATCGTGGAGCACCGTTGTCAATATCACTGATACGATGTGTTTGCACAGTCCAGTTATCGTTGATGCAATATGTCTTGTTAAAAGTTTAACGAAGAAAACTTCCTGTCGAGAAGACTTGGCTGATCGACCTACAGGCGCGGTCGGGATTTACTGACCGTGGCGATGGATATGGTCTTCTTCTCTTCTCCTCTCATCTCATCTCATCTCATCTCATCTCGGGCCTTTGGTTCCGCTGCCAGTTACCAACATAGGTCTTCGTTACGCGACACGAGGTAGATCCGAACGGATCAGAAAGTTCAACAGTCTTTTACACAGGAGCAGCCACGAGGTTACGAATCGACCGGATAAAACACAGGAGCAGCCACGATGATAACAGCAGCAAGCGAGCAAGAGGCAAGAGTCAAGAGAGCGAATGGACGGTTTTGGGCCTGCAATTATAGTGCACAATTCTTCCGTTTCCCGCCCAACTATAATGTCCATTCTTTTGTTTAAGGTTTGGCGCCCAAATGTCCTGTATGGGTGATCTCCGTTCTTAATGGGTTTCGGGGCTACTCATGAATGTTTGAGTACCTGTTAATACTTCTCCCATTGTTAAATCGGTCGGTGTTCTCCCTGGAGGGGTTTGGGGCTTCCAAGTGTCCTGTATAACTACCTGCTAACGGCTCTCTCATCGTAGAGCCGTTGGGAGTTTACATACTAATGTCCTTTGGATGGGCCCTTGATTACTCGGTGCAATGGCTTTCCTTTGTACCTGGGAGACCGATTTCAGTATCTATGTTTATACTGCAAACCCATAATGTCTCGGGTATTATCTTCACTGTGCTGAATCGTTATCGATCTTGCAAAAATGTGTATTGGAACGCCATCTTGTCTGCCTGTTGAAAAGTCTAGAATGTTCTGTCACGAGGTGCGGCGGCCATTTTACAGGCTGCTTGGGTCCAATTTAAACCTGACAGCATTCTGCTGAAATAAAAAGCTGTTTGAACGAAACTTTGTGTTTTCTCCTTAATTAATCAAATCGCGATAATTGCGAATTCTACACTTGCTGTACTGCATGCTAACTCTCTGCTTTACTTGTACTAGGACACCTAAATCTCTCTGAACACCAATATTTAATAGTTTCTCACTATTTAAAAAAACATTCTGTTTCTCTATTCTTCCTACGAAAGTGAATAACCTCACATTTCCCCACATTATACTCCATCTGCCACCTTATTGCCCACTCACTTAACCTGTTTATATCCCTTTGCAGGCGTTTTGTGTCCTCCTCATAGCTTACTTTCCCACCTAACTTTGTATCATCAGCAAACTTGGATACATTGGACTTTGTCCCTTCATCTAAGTCTTGAATATAGATTGTAAATAAATGAGGCCCAAGCACTTGATCCTTGTGACACCCCACTAGTTACAGCCTGCCAACTGGAAAATGACCAGTTTATCCCTACTCTCTGTTTTCTGTCAATTAACCAATCCTCTATCCATGCTAATATATTACTCCCAACCCCATGAACCCTTATCTTGTGTAGCAACCTTTTATGTGGCACCTTATCGAATTCCTTTTGGAAATCCAAATATACTACATCCACTGGTTCCCCTTTATCTACCCTGCTAGTTATCTCCTCAAAAAACTCTAATGAGTTTGTTAAACACAATTTCTCTTTCATAAAACCAGGTTGACACTGCCTAATCATGTTATGATTTTCTAAGTGCCCTGTTACCACTTCCTTAACAATGGATTCCAGCATTTTCCCGACAATTGATGTCAGGTTAACTGGCCTGTAGTTCCCAATTTTCTCTCTCCTTCCTTTCTTGAATAGTGGGGTTACATTTGCTACCTTCCAATCTGCTGGAACAGTTCTAGAATCTAGGGAATTTTGAAAGATCGCAACCAATGCATCCACTATCTCTGCAGCCACTTCTTTTAGAACCATAGGATGTAGACCATCAGGTCCAGGGGATTTGTCAGCTTTTATTCCCATTAGTTTCTCAAGTACTTTTTCTCTACTGATCTTAATTACTTTAAGTTCCTCAACTGTAAATTCTCTGCCATTTCCTTATTCCCCATTATAATTTCTCCTGTCTCAGCCTTGTAAAGTTTCGCAATTATCGCGATTCGAAATAACGAGATAGAAGCAGATTCGTTTGATCAGTTTATTTAAACGAAATGCTGTCATGATTAAACAGGACACAGAAGCCTGTAAAATGGCCGCCGCGCATCGTGGCAGAAGTTTCCAGAAGCACAGTGGGCAGACAAGATGGCGTTCGAATAAACATTTTCGATAAGCACTGATAAAGACACGATGCAACCTGTTTGCATTTGTGACAATAGCAAAAGATATAAGTGCTGGAATCATTTTCCATGCACAAGTAAGGACCATTGTACTGGGCAATCGAAGGCCCATCCAGACACATCAATACGCAAATACCCCCACGGCTCTACAATGAGAGAGCCATTCTCGGGTGATTAAACAAGTATTCGGGGGCCCCCAAAACCCAGCCAGGGAGGCTCTGAGCCGGTTCGACAATGGGGAAAACATTAACGGGTAGTTGGCCAGTCTCAGGTGCTACCGAAACCCGTTAAAGACAAGAATCACCCCATGCTGGGAGTTTTGAGCGCCAATATTTCACAAAGGACAAACATTAAGATTTGAGAGGGAGATAAGGGAACACAGCACTATAACTATAGACAACAAATGTCCATCGCTCTCTTATTCCCTTGATTCGGCTCTTATCTCTCCTATCCTTATCCTCGGGTATCGCTCTGCTGGACGAGCAGCCTTCGGTGTTTCTCTGGACTCTGTCGACTAATGTTGGGTGGAGCTCAATCGGGACGAGCCGCCTCGACGGAGGGCGCGTAACCGGGTGCACCATCCCAAGTGTCGGTAAACGGTGTTCTGGACCCGAAGGCCCGACAAGACAAGATGAGAGGAGAAGAAGAAGAGTCCACGTGCCACCGCGGTCAGTAAACCCCGACCGTGCCCGAAAATATATAGACCATTTTTGAACTCTATAGGTTGCTGCACGAACCAGTGAAAGACTCTTCTTCGAATTCTATCGACAACTGGTGTCGATACAAGAAGACTCTTCTTTGAATTCTACCGGTAACTGGTGTCGGTCCAGGAAGACTTTTCTTTGAGTTCTACAGCCGGGCCCGAGCACTGTCGAGTTCTTCATGACAACGGGGAGCCCAGCCTGCTTGCAGCAGCAGCGAAAGTAAACAAGTGGGGTACAGAGACCCCTCAAAACACGTGACAGTCAGGCGCTGCAGCGAAACGAGCCGAGTGCCTCACTTTAAAATTCTCCGAAGTATCACGAGTGGTGAGCATGTTTCCCGATCCTACAAATCTAGATGTAGTGTAGGTATTGATAGGGGAGGGTGGTTTTATTAAGGATAAAGTATAATGTGTTCCCCTTTTTACGATGTGCCGTGCGTTCTTCATTACCATAGACCAAGCTTTATGAATGTATGTATACTTGTACTATCGTTAATTTGTGCCTATGACATGTACTTCATGATCTTGGACGCTATGCAATAAAGATTTCCATTTCGTACTATTCAACCGGGTCTATTTGAGTTTTTCTCTGCATTACTGCTCTCGCACCTAAGTCCAGTGTTAGAACCGTAAGGGTGAGTGGGTCGAACCACTCACAGGTGCTTATTGCAACAAGGCTGGCCGGAGACCAGAGCAAGCAATAGTATTGGGCAACGAAGGCCTAACCCCGCACCAGCACCGTCTGCGATACAAGCACGACACGCAACCCCTTACAGCCTCTCAGGGACCAACGCTTACTTTTGCTATTCTCTTCCTTTTTACATACTTGTAGATGCTCTTACAATCTGTTTTTATATTTCTTGGTTGTTTACTCTCATATTCTCCATTTTTATCAATTTTTTGGTATCCTTTGCTTATTTCTAAAGCTCTCCCAATCCTCAGGCTTACTACTATTCTTTACAATATTATAAGCTTCTTCTCTTAATCTAATACTATCCTTAACTTCTTTAGTTAGCCACGGATGGATCACTCACTTTTCCTTTGGAGTTTTTATACATGGAATATATATTCGTTGAGAATTTTGGACTATTTCTTTAAATGCTTGCCACTGCTTATCTACCATCATACCTTTTAATCTAATTTCCCAATCTACCTTAGCCAACTTGTCCCTCATACCTTGTAATTGGCTTTATTTAAGTTTAAACTTTAGTTTCAGATTGAAGTATTTCACTCTCAAATTCAACGTGAAATTCTATCATATTATGATCACTCTTCTCCAGAGGATCCTTTACTCTGAGATTACTAATTAATCCTGTCTTAATTCACAATAAAAGATCTAAAATACCTGGTTCACTGGTTGGTTCCATGAAATATTGTTCTTGGAAACTGTCTCGAATGCATTCCATGAACTCATCCTTCAGACTACCTTTGCCAATTTGATTTGCCCAGCCTATATGAAGATTATAGTCCCCCATGAATATTTTAGTACCTTTAATTACAAGTTCCTATTATTTGTTGATTATTGCTCTGTCCAACGGTATAGCTACTGTTTGGGAGCCTACAAACTGCTCCCACCAGTGTTTTCTGCCCCTTGTTATTTCTTATCTCCACCCATACTGTTTCTACTTCCTGATCTTCTGAGTCAAGATCCTTTCTCACTACTGTCCTTATGTCATCCTTTATTATCAGGGCTACCCCACTCCTTTTCCATTCTGCCTGTCTTTTTGAATTGTCAAGTACCCTGGAATATTTAGTTCCCAACCTTGGTCACCTTGCAACCATGTCTCTGTAATGGCTATTAGGTAAATTGGTAAATTCCCCATCTGTTCAGTAATATTTTAGGCAATCAGCATTGCTCAGTTTACATAAAATTACATACAATTTTACAGCACAGAAACAGGCCATTTGGCCCAACTGGTCCATGCCAATGTTTATGTTCCACACGAGCCTCCTCCAACCCCTCTTCATCAAACTCTATCAGCATAACCTTCTATTCCTTTCTCCCTCATGTGTTTTTCTAGCCCTCCCTTAAATTCATCTATGCTAGAGCGACTTGTGCCTTTTTATTATGATGATACTTGAGCCAACTAGACACTTTGTATGTGTCACACTTTGAAGTGTGGTTGACACTATTAGATGCACGGGACTTCCTGTTGGGCCTTGTAAGAGATGGAGCCTTTGCTCACCCCTTCCAAGGCTATTGATGCAGCAGGGGTTAAGGCTGAGAGCAGGGATTGCCGACCGTCAAAGGGACCTGGCGTACAATCAGTGGTGGTAAACCCGGGTGAGTCCCGTCTAGTCAAAGGGCGCAGGTGGACCCCACCTGGGGTTTCATGTTAGGATTGTAACCTGGACCCTCCAAAGTATTAATGCTTCTTTTTATTTATTTAACTATGACTTCTTTTCATGAGTGGGGGGGCGGGGCGGGGGGGATCTTGGCAGCTGCATATTTTTCAGCCTGTTGGACAAGGCGAGCACACAAGATACGTTCCTAGTGTCGTAGACCATTCAAATGAGCTGACGTCCTACTGGTCTTACAAACTCCAGTGGAGTCACCGCCAGAGGTCACCAGCGAGTGCGATCACAGTGTAATTGTTCAGTTTGCTGGCTAGTGTAATTTCTGGGCCGAAATGGTTTGTGGGTTTCTGTGCAGTCCTGAAATTCAGCATTATAATCCTCAGCATTCAGTATTCACATCTTTTGTACATCATCTAAGTATAACAGAATGGCAGCAGTTCAAAACAGGAAACATAAATACAGGGGTAGAACTGCACTGCAGCAATATATAGGTGCATGTTTTATAATATATATTTTGAAAGTCACTAAGAATAGTCAGTACTCATAAGATTAAAGAGGACTTGCTCTCTCTTTATTGGTATTATTTTCTGAATGAATGTGATATCCAGTGACAGATGTCTGACAAATATAAAGCTCAGCAAGCCTCTGAACATGGAAAGCATACCACAGTTCTATCAGTGGATGATTTGAAGCTTTCCTGGCATGAAATAAAGGATGAAACTTTTTACTGAATTCTTTGTAATACCACAGCCTTTATATACACACATAACAAACTGGATGTTTGCTTCTGCTCCTCTTTCATGCATAGCTTGACATTGATTAGAATGAGGGATGCAGCTCTTTGCACAACCCTTTGACTTTCCTCAAGCAAAGTCATTAAGTGCTGCTTACAGAATGGCTTATAGCTGCAGCTCATGACTCATCAGAATGAAAGTCAGGTATTTATCAATTTCCTTCCAATTAAAATTACATGAAGCTTTATATTTTATAGTGAATGGCTTATTCAGGATATCCTTTCAACTCAATAAGGTCCAGAGCAAAATCTTGGCTGTATTACAAACAACGAAGTCTAGCAAGCATTAAGTAATTAAGTGTTCCATTTAGTCAAGTGAGATGGTCATTATTATAGCAAAGGGTAAAGGAGCATTGTTACAATACAATAGAAATGTTTCAGGACTAGTATTATTAGTGTTCTATATAATAATCCAATAACTGCTATTGTCATAACAAGCGTGTTGGTACTGTATGTAGAAATGGCAATGAAAAATTATAAACAGATAAAGCAGTGTTTCCAGATTTCCCATTGTCAACAAAAGGTTTTTGAAATTTAGATTAAGTTACATCATTCATATTAATGGGGAAAATGTTGCATCAGATCTAAAAATAGAATAAGCAAGGGTTGGGGACACTGATGATAATCTAAAAATACATTATGCAATGTTGGCTATGCATAGTCAGATTAAAAAATGATTTGTTCCTGCAACCTTGGTGATTTTTTTTCTAGTTGAAGATTCTTAGGTTCCTTTTCCACTTAGATTACTAAATCTTACCCTCGACCAGCAGTAATGGTAAACCTGGTGATTAATCTGTAAAGAATGTGATGTTGCACAAACCCATGATCTTCCCTGCAGTTGGTGGCAGTGCTGATGTATTATGGGCTCTTTTCAAATGGACGCAGACTTGTAACTCTTTAGCAAATATTCATCAAGCTTCACAACCTCAAGCTGCATTCTAAAGAGACTGTCACCTGCTAATGTCCAGCCTCTCTGTGTCATCCTAACTCATGCCCATTTTCTGTTTCCTCTAGGTCCTTCTCAGCACCTAAACCCTGCACAACAAGACACCTAGGGGGAGAACAATTCTCCTGAGAATGCAACGTCACACGCGTCCATCCCTCCCAAGCATCAGTAGACATTGACACTCCATGTGGGTTAGCTAGTGAGCCTGAGGGGTCTGCACGTGATGAAACATCCAGCACGCGTGAGCAGCAGCAGGTACTGGTGGCAGGGACAGGCCAGAAGAGGGCTCACAGGAGAGTGAGGTTCTCTCCCAGCTCTGGTGAGTAGGACAGAGATGAAGACTTCAGGAGCCCAGCTATGAAAAGCAAACTGCTTGCCTCTCACAAGCAGTTATATCAGGTATTGGAAGACCTGTCAAGGAGTTTCAGCGCTATGACTGAAATTATGGAGGAGTCCACTTCCAGCCTGTGTGGTGCTATCTTGTATGGCATCAGCACTCTGCAGTCTACCCTGGAGAATGTGATTACCTCCACGGGTGCTGCAGCAGCGCCTTCACCATAGGAGTCAACGTCAGCAGTCTATGCAGCTTTGGTGGAAGCTGCCATGCAAGCACTGGGTTCCATCTTAGGGAGACAGATGTCCACCTTGGACAGATAAGTGGAACAAATGGATAGGGGTTTTCAAGGAGTTACCCATCTTCTCCAGACTGCTCTCCAGCAGATCAGTGGAAGTGTTGAGCCTGAGCCCCATGGCAGTGGGAGTGACGTGATGGGAGCAGTACCTGTTGCCCTCTCGTACGATGCCAGCACATCTGCTCCTTCGCCATCTGTTCAACCAATACCCACTATGGTGCCAACAAGTCAGTTGGGTTAGATCACCCCAGCAGCAGCCGAGGTGCAGCAGTCTGCATCCAGGCCCTCACAGACTCGAGCCCCCAGAAAATAGCAGCCATGAGCATCTGAAGGGTCCTAACATGAGCAACAGCAACTTTCCATCAGCTTTGCTGAGGTCACTACGGGAGCACCTCGTTTGAGTAGCAGAGTTAAGAAACCTTCTTATAAGAAAGGCACCATGGGTTGACACTTAGGTGAGAAATGAATGGAAGTCAATTATTGGCCCCGATATTTACTGGAGCGGGATTTCCCAGCAGGGACAGGGGGAAGGGTACTGGTCAGAGCCTGGGTTTCCCTGAGCGTGTGTATTTTTTTTAGCAGGTTCGCTGCTGGAAGCCAGCCTGATTGGCAGGCTTGGCTCCCTTTTGGGTGGGGAATGCTACTGCAGAGGCTGCAGCCCAGGAGCAGGGAGGTTTCTGGCTGTTCGCGGTAGAGATCACAAGGGGGAGGTGGGTACAGCATGGTTTAGAGGATCATGGGGGTGATCGCGGGGGATTGGAGAGCGATCGGGGGCAGAGATGGGGGATCGGTGGGGTTGGTGATCGTGGGGGGTTTTGGTGATTGCGGGGGGAGTTTCGGTGATCATGAGTGGGTGTCGGTCATGTCATGGGGGGGATGCAGGTTAGCTTGGGGGGCTGGGGAAAGCGCTCCTTCTTCTCCTGGCCCACAAGCAGTGCTGGAAAGGCTCATGCATGCAGCAGTCCTTGCCTCCCTTTAGCTGCCGGGTTTCCCGAGGCCTGGGAAATGTGGCCGGCCAGCGATAATGCTGGAAATGAGATAAAATCTGAGGCACGCAGCCTCATAAAAATATTTAAATGAGTGGCCTGCCTCCTGGGAGTGGGTTAGTCGCCTGACCCGCCTCCGTTAAAAAGGAGGTGGGTGGGTTTGAGGCGGGATGGGTTCCAGTTTGAGATTTTTTACATTTTAACATCCCACCTGACCCAAACCCATCCATTTTTGGGGGTTAAAATGACTCCCATTGTGTTAGTAATTAAATTTATCACCTTTATCACATTTAGCACTTTCAGCTGCAGAGTGGTTTAATAGCAGCTTCTGAGTCCACATTGTCAGAATTTCATTGATATAGCAGTTGGCTGAATGGTTTGAATGTTCTTTAATGCAGGATTAAGGGAGATGTGAAGGATATCACAAGGACTATTAATGCAGAGGGACTTTGTGTAAGTTTTCAGGCCAGGGAAATGAGCAGGTCACTGACTCACAATTAATTCATCCCTCATATCTCTTGCTGCAAGGCATTGGGGTGGCTCGCCCTCTTCTGCTGCTTCCTTCTTTTTCCCTTGGTCTTCCTCATCCAATGGGTCTCCTGCTGCTGTGCCTCCTCCAAATGCAGGCTCCTCTGTATAGCGAGGTGTGGTGGGGGAGACTCTTTGTGCGGCATATTGTAGGGAGTGCCCAGACCTGTCCAGACCTTTTAACCTTTGCTTCAGCAGCCCAATGATGTGCTCAATAATCATTCTGGTCGTCCTATGGCATTGGTTATTCCTGTGTTGCTCAGGCATGGTGGGGTTCCTGAGGGATGCAATGAGCCAAGTATGTTGGGTATCTCAGCAGCCATTCTGTCATGTTTGTAAAATATTTGAATATTGGGGGAATGGTTGAGTGTTGCAGAATGAAAGCATTATGACAGGTACCTTGCACAAACTTGCATGATCCTGTTTCTGTGATTGGAAACTAGTTGGGCATTAATGGCGTGCTAACCCTTCCTATTCAGAAATGCTCCTGGCTGGTATTCTGGTGCCCTAATCGCAACATATATGCAGTTAATGATGCGAGGGAAGCCAGCCACTGCTACAAATCCCTGAGCGATCTCCTGTTGACTGTTGAAGTCCTTGGGGAAGGTGATGTACTGGTCAGCCTTTGTGAACAGGGCATTGATGATTTGCTTAATGCAGCGATGCACTACAGTCTGGGAGATGTGGGTAATGTTCCCTGTAGTAGACTGGAAGGAGCCAGTAGCAAAGATGTTAGGGGCTGTGGTGAATTTCAGAGCCACTGAAATAGTATGGTTCCCTGGTCCAGCAGGCAGAGGTCTGAGGCCGCATGTCTGGAGAAGAGCAGCCTCTTGGTGACTCAGTCTGTACACCCTGAGTGCTGGCTATGGCCTCCTACCAGCAGCCCCCTCACCTGCTGTCTTCTAATAATCACAGTTGGTGCTTATAGGAACATAGTAATTACTAGACGAAAATAGGTCACAGTCCATCTAGTTTGCCTTCTGTCATCCTGGTAGACGCATGATAGAAAAATGCTTGTGCTGGTTCTGAGGCTGATGAAGGGTCCCTCACCGCGTAATTCGGCACCTTAGCGGTGCTTAGGCCGGTTTCCAAAAAAAAATGGCACCGTCTCATTTCCACCCACTTCCAGCGTGGCCTGCGCTGGCCACCATCTTGGTGAGGGCGATAGCACAGGCAGGACATGTGTGCGCCGGCAGAATGCAGAATAGGCAGATCATGATGTCAGTCAGCGTGCAACACTGATTTGAAGCACGACCTGCCATTTTGGACGTCGCTGTTCCATTCAACGCCCTCTCCTAAACACGCATAGCTGAACTTGCATTCAGCTGCACAAGGGACCCCCCACTAGCGCTATTTAAAGGGATACATCCAACTTGCAGGTAAGTTAATTATTTCTCTTGTACTGGCTCTTACAGAGTTTATAGCAAGACTGGCTTGCTGGAAGACATTTATAAGTTGTTAAAGTGTGGAGGGAGTGCTGCTGGATGTTGGGAAGGTGTTGGCTCCGACTGGAAGGCCTCTGGCTAAACCACTTGCTCCCGGTCATGGGGGCTGTAGTTGCAGTCCCACGCGCTGCAGCATGGCAGGGAGATGGAGCAGAGGCAGCAAAGCCAAGCTGCTTGCGGATGGAGGAGGAGGAAAAGGGGAGGAGGGTTCTCAGCAGGAGGCCTTACCCACCTAGGGTCTTCAGGGAGCACTTCTCCTACCAGCACCTAAGACAGGAGCAGAGTATGCAGTGGTTCCGCTTCACCAAGGAGGTGGTCAAAGAACTCTGCCACCTCTTGGAACCAGACCTGCAGCCTCAGAGCAGGTCGATGACGGCTCTGCCAATGGCTATCAAGATGACTGTGGCCCTGAATATTTTTGCCAGCGGATCCTTCCAGGTTGGAACAGGCGACATAGGAAACATCTCCCAGTTCGCCGTCCATCGCTGCATCCGGGAGGTCACAGAGGCTCTGTACTCCAGGAGAAGGGACATCATTGTCTTCTCTCTAAACAGAGAGAAGCAGGAGGAGCGTGCATGTGGCTTTGCCAGGGTATCAGGCTTCCCCGTGGTGCAGAGTGCCATGAACTCCACATACGTGGCTTTGAGGGCACCGCATATCAATGCTGAGATGTACTGTAACTGCAAAGGCTATAACTCAATATGTAGTTAGAGTCATAGGGGGAAAAATTAGGTCGCGCCCCATTTGGGGCGCAAATATCGTCTGGACGCAAATATTAGCGCCTGGCGCTAATTATCGGCACTGACTGGAAACTTCACTTTTACCGCCCCGGGAGGTGAGTGGAGCGCTAAATCAGGCGCTGCACACCTGTCTTAAGGCGCAAAGGCCAAGGAGTGAGGCGCTACCTCAGAGCGCTGGCGAAGCTCATGTAATGTCAGTCAGCAATGGAACACACACACTATGGCACGGGCCAGTTCTTAAAGGGGATGGTTAATCTTGCTTTCCAGCCACATCCTGTTCATTGCAGCCTTGAATCTCGGCCTGGAGAGACTTGCACATCAAATGTGCTGGAAAGAACAATGGAGAGTACCAGGCAAAGAGCTCAGAGTGCAGCTCCCACAGTCTCTGCTAAATCGATACAAGGAATGGCAAATCAAAATGAACCTGCAAAGTGCTGCTCAGTACCCAAAACTCCTTCACACAACGTTGAATCTCTCCAGAAGTCTCTCCCTCTCGCTCTCAGAATGCGTAGTTCAAAAATGCCACCAACAATAAAAGACAGGAAGAGGCCCCCTTTAAATAGCGCC
This sequence comes from Squalus acanthias, assembly GCA_030390025.1. NCBI lineage: Eukaryota > Metazoa > Chordata > Chondrichthyes > Squaliformes > Squalidae > Squalus > Squalus acanthias. The sequence continues at coordinate 105,897,528 of CM059426.1, read as the reverse complement.
CCCCCCCAGCCCCACAGCGATTGATAGCGTTCCAGTCTTCTGGTCGTTGGATGCGCCAGGCGGTAAGGCAGGGGGCGCCACTCAATTTCCGCTCCGGGGCGCCACAAGGGCGTTGCACCATGGAATGACGTCACAATCTGCGCGCGCAGGTGGTCGCAGCGGTAAAGTTTAGCGCCGCCGCACAATCTCTAGTTAAGTTCCCGAGCGGCGCAAACATCGCTGCGCCCGGGCGTCAGCGGCTTTGCGCCCCATTAGCGCACTCTTAAGGCGCTAACGGGAGGCGCAACCAACTGAATTTTTACCCCATAGTGTTATAGAGTTATACAGCACAGAAAGAGGCCCTTCGGCCCATCGTGTCTGCACTGGCCATCAAGCCCTATCTATTCTAATCCCATTTTCCAGCACTTGGTCCCTAGCCTTGTATGCTATGGCATTTCAAGTGCTCATCTAAATGTTTCTTGAATGTTGTGAGGGTTCCTGCCTCTACCACCCTTTCAGGCAGTGAGTTCCAGATTCCAACCACCCTCTGGGTGAAAAAGTTTTTCCTCAAATCCCCTCTAAACCTCCTGCCCCTTACCTTGAAACTATACCCCCTGGTTATTGACCCCTCTACTAAGGGGAAAAGTTCCTTTCTATCTACCCTATCTATGCCCCTCATAATTTTGTACACCTCAATCAGGTCCCCCCTCAGCCTTCTCTGCTCTAAGGAAAACAACCCCAGCCTGTCCAGTCTCTCTTCATAGCTGAAGCGCTCCAACCCAGGTAACATCCTGGTGAATCTCCTCTGCACCCTCTCCAATGCAATCACATCCTTCCTATAGTGTGGTGACCAGAACTGCACACAGTATTCCAGCTGTGGCCTAACTAGCGTTTTGTACAGCTCCATCATAACCTCCCTGCTCTTATATCCTATGCCTCGGCTAATGAAGGCAAGTATCCCATATGCCTTTTTAACCACCTTATCTACCTGTCCTGCTGCCTTCAGGGATCTATGTACATGCTGATCCTCTGTCCTTCCTAGGGTCCTACCATTCATTGTGTATTCCTTTGCCTTGTTAGTCCTCCCAAATGCATCACCTCACACTTTTCAGGGTTAAATTCCATTTGCCACTGTTCTGCCCATCTGACCAAACCGTCTATATCGTCCTGTAGCCTGAGGCTTCCCTCCTCGCTTTTTACCACTCCACCAATTTTTGTGTCATCTGCGAACTTACTGATCATACCTTCTACATTCATATCTAAATCATTAATGTACACTACAAACAGCAAAGGACCCAGCACCGATCCCTGCGGTACACCACTGGACACAGGCTTCTAGTCACAAAAATAACCTTCGACCATCACCCTCTGCCTCCTTCCACTAAGCCAATTTTGGATCCAATGTGCCAAATTGCCTTGGATCCCATGGGCTCTTACCTTCTTGACCAGTCTCCCATGCGGGACTTTGTCAAAAGCCTTACTGAAGTCCATGTAGACTACATCAACTGCACTACCCTCATCCACACACCGAGTCACCCCCTCGAAAAATTCAATCAAATTGGTTAGACATGATCTCCCCTTGACAAAGCCATGCTGACTATCCTTGATTAATCCTTGCCTCTCCAAGTGGAGACTAATTCTGTCGCTCAGAATTTTTTCCAATAATTTCCCTACCACTGATATTAGGCTCACTAGCCTGTAATTCCCTGGTTTATCCCTACTGCCCTTCTTGAATACAGTACTATGTTAGCTGTCCTCCACTCCTCTGGCACCTCTCCTGTGGCCAGAGAGGTTCTGAAAATTTGTGTCAGAGCCCCTGCAATCTCCTCCCTTGCCTCACACAGCAGCCTGGGATACATCTCGTCTGGGCCTGGGGATTTATCCACTTTTAAGCCCGCTAAAACCGCTTTACCTCCTCCCTCTCAATACTAATTTGTTCAAGTATATCACAATCCCCCTGCCTGATTTCTATGCCTACATCGTCCTTCTCCATAGTGAACACAGATGCAAAATATTCATTTAAAACCTCACCGACAACTTCCGGCTCTACACACAGATTGGTCCCTTTGGTCCCTAATGGGCCCTACTCTTTCCCTGGTTATCCTCTTGCCCTTAATATACTTATAAAACACCTTGGGATTTTCCTTTATTTTGCCTGCCAGTGTTTTTTCATGCCCCCTCTTCGCTCTCCTAATTACTTTTTTAAGTACCCCCCTACACTTTCTATACTCCTCTAGGGCTTCCACTGTTTTTAGTCCTTTGTATCTGCCAAAAGCCTCCCTTTTTTTCCTAATCTATTCTTGTATATCCCTTGACATCCAGGGTTCCCTGGGCTTGTTGGTCCCACCCTTGACCTTTACGGGAACATGTTGGCGTTGTACTCTCTCTATTTCCTTTCTGAAAGACTCCCACTGCTCTGATGTGGATTTTCCTACAAGTAGCTGATCCCAGTCCACTTTGGCCAGATCCTGCCTTATCATATTAAAATCGGCCTTCCCCCAATTTAGAACCTTTATTTCCAGTCCATCTTTGTCATTTTCCTTGACCACCTGAAATCTCACCGAATTATGGTCACTATCACCAAAATGCTCTCCTACTGACACTTGTTGGTGTGCGACCACGCCCAGCACATCATATTGGTAAATACTCGGTATCCTGGCAGCAATCATGATGCCTTCATCCTGTGTCAATCTGCTTTCCAGCAATCTTCCAGGCACCATGTTGAACCTGAGGGTGGCTGCTTGGAGACAAGGGCTATTCGCTCTACACCTGACTGATGACTCCCTACCACAACCCCACCACTCGTGGCCAGCAATTATATAATGACAGCCAGGCTGCCATGAGGAACATCATCGAGCAGACCATCAGGGTGCTGACGCAATGGTTCTGCTGCTTTAACTGGTCAGGAGGAGCTTTCCCGTACACGCTGGAATGGGTGTCGCATTTCGTGGTGTTCTGCAGCATCCTCCATAACTTGGCCATCATGAGGGCTCAGCCCTTGCCAACATGGATTCCGTCACCACCTCAGGAGGAGGAAGAGGAGGAATAGGAAGAGAAGGAAGAGGACGAGGAGGAGGCAGGCAACAAATCCCCGTTCTGGACCGGCTGTCCATGAGCGCCTCATCAGACTCTCGTTCCCCTGAATAATACCCCAGATACCTGTTGCTGAACACTTCCCCATATTACCATCCCTCTGTCACGGAACATCACAGCGTCCTCTTGGGCAGAATGCTGAAATGAAGGTCACCAGAAAACAAACATTTCAAACATAATTGATAAATGATTAATTCCAATATTACATAACAAAGTCAACTAATCACCCTTGTGTATTCCCTTAGTGTTTGTCTTTCGTGTTCCTTTGCCTATTCTAGCGCTCCTACGCAGTGATACCCCAGGGGCTGCAGCATGGCTGGTGGAAGGCTGCTGACTTTCCATGGGGGACACTACAGATGGCCTTGCAGGACGACCTCGAGCAGCTCTGGGCATAGAAGGCCCAGCTGTAGACTGCACCACCTCAGCATGAGCGGCAGCAGTCTGGGCTGGCTGGATGACAGGCAACTGCAATGGCACTGGCAGTGGTGGAAGTATGATTGCTGTCATCCTGAGAGAGTACAGCGGGTTCTTGCTCCACGGAGCCATGGCCACTCCACCGGGGTAGCACCTCAGCATTCCTAGCCGTCTGTTGGAGGAGAGATTCCTGGACTGCTGTGAGACCCTGCAAGCCCTAATGGAGTTGCCCATCACTTCCATTCTGGAAATCATGGGCTTCAAGCGCTGCGCAAAGCCTCGTGCAGTGTTGGAGCCGGACTCCTCCATGCTCCTTGACACTGACAAGGGGCTCTCTGGCAGGCTTGCCATTGTACCAAGCATTTCTGTGTGCATGCCCATCACTTCTTCTGAAGGCTGCCCCATTGAAGTCCTGTGCAGCAGTGTGTACGAACTCGCCCTCCAGGGAGGTGGTACCTGTGCTACCCTTTCCCCCTGCCCTGGCTGCAGACCATTTGTGCCCAGTGACTCACCACGTGCGGATCCTGCCTCTATATTACCCTCTAAAGTTTGCGCAGTGCCATTTTCTGAGCTGGTGCCTGGGAGGGTCAGATCGAATGATGGTGCCTCTTCTCTATCACTCTCCTCCTCTACTTCTTCCTGCACAGACTGGGCTGGTGGCAGTTCTTGGGTATCTGAAAGGAGAAAGGCATAAGTGTTGCACTGTGGCAAGAGGAGGTGGGGAAAGCAAGATGTGCATGCTTGCACCATCAGCAGCTTGTAAGCGAGAAGAGATTGTGGGATGAGGGGGATGAGGAGAAGAAGAATTAGGTATGAGCACTCCTTCATCATCAATGCTTTCAACCTTGCCGATCTCCACGGCCTCGTGACGGCCCCTCCAATGATCTCCAGCACTGTCTCCTCCTGCTGAGTCAAGTTCTGCAGCTGTGCTTGCCCCCCGCCTGTTTGCTCCTGCTTATGCTGGTTGTGAGCCACCTTGGACTGCAAGAGAAAGTGATATGTGTCAGTGAGTGTGGTGCAATGTGTTTGGATGATGTGCCTGTCATGATTGAATATCTGGCATTTTGTGCAAGGTGTGAGATGTGGCTGTGAGGCTTGCAGCAGTGGTAAGTTTGTGAGGGTGAGGTGAAGCTATGATTGTGAGGTATGAGTCATGATTGCTGGAGATTGTTGGTAGGTGAGTGGTGCATTGAGCAGTGTTTGAGGCTAGTGGCGCAGTTGGTGGGATATGGCATTTTAAGATGCATTCACTGACCTTGTCCACTCGTGCTAGGTCATTAAACTTCTTCTGGCACTAGATCCATGTCCTGGGGGAAAAACTGGTGGCACTGACGGCTTCAGTGATCTCCTCCCACTGCCTCCGAACAGTGTGTCTGGAAGGCTTCCTGCACCCCACTGCGGGTAGAGGACCTGTCTCCTCCTGTAGACCCCCTGCACCAAGGCCTCCAGTGTTGCTGCGGAGAACTGAGGTGCTCTTTCTCTGCCCTGCTGAGACGTTGCTCCAGCTCCAGTCACAATGAGGTACTTCTCTCACAAAGCACCTCCCCTTTAAGAAGTGCAGACAACCTTTCACTCTGCAGGAAACCTTTAAATAGAGAGCAGACTCCACAGGATTTTGGGCCCCCTGTTGAGCGCTGAGCCAATCAGTGGCGTGTTTGGTGCCGGGCTCAGCGCTGCAATCATGGTAATGAGCAGGCAGCATGAATTCTACGTGCTTTAAAAAAAAATTGTTCCTGGGATGTGGGCATCTTTGGCAAGGCCAGCATTTATTGCCAATCCCTAATTGCCCTTGAGAAGGTAGTGGTGAGCCGCCTTTTAAACCGCTGCAGTCCGTGTGTGCTTCCTGCACTACTTTCAACGGGCACGGGCAGATCGCGCATCGCAATCCCTGTGCCTGTTTTCGGGCCTTGTCCAATTTAGCCCCCGTAAAGTCTACAACGAAAAATGTTCAGCTTATCTCTTTTCATTTGTCTGCAACCACGCAATGTGATAACATAAAATAGCACTGAAATACTTCACACATCACAGCAGCGGTTCAAGAAGGCGGCTCATCACCACCTTCTCAAGGGCAATTAGGGGTGGCCAATAAATGCTGGCCTTGTCAGCAACGCCCACATCCCGGGAACAAATTAAAAAAATCTTGTGTGCAGTGCTATCATGATTGCACTGCTTCTTAATCCTGACTCTCTTTCTTAATCAGGCAACATGAGGTTTGCCAGCTACATTTTTATGAAAGCAGGGACCCTTTAGGATTCTATTGGCCAAATGTGTTTCCATTTAGCTGCATTATCTGTAATGAACAGTCATTTTAACAAGATTATTTGCAATAGCTTTCATAGAACAAATATTGCCGCATTAGCACCCGGGGAAGTTACAAAAGCATAGAACTAGGTTAGATGTTATGAGGTACATCATTTCGCAGAGTCTCATCTATCTCTGGAATAAGTTGCTGGAGGGTCATCGGGGTCGTCACCCAGTCATCCAGTTTCCTGGGGCTTTGCTTGATCACTTTCAGGGTCGGAGAGGAATTTCCCAGAGTTTTTTCCTAAGTTGGCCTAAAGTTTATTTTTCTTGCTTTGTTACCTGTGCGAAGCTGCCTTGGTGGGGCAGGGGTTGTGGGCGCAGGGGTGGCAGGGGGGGTAGGAAGTGTACAGGGGGGGGGGGGGCGGTAAAATTGGAATAGCCCCAAAAACGGGTGCAGGGAGTGCAATGCCCGTACCAGTTGAAAGTGGTGCAGGCAGCACGCAAAATTCGTGCTGCCTGCTCATTATAATGATTGGAGCGCTGAGCTCAGTGCTAAATGCGCTGCTGATCGGCTTAGCGCTAAACAGGGGGTCCAATATCTGCTGTCCAATAAAATTTTGTCTAGGCTCTCTACACTTCTTAAAGGGGAGGTGATTTCTTGAAGAAGCACCTCATTGTCACTGTAGCTGCAGCAATGCTACAACAGGGGAAAGAAAGGGCACCTCGCTTCTTAGACGCAGCACTTGAGGCCTTGGCCTGGGGGTACAGAAGAACACAGATCCTCTACCCGCAGAGGGGGCAGGAGGCCTACAAGATAGAATGTCAGAAGGCAGTGGGAGGAGATAGCGCAAGCCATCAGCGCCACCAGTGTTGCTGCCAGGACCTGGATCCAGTGCTGCAAGTTTAATGACCTCACATGAATGGTCAAGGTCAGGGAATGCATCTTGAAATGCCATATCACACCAACTGTACCACTACCCTCACACACTGTTCAATGCACCACCCCCCATCACTCACCAACCAACAATAAATTATGTTTGGAATGTTTGTTTTGTGGTGGCTCTCATTTCAGCTTTGTGCCCAAGAGGACACTGTGATGTTCTGTGACAGAGGGATGGTGAGGTGGGGAAGTGGTGAGCAACAGGGATCTAGGGTTTCATTCATTGGAACCGGAATCTGATGAGGTATACATGGACAGCCTGTCTGGTACGAGGATTTGTTGCCTTCCTCCTCCCTTCCTCTTCCTCATCCTCCTCCTCCTCATCCTCCTCCTCTTCCCCCTCATCCTCCTCCTCCTGAGGTGGTCACGGAACCCGTGGTGGCAAGGGCTGGGCCCTCATGATGGCCAAGTTGTGGACACTCACTCTGGCGAGTACTGGAGGGCTCCTCCCGAGCGGTCAAGGCAGCGGAAACATTGCTTCAGCACCCCGATGGTCTGCTCGATGAGGTTCCTTGTGGCAGCATGACTGTCATTATATGAGTGCTGGCCACGAGTGGTGGGGTTGCGGAGGGGAGTCATCAGCCAGGTGTAGAGCGTATTGCCGATGTCTCCAAGCAGCCACCCTCGGGTTCGATGTAGTGGCTGGAAGATTGCTGGCACAGCGGACTGGTGCAGGATGAAGGCATCATGACTGCTGCCAGGATATCCGGCATTCACCATCATGATGCGCTGGGCGTGGTTGCACACCAACTGCACATTAAGTGAGTGGTAGCCTTTGCGGTTGTGGAACATCTCAGGATTTATATGTGGTGCCCGCAAAGCCACGTGTGTGGAGTCGATGGCATCCTGCACCATGGGCAAGCCCGATATCCTGGAAAAGCCACATGTGCACTCCTCCTGCAAGCCCGATATCCTGGAAAAGCCACATGTGCACTTCTCCTGCTTCTGTCCGTTCAGAGAGAAGACAATGAAGTCCCTTCTCCTCGAGTACAGAGCCTCTGTGACTTCCCAGATGCAGCAATGGATATTGAACTGCGAGATGTTAGCTATGTCACCTGCTTCAGACTGGAAGGATCCGGTGAGGAAAAAATTCAGGTCCATGGTGACCTTGAGGGCCACTGGGAGAGCCGTCGTCACCCTGCTCTGAGGCTGCAGGTTTGGTTCCAAGAGGTGGCAGAGTTTTGTGACCACCTCCTTGGTGAAGCGGAGCCTTCGAATACACTGCTCCTGGCTAAGTGCAGGAAGGAGAAGTGACCTCGGAATACCCTAGGTGGGTAAGGCTTCCTGCTGAGAGCTCTCCTTCACCTCTTCCTCCACCCTCTGCGAGCAGCTGTTCCTCTTCTTTGCTGTCTCTGCTCCATCTCCCTGTCATGCTGCAGCGTGAGGGAGACTGCAAGTGTTGCCCCCCTGACTGGGAGCAAGTGACCTGACGAGGACCCTTGAATTCAGAAGCAAGGCCTTCTCCATTTGCAGCACCACTTCGTGTCACCTCATCAACTTTTAATAATTCTTAAAAAGCTCCAGTTCCATAAACTTACAGAGAGCCAGTAAAAATTAAAAACAAGTTACCTGAAAGTTGTTGATGATCCCTTTAAATATTGTAGAAGGGGGTGGTGGGGGGAGGTCCCTCGTGCAGCTGAATGCACATTTAGCTGTGCGTGCTTTGAAGAGGGCGTAGAGTCCAGCGATGACATCCAAAATAGCAGGTTGTTTTTCAAATCAGCTTTGCACGCTGTTTGACGTCACAATCTGCCTCATTTGCATTCTTCTGCCGAATGCAGGCAACAGCTGTGTCTATCGACCTGCCCAAAATGGCGACCACCGCAGCCCACGCCGAACGTGGCCGGGAGCGAGGTGGCTGCCATTTTTTTGCCGAAACCGGACTTAAACGCCGGCGCTAAGAGGGGGAATTTCTCGGCCTGGGTCTTTTCAGAGGGGTTATTTTCCAACTTTGAGCTCCCAGCAGAAAGCTTCGGGCTCTGGGAACACATATTGGAAATTATTTTATTAATAATATTTTCGATGAAAATGTAATTTAGCCAATGTTGCTGATGGGGAACAGTTTTTACTGGTATATGAGCATTGCTGTAATAAGTAAGGTGGAATGAAAATGTTAACGTTTTAAGAAATAAAATATGTTGCAAATTTAAAGGAGTTTGCAGCTAGAATTAATTATTATTTTAAAACTAATAGTCAAGGTGATTGATTTTGACTTTGTGCGTTAGTGTAAAATGGATAGCGAATTGGAAATGAAAATAAAAATCGGGAGAGATGTGAAACGGGCTGCTGATTCGCTATCACCCGTTTTACATTCTTGTCAAAATCTACCCCAAGGACTCAGCTTGATGTTCATTAAGCACAATTATATTTGACTACATATAATTAAAAACAAGGGAGCATCATCTCAAGGGCAAGAAATGCCTCATATCATTGTGTTAATGGAAGTTCTTAATGTTAGTTTCTGATTTGTGGCTGAGAGAGACAGAGAGAGAGACTGAAAGAGAGAGACAGAGAGAGAAGATAGAAAGAGAGAGACAGAGCATGGGAGAGGGAGAGGGGAAGAGAGAGACAGAGAGAGAGGAGACAGACAAAGACTGAGAGACAGAGGCAGAGAGAGAGGGAGAGAGAGGAAGATAGAGACAAAGAGAGAGGGAGAGAGGGAGAGAGAGAGGATGGCCTGTACTTTCTGAGCCTTTTAGTGAGGCAGGGAGCCAGTCCACCTGCTCCGCAGTCTCTACCACATCTGACAGGATTGAACACTAGAAGTTATGGGTGATGCTGCATACAAAATTCAAATTACATGTTAATGGCGGAAATGCGTCACCCAAGGTATTTTCCTTTGTTAATGCCTTAACAACACTGGGCATCAGGAATGCTGTTGCGTAGTAAGTGCAGCATGCTTGGAAGGAATAGATGCCTTTGGAGCTATATTTCCCAAAGCTCTCTACCACTTTGGTTTTCCTCGCCTTAAGCCTGGGTCTGTTGTAAATTAATTGATAGAGATTGATTACCATGATTAGTCAACAACTTCATTATGATTGTAACATGCGACTACCAGGATGATAGAAGGTAAACTAGATGTACTGTAATTTTTTTTGTTTAGTAATTCCTATGTTCCTAGCACGCAACTTTGCTAAGCCAGTGAAAGGGTGGGGGTTGGTGAGGGGGTGGGCGTTAAAATTGAAAGGCATCTTAAGATAAGTACAATAATCATCTAGTGATTTATTGAACTAGTTGGGCCACTTTTAGAAAGCAGCGAATGGTTGCAAAGCCTGCCCCTCCACTGGTGTGGCAGGATTTGCAGTGGATTGCAAAATCCAATCTGATATGTCCTGTCATCTTCCTGAAGTTTCTGAGCGAAAAAGATCATTTTTCAACTTTGAGTTGTTGATGGGGAGCCTAGCTGCTGGAAGCACATATCGAAAGTTCGGGGAAGAGTTGTGCATGTTTAACAATCATAATAGTCAGAAAGTTAAGCACAGTGTAAGCCCAAATTTCCGTTATGTGCAACCAGTACGCAAGGCTCCACACCAGCAGTGTGAGGTAACACAATTACCCCATAGATGTAGCTAGGTTTGCATTTCAAAGCCTCACTCTCATTTTCTCCAACGAAAATTGTCTACTTTGGCTGTCTAAGGTCCTATGCCTGAACCATATAGGGGCCGCTGTTAACCTTGGGTGAACATTGGCCGTGCGCGAGTGGAGCGATTGTGCTGCCCAACTGATGTCCTTGCTGACAGGCCCAAGCCATTTTCATCATCAAGTCTCAATTTAATATGTATCAACGCTGAATCAGCCCTCACAGGCAGCTCGCGTTCCGTGGGTGGCGGAAAACCCGATGGCTTTTTTGGATGAGACGTTAAACCGAAGCCCGGTCTGCCCTCTCAGGCGGACGTAAAAAATCCTATGGCACTTTTTGAAGAAGAGTAGGGGAGTTCTCCCCGGCGTCCTGGCCAATATTTATTCCTCAACCAACATCACTAAAGCAGATTGTCTGGTCATTATCACATTGTTGTTTGTGGGAGCTTGCTGTGTGCTGAATTTGCTGCTCCGCTTTCTACATTACAACAGTGACTACACTTGAAAAGCACTTCATTATCTGCAAAGTGCTTTGAGCCGTCCTGAGGTTGTGAAACGTGCTATAGAAATGCAAGTCTTTCTTTCTTGCTCCTACACATAGCTGAGCCGCAATTAACAACTTAAATTAGGGATAAGGCAATCACGGGAGAGGGGCGTGCATGGGCTAGAAGCGGGTAGAAAGATTATTGTGGGGTCGTGAGGAACACTTATACAACCTGCAATCTCTTTAAGGACTGCTGGTTAGGTGGCTGTTCTTCTAGTGCCAATGGGCTTCACCCATTGATGTATTGAATTGCATTAGGGTCCTATGTACATCATAGGACATAATTTACATATCTTAATAAGGGTCCTTCCAGAAGCAGGTGGACACCTAGACCACTCTCCTTAAGGCTCCTGTGCAGGTGGATCGGGAGTGGGAACAGGGCAGTGAGTTAAGCCCTGCAATTTTCTGAGCACTACCACCCTCTACCCACCTTAAAGGGGCAGTAAAATTGGCTCCATGGATTTTGGCCTGAGCCACTAAATAAGGGTGAGTAAAGATCTGTATCAAACCGACTTTGACTAATTTTCCATTTATGCTCTCTGTTCTAAATTTTTGGAGTACTTTCAAGTGACAATTTGGGTTGAACTTATCTATACCATTTAATATTTACTATCATTCGATGAAGGCCCCCTGCCCACCTTTAACGGCCTTCTTTCTAGATTTTCTGGCTTAAGATTCTATAATCTTTCCTCATAGTTCATTTGCTTTACATCAGTCTTCATTGTACCTTTCTAATGTTGCTATATTTTTTATTTGGTGCGCTGACCAAAACTATTCACATATTCTAAGCACGATCTGACTAGACCACACTTTGTAAAGCCATTGACATTTTAAAATCTTGTCTGTAGATCTGTAGATCAAATTCTGCTGTTCAGGCTAAATATCTTATCATTCTATTAACTCTTTTAATTGCTTTTCCACATTGTAGGAACATTGAAAATAACATGTTTCTATTACTTCACAATCTGTGCTAATTGAAATCCATTCATACCATACTTATGTCCCACATTTTTTTCACATTTAATTCACATTTATCAGTGTTAAATTTAATTTGCTACTTGTCTGCCCAATTTCATAACTGATTTTAGTCTTTTGCTGCATTCTCCTTCTCTCCAGATTTTCCTATTTTTATGTTGTCAGCAGATTCGACCAAGTTACAGTTGGTTTTGGTAACCAGGTCACCTATGTAGATTTTCAAAATTTGCTGAAGCTTCAAAAGTAGGGAGCTTGGCAAACAGTGAGAAGGATTACAAAAGATGTCAGGAGGAGATAGGTTAGCAGAATGGGCAACAGGTGGTGGATGCAATTTAATGCAGAAAAATGTGAGGGAAACCTGTTTGGGAGGATAAACAAAGAATGGGAGCATGCACTCAATGGAAAGCTGCTGAAGGGTGTGGATGAACAGAGAAAGCTAGAAGTTGAAATATATGATTCCCTGAAAGTGTCAGTGTAGGTAAAGCCATAAAAAAGATCAATGGCATTTTGCATTTTATAAATAGGGGCATAAAGTACAAAAGCAAAGAAGTCATAAATTTGTACAAGGCAAGGTGCGCAGTTTTTGGCATCCCTTATGAAAAGGACAATAAAGCCATAAAGAACTTCCAGCATAGATTCGCCAGAATGTTACCAAGATGAGAAATTATAATTACAAGGTGATGCTGGACTATTTCTATGGGGGAAAAATTCAGTTGGTTGCGCCTCCCGTTAGCGCCTTAAGAGGGCGCTAATGGGGCGCAAAACAACTAGCTCCCGGGCGCGGCGATGTTTGCGCCGCTCGTGAAATGAACTAGACATTTTGTGGCGGCGCTAAACACTACCGCCATGATCTCCTGCACCGGCAGATCGTGACGTCAGTCGAGTGCGCAACGCCCTGGCAGCGCCCCGGTGCGGATATTGAGTGGCGCCCCCTGCCTTACCGCCTGCCGCTAGCAACAACAGGTTGAGGGGAGCGTTTTGCAGTCAGGAAGGGACTGGGGGAACGCTATTTAAAGGTGACCGCTTCCTGCCTTTTATTGTTGGTGACATTTTTGAACCACGCATTCTGAGAGAGAGAGAGAGAGAGAGAGACACTTCTGGAGAGATTCAATGTTGTGTGAAGGAGTTTTGGGTACTGAGCAGCACTTTGCAGGTTCATTTTGATTTGCCCTTCCTTGTATCGATTTAGAAGAGACTGTGGGGGCTGCACTCTGAGCTCTTTCCCTGGTACTCTCCATTGTTCTTTCCAGCAGATTTGATGTACAGGTCTCTCCAGGCTGAGATTCAAGGCTGCAATGAGCAGGATGTGGATGGAGAGCAAGATCAACCATTCCCTTTAAGAACTGGCCGGCGCCATTGTGTGTGTGTTCCATTGCTGACTGACATCACATGAGCTTCACCAGTGCTCTGAGGTAGCGCCTCGCTCCTCGGCCTTTGCGCCTTAAGACAGGTGTGAAGCACCTGATTTAGCGCTCCAATCACCTCCAGGGGCGATATAAGTCAAGTTTGCAGTCGGAGGCGATAATTAGCGCCAGGCGCTAATCTTTGCGCCCGGCCGATAATTGCGCCCCAAATGGGGTGACACTGAATTTCTCCCCCATGAGTTTTAATAGTGTGATAGGGAAAAAACTATTTCCTCTGGTTGGGTGGTCAGTGATGAGAAGCCATCGATTTAAAAATTGTCACTAAAAGAGTGAAGAGAGACATTAGGAGAAATTGCTTTATGCAGAGAGTTGTTGGAACATGGGAATAGAAAAAAATAAATAACTTGCACTTTTATAGAGTAGTTCAGGCACAGACCATTACAGGACAAGATGGAAAGAGCAGGGCAGTGGGATTTATTCTGGATTCCAATTGCAAAGAGCCAGCACAAACACACTTCCATGTTTCTATGATTAGAAATAATGGAACTGCAGGCACTGTTCATGTGGGACTTTCATTAAAACTTCTCTCCAGTCTGACGGATTGGACGTCCCTCCAAAATCCCACCTGAAATTGTATGGGATAGTGGTGGAAAACAGGGTTGCGGGGGTTGGGAGAGAGGGGGGCGGGCGGGGAGAGGAAATTTGGCATTAAGGCCCACTATTATATTTCCACTCCTAGCTGGATTTCCCTCGCTGGGGCCACTATTGGTCCTGCCCACCATAGGAAAATGCTGTCAGGGAGTGGGTCCCAGGTTTATGCTGGATTTTTTTCGCTAACTGCCGCTCTTAGCATTCCTCTCTGGGATTGCCTGGACAAAAATGGCGGTAGGCATTGGGTAGTGGCAAGAAGGCTCTGTTGGCAGCGAATGGATTAAAACCACTGTGTGGTTTGCTGTTAAAAAGTACAAGCACTGTTTCCATTCTGGTCACATAATGGAAGAATACTAGGCACTTTTAGATTTGGAACTGTTAACTCTTATCTATAACAAGGATGAGCGCATACTTAAAGGGGTGGAGAAGTAAGGGCCAATGAAAAGGATTAAGGATGTGAAAAACAAGATAAGACAGATGGAACGTGCAAGATGCAGATTTTAGGACTGGAATTGACTGCTTTTCTAGAGGGATGAGATTTAACATTCATGAGAGGCTATAGTACATCTTGACAGTTGACGCTAATGAGTATGCCTTTGTTCTAGTCATAGAATCATAGAGTAATAACGGCACAGAAGGAGGCCATTCGGCCCATCGAGTCACTGCCGGTATAAATATGTAAACTACCCAGGGGGCTACGAGTACTCTGTTCCCAAGGGCTTCGGCTACTATGCTAATAAAGTATGACTTTAACTTACTCTAGTGTTCAAGCCTTATTTGGATGTAAGAAACTCCAACAGACTGGCAATTCTTTAAATGGAGGGAGAAAGCCTCTCCCTCCATTTCAGCTAATCTTTGTAGGCCTCAGTCTTGGCCAAAAGTTACAAAACTGTAGCTCACTTCTTTGGGGATCTTTTGTCCCTTTAACTGCCCACATGACCTCTTCTGGTGCTGCAGTGGAGGTCCTGCTGCAACACCACCTGATTCTCCTCTTTAGCAGTGGTGGACTCCCTCTTGATGGTAGGAATCTCATCGGGAGCCTGCTCTGCATATTGAGACCTCTGACCCAGGAAAATGGGTTGGGGTCATGATGAGGTCAGGGGGTGGCCGTAAGTTGCAACCATCACTACTCTGCCTCACATCTTTCACGAGTACTTTTTCTATTGTTTTCTTTCTTTTAAACTAATTTCTTATCCAGTCCCATAATTTACTTTGGGTCATGTGACTCCCAGTTTAACTAGAAGCCGTTAGAAATCTAAATAAATTATAACAATGTACCACTTCCTACTTTATCACTTATCTGTACCATACTGAAAGAAGTCAAGGAGGTTTGCCTGACAAGAGTTTCACTTCTTAATCCATTTTGACTGTCTGTTATTAAATTATTGCTATGCAGGTGCTCCTATACTCTGCTTCTTAGAATAGATTTCATTATAGATTTATTGATTTTAGACTAATGGGCCTGTAATTGCCTGAAACAGTTTTGTTATCCATTTTAAATGTAGGTATAACATTTGCCTCTTTCCAATCCTTCAGAACCTTAACAATACTTTGAGCTTCTTCTAGGATGATAATATGTGATCTACAAATTTCCTTCCTTATCTCCTTCAACACCCGAAGTATAAACCATCCAGCATTGGGGATTTATTAGTATTAAGTCTTACTAACCTAGCAAATGCATTGGCTAGCAAGTTAGTATTATCCTCTGTAGTCAATACTTCTAGGAAATACTTACTTATTATTTCAGCTATTTTTCTTTAACTATAGTAGCACTTTTATCTTTTAGTTTCAACATCCTTTCTTTGCTGCTCTTGAGGCGTTACGTTACTGGAAGAATATTTTAATATTTTGCTGAACACCTTTAGCTATACTCATCTCTAGGATCCTCATTACCTTTGATGATCACTTTTTAAAAGGTTTTGCAAATTCCCAGAATCCACCCCCTTTTCCTAAGAATAAGTTTATATTCAGCCCTCAAACGTGTACTTGCATATTACTGCCTCGATTGTGATGTCTCCAGAATATATAGTTCTCCTCCAACTTCTACCGTAGTTTCACTTTACACTGACCTTAAAGTTTAGCCTTTGTGTTCATTGTATTAGAAATGACTGAAAGACAGTCTCGTCAATATTAAGATTTTATCTTTCATTACCTGCACTGACGTCAGTATCCAAGTGAAATTTTTCATAGTCACAGAAGTGATTTAAAGCTATTAGTCACTGTGATACAGAGACAGATGGACCTGAAACGCTTTATGGTAAGTCTGCTCAGCCATCACTGAAAAGTGAACGAAGCAAATAGCCCAGAAGGAGAAGATGTTGATATTTTTGACATGTAAAAATAGAATGTGTATTTGCAATTTACATAAAAATAGCGTTCAATTGTTTATATAAAGGCAAAATACTGCGGATGCTAGAAATCTGAAATATAAACAGAAAATGCTGGAAATACATCAGCAGGTCAGGCAGTATCCGTGGAGAGAGAAACAGAGTTAATGTTTCAGGTCAGTAACCTTTTGTCAGAAATGGAAAATGGTTTTAAGCAAGTACAGAGGTGGGAGGATGGGGGAGGGGAGGAAAGAACAAAAGGGAAGGTCTGTGATAGGGTGGAAGGCAGGAGAGATTAAATAACAAAAGGGATGATGGTGCAAAGCAAAAGGGGGTGGTAATAGGACAAGTAAAGAAACAAAAGATGGGTCTAGAGGAGCTGTAAATGGCAACAGCTTATCATTATCAGCACCTGCTGTCTGATAAAAGGGGAGTGGTGGTTATGATCTGTATTGTTCAATTGTTTATGTTTGATTTATTTTATTTTGTGTCTCTTTTATTGGCCTTGAATCTGCATGGCAAAAGATGATGATCTAATATGACTGTAAAATAATGTCTAAAATGGAGGCCCGAGACCAGAAGGAATGAGAGCGGAGCAAGAAAAATAGAGCGGCGCAGAGGAGGCCCGAGATCAGAAGGAGTGGGAGTGGAGCTGGGAGCAACTCAACACAGGCAGAATTTGAAAGAGTGACATCAGATTAAAAAAACTTAAAGTGATGTCAGCACAAGGGACGGAGCTGATTGGTGAGTAGCTGGTGAGTGTTTTTTTTTAAGTCTTAAGTTTATTTCTGCTCAGTTAGTTAATAGTCTATTAAATAGAAGCATGGCAGGACACCTCAGTCCTGTGAAATGCACATTCTGTGGCATGTGGGAAATCCAGGACGCTTCCCATGTCCTGGACAACCACATGTGCAGGAAGTGCCGTCGGCTGGAGGAGCTCAAGCTCCAGGTTTCGGAGCTTGAGCAGCAGCTGGCATCACTGCGGTGCATCCGTGAGGCTGAGAGCTATGTGGATAGCATGTTTCAGGAGGTGGTCACCCCGCAGCTTAAGAGTGTGCAGGCAGAGAGAGAATGGGTGACCGCAAGACATAAAAGGAGGACCAGGCAGGTGGTGCAGGAGTCCCTTGAGTGCATCTCGCTCTCCAAATGGTATTCAGTACTGGTGAAGGCGATGGTTCCTCTGGGGAGTACAGCCAGAGCCAAGTCCACGGCGCCATGAGTGGCTCAGCTGTACAGGGGGGTGGGAGAAGGAAGATCGGGAAAGCGATAGTGATAGGGGATTCAATAGTTAGGGGAACAGATAGGCATTTCTGCAGCCGCAGACGTGATTCCAAGATGGTATGTTGCCTCCCTGGTGCCAGGGCCAAGGATGTCACTGAGTGGCTGCAGAACATTCTAAGGTGGGAGGGTGAACAGCCAGAGGTCGTAGTCCATATCGGTACCAACGACATAGGTATAGAGAGGGATTAGGTCCTGCAGGCAGATTTTAGGGAGCTAGGAAAGAGATTAAAAAGCAGGACCTCAAAAGTAGTAATCTCCGGATTACTCCCGGTGCCACACGCTAGTGAGTACAGGAATAGGAGGATAGCACAGATGGTGCAGGAGGGAGGGCTTTAGATTCCTGAGACCGGACGGGTTGCACCTCAACAGAGCCAGGACCAATACCTTCGTGGGGGGGGGGGGGGTGCTGTTGGGGTGGGGTTGAGGTTTACTAGTGCTGTTAGGGAGGGTTTAAACTAATTTGGCAAAGGAATGGGCACCAGGGTGTAGCATTAGAAAGGAGAAACAAGGTGCATAAAGGAGTGGGAGTGGGAGAGACAGATAGCACTAGAGTAAGAAATAGTATGGTATTAGGTGAGGTCAGACTAAGAGAGAATACAAGAAGGTCTAAGATAGGTTTACAGTGCATGTCTGTAAACGCACGAAGCGTGGTAAATAAGGTTGGTGAGCTTAGGTGCAATAGCCACATGGGAATATGATGTTGTGACGATAACGGAGACCTAGCTCAAAAAAGGGCAGGATTAGGTACTAAATATTCCTGGATAAAAGGTGTTCAGGTAAGATAGGGAAGGAAAGAAAGGAGATGGGGGGCAGTATTGATTAAGGAGAGTAGTACAGTGCTGGAGAGAGTGGATGTCCTGGAGGGGTGAAGGACAGAATCTATTTGGTTAGAGTTAAGAAACAACAGAGGTGCCATTACACTACTCGGTGTATTGTATAGGCCACCTACTAGTGGGAAGAATATAGAGGAGGAAATTTGCAGGGAGATTACAGAGAGGTGCAAGAACTATATAGTGATAATGGGGGACTTCAATTATCCTTATAAAGACTAATATAGTGTAAAGTGCAGAGAGGGGGAAGAATTTCAGAAATGTGTTCAGGAGTACTTTCTTGATCAGTACATTTTCGGCCCAACGAGGGAAGATCTGGTTCTGGGGAATGAGGTGGGTCAGGCGGATCAAGTGTCAGTAGGGGAACATTTTGGGAACAGTGATCATAGTATCATAAAGTTTAGATTAGCTATGAAAAGGACAAGGAGCAATCTAGAGATAAAATAGTTAATTGGAGAAAGGCCAATTTCAATGGGTTGAGAACGGACCTGGCCCGGGTAAATTGGAATCAAAGATTGGCAGGCAAAACTGTAATTGAACAATGGGCTGCCTTTAAAGAGGAGATGGTTCGGATACAGTCGAGGTACATTCCCATGAGGGAGAAAGGCAGGGCTACCAAAGTCAGAGCTCCCTGGATGACGAAAGAGATAGAGAGTAAGATGAAGCAGAAAAAAGGGGCTTATGACAGATGTCAGGTTGCGAATACAAGTGAGAAGCAGGCTGAATATAGAAAGTTCAGAGGGGAAGTGAAAACGGAAATAAAAGGGGCAAAGAGAGAGTATGAAAATAGATTGGCAGCTAACATAAAAGGGAATCCAAAAGTCTTCTATAAGCATATAAATAGTAAACGGGAAGTAAGAGGAGGGATGGGGCCAATTAGGGACCAAAAAGGGGACCTAAGCATGGAGGCAGAGGGCATAGCTGAGGTACTAAATGAGTACTTTGCATCTGTCTTTATCAAGGAAGAAGATGCTGCCAAAGTCATAGTGAAAGAGGAGGTAGTTGAGATACTGGATGGGATAAAAATTGATAAAGAGGAGGTACTAGAAAGGCTGGCTGTACTTAAAGTAGATAAGTCACCCGGACTGGATGGGATGCATCCTAGGATGCTGAGGGAAGTAAAAATGGAAATTGCGGAGGTACTGGCCATAATCTTCCAATCCTCCTTGGATATGGGGGTGATGCCAGAGGACTGGAGAATTGCAAATGTTACACCCTTGTTCAAAAAAGATGAAATTTAACGCAGAAAAGTGCGAAGTGATATATTTCGGTAGGAAGAACGAGGAGTGTCAATAAAAACTAAAGGGTACCATTTTAAAAGGGGTGCATGAACAGAGAGACCTGGGGGGTTATGTGCACAAATCATTGAAGGTGGCAGGGCAGGTTGAGAAAGTGGTAAAAAAAGCATACGGGATCCTGGGCTTTATAAATAGAGAAGTCGCACAACACCAGGTTATAGTCCAATAGATTTATTTAATTTTACAAGCTTTCGGAGCTGTTCGCTCCTTCTTCAGGTAGGGTAGCTGTGAGAGAATCTCCCAGAATTCACAATATAAACACAGGAAAATCTATTCAAATCTTTCCCTACATCAAAGACACACTAAGAGCACAGCCAAGACAATGAGATGTGTCCCAGGGGGTCCAACGTGTCAAAACACCTGCTGGCTGCATATCCTCTCCATTTGTGTTAGTCTTTTTAAAAACAAAACCTGGAAAAACCGGCCATGATGTCAAGTCACGTTCTGTATCGTGACATGAACCCGATATCGCGATTGAGGCCATCCTCATGAGTGCGGAACTTGGCTATCAGTTTCTGCTCTATGATTTTGCGCTGTCGTGTATCCCAAAGGCCGCCTTGGAGAACGCTTACCCGCAGATCCGAGGCTGAATGCCCCTGACTGCTGAAGTGTTCCCCGACTGGGAGGCAACCCTCCTGCCTGGCGATTGTTGCGCGGTGTCCGTTCATACGTTGTCTCAGTGTCTGCATGGTCTCGCCGATGTACCATGCTCTGGAGCATCCTTTACTGCAACGTATCAGGCATAGAGTACAAAAGCAAGGAAGTTATAAAACACTGGTTCAGCCACAACTGGAGTATTGTGTCCAATTCTGGGAGCTGCGCTTTAGGAAGAATGTGAAGGCTTTAGAGAGGGTGCAGAAAGATTTACAAGAATGGTTCCAAGGATGAGGGACTTCAGTTACGTGGATAGACTGGAGAAGCTGGGGCTGTTCTCCTTAGAGCAGAGAAGATTGAGAGGAGATTTGATAGAGGTGGTCAAATCATGAGGGGTCTGGACAGTGTAGAGTGAAACTGTTCCCATTGGCGGAAAGGTCAAGAACCAGAGGACACAGATTTAAGGTGATAGGCAGAAGATCCAAAGGCGACATGAGGAAAAACTTTTTTAGGCTGCGATTGGTTATGATCTGGACTGCACTGCCTGAAAGGGTGGTGGAGGCAGATACAATCGTGGCTTTCAAAAGGGAATTGGATAAGTCCCTGAAAGAAAAAATTGCAGGGCTACGGGGAAAGGGCGGGGGAGTGGAACTAGCTGACGTGCTCTTGCAGAGAGCCGTCATGGGCTCGACGGGCCGAACAGACTCCTACTGTGCTGTAACGATTCGATGATTCTATGCATTCAAAAGCAAAAGCAGAAGTATAGGAAAAGTTATAGGCAAATGGAGTATTGTTTTTGAGAGTTGCATTGCAGACATAGTTAAAAATATTTTTATAGTTCCAAAGGCAACTTGTTAGCAGTATTTGGAAGCGGTATGCCATCAGGTTAGAATAACATTAAACATTTCTTGCCTGACTGTTGGAAGCTTTATTACAGCTAACAGTATATTTTGATAAGATAGGTTTACAAAGCATCATTAGCGAGGAGATACACTGTAAAAAAAAAATGATGTGTGCAGTTCATGAAATATCAAGAGGATATCACAAGTGAGCAGATCACCGGTTGTGAAAAGTTTTTGACTAGGTCTAGTGTTGATTCCTAACTCAGATGATGGAGCCTTTCAGATGTAGATGATAGGTGTCAGCTGTCGTTTAGTGGTCGCACTCTCACCTTGGCGTCAGAAGGTCATGGGTTCAAGTCCCATTCCAGACACTTGAGCACAAAATCTACGATGACACTCAAATGCAGCACTGAGTGAGTGCTGCACTGTCAGAGGCGCCATCTTTCAGATGAGATATTAAACTGAACCCTGTCTCCCCTTTCAGGTGGACATAAAAGATCCCATAACCTTATTTCAAAGAAGAGATGGGGAGTTTTATCCCTAATGACTAATGTTTATTCCTCAACTAACATCACTAAAACAGATTGGCCTAGAAATTCGTAGTCGCCACAAAAGCTGCTGATGCCAATGCGGCTGGGAGTTAACGGCTGCCGAAAATGGTGGCACTGGCAGGACCAAAAAATTGGCGCTGGGGATTAATTAACATTAGCCCAGCGTGGAACGCAGTCCTGGTGGCATTGGTCCTAGCAGGAGGCTCCAACGTAGCATGGCCCAAGCGTTGTTGCAGCTAGAACAGCTTCTCTGAAAACGATGCTGTGATTTGAGAAAACATTGGCGTTTTCTTAAAGGGCAATGCCTTCTGAAATGAAAAAATTTAAAACGATATAAAAATATGCAGTTTTTAGCCCTTACAGCTCAACTGCCTTATGAAAAAAAATTAACATTAAAAAGAATTCCCAAATGGGAGTCTTCAGCTCTTAAAGCAGAATTCCCTTCCGCACCTAAAAAAATGGGAAAAAGTGCTTCAGCACTAACACAGATGGCTCAGCAAGCCAGGGAAGGGGCACCCAGCGTCTCGCACGCAGCACTCCAGCTTTGTGCAGGAGGTCAACACTGCAAGAGAGGTCCTCTACCCATAGGGGCCAGGAGGCCCTCTAGAAAGAACAATGTGGGACCAGATCACCGAGGCCGTCACTGCCAGCAGTGTCCCCCCCATGACCTGGCTCCAGTGCCCAAAGAAGCTTCATGACCTCAGACCACAGGTCAAGGTCAGTGAATGCATCTTCAAAAGCCGTCTCCTACCAACTGCATCACTAGCCTATCACACTTCTCAATGCATGACTCCGACCGCAACCCCTCCGCACCCCCCAATCACTCACCTACCGAACAATCTGTACCAAACACGAGGCACACTTCCTATTCCGAGCTTCACCTCAACCCCTTGGAGGAGACGGTGCTGGCCATTCTTGGCAGGGGCATGGCTGAGCCCTTGGCCAGCTGCAGGGCTAAAAGGATACAAGATGCTGGTATCCTCATACGTTATCCTCCTTCTCGCGTGCACCTCTTATTTCCCGCCCCCTCACCACAACTCCACCCTTGTGCCTTCCTCATTTCACACACCCAAGAAATGTAGCCCCTGCCCAGCCAGTGGTTGACCAAGGAGAGGGAGAGGAGAGTGAAGAAGAAAAAGAAATAACATCACTCAATTTCACAATGCCAGCCACTAGCTCCTCAAGGTCGACCAGCAAGGCCATTTGCAGTGTCCCCCACTGAAAGTCAGCAGCCTTCCACCAGCTATGCTGCAGCCACCAGGGTAGCACTGCATGAAATCAGTAGGATAGGCAAAGGCACACACAAGACAATCACTAATGAAATTCATAACAGTGATGAGTTGATTTCTTGATGTCATATTGGATGGATAGATGTTTAAAGTTGGATACACATCCAGTCATGAATTGTGGTGGACAATTAAACAACTAACAGGTGGACGGGTCACATCATGCGCATGCCCGATACGAGACTCCCAAAACAAGCGCTGTACTCGGAGCTCCGACACGGCAAGAGAGCCCCAGGTGGGCAGAGGAAATGCTTCAAGGACACCCTCAAAGCCTCCTTGAAAAAGTGCAACATCCCCACCGACACCTGGGAATCCCTGGCCCAAGACCATACAAAGTGGAGGAGAAGCATCCGGGAAGGCACCGAATACCTCGAGTCTCTTCGCTGGGAGCAAGCGGAAGCCAAGCGCAAACAGCGGAAGGAGCGCACATCAACCCAAGCACCCCACCCACCCGCCCCTTCAACCACCGTCTGCCCCACCTGTGACAGAGACTGTAGGTCCCGCATTGGACTCATCAGTCACCTGAGAACTCATTTTTAATGTGGAAGCAAGCCATCCTCGGTTCCGAGGGACTGCCTAAGAAGAAGAACAGGTGGAGGAGGCACCATGAACATCCCCATCCTCAATGAAGGTGCAGCCCAGCACTCGAGTGCAAAAGACAAGGCTGAAGCATTTGCAATTCTCTTCAGCCAGTAGTGCCAAGTAGATGATCCAACTCGGCCTCCTCCTGAGGTCCCCACCATCACAGAAGCCAGTCTTCATCCAATATGAGTCACTCCTTATCAAGAAACGGCTGAGTACACTGGATACAGCAAAGGCTGTGGGCCCCGACAACATCCCGGCTGTCGAGCTGAAGATTTGTGCTCCAGAACTAGCCGTGCCTCTAGCCAAGTTTTTCCAGTACAGCTACAACACTGGCATCTACCCGACAATGTGGAAAACTGCCCAGATATGTCATGTCCACAAAAAGCAGGACAAATCAATCCGGCCAATTACTGCCCCATCAGTCTACTCTCAATCATCAGCAAAGTGATGGAAGGTGTCATCAACTGTGTTGTCAAGCGGCACTTACTCACCAATAACCTGCTCACCGATGCTCAGTTTGAGTTCCACCAGGATCACTCAGCTCCAGACCTCATTACAGCCTTGGTCCAAACATGGATAAAAGAGCTGAAATCCAGTGGTGAGGTGCGAGTGACAGCCATTGAAATCAAGGCAGAATTTGACCGTGTGTGGAATCAAGGAGCCCTAGTAAATTTGGAATCAGGGGTTAAACTCTCCACTGGCTGGAGTCATACCTAGCACAAAGGAAGGTGGTTGTGGTTGTTGGATGCCACTCATCTCAGCCCCAGGACATCGCTGCAGGAGTGCCTCAGGGCAGTTTCCTAGGCCCAACCATCTACAGCTGCTTCATCAATGACCTTTCCTCCGTCATAAGGTCAGAAGTGGATATGTTTGTTAATGATTGCACAGTGTTCAGTTCCATTCGCAACTCCTCAGAAAACGAAGCAGTCCATGCTCGCATGCAACAAGACCTGGACGACATTCAGGCTTGGGCTGATAAGTTGCAAGTAACATTCGTGCAACACAAGTGCCAAGCAATGACTACCTCCAACAAGCGAGAGTCTAACCACCTCCCTTGACATTCAACAGCATTAGATCGCCGAATCCCCCACCATCAACATCCTGGGGGTCACCATTGACCGGAAACTTAACTGGAAAGCCACATCAATACTGTGACTACAAGAGCAGGTCAGAGGCTGGGTATTCTGTGGCGAGTGTCTCACCTCCTGACTCCCCAAAGCCTTTCCATCATCTACAAGGCACAAGTCAGGAGTGTGATGGAATACTCTCCACATGCCTGGATGAGTGCAGCTCCAACAACACTCAAGAAGCTAGACATCATCCAGGACAAAGCAACCCGCTTGATTGGCACCCCATCCACCACCTTAAACATTCACTCCCTCCACCACCGGCGTACCGTGGCTGCAGAGTGTACCATCTACAAGTTGCACTGCAGCAACGCGCCAAGGCTTCTTCAGCAGTACCTCCCAAACCCGTGACCTCTTCCACCTAGAAGGACGAGGGCAGCAGGTGTGTGGGAACACCACCACCTCCAAGTTCCCCCCGAGTCACACACCATCCTGACTTAGAAATATATCGTCATTCCTTCATTGTCGCTGGGTCAAAATCCTGGAACTCCCTCTCTAACAGTACAGTGGGAATACCTTCACCACACTGACTGCAGTGGTTCAAGAAGGTGGCTTATCACCACCTACTCAAGGGCAACTAGGGATGGGCAATAAATGCTGGCCTTGCCAGCGATGCCCACATCCCAGGAAGGAATAAATAAAAAATTGCTTTGTGGTGGCTTTTATTTCAACATTGTGGCCAAGAGGACGCTGTGATGGTCAGTGACAGAGGGAAGGTAAGGTGGAGGACAAATGTTGAAAGGGCAATTGGGGTTGTGGTCACTGGTACCGCAGGCGGATTATTCCATCCTGGGATCCCGGCCAGAAAGGGGCTGTCTGGGTTGCATCCTTCCTTCTGCCTCCTCCTCTTCTGTGAGCAGATGCTGTAAATCTGAAATAAAAGCAGAAAATGCTGGAAATACTCAGCAGGTCAGGCTGTATGTCGACCTGAAACTTGAACTCTCTTTCTCTCTGCACAGATGCTGCCTGACCTGCTGACTATTTCCAGCATTTTCTGTCTTCGCAGAGGTTTTCCTTTACCTCCAAGGCCTTGCAAGCATCCAGCAGCACTCCCTCCACACTTAAAAAACTTTTAACTTCTATTGCACCAAGCCACTACTTCAATAAAATAAAATAAATCCAGTGCAAAAGCTTAAATGGAAACTTACCTGAAAGATGTGTGTGTCCCTTTAAGAGGTGTCGACAGCATCTCTGTCAGTCTGCTGAACGCTGGGTTTTCATGGTGAGCTTAGGACCCAGCACTGAACTCAGCGCTAAGGTCCAAGTTCACTGAGGTGACATTAAGTCGGCGTGTGGCCTCACCCTCTCTTAATTTACATTTCCAGGGCCAGCGCTGCTATTGGCAGCGCTAAGGCCCTCACCAAAATGGCAGCCGCCAAGTCCCACGCCAGAGAAGGGCGCTAGATTGGCGGCCGCCATTTTTCAACCAGAACACGGAGGTAACTCGTGGCGATAAGTGACCCAATTTCTAGGCCATTATCTGGTTATTAACACATTGTTGTTTGTGGGAGCATGCTGTCTGCAAATTATGTGTTTCCTACATTACAACAGTGACGACATATCAAAAAGTACTCCATTGGCTGGAAAGTACTTTGGAACAACTTAAGGTTGTGAAATGTATTATTTAAATTCAAGTTCGTTCTTTCTTTCAAAGCTCCTTTCTGTATGTAGAGTCATCCAGTCTGTTGCCAATTAATGAATTAACTTTTACTACTTCTCATCGAACCTTCCAAATCATTGTAGAAATCCCTAATATTGCCTTATTGTATAGGTCATTCACACTTGATAAGTCATGTCCCTGTTGACCCAGCATTATATGGTTGTAGAACAGTAGGGCCCGGAATTTGTGGTCAGCAAAGGCGTTCGCCGCGGCCACAAAGAAAGCTAGCCACAGAGATCTCATGATCTTTGTGGCAAGAAGTTTGCCTTTTTCGATGTTCAAGTGATTTCAGCGCAGTGTAGTGTGAATTCGCTAGTGCGATGTGCTGTGAAGTCAATAAGCTATCTAAGCAGCCAATCACGTTGCAGAATTCTTACAGACAGGGAACCAGGAAATGTTACAGAAAGCAAAACAGAGATTGGGACTCTCATGGAGATAAGGTCGAACCTGAAATATCATGTACAAACTTCTAAAAAATATATATATTTTTTTAAAGTTTCTTAAAAATTGTAATTTTTATTATCATGGAGAAATTTGACACTCCACAAAATTAAAATGAGTTTTTCAGGACCATAATGTTAGTTTAGCAGTCAATACACTGTTAAGATTCCAGTTACACCTATTCCAACAAGGCTTAACATTTAATGGGGTATTTAGCAGCAATATTACCACCGAAAACTCCAAGTTTTCATCAGTTTCACTGATTTCACGGATTAGACTGAATGCCAGTTATAGTGGGGTGGGCGGCACAGCACAGCCAGTGACTGAGCACTGCTAAATTCCAGTCCTGGTTTTATGCCCAGTTCTTATATATTTCTTTTGTTTCTTCTTCACTCTTCATGTGCGACAGAGTTGGTCACACTATTGATAGCATAATCTCCATATCCAAAAATATTACGCTAATTCTTTGCTGCCTCAAATGCGAGAGAATAGATGAAGGTGTTTGACAAGTTGGGAGAGGAATTAAGGAGCAGGAGCAAGGGCAGTGTGTAGTCTGCACTTTGAGAATTTGACCTGGAATATTTGTAGGCTCATCTGTAGTTGATTCTTTAGCTTATTTTGAGATATTGTTGCATTTTATTAAAGTTTGTTCCAGTAATATATTGTATTAACGTAATCATAGTGCCAGGGAACTGAAATGGCAGTTAATGGGCAGGAAGTTAGAGCCTGGTGGTATTGGCTCATAATTCTTTCTATTTGCTCAAAATGTTTTTGACTTTGTGCGGTACTATTAAATTCATTTCTGTGATTTCTTTCAGTACATTTTTATGTTTGTGAAGAATTCTGTATTTGGTTTTCATTTTGTGCGGTAAACATTTTAATTCTCAGTTAAGAATTGTTCCATTATGAAATCTGGATGGTAATTATCACAGTAGCTCTTCGCTGTAAGGTAAATCCCTGAGTCTTTAAAAGCATCCCAACAAGTTGGGGAATTTCTTTGGCCCAAATTGTGTCATTTCTGTGTTAAAAAGAAGAACTTGGATTTATATAACAGCTTTCATATTCTCAGGATGTCCCAAAACATTTACAGCCAATCAATAACTTTTGAATTATAATGACAATTGTTTTGTAGGCAAATATAACAGACAATTTATGCACAGCAAGATCCTACAAACAGCAATGGGATACATGACAAGTAATTCTGATTTTGGTGGTATTGATTGAGCAAAAGATGTTGTTCAGAATACCTCCATGCCTCTTCTTTCAATAGTGCCGCAGTATCTTTTACATCCACCGGAGAGGGCAAACAGGGCCTCGGTTTAACACCTCATCTGACAATGCAGTAATCCCTCAGTGCTGTACTGAAGCATCAGCCTAGATTATGCGCTTATGTTCTGGAGGGTGCTTACTGAGCCAAGGCATTGACAGTCTATTTCAGCTTCAGATCAAATCTGAAATCCTTACTGAGCTAAAACAGCCAGTTGTGTTTTTCCACCGTGAGGCTATTGTGAGGCTGTGGAGTGTGGGGGCAGGATAGAGACCTGTCATTAATAGGGCTACTGAAGACTATAGCCATTAGAGATTTAGATGAAGGAGATTTTGTGATAAAAGTAAATCTTACTATTACAATTCTTATATTATTTTACTACCGATAGGTTTATTTGTTGCTTTGTACAATGAAACTCTTGCTTCTATGTGGTTAGTGGCGTGATACTTCATTCGGACAGTGATTTCATCCATTTACAGGAAACTCTTGCGTATCCGGCACCGACAGGACCGGGATGGTGCCGGTTGATTAAAAATTCCGGATAACGGAGAGGTATATCTACCGAGGCTATTGTTAACAAACAAAAATAAAAAAATCAAGAAATGTGCAGTACAATTGGGTACTCACCTACAGAATGTTGTGTTAAATGGACTCGGACTCGGACTCAGCAACATTTCCGGTTATTGAGGTGTTCGGATCGGAAGAGACTTCCGACAGCGCCAAGAAGCCGAGTAGTGGCAGTTTGGAGAACTACCCCCACTGACTTACTCGGCCACCGCGGGAGACTCGGACTCGGACTCGGCAACATTTCCGGTTATTGAGGTGTTGTTTTCGGAGTATGAATTTTGCCGGTTAATAGAGAATTCTGGATATTTAGGTGCCGTTTAAACGAGAGTTTCCTGTAATAACTTAATGCATGAATGTGCAGGCACATGGGCTGCTCTGTATGAGCATGACAGAGCTCTTTCCAAATCAAATTAGAGTATGCAGCTGGTTGGAAATCAACGGCTGATATCTTACACTAAAGTAATCCCAGTCAGGGTGTCATTTCATCAACAAGAGCTCCATTTTCTGTTCCACATACATCATAGAATCATAGAATGGTTACAGCACGGAAGAAGGCCATTCGGCCTGTCGAGCCTGTGCAGACTCTCAGCTAGTCCCACTCCCCTGCCCTTTCCCCGTAGCTCTGCAAATTTTTTTCCTTCAGATACTTATCCAACTCCCTTTTGAAAGATAAGATTGAATCTGCCTCCACCACCCTTTCAGTGCATTCCAGATCTTAACCACTCGCTGCGTAAAAAAGTTTTTTCTTCTGTCGCCTTTGGTTCTTTTGCCAATCACCTTAAATCTGTGACCTCTGGTTCTCAACCCTTCTGCCAATGGGAACAGTTTCCCTCTATCTACTCTGTCCAGACCCCTCATGATTTTGAACACCTCTATCAAATCTCCTCTCAATCTTCTCTGCTCCAAGGAGAACAACCTCAGCTTCTCCAGTCTATCAATGTAACTGAAGTCCCTCATTCCTGGAATCATTCTCGTAAATCTTTTCTGTATCTTCTTAAGGCCTTCACATCCTTCCTAAAGTGTGGTGCCCAGAATTGGACACAGTACTCCAGTTGGGGCCGAACCAGTGTTTTATACAAGTTCATCATATTTTCCACACTTTTGTACTCTAGATCTCTATTTATGAAGCCCAGAATCCCATAAGCCTTTTTAACCGCTTTCTCAACCTGCCCTGCCACTTTTAACGATTTGTGCACATGTACCCCCAGGTCGCAGTTAAGAAGGCAAATGGTATGTTGGCCTTCATTGCAAGAGGATTTGAGTACAGGAGCAAGGATGTCTTACTACAGTTGTACAGGGCCTTGGTGAGACCACACCTGGAGTACTGTGTGCAGTTTTGGTCTCCTTACCTAAGAAAGGATATACTTGCCACGGAGGGAGTGCAGCGGAGGTTCACCAGACTGATTCCTGGGATGGCAGGACTGTCGTATGAGGAGAGATTGGGTCGACTAGGCCTGTATTCACTAGAATTTAGAAGAATGAGAGGGGATCTCATTGAAACGTATAAAATGTTGACAGGGCTAGACAGACTGGATGCAGGGAGGATGTTTCCCCTGGCTGGGGGGTCTAGAACAAGGGGTCACAGTCTCAGGATACGGGGTAGGACATTTAGGACTGAGATGAGGAGAAATTTCTTCACTCAGAGGGTGGTGAACCTGTGGAATTCTCTACCACAGAAGGCTGTGGAGAACAAGTCACTGAATATATTTAAAAGGAGATAGATAGATTTCTAAACAAAAAAGGCATCAAGGGGTATGGGGAGAGAGCGGGAATATGGTATTGAGATAGAGGATCAGCCATGCTCATATTGAAAGGCGGAGCAGGCTCGAAGGGCCAAAAGGCCTACTCATGCTCCTATTTTTCTATGTTTCTATGTCTCTCCATTCGTGCACCCACTTTAGGATTGTACCATTTAGTTTATATGTCCTCTCCTCATTCTTTCTACCAAAATGTATCACTTCACAATTTTCTGCGTTAAATTTCATCTGCCACGTGTCCGCCCATTCCACCAGCCTGTTATGTCTTCCTGAAGTCTATCACTCTCCTCCTCACTGTTCACTATACTTCCAAGTTTTGTGTCATCTGCAAATTTTGAAATTGTGCCCTGTACACCCACGTCCAAGTCATTAATATACATCTCAAGAAAAGCAGTGGTCCTAGAACCAACCCCTGGGGAACACCACTGTATACGTTCCTCCAGTCTGAAAAACAACCGTTCACCACTACTCTCTGTTTCCTGTCACTTAGCCAATTTCATATCCATGCTGCCACTGTCCCTTTTATTCCATGGGCTTCAACTTTGCTGGCGAGTCTATTATGTGGCACTTTGTCGAACGTCATTTGGAAATCCATGTACACTACGTCAACCGCATTACCCTCATCAACCCTCTCTGTTACCTCATCAAAAAACTCGATCAAGTTGGGTAAACATGATTTGCCTTTAACAAATTCATCCTGGCTTTCCTTAATTAATCCACACCTACCCAAGTGACTGTTAATTTTGTCCCTGATTACTGTTTCTAAAAGCTTCCCCACTACTGAAGTTAAACTGACTGGCCTGTAGTTGCTGGGTTTATCTTTATACCCTTTGTTGAACAATGGTGTAACATTTGCAATTCTCCAGTCCTCTGGCACCACCCCCAATCTAAGGAGGATTGGAAGATTATGGCCAGTACCTCCGCGATTTCCGCCCTCTATTCTCTCAGCATCCTAGGATGCATCCCATCCGCTCCTGGTGATTTATCTACTTTAAATACAGCCAGCCTTTCGAATACCTCTTATTTATCAATTTTTATCCTATCAAATGTCTCCAGTACCTCCTCCTTCACTATGTCTATGGCAGCACCCTCTTCCTTGGTTAAGACAGATGCTCAGCCATACCCTCTGCTTCCATGCATAGGTCTCCTTTTTGGTCCCTAATGGGCCCATTCCTCCTCTTACTACCCTTTTACTATTTATATGTCTATAGAAGATTTTGGATTACGTTTTATGTTGGCTGCCAATCTATTCTCATACTCTCTCTTTGACTCTCTTATTTTCTTTTTCACTTCTCCTCTGACCTTTCTATATATAGCCTGATTCTCAGATGTATTTGCAACCTGACATGTGTCATACGTGCTCTGTTTTTTTTATTCGCTTATGGGGTCTGGGCATCGCTGGCAAGGCCAGCATTTATTGCCCATCCCTAGTTGTCCTTGAGAAGGTGGTGGTGAGCCACCTTCTTGAACCGCTGCAGTCCGTGTGGTGAAGGTACTCCCACAATGCTGTTAGGTAGGGAGTTCCAGGATTTTGACCCAGCGACGATGAAAGATCGGTGATATACTTCCAAGTCAGGATGGTGTGTGATTTGGAGGGGAACTTGGAGGTGGTGGTGTTCCCATGCGCCTGCTGCCCTTGTCCTTCTAGGTGGAAGAGGCCACGGGTTTGGGAGGTGCTGCCGAAGAAGCCTTGGCGAGTTGCTGCAGTGCATCTTGCAGCTAGTACACACTGCAGCCATGGTACGCCGGTGGTGGAGGGAGTGAATGTTTAAGGTCGGGATGGGGTGCCAATCAAACGGGCTGCTTTGTCTTGGATGGTGTCGAGCTTCTTGAGTGTTGTTGGAGCTGAACTCATCCAGGCAAGTGGAGAGTATTCCATCACACTACTTACTTGTGCCTTGTAGAGGGTAGAAAGGCTTTGGGGAGTCAGGAGGTGAGACACTCGCCGCAGAATACCTAGCCTCTGACCTGCTCTTGTTGCCACAATATTTATGTGGCTGGTCCAGTTAAGTTTCTGGTCAATGGTGACCCCCAGGATGTTGATGGTGGGGGATTCGGTGATGGTAATGCTGTTGAATGTCAAGGGGAGGTGGTTAGACTCTTGCTTGTTGGAGATAGTCATTGCCTGGCACTTGTGTGGTGCGAATGTTGCCTGCCACTTATCAGCCCAAGTCTGAACATCATCCAGGTCTTGTTGCATGCGGGCATGGACTGCTTCATTATCTGAGTAGTTGTGAATGGCTCTGAACACCAGTCCTCAGCGCACATCCCCATTTCTGACCTTATGTTGGAGGGAAGGTCATTGATGAAGCAGCTGAAGATGGTTGGGCCTAGGACACTACCCTGAGGAACTCCTGCAGCGATGTCCTGGGGCTGTGATGATTGACCTTCAACCACTACAACCATCATCCTTTGTGCTTAGTATGACTCCAGCCAGTGAAGCGTTTTCCCCCTGATTCCTATTGACTTCAGTTTTACTAGGGCTCCTTGATGCCACACTCGGTCAAATGCTGTCTTGATGTCAAGGGCAGTCACTCTCACCTCACCTCTGGAATTGAGCTCCTTTGTCCATGTTTGGACCAAGGCTGTAATGAGGTCTGGAGCTGAGTGGTCTTGGCGGAACCCAAACTGGGCATCATTGAGCAGGTTGTTGGTGAGTAAGTGCCGCTTGATAGCACTGTCGATGACACCTTCCATCACTTTGCTGATGATTGAGTGTAGATTGATGGGGTGGTAATTGGCTGGATTTCTGCTTCATCATACTGGCTATCTCTTTTGTCATCCAGGGAGCTCTGACTTTAGTTGCCCTACCTGTTTCTGCGGCTGCAGACGTGACTCCAAGATGGTATGTTGCTTCCCTGGTGCCAGGGTCAAGGATGTTACTGAGTGGCTGTAGGACATTCTGAAGGGGGAGGGTGAACAGCTAGAGGTTGTTGTCCATATCAGTACCAACGACATAGGTAGAAGGAGGGATGAGGGCCTGCAGGTAGATTTTCGGGAGCTAGGAAAGAGATTAAAAAGCAGTACCTCAAAGGTAGTAACCTCCAAATTACTCCTGGTGCCACGTGCTAGTGAGTACAGAAATAGGAAGATAGAGCAGATGAATGCGTGGCTGGAGAGATGGTGCAGGAGGGAGGGCTTTAGATTCCTAAGGCTTTGCGACCGTTTCTGGGGGAGGTGGGACCTGTACAAGCTGAACGGGTTGCACCTCAACAGGACCGGGACCAATATCTTCGCGGGGGGGTTTGCTAGTGCTGCTGGGGAGGGTTTAAAGTAGCTTGG
Organism: Squalus acanthias; assembly: GCA_030390025.1. Lineage (NCBI taxonomy): Eukaryota > Metazoa > Chordata > Chondrichthyes > Squaliformes > Squalidae > Squalus > Squalus acanthias. The sequence goes on along the minus strand of CM059426.1, from coordinate 105,864,050 downwards.
CCGGGGATGGGAACCTGAGAGTAGATTCAGAAGGGAGGGAAGCTAAACTGGAAATGGAAGGCAGAAAATTAGTAAGCAAGTCTGGAAGACAGAGGAAGCAAAGGCTAGAAAATAGACAACAAAGGAGTTTGCAGTGCTAAATGGTATATACTTCAACACAGAGAGCCTAGGGAATAAAGCAGATGAGCTGAGGGCACAGTTAGACACATGGGTGTGTGATATTATAGCTATTACTAAGACATGGCTGAAAGAAGGGCAGGAATGGCAGCTCAACATTCCTGGTTACAGGGTTTTCAGACGAGATAGAGAGGGGGATAAAAAAGGAGGGGGGGTCACAATATTTATTGAAGAAATAATTACAGCTCTGAGGAGGGATGATATCTTAGAAGGATCATCCAATGAGGTCATATGGGTTGAGCTGAAAAACAAAAAAGGGGCAATCACACTGCTGGGAGTGTACTATAGACCCACAAACAGTCAGAGGGAGATAGAAGAGCAAATACAAAAAGAAAATACTGCAGGTGCTGGAAATCTGAAATAAAAACAGAAAATGCTGGAGATACTCAGCAGGTCAGGCAGCATCTGTGAAGAGAGAAACAGAGTTAACGTTTCAGGGTTCTGACGAAAGGTCATCAACCTGAAACGTTAATTCTGTTTCTCTCTTCACAGAACCTTCAAGTTCCTGTCCCCAGTCCACTTTGGCTAAATCACATCTCAGCTTAGTAAAATTAGCTTTTCCTCAATTGAGAACTTTTATTCCTGGTCTATCCTTGTCCTTTTCCATAACTACCCTAAATCTAACTGAATTATGATCACTACCACCAAAATGCTCTCCCACTGATACCCCTTCCACCTGCCCAGCTTCATTCCCTAAAACTAGGTCCAGAACTGCCCCCTCTCTTGTTGGGCTTGCTACGTACTGGCTAAAAAAGTTCTCCTGAATGCATTTTAAGAATTCTGCTCCCTCTATACCTTTCACACTAATTTTATCCCAGTTAATATTAGGGAAGTTGAAATCCCCTACTATTACTGCCCTATTTTTGCATGTCTCAAAAATGTGCCTACATATTAGCTCTTCTATAATAAAAACAGAAAATCAGTGGCAGAGCAGTAGGAGGCATTCAAGGAAGAGATAGTGAGGGTTCAGAGCAAGTATGTTCCCTTAAAGAAAAAGGGTGGGACTAACAAGTCTAGAGCTCCCTGGATGTCAAGGGGCATACAGGGTAGGATAAAGAAAAAAAGGGAGGCTTATGACAGATACCGAGGGCTCAATACTGCAGAAACCCTGGAGGAGTATAGAAAATGCAAGGGTGAAATTAAAAAGGAAATTAGGAAAGCAAAGAGAGGGCATGAAAAAATATTGGCAAGTAAAATCAAGGAAAACCCAAAGGTGTTTTATAAATACATTAAGAGCAAGAGGATAACTAAAGTAAGAGTAGGGCCTATTAGGGGCCATAAAGGTAACCTGTGTGTGGAGGCGGAAGACATGGGTATGGTTCTTAATGAATACTTTGCATCTGTTTTCACAAAAGAGAGGGACGATGCAGACATTGCAATCAGGGAGGAGTGTGAAATATTAGATGAAATAAACATAGTGAAAGAGGAAGTATTAAGGGGTTTAGCATCTTTGAAATAGGATAAATCCCCAGGCCCGGATGAAATGTATCCCAGACTGTTAAGAGAAGTAAGAGAGGAAATAGCAGAGGTGCTGACCATCATTTTCTAATCCTCTCTGGCTACAGGTATGGTGCCGGAGGACTGGAGGACAGCTAATGTGATACCATTATTTAAAAAGGGACAAAGGGATAGACCGAGTAATTACAGGCCAGTCAGCCTAGCCTCGGTAGTGAGAAAACTATTGGAAAAAATTCTGAGGGACAGGATAAATCTTCATTTAGAAAGACACGGATTAATCAGGGACAGTCAGCATGGATTTGTTAAGGGCAGGTCATGTCTGACTAACTTGATTGAATTTTTTGAGCAGGTAACAAGGAGGGTCGATGAGGGTAGCACGTTTGATGTAGTCTATATGGATTTTAGCAAGGCTTTTGATAAGGTCCCGCATGGCAGACTGGTCATGAAAGTAAAAGCCCATGGGATCCAAGGCAAAGTGGCAAGTTGGATCCAAAATTGGCTCAGAGGCAGGAAACAAAGGGTAATGGTCGAATGGTGTTTTTGTGACTGGAAGGCTGTTTCCAGTGGGGTTCCGCAGGGCTCAGTACTGTGTCCTTTGCTTTTTGTGGTATATATCAATGATTTGGACTTGAATGTAAGAAGTATGATTAAGAAGTGTGCAGATGATACAAAAATTGGCTGTGTGGTTGATAATGAAGAAGAAAGCTGTAGACTGCAGGAAGATATCAATGGACTGGTCTGGTGGGCAGAACAGTGGCAAATGGAATTCAATCTGGAGAAGTGTGAGGTAATGCATTTGGGGAGGGCTAACAAGACAAGGGAATACACAATAAATGGTAGGACACTGAGAAGTGCAGAGGATCAGAGGGACCTTGGAGTGCATGTCCACAGATCCCTGAAGGTAGCAGGACAGGTAGATAAGGTGGTTAAGAATGTATACGGGATACTTGAGTTTATTACCCGAGACATAGAATATAAGAACATAGAAACATCGAAGATAGGAGCAGGAGTAGGCCATTCGGCACCTCTAGCCTGCTCTGCTATTCAATGCGATCATGGCTGATCATCCAAATTCAGAACCCTGTCCCTGCTTTCTCCCCATATCCCTTGATCCCTTTAGCCTTAAGAAATATATCCAACTCCTTCTTGAATATATTTAATGAATTGGCCTCTACTGCCTTCTGTGGTAGAGAATTCCACAGGTTCACCACTCTCTGGGTGAAGAAATTCCTCCTCATTTCTGTCCTAAATGGCTTACCCCTTATCCTTAGACTGTGACCCCTGGTTCTGGACTCCCCGACCATCGGGAACATCCTTCCTGCATCTAGTCTGTCCAGTCCTTTCAGAATTTTATAAGTTTCAATGAGATCCCCTCTCATTCTTCTAAACTCCAGCGAGTATAAGCCCAATCGACCCAATCTCTCCTCATACGTCATTCCTGCCAACCCAGGTATCAGCCTGGTGAATCTTCGCTGAACTCCTTCCATGGCAAAAACCTCCTTCCTCAGATAAGGCGACCAAAACTGCACACAATACTCAAGATATGGGGCCGAAAATTGATCCCGGGACGCGAGAGTACGCACTGCATACTCTCGCGTATTCCCACTCCAATTGCCGGTTTTCTGCATGCCCTGCGCATGCGCTGAAAACCGGCAATTGCTCTTCCGAAAAGGGGGCGGGGCCGGAGTGCATCGCGTGCGCGCTACAGGCTGCGCGCACGCTGTGCACTTCATGCTTTGGACGCGCAGGTAAGTACTGAAGATTTTGGAAATGTAAAAAGGAGGAGTAAGACCCGCTTTTAAGAAGGTAAGTAGTGAATTAAGTATTTTTTTGAATTTTTTTTTACAGGTATATCTTTTTTATAGACTTTAAAGACAGGTAAGTTTATTTTTATAACTTTTTAAAAGATTTTAAATTTTTTCAAAAATTTAATTTTTTATTTAAAATGGTTAATTTAATTAACTATACTTATTTTATTAATGTGATGGGTTTTTTTTAAATTTAATTGAGGTTTAGCTGTTATTTTGGGGGGGTGTAAGATTCATAAGTCTCTCAGCCATGCTGTGAGACTTATGAATGGAAGATGGTGTGCTGCCATTGGCTCTAACTGAGTCACGTGATCCCACAGCTCGCACGAATTAACTACGCCGCTGGGATACGCAAGCCCAGCACAGCTGATGTCTGGAACATCAATTTCGTGCGAGCTGGATCAGAAAAAGCATAAGCGAGGTGAGACATCGCGGGAAAGGCTTACCCCCGCGGGAACAGAGCGAGATCAATTTCTGGGCCATGGTCTCACCAAGGCCCTGTTCAACTGCAGCAAGACTTCCTTGTTCCTGTACTCAAACCCTCTCGCTACGAAGGCCAACATACCATTTGCCTTCTTAACCGCCTGCTGCACCGGCATGCTTACCTTCAGCGACTGGTGCACAAGGACACCCAGGTCTCGTTGCACTTCCCCTTCTCCCAATCTATTGACATTCAGATAATAATCTGCCTTCCTGTTTTCGACACCAAAGTGGATAACCTCGCATTTATCCACGTTATATTGCATCTGCCATGCTTCTGCCCAGTCACCCAACCTGTCCAAATCATCCTGGAGTTTCTCGGCATCCTCCTCACAGCACACACGCCCACCCAGCTTTGTGTCGTCTGCAAACTTGGAGATATTACATCTAGTTCCCTCGTCTAGATCATTAATATATATAGTGAATAGCTGGGGTCCAAGGACCGATCCCTGCGGTACCCCACTAGTTTATTAGCCGAGGCATAGAATATAAGAACAGAGAGGTTATGCTTGAACTGTATAAAACACTAGTTAGGCCACAGCTAGAGTACTGCGTGCAGTTCTGGTCACCACATTACAGGAAGGATGTGATTGCACTAGAGAGGGTGCAGAGGAGATTTAAGAGGATGTTGCCTGGGCTGGGGAATTTTAGCTATGAGGAAAGATTGGATAGGCTGGGGTTGTTTTCTTTGGAACAGAGGAGGCTGAGTGGAGACCTAAAATTATGAGGGGCCTAGATAGAGTGGATAGGAAGGACCTATTTCCCTTAGCAGAAGGGTCAATAACCAGGGGCCATAGATTTTAAATAATTGGTAGGAGGTTTAGAGGGGTTTTGAGGAGAAAGATTTTCACCCAGAGGGTGGAACTCACTGGAACTCAGTGCCTGAAAGGGTGATAAAGGCAGAAACCCTCATCACATTTAAAAAGTATTTGGATATGCACTTGAAGTACCGTAAGCTACAAGGCTATGGACCAAGTGCTGGAAACTGGGATTAGGGTCGATAGCTCTTTGTCGGCCGGCACGGACAAGATGGGCTGAATGGCCTCCTTCTGTGCTGTAAATTTCTATGATTCTATGATGATACCTTTCCCCCTCGTGAGAATGTACCTAGACTGTACCTGAACCATTTCCTCTTTAAAGGCAGCCCATCGTTCCACTACAGTTTTGCCTGCCAGATCCGTTCTCATCCCACTGAAATTGGCCATCCCCCAGTTAAACATTCTTACTCTAGATTGCTCCCTGTCCTTTTCCATAGCTAATCTAAGCCTTATGATACTATGATCACTGTTCCCTAAACGTTCACCTACTGACACTTGCTCCACTTGACCTACCTCATTCCCCAGAACCAGATCCAGCAATGCCTCTTCTCTCGTCAGGCTGGAAACGTACTGATCAAGGAAGTTCTCCTGAACACACTTCAGAAATTCTTCCCCTTCTCTGCCCTTTACACTATTACTATCCCAGTCTATATTAGGATAGTTGAAGTCCCCCATTATTACTACTCTATAGTTCTTGCACCTCTCTGTAATTTCTCTGCAAATTTGCTCCTCCATATCTTTCCCACCATTTGGTGGTCTATAGACCTAGTAGTGTAATGGCACCTCTATTATTTCTTAACTCTAGCCATATAGATTCTGTCCTTGACCCCTCCAGGACATCCTCCCTCTCCAGCACTGTAACATTCTCCGTAACCAATACTGCCACACCACCTCCTAGCTTTCCTTCCCTATCTTTCCTGAACACCTTATCAACATGATTATTTAATACCCAATCCTGCCCTTTTTAGAGCAAGGTCTTAGTTATTGCCACAACATCATATTCCCATGTGGCTATTTGTGCCTGCAGCTCACTTACCTTGTTTACTATGCTTCGTGCGTTGACATACATACACTGTAAACCCATCTTAGACCATCTTGTATTCTCTCTTAATTGGACCCCACCTATTACCTTACTATTTCTTACTTTAGTGCTATCCGTCTCTCCCAATCTTTTGAGCACTTTATTTCCCCTTTCTAATGTTACATCCTGGTGCCCACCCCCCTGCCAAATTAGTTTAAACCTTCCCCAACAGCACTAGCAAGCCTCCCTGCGAGGATATTGGTTCCGGCCCCGTTGAGGTGCAATCTGTCTGGCTTGTACAGGTCTCACCTCCCCTAGAACCGGTCCCAATGTCTCAGGAATCTAAAGCCCTCCCTCCTGCACCATCTCTCCAGCCACGCATTCATCTGCTCTATCCTCCTATTCCTGTACTCACTAGCGTGTGGCACCGGGAGTAATCCGGAGATTACTACCTTTGAGGTCCTGCTTTTTAATCTCTTTCCTAGCTCCCTAAAACCTGCCTGCAGGACCTAATCCCTCTTTCTACCTATGTCGTTGGTACCGACATGGACCACGACTTCTGGCTGTTCACCCTCCCCCCTCAGAATGTTCTGCAGCCGCTCAGTTACATCCTTGACCCTGGCACCTGGGAGGCAACATACCATCCTGGAGTCACGTCTGCGGCTGCAGAAACACCTGTCTGCTCCCCATACTATTGAATCCCCTATCACTATTGCTCTCACACGCTTCTTCCTCCCACCGTGTACAGCTGAGCCACCGATGGTGCCACCGACTTGGCTCTGGCTGCACTCCCCAGAGGAACCATCGGCCTCACCAGTGGTTGGAGAGCGAGATGCACTCAGGGGACTCCTGCACTACCTGCCTGGTCCTCCTTTTCTGTCTGGCGGTCACCCATTCCCTCTCTGCCTGCACACTCCTTAGCTGTGGGGTGACCAACTCCTGAAACGTGCTATCCACATAGTTCTCAGCCTCACGGATGTACCGCAGTGATGCCAGCTGCTGCTCAAGCTCTGAAACCCAGAGCTCGAGCTCCTCCAGCTGACGACACCTCCTGCACACATGGTTCTCTAGGACATGGGAAGCGTCCTGGATTTCCCACATGGCACAGGATGTGCATTCCGTGGGATTGAGCAGCCTTGCCATGCCTCTATTTAATGGGCTATTAACTAACTTACAGAAATTTAAGACTAAGATGTATCTAATTCAAGTAATTAATATAATATAACAGTTACTAATTTAATATAGTATTAACTGTTACTAATCTCCAAGTTCCTGCTTAATTCCTAGCCAGCTATTTAACCCCGACCCCTAACTTGAAGAGCAAAAAACCGATGTGACCCTTACCAACCAATTAGTTACCAGCTATCCTGCGATGCCACTCCTGAATTCTTTTTCTTTTTTTCTCCTCTCTGTTCCCGATCTGCTCTGCGAGTCATAACAGGGGTATTGCATATTTATATGAAGGAGAGTTTGTGAGAATAATAAATCTCTCAGTATTAATTCAAATATTTGTGTTATCAATAGATGTATAAATGTATCTGTATGATGAAATCCTTCTACGTGGTTAATGCCGGAGTCTGCAATGATGCATTATTTAAAGAAAGATATATAACACCCTTACATGTTGTGAAGCTGGTTTAGAAAGTTCATTTAAACTGAAGATAATTCTGGATTAAATTCATGCTGTGTGATATTAGTAAGTAAAATTTCTCAGGCTGGTATTTTAAAGTCTTAACTTGTTTTGAATAAACAGTGCGATAAGAAACTACTCACCATTCTTACACAGAGAACCACTTGCAATGTATTTACTGGGCTTTTCTTTAGAAAGTGCAGTAAGATATCAGCCCGGAATTTGCGCTCCGTATGATGCCAAACTGACAGCGTTCGGTGTCATTTCGCCATTGAAACTGACCGCAACTTCAGGATTTAGCGCATGCACAGCCTAACGCGGAAATCCTGAAGTTGTGGTCTGTCATTCACTGTTCCTCCACCCACCCGCACCCCCCCCCCCACCCTGCCCACACAGCTGGCAATCAGTGTAATCTGTCAAATCATGGAAACTGACGAAAACTTCGGCTCTTCTGCGGTAATACCGCTGTTAAATACCCCATTAAAAGTTAGACTGTTTTGGATTAGGTGTAACTGGGGTTTTAACAGCGTATTGGCTGCTAGGCAAAGGTTATGGCCCAGAAAAACTAATCTTAATTTTGTGGAGTGTCAAATTTATCCATTTTAATAAAAATTAACATTTTTAAGAAACTTAAAAAAAAATTAATTAAAAGAAATGTTTCTTCATCTTTATTTCAGGTTTGCCTTTTCCCCATGTGAGAGTCCCAATCTTTGTTTTGAAAATTTATCAAAGGCGCTTACCCATTTCCTGGTTCGCTGTCTGTGAGAATTTTGCTTATTGACGTCACAGCAGCTGTTTGCTGGGAATCCCCATTAACTTGCATTGATTTCAATTACGTGTCAGAAAACCAAACTTCTCACCACAGAGATCGCGGCATCCTTGTAGGAAGTTTACCTCGAGGCCAGCGGCGAACGCTTTTGCTTCGCCGCTGACCGCAAATTACGGGCCATCATCACAAAATGTAGAAGTGTGATTTATTTTACATTAAACAAATGTAGAATTTACTTTCTTGATTGCATAAGAAGTTTCAAATACAAACTGGTATAACTAATTGCACTTTAAAAAGTAATAAAACAAGTTTCTACACATACCTGAAACAGAAATTCATGTGCAACTTGGATTTCACCACTGTCACTTTACAAGTTAACGATGTACTGATCTTACACATATTGGGTAGATTTTTGTCTGTACCACATGGATAGTTATCTGTCGGAATGTAATACCGTAGAACAGTTGCATAAGAACAATACTGTTATTCGTCAATGTATATTAAAGCGTGTTGTTTAAAACCACTCGGACCTGAATCACGCGGAGGTTATTGTTGCAGGACCAATGACCCTTTGATCCAACCATAACCATGGGAAATCCGCAAACATCTGGTGCCCTTGCGTGGACCTGAGTTAAAGGTTTAAAAATAACAAGTGTTAAGGGAGCGACTGGTTCTGACCTGAGGATTTTGGGGGGATATTAGGTTGTGACCGATTTATAGACAGTAGCCTAGCCCACAAGTAAAAGGAAGGAAAAAAAAGAAATACATGCATTTCTGTAGTGCCTTTCATGACATCCCAAAGCAGTTTGCAGCCAATTAAATACTTTTGAAGTGTAGTCACTGTTGCAATGTAGGAAACAGCAGTTATTTGCACACAGCAAGCTTCAACAAACAGCAATGTGTTAATGACCGGATAATCTGTTTTTTAGTGATGTTGATTGAGGGATAAATATTGGCTTTGAAATAGTGGCATGGGATCTTTTACATCCACCTGGTTTAACGTCACATCTGAAAGACAGCACCTCCGACAGTGCAGCACTCCCTCAGTACTGCACTGGAGTGTCAGCTGGGATTTTGTGCTCAAGTTTCTGGAATAAGGCTTGAACAGACAACCGTCTGAAAAAGGGAACAAATCAGGGGCTTCTAACATCCATTTCGACACTACCCAACTGCAGGACATGGCACTGGTATCCCATGAATTAAAAATAAAGAAGATCCCAGCAGTATTCTGGCAGTGGTGGAGCAAACAAGTGAACTTTATAGGTGTGATGAAAAGGAAGCAGTAAAACTGTTACTTCTCATCATGTGAAGGTGAGGGAAGGGTGAAAATTGGAAGCAACGTGAATGAAATTTTCTAGTTCAGGGCGAGAGCAGGAAACGGCATCGATACAGTCATCAATGTAACAAGAAATGAGGTGAGGGAGGGGACCTGAGTAGGACTGGAACACAGAATGTTCCACATATCCCACGAAAAGGCAGGCATAGCTAGGACCCATGTGGGTTCCCATAGCAACACCTCAATCACCCCCAACACCCCCTCCCCTTCCCACGGCACCTTCCCGTGCAAGCGCAGGAATGCAACACTTTCCCTTTTATCTTCTCCCTTCCCACTGTCCGGGGCCCCAAACACGCCTTCCAGGTGAAACAGCGATTCACTTGTACTTCTTGCAATTTAGTATACTGTATTCGCTGCTCACGAGGCTGTCTCCTCTACATTGGGTGACCGCTTTGCAGAACACCTCCATTCAGTCCGTAAGCGTGACCCCGAGCTTCCAGTTGCTTGTCACTTTAATTCTCCGCTCCACTCCCACTCTGACCTCTCCATCCTCGGCCTCTTACATTGTTCCAATGAAGCTCAACGCAAGCTCGAGGAACAGCACCTCATCTTTCGATTAGGCACTTTACAGCCTTCTGGACTTAACATCAAGTTCAACAATTTCAGACCATAACATCTGCCCCTATTTTTTTTCACATGGCAGCTGTTGATGATTCTGCCATTCCCATTTACATTTCATCTAGACCCATCTTTTGTTTCTTTACTTGTCCCATTACCATCTCCTTTTGCCTTGCACCATCATCACTTTTGTCTTTTAATCACTTCTGCCTTCCACCCTATCACAGACCTTCCCTTTTGTTCTTTCCTCCCCCCCCCCCCCCCCCCCCCGTTTCCCTGCCCCTGCACTTGCTTAAAACCTGTTACATCTCTAACTATTTCCAGTTCTGATGAAGGGTCATCGACCTGAAACGTTAACCCTGTTTCTCTCTCTACAGATGCTGCCTGACCTGCTGAGTATTTCCAGCATTTTCTGTTTTTGTTTCAGATTTCCAGCATCCATAGTATTTTGCTTTTGTTTTTATGCTAGTAGTAGAATCGGTGGTCAACCAAGGCTTTCTCAGAACGACCGCCAGCATGTATAACTCCCCGTAAGCCTGGTGGTTCATGGAGGCCATCCATTGATTACCGCGAGGTTAACAAATAAATGCTCCCCTGCGGTGTCCTTAACGGTGGCTTCCTCCCCCCGAAATACTGATGAAGAGATCCAAAGTATTCACCGCCTTGGATATCTGCAATAGATTCTGGTCCATTCCCTTAACTAAACCCTCTCAATATAAATTTGCTTTTACCCTGCGGGAACATCAGTATATGTGGAATAAAAATAGCAACTGCTGGAAATACTCAGCAGGTCAGGCAGCAGCTGTGCCTGACTGCTGAGCATTTCCAGCATTTTCTGTTATTATTTCAGATTTCCAGTGTCCGCAGTATTTTGCTTTTGTATCAGTATACGTGGACCTGTTTACCGTAGGGCTTTCACAATTCTCCCTCTATTTTTCATCAAATATTAAAAGGCATTAACTTGTCTATATTCTCAGACAAATCAACAATAGGACAGTATGTAGATGACATTCTGTTACATACTGAACAGCATTATGACTTGTTAAGCAAACAATTAGAACTTATCACTATGAGCGGATTGAAACTAAACCCGAAAAAGGCGCAAGTCGCCTGTGATCAGGCAGACTATTTAGGAGTGACTTTTACTCCGTGGTTCTTAATGATTACAGCCCAAAAAGTAGCAGCAGTAGCCTTCACCTCCATCCCAACAGATATCCTGATGCTCCAGACATTTTTGGGGCTAGTAGGATATCATAGGAGCTTTATTAAGGACTTTGTCGCAAAAACCACCCCGTTCTATGTATTTCTTAAGAAAGGCACAGCATGGAAGTGGGTTCCTACACAGGAAGACGCAATAGTTCAGTTAAAACAGGCCATAGCTGCAGCCCCAGCCCTGAAAACCCCAAAAGCCAGTGAACCATACTGTGTGGAGGTTGCAAACAGTCTGCCTCTCAAGCATTGTCATCAGTGGAACAAACATTCACGGCCTTTTGAGAAAAACCTTTTAGCTGTCTATTGGGCCACTAACAAATTTGTTTATATTATCGGTTTAGATAAAGTTGTTCTTCTGACCACCCATGTTTTGTTGCTGTCAGGAACATTAAAGGATGGTACAGTATCCAGCACCACATAGCTCGCTGGACAATTGGGTTAAAGGAATGGAATCTAGAAGTGCGACATACATGCACAACACACACACACTCTCCTGTACCTAGAAGCCGGTGCTGATTGCGGGACAACCTCATGAACGTACCCTAGAAGTTCCCGAGACATGTGAGGGTCCCTTCCTAGCAGCCCCAGTAACCCCACAGGGGCATAAATCGAGGTTAGGGATTCATGTACCAGAACTAGAGATTGAAAAATCCATTCAGCTAAGTGGGGGGCGATCGGCACAGCAAGCTGAACTAGCCGCAGTAACCTACGTCCTCCAGATGGACGTGGGTGAGCGAGCCCTGACCACATTTTTCCGATAGCCATTTCACCTGCTTATCGCTAACCGATTATTTACCCATCTGGGAGAAAAGAGCGTTCACCTCAGTAGATGGAAAAAAGTTACCCACTGCTAATCTCCTGAAAATACCTTGGATCTGGCCCGAAATAAAATGCATTGAGTAGCTATTGTGACAGTCAAAGCACATTCTAAAAACACACCATGGGCGACAGAAAACAGGAAAGCTGATTTATTGGCTAAAGTTTTCCAACAGAGTAGCAAATGGTGGGTCCCACCCACTAGCAAGAAACCCTGGGTGGCCCCTGTCCGAGTGTCTAGCGAGCAGTTAAATTTGGTATATTTACAAACATCTGTGCACAATATGACCCTGGATCTAAAAAGTAAATAGAAAAGGGGCATAAAAAGGCCACACCAGGACCATGGGATAAATTGCAGATCGACTATATTGGACAGTTAAAAAGAACCCCACGAGGCAAAGAATACCCCTTCGTGGTGCTAGATTGTTTTTTCTAAATGGGTAGAAGCCTTTCCAGTAGGCAGGAATACAGCCCCTCAAACAGCGAAGACACTCATTGAGCACGTATTCACCCGATGGGGTCTGCCCAACATAATTGAATCTGATCAAGGCACTCACTTTACCGGGGAGGTGATGAAAGAGACCTGTAGAATTTTGGGTATCACATCCAGATTTCACATCCTGTATAATCCCAGGCTGCAGGGACTGTGGAGAGAATGAAGCACACAGTTAAAAGCCGATTGGCTAAGGCTCTCTCTGAATCAGGCACACAATAGGATACCCTGTTGCCACTAATTCTAATGGCTATCTGAGGTACTCCGGGAAAAAGTATGAGGTACATCCATATGAGATTATGACTGGCAGGAAAATGCGCTTGCCAGAAGTCCGGATGGCCAGCCATATGACCCAGTCACAATGGGAAGGGGTGGGCATGGACAACTGAATGGAAAAACTGCAGAAACAATTGGGTCAGACTGACCTAGCGGTGACCCGTGATATAAGGTATGCCCAAGCAGGTCCCTTCAGATATCCGAAACACATCACCACAGGGTTTGACATAAGAGACCAGGTGATGGTCCGCATCTACTCATTTCCAGGCAAGTGGCAGCCCAAATTTAGTGGATAAAGTCAGCCCAAGTGTATATAAGCTGCACTGTCATAGTACAAACTGGAAATCAGGGGACCGATAGGTCCACATCCATCAATTAAAATCCTACAAGGGATCAGAGCTAAAAGGTCAGGTTGACAGTATGCGCACCATAGTACTGGAAACTGCAGACGAATGGTGGCCGCAGCCTGAGCCTATGAACATGACAGGCATGGAGCTTCGAGCTCGACCCACTGCACAACCACAGTGGGCAACACGGTGGCATAGTGGTTAGCACTGGTGCCTCACAGCGCCTGGGACCCGGGTTCAAATCTGACCTCGGGTGACTGTCTGTGTGGAGTTTGCACATTCTCCCTGTGTCTGCGTGGGTTTCCTCCGGGTGCTCCGGTTTCCTCCCACAGTCCAAAAATGTGCGGGTTAGGTTGATTTGGCTATGATAAATTGACCCTTAGTGTTAGGGGGGATTAAATATGTGGGGTTATGGGGATAGGATGGGATATGTTAGGGGGAATTAAATACGTGGGGTTACGGGGATAGGGTGGGATAGGTGCAGGCTCGATGTGGGGATTCTGTGTGAGAAAGCAGGGATAGGGTACTGGAATTGGATGATCAGCCATGATCGTATTGAATGGTGGAGCAGGCTCGATGGGCCGAATGGCCTACTCCTGCTCCTAGTTTCTATGTTTCTATGTTTCTATGGCTTGCCTGTAGTGAATATGCTTGCAGCATAACACCCCCTCAACTGAAATCAAGAAAGAAAGTAAAGAGAGTACCAATTCAGTAAACAGTACAAGTCAATAGGTAAGACTTATTAATTGATCTAACCAGGTGCAAAAGGCTGCCTGGAGTGAATGATACACCAATTGTGCAGAGAAATACCACCATGAGAAGGCTAGGAGTCCATGGGATGGTGGCAGTGACAGCAGGGATTTTCCTGATGACTACCCCTTACAAACCGGATGGATAAGGATGGTGTATACGTCAGCTCAGGGTACCTGGGCAGGGGATACAAATGTACGCTATCAATATGCAGGTACCGCCATTACCAACACATCTGGCCCCGAGTGATCACAGTTCCGATGTACCTCACCCTATGGTGGTTGGTACAGGTACCCTACTCGCAATATAACAATGACTAGGACCAGTTACGGGGTGCTGGAAGGATATGGGATATGCATTTTATGAAGTTGCCCTTTTATATGTTCAGCCAGCACGTTATTGGATACACCAGCGGACATACAGCCACCACCCATATTCTGGAAAAGGGAAGGAGAGGGGTCCAAATGGAATCAGATAGGAAACACCAGGAGGATCCCAGTTCAAGAAGGACACAGACTATTTTGGCTCAGTTTTGACCGACTGAAAATGGCACGTTTATCTGTCACTGTAATGCCAACAGGATCGGTGTAACCCCTTGCTCTACCCGAAGTGCACTCAGGACTTTGACAAGCCCATAGAGATAAATGCCAAATGGCTACAAATACAAAGAAAGAGATGCCAAAGGAAATAATTCTGAACCCCACCTGCCCCTCCATGAAAAAGGGACTAATAGCTCAAGATACAGGACAATCTCGATAAATGATGTACAATATGAAATATTTCCTATGATGTTTAAATTCAGTAGTGTGTCCATGCCAGATCATTTTTGCAACCCAACATACGTAACTTTTAACAAACAGTTGATAGAGCGTATGCTCCAGAACCTCCTGGATCGAATTTCACCTCCAGCCCCTGATACCACAAACAAAGTTAACCAGTCCTCTGCTCCACCTCCCTCCCGACGCCGTAAAAAGCAGGAAGTGGCCGAATGGTTGGGTATTGCACCATGGGGGGCATGGCCGGGTGGAATAGGATGGACATTGAGTCCTTAGCTGAAAGTGATGAGAAGCTGCAAAAGCAGCTTAAAGGAATGTTGCTAAAGGAGAACCAGATGCTAATTGACCAAGGAGGGGAGGATAGACAGGTGTAGTTAAGAACATAAGAACATAAGAACTAGGAGCAGGAGTAGGCCATTCGGCCCTTCGAGCCTGCTCCGCCATTCAATGAGATCATGGCTGATCTTCTGCCTCAACTCCATTCACCGGCCCTATCGCCATATCCCTTGATGCCTTTACTAGTCAGAAATGTATCAACTTCTCTTTTGAATATACCCAATGACTGAGCCTCCACAGTCCTCTGGGGTAGAGAATTCCAAAGATTCACCACCCTCTGTGTGAAGAAATTTCTTCTAATCTCAGTCCTGAATGGCCGACCCTTTATCCTGAAGCTGTGGCCCCTGGTTCTAGACTCCCCAGCCAGGGGAAACATTCTCCCAGCATCCACCCTATCAAGCCCTGTAATAATTTTCTATGCTTCAATGAGATCCCCTCTCATTCTTTTGAATTCAAGAGAATACAGGCCTAGTTTACTCAATCTCTTCTCATACGACAATCCCACCATCCCAGGAATCAATCTCGTGAACCTTTGTTGCACTCCCTCTATGGCAAATATATCCTTCCTTAGGTAAGGAGACCAAAATTGTACACAGTACTCCAGGTATGGTCTCACCAAGGCCCTATATAATTGGAGTAAGACTTCTTTACTCTTGTACGTAAATCCTCTTGTAATGAAGGTCAGCATACCATTTGCCTTCCTAATGGCTTGCTGCACCTGCACATTCACTTTCAGTGACTCATGTACAAGGACACCCAGGTCCCTTTGAGCATCTGCATTCCCCAATCTTTCACCATTTAGGAAATACTCTGCCTTTCTGTTTTTTCTACCAAAGTGGATAACTTCACATTTATCCACATTATATTCCATCTGCCATGTTCTTGCCCACTCACTGAGCCTGTCGAGATCCCCTTGAAGCTTCTTCACATCCTCTTTACAACTGACACTGCCACCTAGCTTTGTATCATCAGCAAATTTGGAAATGTTACATTTAGTCCCCTCATCTAAATCATTGATATAGATTGTGAATAGCTGGGGCCCAAGCACCGATCCTTGCGGTACCCCACTAGTCACAGCCTGCCATCCTGAAAAAGACCCGTTTATCCCTACTCTTTGTTTTCTGTCTGTTAACCAATTCTCAATCCATGCTAGTATATTACCCCCCAATTCCATGTACCCTAATTTTGTTCGCCAACCTCTTGTGTGGGACCTTATCGAAGGCCTTCTGAAAATCCAGATACCCCACATCTACCGGTTCCCCTTTGTCTACTCCACTAGTTACATCCTCAAAGAACTCCAATAGGTTTGTCAAACAGGATTTCCCTTTCATAAATCCATGTTGACTCTGCCCAATCTTACTATTAGTTTCTAAATGCCCAGTTATTGCATCCTTTATAATAGATTCCAGCATTTTCCCAACTACTGATGTGAGGCTAACAGGTCTGTAGTGTCCTGTTTTCTCTCTCCCTCCTTTCTTAAATAGCGGGGTTACATTTGCTATCCTCCAATCTGCAGGAACCGTTCCAGAATCTATAGAATTTTGGAAGATGACAACCAATGCGTCCACTATCCCAATGGCCACCTCTTTCAAAACCCTAGGATGTAGGTCATCTGGTCCTTGGGATTTATTGACTTTTAGTCCCATTAATTTTGCTAGTACTGTTTTTTTACTAATATTAATTTCTTTAAGTTGCTCATTCTCGCCACACCCTTGCTTTTCTCGTATTTCTGGGAGGTTTTTTGTGTCTTCCTCCGTGAAGACAGAAACAAAGTATTCATTTAATTTCTCTGCCATTTCCTCGTTCCCCGTTATAAATTCTCCCGTCTCTGACTGTGAAGGACCTACATTTACCTTCGCCAGTCTTTTCCTTTTCACACACCTATAGAAGCTTTTACAATCCGGTTTTATATTTTTCGCTAGTTTGTGCTCATATTCCATTTTCCCTTTCTTTATCAATTTCTTGGTCCCCCTTTGCTGATTTCTAAAAGATCCTAATCCTCAGGCTGACTTCTTTTTCTGGCAACTTTATAAGCTTCCTCCTTTGACTTAATACTGGCTTTAATTTCTTTTGTTAGCCATGGTTGGATCACTTTTCCTTTTGGGATTTTATGCCCTAGAGGAATATATGTTTGTTGCAAATTATGCATTATTTACTTGAATGTTAGCCATTGTATGTCCACCTTCATACCTTTTGGTGTAGTCTCACAATCTACCATGGCCAACTTGTCCCTCATACCCTTGTAGTTTCCTCTGTTTAGATTGAAGACCTTAGTTCCAGATTGGACTACATCACTCTCAAACTTAATGTAAAATTCAATCATATTATGGTTACAGGGATCAGTGCTGGGGCCTCAACTTTTTTCAATTTATATAAATGACTTGGATGAAGGGACCGAAAGTATGGTTGCTAAATTTGCTGATGACACAAAGATAGGTAGGAAAGTAAATTGTGAAGAGGACATAAGGAGGCTACAAAGGGATATAGATAAGTTAAGTGAGTGGGCAAAGTTCTGGCAAATGGAGTATAATGTGGGAAAATGTGAAGTTGTCCATTTTGACAGGAAGAATAAAAAAGAAGCATATTATCTAAATGGTGAGAGATTGCAGAGCTCTGAGATGCAGAGGGAGCTGGGTGTCCTTGTACATGAATCACAAAAGGTTAGTATGCAGGTACAGCAAGTAATTAGGAAAGCTAATAGAATGTTATCGTTTATTGCGAGGGGAATTGAATACAAAAGCAGGGAGGTTATGCTTCAGTTATGTAGGGCATTGGTGAGACCACATCTGGAGTACTGTGTACAGTATTGGTCTCCTTATTTAAGGAAGGATGTAAATGCGTTGGAAGCAGTTCAGAGAAGGTTTACTAGACTAATACCTGGAATGGGCGGGTTGTCTTATGAGGAAAGGTTGGACAGGCTAGGCTTGTATCCGCTGGAGTTTAGAAGAATAAGAGGTGACTTGTTTGAAACATATAAGATCCTGAGGGGTCTGGACAGGGTGGATGTGGAGAGGATGTTTCCTCTTGTGGGAGAATCTAGAACTGGGGGTCACTGTTTTAAAATAAGGGGTCGCCCATTTAAGACAGAGATGAGGAGAAACATTTTCTCACAGAGGGTCGTGAGTCTTTGGAACTCTCTTCCTCAGAGGGCGGTGGAAGCAGAGTCTTTGAATATTTTTAAGGCAGAGGTAGATAGATTCTTGGTAAGCAAGGGGGTGAAAAGTTATCGGGGGTAGGCGGGAATGTGGAGTAATCGGATCAGCCATGATCTTATTGAATGGCAGAGCAGGCTCGAAGGGCCGAGTGGCCTACTCCTGCTCCTAATTCGTATGTTTGTATGTATGTATGGTCACTTGTCCCTAAAGGCCCCTTTACCACAAGATTATTGATTAGCCCTTTCTCATTACACAGTACCAGATCCAGAATAGCCTGTTCCCTGATTGGTTCCTCCACATACTGATAGTTCTCAGTAGCGGACCTAGTGTCAAATGACCAAAGAATCAGGACAAAATTAATGCACTCATCAAAGAGGATGCTCAGGCTTCAAGTGACACCTCAGAGGGGGTTGCTTATCACATGTATGGGGCATTCCATCTCTCCTAAATACAAATGGGACTGGGCGATATTGAGAACAACCTAATCCCCACTTTTGTGTTCGAAAAACAGCTTGCATATTGGAAGGTAACTACGTCCAGGCTTCCTACTCAAGAGGTTGGGCAGGGCTTGGGCTACATTTCCCTCATGCTATGATAAGACTAAAGGGCTGGTTATTCCAATTCTTGCTCTGCCAATACTAGAGACCCATGTATCTGTAAAAATATGGGTGATAGAATCAATTGGGGTAGTGGAGGAGCAAATGCATAGGAATATCACCCCTTCCCGCCGTACGTGGTACAAATAAATGAAACTTGACTGGCGCCAGACATGGAAGATGTTCCTTGATTAAAGATACATGGATGTGTCGATATGATCTCCTGGAAACTAATAAACCAGCGTGCGGGTTTGCTTTGAATAAGGAGACCCCAAACTGCACCATGGCCTATATGTGACTCCAGACCCACAGCAATGTGGTTGACTCTTAACTGCCCTCTGAAATGGCCTAGCAAGCCACTCATTTGTAACTAACCACTACGAAACAAAATAAGAAGAATGATACCCGATGGACCACCCGGCATCGACCTCGGCACCGGCTACGGACACGGCAACGGCACACCCAGCCCAGTCAACCCTGCAAAGTCCTCCTCACCAACATCTGGGGACTTGTGCCAAAATTGGGAGAGCTGTTCCACAGACTAGTCAAGCAACAACCTAAGATAGTCATACTCACAGAATCATACCTTTCAGCCAATGTCCCAAACTCCTCCATCACAATACCTGGGTATGTCCTGTCCCACCGGCAGGACAGACCCACCAGGGGTGGCAGCACAGTGGTATACAGTCGGGAAGGAGTGGCCCTGGGAGTCCTCAACATTGACTCCGGACCCCATGAAGTCTCATGGCTTCAGGTCAAGCATGGGCAAGGAAACCTCTTGCTGATTACCACCTACCGCCCTCCCTCAGCTGATGAATCAGTACTCCCCATGTTGAACACCACTTGGAAGAAGCACTGAGAGTAGCAAGGGCACAGAATGTACTCTGGGTGGGGGACTTCAATGTCCATCACAAAGAGTGGCTCGGTAGCACCACTACTGATCGAGCTGGCTGAGTCATGAAGGACATAACTGCCAGTCTGGGCCTGCGGCAGGTGGTGAGAGAACCAACACGAGGGAAAAACCTACTTGACCTCGTCCTTACCAATCTACCTGTCGCAGATGCATCTGTCCATGACAGTATTGGCAGCAGTGACCACCGCACAGTCCTTGTGGAGACGAAGTCCCGTCTTCACACTGAGGACACCCTCCATTGTGTTGTGTGGCACTACCAGTGTGCTAAATGGGATAGATTCAGAACAGATCTAGCAGCTCAAAACTGGGCATCCATGAGGCGCTGTGGGCCATCAGCAGCAGCAGAATTGTATTCCACCACAATCTGTAACCTCATGGCCCGGCATATCCCTCACTCTACCATTACCACCAAGCTAGGGGACCAACCCTGGTTCAATAACGAGTATAGAAGAGCATGCCAGGAGCAGCACCAGGCGTACCTAAAAATGAGGTGCCAACCTGGGGAAGCTGCAACACAGGACTACATGCATGCTAAAAAGTGGAAGCAGCAAGCCAAAGACAGGGCTAAGCGATCCCACAATCAACGGATCAGATCAAAGCTCTGCAGTCCTGCCACATCCAGTCGTGAATGGTGGTGGACCATTAAACAACAAACGGGAGGAGGAGGTTCCAAGAATATCCCCATCCTCAATGATGGTGGAGCCCAGCACGCAAAAGACAAGGCTGAAGCGTTTGCAACCAATTTCAGCCAGAAGTGCCGAGTGGATGATTCATATCGGCCTACTCCCGAGATCCTCACCATCACAGAAGCCAGTCTTCAGCCAATTTGATTCACTCCACGTGATATCAAGAAATGGTTGAGCGCACTGGATACAGCAAAGGCTGTGGGCCTGGACAACATCCCGGCTATCGTGCTGCAGACGTGTGCTCCAGAACTAGCCGCGCCTCTAGCCAAGCTGTTCCAGTACAGCTACAACACTGGCATCTATCCGACAATGTGGAAAACTGCCCAGGTATGTCCTGTCCACAAAAAGCAGGACAAATCCAACCCGGCCAATTACCGCCCCATCAGTCTACTCTCAATCATCAACAAAGTGATGGAAGGTGTCATCGACAGTGCTATCAAGTGGCACTTACTCACCAATAACCTGCTCACTGATATCCAGTTTGGGTTCTGTCAAGACCAATCGGCGCCCGACCTCATTACAGCCTTGATCCAATCATGGACAAAGGAGCTGAATTCCAGAGGTGAGGTGAGAGTGACTGCCCTTGACATCAAGGCAGCATTTGACCGAGTCTGGCATCAAGGAGCCCTAGTAAAACTGAAGTCAATGGGAATCAGGGGGAAAATGCTTCACTGGCTAGAGTCATACCTAGCACAAAGGAAGATGGTTGTGGTGGTTGAAGGTCAATCATCACAGCCCCAGGACATTGCTGCAGGAGTTCCTCAGGGCAGTGTCCTAGGCCCAATCATCTTCAGCTGCTTCATCAATGACCTTCCCTCCAACATAAAGTGAGAAATGGGGATGTTCGCTGATGACTGCACAGTGTTCAGCGCCATTCGCAACTCCACAGATAATGAAGCAGTCCATGCCCGCATGCAACAAGACCTGGTTCAGGCTTGGGCTGATAAGTGGCATATAACATTCGCACCGCAGAAGTGCCAGGCAATGACTATCTCCAACAAGCGAGAGTCTAACCACCTCCGCTTGACATTCAATGACATTACCATCGCTGAATCCCCCACCATCAACATCCTGGGGGTCACCATTAACCTGGAACTTAACTGGACCAGCCACATAAATACTGTGGCAACAAGAGCAGGTCAGAGGCTAGGTATTCTGTGGCGAGTGTCTCACCTCCTGACTCCCCAAAGCCTTTCCACCATCTGCAAGGCACAAGTCAGGAGTGTGATGGAATACTCTCCACTTGCCTGGATGAGTGCAGCTCCAACAACACTCAAGAAGCTCGACACCATCCAGGACAAAGCAGCCCGCTTGATTGGCACCCCATCCACCACCTTAAACATTCACTCCCTCCACCACCGGCGTACCGTGGCTGCAGTGTGTACCATCTACAAGATGCACTGCAGCAACTCGCCAAGGCTTCTTCGGCAGCACCTCCCAAACCCGCGACCTCTTCCACCTAGAAGGACAAGGGCAGCAGGCACATGGGAACACCACCACCTCCAAGTTCCCCTCCAAGTCACACACCATCCTGACTTAGAAGTATATCGCCGATCCTTCATCGTCGCTGGGTCAAAATCCTGGAACTCCCTACCTAACAGCACTGTGGGAGTACCTTCACCACACGGACTGCAGCGGTTCAAGAAGGCGGCTCACCACCACCTTCTCAAGGGCAACTGGGGATGGGCAATAAATGCTGGCCTTGTTAGCAACGCCCTGATCCCATAAACAAATTTAAAAAAAATCTCTTTAATGAGGCGACACCCGAGACAAACTAAACATAGTTATGTTGAACAGGGATGCTATTTTGTCACTACGGCTGTGGCTTCTTTTGAGTATGGACCCCTCACCTGCCCTGTCACCCACTCCTCTTTCTGCTTTGAACTGACCCAGGTTACCAAGATAGATCATGAGGCTCCGATACCAGTGACCAAGCATGATGTTACTAACATCACAGTGCATTGTGATATGCTCTCGGCCACTGGCAAATTGTTGATTCGAGATGGATGTCCAATTCTCCGCCCCCCTCCCACCCTGGCTAAATATAAAAATTGTAGAATGAAGCGAGATCTCAGTAAAACGCAACACATGTACCAGCTACATCAGGAAATTCAAAATTTGATAACAGAAATTGAGGGGATAGGAAGGAAATCTTGGTGGGAGCATGTAAATAACATCTTGGTACACCCATGGATAAGAATTATTTCACAACTGTTAGTTATTTTCCAATGGTGTATATTGGTCCTGGTAATTCTCATGCACGTATTGCTTAGACAACATTATAAAAGAAAACAGAAGAGCTCTCCCATGCATGGAGTACTGGGGAACTCACGGATAATTATCAACAAATGAAATAAGACCAAAGGAATCATTGGAGCAATATGTATATGTTATGTGTGCTTATGTAAATGTAATATTAACTGATTGTAAACTCCGAGATGATCTGAGGCAAGGCCAGAAAGAAAGTTAAGGGGCAAAAGTGAAAATTGACCCAGAGTGGGTCCACTCAGGTTCAAAAGGAGGGAATGTTAGAATATTGACCATTACTAGTTGACCATCTTCCCATCAAACCCTGCCTTGTGTACAGCAAGTTAAAATGTCCTTGCAATGTTCTAGCTGAGCTTCAGTCCGTAAGGGTGACCCCGAGCTTCTGGTCGCTTGTCACTTTAATTCTCCGCTCCACTCCCACTCTGACCTCTCTCCTCTGCCTCTTACACTGTTCCAATGAAGCCCAACGTAAGCTTGAGGAACAGCACCTCCTCTTTCGATTAGGCACTTTACAGCCTTCTGGACTCAACATTGAGTTCAACAATTTCAGACTATAACCCCTGCCCCCATTTTTCAAGCGGCTGTTGATTCTGCCATCCCCATTTGCAACATTTAATCTCTCCTGCCTCCTACCCTAGCACAGACTGTTCCTTCAGTTCCTTCCTCCCCTCCCCTCCCCCTTTCCCCGCCTCTGCACCTGCTTAAAACCTGTTACATCTCTAACCTTTTCCAGTTCTGATGAAGGGTCACAGACCTGAAACGTTAACTCTGTTTCTCTCTCCACGGATGCTGCCTGGCCTGCTGAGTGCTTCCAGCATTTTCTGTTGTCATTACAAATAAAAGGTTTTGTTTTGGAACAAACGGTATAGAGCTTGCTCAATAACAAGCCTGTGAGACACAGTTGGAGGCCAAGGAGATTAGTATAAACAGCTCAGCGTGGCGTCAGCTTGGTGGGATGATAGAACAATACTGTTATGAGTACGTGCAGCTCAAGGTAGCTGAATAATATAAGGGTAGAACCTGTTCCCTCCAAATGATAGAGCTCTCAGGATAGTTGGAAGTCCTTTCGCCTTAATGGTAGCCCACAAAGGTGCACGTCTGATCATCTTGAATTTCGATGAGGAAACAGGTTATATTAATTGCTCGCCATTTAATGTAATACTGTAGAATAGTTGTATAAGAATAATACTGTTATTGTCAATGTATATTAAAGCTTGTTGTTTAAAACCACTCAGGCCTGAATCATGCGGCGGTTATTGTTGCAGGATTAACAATCCTTTGTTGCAACCGTAACCGTAGGAAATCTGCTAACATTGCCCAATTTAATTCCATTGAAAGTACACTGTGTTATTTCTACTGTTTTAGCGAGTAATGGCCTATCGGAAGCAGTCAGTTTAGAGCCTTCCTGAGAGGTCTCCTGAGGACCTGCCTGTGATTCTGCTGGGCACCTACCTCTCCATACTGCAGAAACAAGTGCCTCTGTGCCAGGAATAGCTTGTTCTATTCTGGCTGTGTGAGCCTGTGTGGATTTTGGGGGCTTCTCCTGTTGCCCAGAGGCATGTTCTGGAAAGGCATTGACTTGAGAGCCACAGCCTATTGTGCTTCTGCATGCTTGATGCTGTTGGAGGACGAGTGAAGGCTCACGTTGCATTGCTATAAATACTCAGAAGAAACTAGAGAGAAGAAAAAAGAGGTTCAGTGGAAGATCTTGAACTAAAAGTTTTAGGTGAAAAAGGTGCAAAGAGGTTATGAAAAAGTAAAATCTAGGTTGATTGCGGAGAAGCAAAATACTGCGGATGCTGGAAATCTGGAATAAAAACAGAAACTGCTGGAAACACTCAGCAGGTCAGGCAGCATCTGTGGAGCGAGAAACAGAGTTAACATTTCAGGTTGATGACCTTGCATCAGAACTGGAAAAAGTTAGAGATGTAACAGATTTTATGCAAGTGCAGAGGCAGGGAAAGGGGGGAATGGAGGAAAGAGCAAAAGGGAGGATCTGGGATAGGGTGGAAGGCAGGAGAGATTAAATGACAAATGGTATGATAGTACAAAGAAAAAGGAGATGGCAATGGGACAAGTAAAGAAACAAAAGATGAGTCTAGAAGAGTG
This sequence comes from Squalus acanthias, assembly GCA_030390025.1. Classification (NCBI taxonomy): domain Eukaryota; kingdom Metazoa; phylum Chordata; class Chondrichthyes; order Squaliformes; family Squalidae; genus Squalus; species Squalus acanthias. The sequence goes on along the minus strand of CM059426.1, from coordinate 105,839,262 downwards.
TAAATGGCAATGGCACAATCATCGACAGCTGCCATGGGAAAAAAAAAATAGGGGCAGAGGTTATGGTTTGAAATTGTTAAACTCGATGTTGAGTCCAGAAAGCTGTAAAGTAACTGATCGAAAGATGAGGTGCTGTTCCTCGAGCTTACGTTGAGCTTCATTGGAACAGTGTAAGAGGCCGAGGACGGAGAGGTCAGAGTGGGAGTGGAGCGGAGAATTAAAGTGACAGGCGACCGAAAGCTCAGGGTCATGCTTACAGACTGAACGGAGGTGTTCCGCAAAGCGGTCACACAATCTGCGTTTGGTCTCCCCAAAGTAGAGGAGACCGTATCGTGAGCTACAAATACCATCTACTAAATTGCAAGAAGTACAAGTAAATCGCTGTTTCACCTGGAAGGGGTGTTTGGGGCCATGGACAATGGGAAGGGAGGAGGTAAAAGGGTAAATGTTGCATTTCCTGCGCTTGCACAGGAAGGTGCCGTGGGAGGGGGAAGGGGTGTTGGGGCTGATTGAGGAGTGGACCAGGGTGTCGCGGAGGGAGCGGTCCCTTCGGAATGCTGAAAGGGGAGGGGAGGGGAAGATGTGTTTGGTGGTGGGATCATGCTGGAGGTGGCGGAAATGGCGGAGGATGAGCTGTTGACTGTAGAGGCTGGTGGGGTGAAAGGTGAGGACAAGGGGAACCCTATTTTGGATCTGGGAGGGAGGGGAAGGGGTGAGAGCAGAAGTGCAGGAAATGGAACGGACACGATCGAGGGCCGTGTCAACCACGGTAGAGAGGAATCCTCGTTTGAGGAGAAAGGAAGACATATTGGAAGCACTAGTATGGAAGGTGGCATCGTTGATTGTGGAGAACCTTGCCTTGGTTTGTGCCTTCAGGACTAAGAAGTTCTTCTTCATTTTCTGCCATGATCTATGGATGAGGAGGCAGCATTCACTTGATCAGTCTCCTTCTGCCATGCTTCCTGCACATTGTGGCACATAGGAAGAGTCCCCTGCACCTCAAATATGGCTGTCTTTCCCTGCTGCACCTCTTTCAGCAGAGCAGTCAAACTGCCCCCATTAAAGCAGTAAGTTCTGCTCCTGTGCTTTTGCTGATGCTCTACAGCTTCTCTTCAATGCAGCCAAAACAATCAGCTATGTTAAAAAGGAGCAGCATCGTGTTCAGAACTGTTGCTGTCTGGATTTCCCAACCTCTTCCATTCCGCACACTGCCTGTAGATATGGAAAGTGTATAAGGGGCACATGTAAATGATTAGAATGAGTTGACCTCACTGAACCTGGTGAGATCAGATCCCATCTCTACCTATGTGAATGATCATGGAAACGTAGGGATCCTGGCTCTCAGTGTCATTACAAATGGCTGAGACCAGTGTTAATCACAGCTTTAATACTATTTTATAAGGTGTGTGTTGAGCAATCTGTTTTGTTATTTGTATATTTGTTATTTGATATTTATTATTTGTATATTTATATGTGATTGGAAACAATTTCTAGAAACCATGCTGCTTTTATTAATTTCATAGATACCAACTCCCTCCTAAAACTTAATGAGAAATAGATCTGTCCCTTTCTGCTCTGTGTATCAATGTTTCTCAGGTTGTGAGGTTGTCTCTGCAAATCTGACAGTTGAATTTAAGCTTCTCTTTGGCAGTGTTCTTGACACCTAACATCCGGCCAGGTTGTTTTATTACGAGGTATCATGTTCGATTGCTTAGTCACCATTTCTCAACTTGTTCTATGGCTTCACAGCCCCAGCTTCACAATACTTTCATGATATGAGGTCAAGCTCTAGTTCAGTAAGTCTTGGTAGCCTGTGGAGAAAAAAAGCAGCTGCAAATGCTGGAAATAAAAAATAAACAGGAAACCTTGGAAAACACAACAGCTCCATCAATATCTAAATAGCAAAAAAATAGGTTAACATTTCAGGTTGAGTCCCTTTGTAAGAGCCTGACCTTTCTTTTCTTTCTGATGCTTTCTTTCTCAGCATCCTGGCTCTCTTAAGTAGAGATGCTGGGGGCGATTATCAACTGTCAGTTGCCTGTTTCTCACCTGAAAAATAGGCAGCCAGCAGTTGGAAATCATGGGGCGAGGGATCTCAGCCCAAGGTCCACCTGGTGCAATTTTTAGGGTCTGCAAATGGGCAATCAGCACCTGTTTCTGGCACTAGACTGCGTATATATACAGATAGGGGTCCGACCCCGGTTGTAGGACCCCGATTGCAATTTTCAGGTACAAATGGGCAGAGCCTGTATTGTGCACACTCCACCCATTGGTACCAAATGTAGAGTGACCTGACTAGTGGTCCTTACCACAGGAGGCTGCTCAAAAAACAGCGGAAGAAATTTTTAATTTTTATTTTTGCGGGACATGGATGGAACACTCCTGTTCCTCTTGGACCCAAGAAAAGGTTCCAGCCCGAGCAAAGCTGCAACTAGGATGCAGCCAATCCTGCTCGCCAGCTCAGCTTTCCCACAACTGGCGAGATACACGGTGGGCGGGCCATTTGGCACCCGCAACTTGCCGGTGGCATTTAGACGAGGACTGAAACAAAAAGGGCAGCTGCTCCGCCGACTTCACACCCTTTTCAGGCGGAAGTTGAAGTTCACCCTCGCCGTTTTGTGCAACTTTCTGACGGCAGCTTTGCAGATCAGTAATTAATAGGGTTTAAGTAACTAATTCGCAGCTAATTATGCTGCAACAATAATTAGAAGTGTTTGGCTAGGAGAGTATGGAGTGATTTAATAGATGTATTTAAAATTATGGAGTGGTGAGACTGTAGAAATAGACACAAACTTTCCAGTAGTTAAAGGGTCTAGAATGAGGGGGCGTCGATATAAGATGAAATGCAAGCGATTTACGGCAAAGAACAGGAGAAACTTTCTCATATAGTGGGTTGTGAGGCTGTGAAATTCACAACTCAGAGATAGTGATTGATGCAGAGACCATGGCCATGAATTTCCACAGAGCTGCTCCCGTTCCGTCGTTGTAACTTCGCTGTAAGTGCGACGGAGACCTCAATGACGTGTGTAAACGGGGTTTCCCTCTGTTAAAGTTACGGTGACAGAGTGGCAGCAGCTCCAACAAAATCCCTGGCCCAGGTTAGATAGATGGTGAAGAAAAAGTGAATCATTGGATGTGGGCTTAGGACTGCTGCTCACATGGACGATAAACACCAACACGGACTGGTTGGACCGAATGGCCTGTTTGTATGTCGTAATTTCCATATAATTCTATGTCATTGTAAAACTTAACTTATTGTCAGCAGTAAATGGCATACTGCACAGAATTAATACACAGTTATCACCAAAATAGCTTTCATGACTCCATTAAAAAAGCTGTGTCCTAACTGCAAGCTTGTTTAATGTAGAGTACACTCAACTCTTAGGCCACTGAAGTGCAGTTCACATATCCTTGCTTAAATACTGCTGTTGTGATTTTGCTGTTGTGACAGCTCCATATTGAAAGATTTAAACAATTCATTTTTCACTGCACTTTGACCCTCTGCCATATAGTTGTAGATGTTTTGTTGATTTGAAAAGGTTGGTTTGCCTCCCTAACAGTTATTTTAATAGGATTGCGAAGCATAGTGCTCCCACTGGCCTCAAAAGTGTTAGTGCCTTGCACCGTAGTGTTGGCCTTGAGATAATCATGGTTTAAAATGCAGCATAGGCATGTTGCCCTGCGGCTATTCCATTTCAATGATAGCTCAGAAATCTCCAGTGGTCGAGATGCAAAGATACACTCATCCTGTACTGAAAGCTACTGCTGACCACATTAAGGGGAAGAAAAGCCAAGTAAAGCAGCAAGCAGATTATCCCCTACTCTTTAGCTGCATAACTCAAGCAAAGAACACTTTGCTTTCAACAACAACAACAACAACTTGTATTTATATAGCACCTTTAACGTAGTAAAACATCCCAAGGCGCATCACAGGAGTATTTTAAGACAAAATATTTGACACCGAGCCACATAAAGATAAATTAGGGCAGGTGACCAAAAGCTTGGTCAAAGAGGTAGGTTTTAAGGAGCATCTTAAAGGAGGAAAGAGAGGTAGCGAGGTGGAGGGGTTTAGGCAGGGAATTCCAGAGCTTAGGGCCGAGGCAACAGAAGGCACGGCCGCCAAAGGTTGAGCTATTATAATCAGGGATCCTCAAGAGGCCAGAATTAGAGGAGCGCAGATATCTCGGGGGGTTGTGGGGCTGAAAGAGATTACAGAGATAGAGAGGGGCAAGGCCATGGAGGGATTTGAAATCAAGGATGAGACTTTTGAAATCGAGGCGCTGCTTAACCGGGAGCCAATGTAGGTCAGCGAGCACAGGGGAGATGGGCGAAAAGGATCTGGTGCGGGTTAGGACACGGGCAGCCGAGTTTTGGATCATCTCAAGTTTACGTAGGGTGGAATGTGGGAGGCCAGCCAGGAGTGCATTGGAATAGTCAAGTCTAGAGGTAACAAAAGCATGGGTGAGGGTTTCAGCAGCGGATGAGTTGAGGCAGGGGCGGAGACGAGCGATGTTATGGAGGTGGAAGTAGGCGGTCTTTGTTATGCTGCGGATATGTGGTCAGAAGCTCATTTCAGGGTCAAATGTGACTCCAAGGTTGCGAACAGTGTGGTTCAGCCTCAGACAGATGTTAGGGAGAGGGATGGAGTCAGTGGCTAGGGAACGGAGTTTGTGGCGGGGACCGAAAACAATGGCTTCGGTCTTCCCAATATTTAATTGGAGAAAATTTTTGCTCATCCAGAACTGCATGTCGGACAAGCAGTCTGACAATTTAGAGACCGTGGAGGGGTCGAGAGAAGAGGTAGTGAGGTAGAGCTGGGTGTCGTCAGTGTACATGTGGAAATTGACACTGTGTTTTCGGATGATGTCACCAAGGAGCAACATGTAGATGAGAAATAGGAGGGGGCCAAGGATAGATCCTTGGGGGACACCAGAGGTAACGATGCAGGAGTGGGAAGAGAAGCCATTGCAGGTGATTCTCTGGCGACAATTAGATAGATAAGAATGGAACCAGGCGAGTGCAGTCCCACCCAGCTGGACGACGGTGGAGAGGCATTGGAGAAGGATGGAGTGGTCAACCGTGTCAAAGGCTGCAGACAAGTCAAGAAGGATGAGGAGGGATCATTTACCTTTTTTACAGTCACAAAGGATGTCATTTGTGACTTTGATGAGAGCCTTTTCGTTACTGTGGCAAGGGCAGAAACCTGATTGGAGGGATTCAAACATGGAATTGCGGGAAAGATGGGCACGGATTTGGGAGGCGACAACACGTTCAAGGGCTTTGGAGAGGAAAGGGAGATTGGAGATGGGGCGGTAGTTTGCAAGAACGGAGAGATCAAGTGTTGTTTTTTTGAGGAGAGGGGTGATGACGGCAGATTTGAGGGAGAGGGGGACAGTACCTGAGGAGAGAGAACCGTTAACAATATCAGCTAACATGGGAGCAAGAAAAGGAAGTTGGGTGGTCAGCAGTTTGGTGGGAATAGGGTCGAGGGAGCAGGAGGTGGGTCTCATGGACAAGATGAGTGCAGAGAGGTCATGAGGGGAGATCGGAGAGAAACTGGAGAAAGATGTGGGTTCAGGGCTAGGGCAGGGGGGAACCTTAGAGGAAGTTTGGCCCAGTGGGCAAGGGGAAGGAAGGGATGTGGCAGAGGCAGCTGAACGGATGGTCTCAATCTTAGAGACAAAGAAGTCCATGAGCTCCTCACACTTGTTATCGGAGGTGAGTGTGGAGGGGAGAGGGGTTTAAGAAGACGGTTAGCAGTAGAGAATAGGAGCTGGGGTTTATCTTTGCATTCCAGAATGATTCTGGAATAGTGAGCAATTTTGGCAGACGAAAGCAGGGCCCGATAGTACTTTATGTGGTCCAGCCAGATCTGGCAGTGAATGGCTAAACAAGTTGTCCGCCATATCCATTCAAGTCTGCGTCCCTTAGACTTAAGGGAGAGAAGATGAGAACTGTACCAGGGGGAATGGCCAGGGTAAGAGAGGGTAATTGTTTTAGTAGGGACTAGGGCATCAAAAGTGGTGGTGATGGTGTGATTGAGCAGATCGGTAGCTGCAGAAATGTCATGGTGAATGGAGGGCCAAAGGCTGGACAGTTGGAATTTCATAAGTGCAGTTGTAAGAGAGTTGGGAGAGAGTTTTTTCCAGGGGCGGACACAGAAGGAAGTAGGGTTGGGGTGGGGGGGCAGGTGGAAGGGGGATGTGGGTGGAGAGCGATATGAGGAAATGGTCAGAGATAGCCTTATCTGCAATTGACACGATGGGAGAAGTGAGGCCACAAGAGATGGCAAGGTCGAGGGGGTGGCCGTGAATATGGGTTGGGGAGTTTACATGGAGGGAGAGATTAAGGGAGGATAGGAGGCTAATGAACTCAGAGGAGAGAGAGCATGATGAATTGAGATGGAGGTTGAAATCACCGAGGATGCAAAGTCGTTCGGTGCAGAGGCTAAGGGAGGAGAATAGTGAAGATTTCTCAGTAATAACATTTTTATGGTACTTGGATGGGCGGTAGAGAACAAGAATTTTAAATGAGAGGTGAGAGGGGTGGAATAAGGTGAGATGCTCAAAGGAGGGGAAACTGCTGGAGGAATAGGGGGACAGAGCAAGGTGTGATTTGGTGATGAGAGCCACACTGCCACCATGGCGGTCTGAGCGGGGCAAGTGGTGGAAGGTATAGCCAGGTGGGGAGGCTTCATTTAAGGGTAAAGTGTCATCACCCCTCAACCAAGTTTCCGTCAGGGCCATGATGTCGATGCAGTCATCCACGATAAGCTCATGGATGGCAAGGGCCTTGTGTCAAGCAATGTGTCTTCTTCATTTTGTGCTTGTGTTTTAGAATCAGTGTTGCACCTGTGATTTGCTGCATTGATAGATATGGATGTCAATGATATAGTTGTCAATGATATGGATGTCAATGATATAGTTGTCAATGATATAGTTGTCAATGATATAGTTGTCAATGATATGGATGTCAATGATATAGTTGTCAATGATATAGTTGTCAATGATATAGTTGGCAATGATATAGTTGTCAATGATATGGTTGTCAATGATATAGTTGTCAATGATATAGTTGTCAATGATATAGTTGTCAATGATATAGTTGTCAATGATATGGATGTCAATGATATAGTTGTCAATGATATAGTTGTCAATGATACAGTTGTCAATGATATAGTTGTCAATGATATGGATGTCAATGATATAGTTGTCAATGATATAGTTGTCAATGATATAGTTGTCAATGATATGGATGTCAATGATATAGTTGTCAATGATATAGTTGTCAATGATATAGTTGTCAATGATATGGATGTCAATGATATAGTTGTCAATGATATAGTTGTCAATGATATAGTTGTCAATGATATAGTTGTCAATGATATAGTTTGGGAACTGTCGGTCAGCACTGGAAAATTAACTTTGTACCTGACTGAAAACATCCTTCATTAGCCAATCCTTCTCCCCACTAGCTCACCATCTCAGCATCCCACAAGACCACCTCACGTATGTCCATGTAAGCTTGGGCTTTTCAGAGGTGATGGCACACTTTCACCTCTGTCCTTCTGTTCAGACTTTTGTACTGGGCCACTTTTACTTATGCCGTCCTTTTAAAGTAATTCAGTCCGAAATTTGCCTGCAGCCACCCCTCCGTGATTTTGTGGAACTACAGGGATTCTACGCAACAAAGGAAGCCAATAAGAAAGTTACAGCTCTAGTAATAAGGAACAGGTTGTTTATCCTTCAAGCACATGCCACTTTTTGCAATGACTGCATGTTTTCTGTTACTAAACTGCAGAGTATACTAGATGGCAGCAGAGAGAACGGTGCCCATGGCTTCGATAATGACCCCTCCCTGACCGGCAAGAGAGGGTCGAGGGGTTAAAAAATGAAAAAACAGGGAACGTGACCCCAACCCGCTGCTGCTTTTACATATTTAAATCGGGCTCCACAGTGCAATTGGCAGCCAATTTAAATTTTACAGTCGCTGTGAGGGTTTCCCAGGGTTCGGAAAACCTGGCAGTGAAATGGAGGCGGGAACTGTCAGCTCAAGAAGGTAAGTAAGTGCCTACGCTGCACTCCCTCCAAGGCCAATATATCCTTCCAAAGGTTTGGTGCCCAGAACTGCTCACAGTACTCCAGCTATGGTCTAACCAGGGTTTTTTTTTACAGCTGCAGCAATACTTCTACCCCCTTGTACTCTAGTCCTCTAGATATAAAGGCCAGCATTCTATTAGCCTTTTTGATTATTTTCTGTACCTGTTCATGACAGTTTAATGATCGATGTACCTGGCCCCCCAAATCTCTTTGACCTTCACTGTTTTTAGCTTTTCACCATTTAGAAAGTACCCTGTTCTATCCTTTTTAGGTCCAAAGTGGATGACATCACATTTGCTTACATTGAAATCCATTTGCCACAGTTTTGCCCATTCACTTAATCTATCAATATCACTTTGTAATTTTATGCTCTCATCTACATTGCCTACACTGCCGACAATGCCGCCTATCTTTGTGTCAGCAGCAAATTTGGATATTTGGCTTTCTATACCATCATCTAAGTCGTTAATAAATATTGTGAATAGTTGAGGCCCCAAAACAGAACCCTGTGGGACACCACTAGTCACATCCTGCCAATTTGAGTACCTACCCATTATCCCTACTCTTTGTCTCCTGCCACTCAGCCAATTTCCTAACCAGGTCAATAATTTGCCCTCAATTCCGTGGACTTCTACCTTAGTTAACAGTCTCTTATGAGGGACTTTATCAAATGCCTTCTGGAAGTCCATATAAATAACATCCATAGACATTCCCCTGTCCACTACTTTAGTCACCTCCTCAAAAAATTCAATCAGGTTTGTCAGGCCCGACCTACCATTCACGAATCCATGCTGGCTCTCTCTGCTCAATTGAAAATTTTCTAGGTGTTCAGTCACCCTATCCTTAATTATAGACTCTAGTAATTTCCCGACAACAGATGTTAGGCTAACTGGTCTATAATTCCCTGGTTTCCCTCTCTCACCATTCTTAAAAAGCGGAGTGACATGCGCAATTTTCCGATCCCACCTTCCCCAAGCCTTGAACGCCGACCTCTCCATGCCACGATCGCAGCCAACCTCACTCCTACCCCTAAGCTCTAAGCCTCAACCTTACACCCTCCCGATTACCGGGGACCGTCCCCAAGGTGGTGTTGGCGTAAGCACGGTCAGACTAAGTTCACATAGGATCCTACAACTGGTAGAAAGGAGACTATTTTCACCAAATTTTCTTTAAAAAAAAACCAGACAATGTCTATGTGTCACACGCATTATTTGGGGTTGAATGTATTATCCCAGAAGGAATTTTAATCCAGAAAAAAATGCAGGGAAGGAATATGAAATAAAAATAAAATGTCAGTTTGTTAAGTATCATTACCAGCTCAAAAATCTAACTGAAAGGGAATTGTGTTTGTTCATTTTCGAACAGATACATACTGTCACATTTTAATAATTAATGTCTCTATAATTTAGTCTTCAACCCTCATTTTTGCAAAATATTTTCTCTGCATGTTCAATACAGTTACCATCGGAGAGACCAGGCAGTTGGCCTGCTGCCCATATACCAGACCAAGTCAATTGAAGCTGAAGCTAAGTTCAAACCAATTATTTGCCTCTCACTCAGCTTATTATTGACTAAAAGTTCTGAGCTAAGGACAAGATACATACAGCTCACTTAAGGAGCTGGTGAGAGGCTGTCAATATTTCAGCCTTCAGCTCAAAGATCACACTGAAATTGATGACAAATCTTAAAATAACACTCCCTTTAGTAAAATAAATTGATCACGTGAGATATAAGCCAATGTCTTCTAAACATTACATTTCTGATTAAACATAAAATTGATAGCTTATCCCTCATATTACATGAATTTGTTTAACTCTTTGCCTCTATATTTGTTATTTTTTGAATTGCATTAATCTATAAAATAATTAACCTACATCCTTTAAATATACATTTCTGCTTCTGTTTCCTTTCTTTCTGAATCTACAGTGACACTTCTGTCCGCTGGTAACTGCTGCAAATGTGCCTGCCTGAATTCACTATTACTATATTATACAGAATCTGAATGGGCAGTTTAAAATTTCAAACCTGAAGAATATAGAAAGGAAACTCGTAAAGTCAGTAATGAAGACATTGCTTGTTCCCGCAGTGTATAGGAAGGAAAAAAACAACAAACTTGCACTTATAACACTACGTTAATGTAGAAAAATGACTCAAGGCACGTTACAAGTATTTAATCAGACAATAATTGATGACAAGACAAAGAAGGACACATTAGGAGGGGGTGACTTAAAGCTTGGTTTGAGGTAGGCTTTGAGGAGGATCTTAAAGGAGGAGAGGGAGGTGGAGGGAATTCCAGAGTGTAGATGGCTGAAGGCACAATGGAAAATGGTGGGGAAAAGGGAGAGTGGGATTTACAAAAGGCCTGAGTCAGAGGAAAAGAGAATGCAGGGTAAGAGTTGTAGAGTTGGAAGAGGTTATAAAGCTTGGGAGAGGCAAGGCCATGAAGGGATTTAAGTTGGAAGAGCATTTGACCTGAGTATGTCATCAAGGAGCCCTAGTAAAACTGAAGTCAATGAGAATCGGGGGGGGAAACTCTCCACTGGCTGGAGTCATACCTAGCACAAATAAAGATGGTTGTGGTTGTTGGAGGACACTTGCTCACATGATCCAGGCTGATACTCCAGTGCAGTCCTGAGGGAGCGCTGCACTGTGAGACTGAGCGGCGGACCTGCGAGAGGCACAGAGTCAGCGAGAGGAGGATAAAAAGAGCGCGGAGAGGAGGCCTGGGACCGGAGCTGAGCGGCGGACCTGCGAGAGGCACAGAGTCAGCGAGAGGAGGATAAAAAGAGCACGGAGAGGAGGCCTGGGACCGGAGCTGAGCGGCGGACCTGCGAGAGGCACAGAGTCAGCGAAAGGAGAGAGAGAAGTAAAAAGTAATCGAAGTGTGACGTCACCAGAAAGCAGGTAAGTGATTGGTAGGTGAGTATTTTTCTCTTTCTCGCTTTTTTCCAAACTTAATTTTTGTGGTTTATAATTTCTAGGGTTTCTGTTGTGTAACGGGGCGTGCTGGTAAACAAGGGCCCTTGAGTATATTATTTAATTGTAGTGTAATTAGTGGTATTGATTTGATTTAATTTAATTTGAATTAATTAAAGGGTAAGTCATGGCAGCACAGCTCGGCCCCGTGGCATGCTCCTCCTGCACTATGTGGGAAATCAGGGAAACTTCCTGTGTCCCTGACGACCATGTGTGCGGGAAGTGTATCCAGCTGCAGCTACTGACAGACCGCATTACGGCGCTGGAGCTGCGAATGGATACATACTGGAGCATTTGCGATGCTGAGCACATCGTGGATAACACGTTTAGGGAGTTGGTCACACCGCAGGTAAAGGCTGCACAGGCAGGAAGGGAATGGGTGACCACCAGGCAGAGTAGTAGGCGCAGGCAGGTAGTGCAGGGGTCCCCTGTGGCCATCCCCCTTTCAAACAGATATACCACTTTGTATATTGTTGAGGGGGATGGCTTATCGGGGGAAGGCAGCAGCAGCCAACTTCCTGGCACCATGGGTGGTCCTGCTGCACAGGACGGGAGGAAAAAAAGCGGGAGAGCTATAGTGATAGGGGCTTCTATTGTAAAGGGAATAGATAGGCGTTTCTGCGGCTGCAAACGAGAATCCAGGATGGTATGTTGCCTCCCTGGTGCAAGGGTCAAGGATGTCTCAGAGCGGCTGCAGGGCATTCTGGAGGGGGAGGGTGAACAGACAGTTGTCGTGGTGCATATAGGTACCAACGATATAGGTAAAAAACGGGATGAGGTCCTAAATGCTGAATATAGGGAGTTAGGAGGTAAATTAAAAAATAGGACCTCAAAGGTAGTAATCTCAGGATTGCTACCAGTGCCATGTGCTAGTCAGAGTAGAAATAGAAGGATATTTCAGATGAATACGTGGCTAGAGGAATGGTGCAAGGGGGAGGGATTCAAATTCCTTGGACATTGGAACCGGTTCTGGGGGAGCTGGGACCAGTACAAACTGGACAGATTGCACCTGGGCGGGACCGGAACCGATGTCCTAGGGGGAGTGTTTGCTAGTGCTGTTGGGGAGAGTTTCAACTAAAATGGCAGGGGTTTGGGAACCTGTGCAGGGAGACAGAGGAAAGGGAAGCAAGGATAGAAACAAAAGACAGGAAGGAGAAAAGCAAAAGTGGAAGGCAGAGAAATCAAGGGTGTGTAAATCAAACAGGGCCACAGTAAATAATAATTCTAAAAGGACTAAGAGTGTTAAAAAACAAGCCTGAAGGCTTTGTGTCTTAATGCGAGGAGCATTCGTAATAAGGTGAATGAAGTAGCTGCGCAAATAGATGTAAACGGATATGATATAATTGGGATTACGGAGACATGGCTCCAGGGAGACCAAGGCTGGGAATTCAACATCCAGGGGTATTCAATATTCAGGAAGGACAGGAAAAAAGGAAAAGGAGGTGGGGTAGCATTGCTGGTTAAAGAGGAGATTAACACAATAGTAAGGAAGGATATTAGCTCTGATGATGTGGAATCTGTATGGGCAGAGCTGAGAAATACCAAGGTGCAGAAAAGGTTAGTGGGAGTTGTATACAGACCCCCAAACAGTAACGCTGAGGTTGGGGATGGCATTAAATGGGAAATTAGAGATGCGTGCAATAAGGGCACAGCAGTTATCATGGGTGACTTTAATCTACATATAGATTGGGCTAACCAAATTAGTAACAGTACTGTGGAGGAGGAATTCCTAGAGTGTATACGGGATGGTTTCCTGGACCAATATGTCGAGGAACCAACTAGAGATCAGGCCATCTTAGACTGGGTATTATGTAATGAGAAAGGATTAATTAGCAATCTTGTTGTGCGAGGCCCCTTGGGGGGGAGCGATCATAATATGATAGAATTCTTCATTAAAATGGAGAGTGAAGTAGTTGACTCAGAGACTAGGGTCCTGAATTTAAATAAAGGAAACTATGATGGTATGAGACACGAGTTGTCTAGGATGGATTGGGGAATGTTACTTAAAGGGTTGACGGTGGATAGGCAATGGCAAACATTTAAAGATTGCATGGATGAACTACAGAATTTTTTCATCCCTGTTTGGCATAAAAATAAAACAAAAAAGGTGACTCAACCTTGGCAAACAAGGGAAGTTAGGGATAGCATAAGATCCAAGGAGAGGACATATAATTTGGCCAGAAAAAGCAGCAAACCTGAGGATTGGGAGCACTTTAGGATTCAGAAAAGGAGGACAAAGGGATTAATTAAGAGGGGGGGGAATAGATTATGAGAGTAAGCTTGCAGGGAACATAAAAACTGACTGCAAAAGCTTCTATAGATATGTGAAGAGAAAACGATTGGTGAAGTCAAGCGTAGGTCCCTTGCAGTCAGAATCAGGGGAATTTATAATGGGGAACAAAGAAATGGCAGACCAATTAAATACATACTTTGGTTCTGTCTTCACAAAGAAGGACACAAATAACCTCCCAGAGATGTCGGGGAGCATAGGGTCTAATGGGAGGAGGAATTGAATGAAATCAGTATTTGCAGGGAAATGGTGTTAGGGAAATTGACAGGATTGAAGGCCGATAAATCCCCAGGGCCTGATAATCTACATCCTAGGGTACTTAAGGAAGTGGCCCTAGAAATAGTAGATGCATTGCTGGTCATCTTCCAAAATTCTATAGACTCTGGAACAGTTCCCATGGATTGGAGGGTAGCTAATGTAACCCCACTATTTAAAAAAGGTGGTAGAGAGAAAACAGGGAATTATAGACTGGTAAGTCTGACATCGGTAGTGGGGAAAATGCTAGAGTCCATTATAAAAGATGTAACAGCAGAACACTTGGAAAACAGTGACAGGATCAGACAAAGTCAACATGGATTTATAAAAGGTAAATCATGCTTGACTAATCTACTGGAACTTTTTGAGGATGTAACTGGTAGAATAGATAAGGGAGAACCAGTGGATGTGATGTATTTGGACTTCCAGAAGGCTTTCGATAAGGTCCCACATAAGAGATTAGCGTGCAAAGTTAAAGCACACGGGATTGGGGGTAAGGTACTGTCTTGGATAGAGAACTGGTTGGCAGACAGGAAGCAAAGAGTTGGAATAAATGGGTATTTTTCCGAATGGCAGGCAGTGACTAGTGGGGTACCGCAGGGATCGGTGCTAGGACCCCAGCTATTCACAATATATATTAATGATCTAGATGAGGGAACTAGATGTAATATCTCCAAGTTTGCAGACGACACAAAGCTGGATGGGCGTGTATGCTGTGAGGAGGATGCAGAGAAACTCCAGTATGATTTGGACAGGTTGGGTGATTGGGCAGATGCATGGCAGATGCAGTATAATGTGGATAAATGCAAGGTTATCCACTTCGGTGGCAAAAACAGGAAGACAGATTATTATCTGAACAGCAATAGATTGGGAAAAGGGGAAGTGCAACGAAACCTGGGTGTCCTTGTGCAACAGTCGCTGAAGGTAAGCATGCAGGTGCAGCAGGCGGTTAAGAAGGCAAATGGTATGTTGGCCTTCATAGCGAGAGGATTCGAGTACAGGAGCAAGATGTCTTGCTGCAGTTGTACAGGGCCTTGGTGAGACCACACCTTGAGTATTGTGTGCAGTTTTGGTCACCTTATCTGAGGAAGGATGTTCTTGCCATGGAGAGAGTGCAGCGAAGATTCACCAGACTGATACCTGGGATGGCAGGAATGACGTATGAGGAGAGATTGGGTCGATTAGGCTTATATTCGATAGCGTTTAGAAGAATGAGAGGGGATCTCATTGAAACTTATAAAATTCTAACAGGACCAGACAGACTAGATGCAGGAAGGATGTTCCCAATGGCGGGGGTGTCCAGAACCAGGAGTCACAGTCTAAGGATAAGGGTCATGATGTGGAGATGCCGGCGTTGGACTGGGGTGGACAAAAATGAGAAGTCGCACAACACCAGGTTATAGTCCAACAGATTTATTTAATTTTACAAGCTTTCGAAGCAGTTCGCTCCTTCGTCAGGTAAGTTAGCAATGAGAGAATCTCCCAGAATTCACAATTTAAACCCAGACAAAATCTATTCACATTATTCCCTACAACAAAGAGCACAGCCAAGACAATGAGATGTGTCCCAAGGGATAAGGGGTAAGCCATTTAGGACTGAGATGAGGAGGAATTTCTTCACCCAGAGAGTGGTGAACCTGTGGAATTCTCTACCACACAAGGCAGTTGAGGCCAATTCATTAAATATATTCAAGAAGGAGTTAGATATATTTCTTAAGGCTAAAGGGATGAAGGCATATGGGGAGAAAGCAGGGACAGGGTACTGAATTTGGATGATCAGCCATGATCTCATTAAATGGCGGAACAGGCTCGAGGAGCCGAATGGCCTACTCCTGCTCCTATCTTCTATGTTTCTTTGTTTCTATGTCAATCATCTCAGCCCTAGGACATCGCTGCAGGAGTTCCTCAGGGCATTGTCACAGGCCCAACCATCTTCAGCTGCTTCATCCATGACCTTCCCGTCAACATAAGGTCGGAAATGGGGATGTTTGCCGATGACTGCACAGTGTTCAGTGCCATTCGCAACTCCTCAGATAATGAAGCAGTCCATGCTCACATGCAACAAGACCTGAACGACATTGAGGCTTGGGCTGATAAGTGGCAGGTAACATTCACGCCACACAAGTGCCAGGCAATGGCTATCTCCAACAAGCGAGAGTCTAACCACCGCCCCTTGACATTCAACAGCATTACCATCGCCGAATCCCTGATCATCAACATCCGTTGGGTCACCATTGGCCAGAACTTAACTGGACCGGCAACAAGATCCGGTCAGAGGCTAGGTATTCTGTGCTGAGTGTCTCACCTCCTGACTTCCCAAAGCCTTTCCACCATCTACAAGGCACAAGTCAGGAGTGTGATGGAATACTCTCCACTTGCCTAGATGAGTGCAGCTCCAACAACACTCAAGAAGCTCAACACCATCCAGGACAAAGCAGCCCACTTGATTGGCACCCCATCCAGCACCTTAAACATTCACTCCCTCCATCACCGGCATACTGTGGCTGCAGTGTGTACCATCTACAAGATACACTGTAGCATCTCGCTAAGGTTTCTTCGGCAGCAACTCTCAAACCCGTGACCTCTACCACCTAGAAGGACAAGGGGAGCAGGCGCATGGGAACACCACCACCTTCAAGTCACACACCAGCCTGACTTGGAAGTATATCGCCGTTCCTTCATCATCGTTGGGTCAAAATCCTGGAACTCCCTCCCTAACAGCACTGTGGGATTACCTTCACCACACGGACTGCAGCGGTTCAAGAAGGCGGCTCACCACCACCTTCTCAAGGGCAATTAGGGATGGGCAATAAATGCTGGCCTTGCCAGTGATGCCCACATCCCATGAACGAATAAAAAAAAGAATGTGAATTTAAATTGGAGGCATTGGGGAACTGGGAACCAATGTAGCTCACCAAGGACAGGAGTAATGGGTGTGTGGGACTTGGTGAAGGATAGAAAGAAAGAAGGACTTTCTTGACCTCAGGACGTCCCAAAGCACTTTGCAGGCAATGAAGTACTTTTGAAGCATAGTCACTATTGTAATATAGGAAATACGGAAGTCAATTTGTGCACAGCAAGCTCCCTCACGCAGTAATGAAATAAATGAACAGATCAACTGTTTTTTAGGTGTTGACTGAGAGATGGCCAGGTCACTGGAAGGTCTTGAGCTTTTGAAATGCGCTATATAACTGCAAATCCTTCTTTCTTTCTATCCCGCATCAAGTACCACACATCCATCACCCTGTCCTTGGTGAGTTATATTGGCTCCTAATTCCCCTGTTCTTGCTGATCTATCCTCTTCTGTTTTGTGGCAGCAGCTTTAACCTTTACACAGCAGCTCAGCAGTCTGCTATTTTCCACCATCTGAGATGATAAGAGAACCCGTAGGTACTCCACATATTTTCCAGCAAGTGAATTACAGCAAGTTGGGGTTAATTGTCAGACCTGGCTATGCTAGCTCATTCATGGTGGAGTACATTGAGACAGGTTTTTGGTTTATAACAGGCCCAGTCTATTTTATGGAAACTGCTGCCTAGTCATAAACTCAAGCAAAGGTGTGGGGAAAAGCTCAAGCTGTAACAGTTGACAGGACAGTTGGTGGCTATGCCATCAGCCATTTAAGCTCTGGCATTCTCTCCCTCAACCCCTCAGCCTCTTCGCCTCTCACTCCTCCTTTAAGACCCTGCTTAAAACCCACCTCTTTGACCATGTTTTTAGTTACCCTATCTCCTTCTTTGGCCTGATGTCAATTGTGTCTGATTACATCTCTTGTGATGTTTTTCTCTATGTTAAAAGCATTATATAAATGCAAGTTGTTGATAGTAAAAAGAGTATGGCCTAGAAATTTGGGTGGTTTGCGCCACCCGTTACTGCCATGAAATGGCGTAAAACGGCGGCCGGCACTCTTCCACCAGCTGGTGGTGGGTCCCACAGCGGCTGCCATTTTCGGCAGGTCGGCAGCATTGCCGTTGCCTACTGTCGGCGAGAGTATTTTAATGAGGTGGAGCGTGATACCAATCAGCGTGCAATGCCAAGTTGACGCCAGCTCATCCATTTTGGAGTTCTCCGGTCGCATTGCCGCCCGCGCTAAATCACGCCAGGGAGCGCTGCCACTAAAAGGTCTTTCAGCAGCGTTAACGGCCACGAGGAGTCTGGCAGGACTTATGAGGATGGACACCGGAACTTCAACACTCCTTTGCCAAGGTTCTTCTTTTAAACTTTCATTTTTTGCCCATCAGTGGCTGGGCTGGGAGGCCTACAGTGTTTGTGGGTCAATAAATAATTTTTCCCCTCAACAGAAACACACCCATTTCTATCAATACTCGACTCAACAACTGAACCAAACAGTAGTTGTTGTTCAACGTCCGCAAAAAACATAACACTGACAGTGAAATTCACATCCACTTCCATTGATGCGGCTCTTGGTAATTAAATGTTATTCCATTTATTGATACAGGCCAATAGAATAATTCCATCCGCCTAAACTGAAAACTAAACATGATTGCAATACATTCGCGACCTGTGGTGGTGGATTCAGACTGGATTATATGACAAGCCTCACAGTTGGATTTCAGATGGATAGGCCCAGATAATCAACGGGCCCCGTTAGGCACAGAAGAATAACTAAACCTAATGATGAGACTCTACTGGACCTGTTTCCAGATTAGATACTTATACAAGTAGTTTTCATAAACCCTTTAATAAATGAGCAGACACCACAGGATTCACTGTTGGGAACTACATTTGCAGTCAAGCACCTCTCAGTCTTTGCAACACAACAGGGAATATAGATATTTCAGTTACTCGTTTATTACAGGGAGAAATGTATGTAATGAGCCAGCATTATATGTTCCAGGATATGTATTATCTAAGAATAATTTCATGTAATTATTGAGCCTTCATGAATTATACAATGCGAATCGACCATATGTTTTCACCAATCAATCAATGGGTGAACTCCATTACAACGATTGAAGATGATCTGTGATAAGATCTCTTTTACCTGCATTCATGCCATAAACAAATAAAAAATCGACAAACATCGGGTGGCAGCTAATTTTTTTGGAGCACCTACAGTAACTGTTCGGGTCGCTCCTTTCTTCCCCGCTCCCCTACACTGCAAGCGAGAGACAGAGGCGACCTCTGGCCTCCTTCTGAGATTAGCGCCACAAAGAGCGCGTTGCGCTAGAAAATGCCGGTACTGCCTGTGCGCTGTCGGCCGGCGGCCATTATCTTTGGCCGCCAATGTTACCAGCAGATTTCCAACGTTCCCCAATTTCTAGGCCTATGGGCCTGAAAACTCATGGGCTTAACATCCTAACACTAGTGCTAACATTTTTGAGGTCAAGGGGAAGGGTGTTCACTTAATAACACGGGCAGGTGCCATGGCCACTAGGGCACATCTTGGACACCTGCCTGCCTCAAGAGGTTGCAAAATCTGATTAGCAGTGTTCGGGTTGGGAAGGCCAAACTTTGCCTGGGAATTTATTTTCTTGGGTGTGCAAGCTGCATCCCAGGTCTTGACCCTGAAGGTGGGTTCCCACTCCCTTCATTGAATGGGCTGGTATACCTAGTCCCCCTCAGTATATGGGTGTGCCAATTTCCTGTGAGGCCAGGATACAAGAACTTCCATCTTGGAAGTCCTCACCCCCAAGCACTCCCTCTCCTAAGCTCTCTATGGCAAGCTGAGGCTCTGCCTGTTACAAAGCTTGGCAGACACTGCCGGAGAAGGCCAGGAATCGGTATGTCTGAGCCTCAGCCTAAGTCGCAGCACCTGTCACATTCCTGTTGTAGTTGTAGTGAGTTTTCACTGAAAGGACCACAGATTTTTTCCCTGTAAGTTCTATTAACACACGGCCAATTAGGACTGTAGGAAAAGAGCTATCCAATTAGTCCCACGCCCCTGCTCTTTCCCCATAGTCCTGCAGATTTTCCCTTTTCAATTTCCAGACTATTTTGTTAATTCATAAAAATTTTCTCCACACTAGACATCATTGCCTCCTGTCATAAAGATAGGCAACTGAACTACTTCCGGGCTTGGTCTTCGAAAATTTTAATTAAGGGGGCGAAATTGGGTGCCTTTGCGCCTCCCGGTAACGCCCCCGGGGAGCGGTAACAGGGCCCAAATGGCTTTGTGACAGGGCGCGGCACTGACATCGACTCCTGCCATATTCGGCGGGAGTTTTGCGGCGGCGCTATGGCGTTGCGCCCCGATCTCCTTCGCCCGGAGATCGTGACGTCATCGCCGTGCGCATCGCCCTGGTAGTGCCCCGGACCCGAAATTCACCTCCGCCCCCTGCAGCAGCGCCAGTCGAAAACACCGACCGCTGCAGGAGGCGTGCATCGGGCGGCCGGCCACTTTGGGGGCGATGATTAAAGGTGAGGTGGCAGAGGTAAGGAAAAAACCCTTATGTTTCTTGTTCTAGTTTTTTTCGCGGGTTCTTGCCCACGATCGATCAGCCCGGCACTCTGCTTGAGTGCCGGGCTGATCGTGCAGGATCGCGGCTGCCTTGGTGGTCCAGGTAGGTACTTTTTAAATTGCAGAGCCTGCGGCGATGGCCCTTCCCTTTAAGGGAGGGAAGGAGCCTTTGATCGCGGCAGTGCTGCACGGCCCAGTGTGCAGCGCTGCTGAAGTCTCCGCCTCACCTGTTGCCGATTGCGCACCGCACAACAATCGCCAGGCAGGATTGTTGCCTCCCAGTCGGGGAACACTTCAGCAGTCAAGGGCATTCAGCCTCGGATCTGCGGGTTAGCGTTCTCCAAGGCGGCCTTCGAGACACACGACAACGCAAAATCATCGAGCAGAAACTGATAGCCAAGTTCCGCACTCATGAGGACGGCCTCAATAGGGATATCGGGTTCATGTCACACTACAGAACGTGACTTGACATCGTTGTCTGTCTTTCCAGTTTTTAAAAAACGAACACAAAAAAAACAAACACAAAAAAACACTGCAGACAGCAGGTTTTGACACGTTGGACCCCCTGGGACACATCTCATTGTCTTGGCTGTGCTCTTGGTGTGTCTTTGATGTAAGGAAAAATTGTATCTCTGCAGTTTCTGTGTTTATATTCTGTGAACTTTTGTAGATTCACTCATTGTAACTTTACCTGAAGAAGGGGCGATAGCTCCGAAAGCTTGTAATTTTAAATAAATCTGTTGGACTATAACCTGGTGTTGTGCGACTTCTCATTTTTGTCCACCCCAGTCCAACGCCGGCATCTCCGCATCATGACTATATAATTAGAGTAAGACTTCTTTATTTCTGTACTCAAATCCTCTTGTAATGAAGACCAGCATACCATTTGCCTTCCTAATGGCTTGCTGCACCTGCACAATCACTTTCAGTGACTTATGTACAAGGACACCCAGGTCCCTTTGAGCATCTGCATTCCCCAATCTTTCACCATTTAGGAAATACTCTGCCTTTCTGTTTTTTCTACCAAAGTGGATAACTTCACATTTATCCACATTATATTCCATCTGCCATGTTCTCGCCCACTCATTGAGCCTGTCGAGATCCCCTTGAAGCCTCTTCACATCCTCTTCACAACTGACACTGCCACCTAGCTTTGTATCATCAGCAAATTTGGAAATGTTACATTTAGTCCCCTCATCCAAATCATTGATATAGATTGTGAATAGCTGGGGCCCAAGCACCGATCCTTGCAGTACCCCACTAGTCTCAGCCGGTTCCCCTTTGTCTACTCCACTAGTTACATCCTCAAAGAATTCCAAATGGTTTGTCAAACAGGATTTCCCTTTCATAAATCCATGTTGACTCTGCCTAATCTTACTATTAGGGGCGATTTTCTGACATCGGAGGAGGTGGGTTTGGAGGTGGGAAAGGTGGGAAAATCAGATTCAAAGAGGTCGGGATCGGAACCCGCCTCCGCGGGATTTTGCCGGTGCTGGTTTTGGAGGTCGGGAAACGCTCCCGGCTGCAGCTGGCCATTGCGCTATTAAAGATCCTTAAATGCTCATTACGGGCCTCTCTAACCCTATTTTGAGAGGCCCTCGTGAACCACGCCAGGTAATCCTGGCAGGTTGACCCGTGGGTGGCCTCCTCACTGCTGCAGGTCTAACAAGACATCATTTATTGCAGCAAGGATTACTTGCAGGTGCCAGACCTTGGCTTTAAAAGGTCTCTGAGCACTTTTAGAAGGCCTTCCGAAGTCGGAGGTGCTGCAGCTTGACTCCATCAACTGTGGGACCTCCTTGGAAGACCCCCTCCCCCGCTTGCAATGAACGCTTCCCCAAAGGAGGCATCTACAAGCAGCATGGGAACCATTTGTTTTCTTTCTGCATGGACCTCAGATGAGGATGAGGAGGAGGAGGAGGAGGATCTGGAGGAGGAGGAGGTCAGAGTGCCGGTGTATCAACCAGCGGCAGCGGCAGCATGCGAGGGATGAACTTATCATGGCCAGATTTGCATAGGTTGCCCAAGTTGGCACATGTCCTTTGCTCCATCCTAGGACATCATTGACAATGGACATGACTCTCTGGCCTCCTTTCACTCAGGCCACCAACCTGACAATGCAACTGTGGCGGTGCCCACAATGTGGAGCTGTCTAAGGTGAAAGAACAGATGGCATAACGCCAACATTTTGGCTTCAACTCATTTTAATGCTTTACAACAGGGATGGCATTTCATCAATACACAGAAACAGTCTCCCAATCTGCACACAGATCTGGAGGTTATATCCCTTGCCAGCTGTACCCACACAGCCTTGGTTTCTTTGGCAGGCCTCTTCCTCCGAGATGAGTGGAAGAGCACGTCCATGCTAGCTGTCACCCCCTCCAACAACATTTGCAGCGCCTCATCCGAGAGCCTCGGGTAGGCCCTTGCCTTGGAATTGGGCATAGTGGTTTCTCAAAAGATGTTGGAGGTGATGAAGGAGACGCTGAAATGCTGTGGAATGCTCCAAGGCAGCAAGCAGCCCTAAAATCAGGCTGGAAAAGTGCTGTCAACAGAGGCGATTTTCAGTCCCAAAACACTAATTGACCAAGGGCATCCCACACCTCTGAAATCAAGTGGCCAATCATGGGAAAATCGCAAATTTTTGAAACCTATCAGTGGAGGCAGGTTTCAAATCCATCCAAACTGAAACCCACCTCCATCTCGCCTGCAGTGGGAAAATCGCCCCCTTAGTTTCTAAGTGCCCAGTTATTGCATCGTTTATAATAGATTCCAACATTTTCCCAACTACTGATGTGAGGCTAACAGGTCTGTAGTTCCCCGTTTTCTCTCTACCTCCTTTCTTAAATAGCCAAGTACCCATCCGCAAAGTTGGTTTGGCGGACTGAAGAGCAGAGGCACACTAGACTGGCGCAGGATGAAGGAGTCATGGCAACTTCCAGGGTACTTGGCGCTAACATGCAAAATTTCCTTCTTGTGGTTACACACCAGCTGCACGTTGAGGGAGTGGAAGCCCTTGCGGTTGACAAAAATACCTGGATTGTGATGGGGTGCCTTAAGGGCCACATGTGTGCAGTCTACGACACCCTGCACCCTTGGAAAGCCTGCCAGATTAGCAAATCCAACCGCACGCGTGGTTACACTTGCTTGATCCTTGGAGAAGTTGATGTAATTGTGCGCGTTGGCAAGTAGGGCATCGGTTACCTGCGTGATGCTAGTGTGTGCGGCCGCCTGGGAGATGCCGCTGATGTCTGCTGCTGATCCCTAGAATGAGCCTGAAGCAAAAAAGTTGAGTGCGGTGGTGACTTTGACGGCCACTGGTAAGGGGTGTCCACTCGCTCCTCTGGGCTCCAGGTCTTGCTGCAGCATTGCGCAGATGTCACCCACTACCTCTCACAAAAGTCTAAGCCTCCTTTGGCACTGCTACTCAGTCATGTTGAAGTAGTTCATCCCCTGTCTGTAGACCCTGTTTTGGGGGTATCTCCTGCGGCGATGTCCTTCCCAGCGCTGGCGCCTTCTGGCCTGTGCAGCTTCAGGTGGGTGAGCAGCAGGTTGGCGCTCCTGTTGTTGCTCCTGCTGTTGGTGTTGCTGTGGATCAGGGTTCTGGTGCTGCCACGGCTGGTCTTCGTCCGAATCTGAGGTCCAGGAGGAAAGGAAATAAATGGTTCCCATGCTGCAGGTATATACCTCAGTTGAGGAAGCGCTCAGTCAAGGTGGGGAGAGGGATTTCCCAAGAGGTCACAGTGGAGATGGAGCCCAGCTTCAACACTTCCAAAATCAGTAGACCTGCAAAAAGTTCTCCAAGAGCTGAGAAAAGAAAGTTCTGCCACCTGCAAATGATCATTGTGGAAAACGCCGTTTTTATGGTGGACTGCAGCTGTCAGTAAGTCAACTACTTGTGAACCCGACAGGATTAGCTGGCATGTTCCAGGGGAGATGTGCAGCACGTGGGAAATGTGGTAAACTCTGAAAGGCCTCTCAAAATGGCATTATAGAGGTACTTAAGTGCTAGTTAAGTGCCTTAAGGGCCTATCCCGCTGCTTGGAGGCGGGACCGAAACGGAGTCTGCAAGCCCGCATTCGGGAAAGTTGCGCAGAGGTGGGTTGGAGGCGGGATTGGAGCCGGACGCCATTTTGTGCAACTTTCCCACCTGACCCGCAGTCAAACCCGCCTCCTCGGGCCTGGCAAAATCCAGCCCCAATGTGTGCGAAATTCTGTACTGTACTATAGCAGAACATGAAAGGCTCAAATGCCCAAATGTTTGAAAACTGGGCCCTATGGATATACTTTTTCAAACAGGATCTCAAGCACTTCTTTAAATCAATTTGAAGACCTGTGTAGCTCTGTCAACTCTTAAGTGCTAATGCCTGGGTGTGCATCATCACTTTTGATATTTCTGCACATAGAAAGCATCTGTTCTTCATGCTGGGAAATTGCTGATCATTCCTTCAGGATAAATTTAATATTTTATAGGAATAAATACTGGAAGTACATTTACTCAAAATAACTTCACATGTGGCTCCAGGGGGCACCGCTACAGTCCAAACTAGTAACAATATGGACACATTTAGAAAGAAAGAACTTATATTTATTTTTTGCACAGCCAATGAATTACTTTTGAAGTGTACTCACTGTTGATTAGTACACAGCAAGGTCCCACAAACAGCAACAGGTAAATGGCCAATTAATCTGGTCTTTTTGTTGGTGTTGGTTGAGCAGCAAATAGTTAGCCAGGACACCAGGGAACTGCCCTGCTCTTTTCTTCACATTAACACCATTGGATCTTTTACATCCATCTGAACAAGGCAGATGGGCCTCAGTCTCATCCAGAATGTGATGTGCTCCAGTGCCTGAAGTATAAGTTTGAACCCACAACCTTCTAACTCAGAGGCACAAGTGCTACCACTGACACATAGGCTACCGTCTTCATATAAAGAGGTTGACAAAATGTTTTCATTTGTTTAAAACATATAGCACACTTAAATATATTGCATTAAAACACATTACTCTGAATTTTGTGAGGACTATCACAATGCAGCCAGATATCCCTGGAAGAGCTAGAACAATGTGTGACGTCCCTGTGATTGCTAACGCCTGTCCACTCTCAGGCACTTGCTGAATCCTTTGAAGAGCCTGGCTGGAGTGGGAGTACTCACAACCAACTTGAGCAGAAAACACCTTAGACCCTTCTGCAGCTACATCATCGCTGCTGGGCACAGGCTATATGACAGCACTTACAGCCTTTCCCTCCACTTAATAGCACTGAAAGACCATAGGAAGGGGGAAAGTACCATTTCATTATTTATGTGCAAATAGGAAATTCAAGTGATGTATTTCTTGCACCCATGCTTCTGTTTAGTGACTGTATCAGGTGGGCTCAATCTACTCCTTAACCTTAAACAGTGCCAAAATACTCCCAAAGGTAAGAATAACTGTGATGATAGGTGGAGGTGAGGTGCTGTGGGCTCTTGGGATGATCATCACCTTGAACCTCTAGGTTCAAGGGCCACAGATGTCCTTGCAACAGCTGGAGACATATACAACTCCTGACTGCCCTAGCTCTAATTTCAAGTTTGTTCTGGATTCTCCCACCAGAGGAAATAGTGTTTGCGCTGCTTTCCCGGGTTTCTGCAGCTCCTCCACCAAAGTCACGTGGACGAATGCTTATAATACCCCACTGCAAATGTGTCCGGCACCTCGTATTGGATACAAGCCTGCTGTGAAAAGGGAGGCTCCGAGGGCTCAAAGGGAGTATGGAAAAAAGGTCGCAGATAAATAAAAGGAAATAGTAAAGACTTTGGTAAGAATTTTAAAAGTGAAGGAACAATTAACGAGAGGGCAGTGTCGCTCAGGAATGAAAGGAGAAGTGTAACTGTGGAGGTGAAGATATTAAAGAAATATTTAGCATCAGCTTTTATGGTGGAAGTGAGGATGTGCTGGAGGAGAATTTGGAACAATTTGTTCAAGGTAACTCTAGGAAAGGAATTGGATATGAAATAAATCAGAAGAAGTCAAGGTAGATATGTCACTGGGTCCTAATAGCTTGTACCTTAAGCTGCTGAAGGAAGTCAGAGAGAAATAGCAGAGGCTTCAATCACAATTTTTAAGTCCTGCTTAATTTTATGAATTATATCATGGAACTGGAGGGTGTTAAAAAGAGCCACCCTTCTCTGCTGCACTTCCTGCAGCAGGAACTCCGGGGCTTCATCACCAAAAGGTGCAGCTTTCTTCACAGTGCTGATTGCAGACATTTTTCCCGAGAGCAAATAGTGGTTTGGTGTGAAAAAAATGTCTCCCCATTAAAGGTGACTATCATCCCTTTAACTGCTGCTGGATGGCCAAATTTTGCAGCTGGCAGCCAATCGGCTTGCTGGCCTCACCACATGTGAACATTCTTCAAGCACAAGAGCAGCGGCAAATAAAGGGCAAGCCTCACAGCTCAAAAATCAGTGCTTCCCACCACACATTACTGGTATGGGTGTGTCTGTGCCATGGCATTACCAGGCCCAGGATCATAACATTGGGGCTATTGTCTTCTCATTTGTCGTCTATCACCATGACATTATGAATGATACGTAGGCTTACTGGCTCTTTCCTCAGCAAAACAAAACAGGTTTGGCAACAACTTTTTCACAAAAGCAATGCAGCCATGAAAATTCTTGGCCCACTTACCAGTGTATTTGTGGTGGAGTGGACAACAATGACCTCTGCTCCTGACCCCACTGGCGGGACCCCTGTGAACTGCAAGCAAGCAAGTGGATCATCCCCCTTTATAGAAGGGCCATTTGAAACAGTGGCATAATGGGCTTCTGGAGTCTTTTAGTCTATGACCCCAGTCGGCTCAGTGACCTGTACGTTTGGTTCATCCTGGTATTGCTGGATGGAAGGCCGAGGGAATTATTCGCCTGAGAAATTCTTCCCCTTGGTCCTTTTTCCTCCAACACCAGGGGTCATGATTGGGGTAAACAGAAGTTCTAACTGCCCCAGTACCTATGCAAATTGGGTGGCATGATTCTTCTGAGCGGAGACCTGTTTTTTCTGGTCCCACCTGAATTTGTGAGTTCCCTGAGTCTCTTAGGCCCGACATCTGCCCCAGATCGGCCAGCGTGCTGAAGGATTTTCACGCCCTGCACCTTTAACTCTCTCCTATCTATCTATTAGTTGTTGGGGAAGTGGACAATTCTCCAGGGTAGAAATTATTGTTGTCGATGTTATTGTATAAATGCTTAATGTTCACACATAAAATTCCTCTCTCTGCTACTTTATTGGAGGCATTAACCCATTTAAAATGCATGAGTTAGTGCCTCCATTAAAATAGAGGGGAATTTGGGATGAGTGCTTTAAGTGTTCCCTCCAATAACATCTGCGACAGTAATTTCTACCTTTCTTTGATCTAATGCTCTTAAAAGCAGCTTTAGATCTTTGTCACGCGAACAGGTTTACGATCATAACAGAACAAGGCTGTGATTTGCACAGATTTTATCCAGTTTTTAAAGTGTGTCCTATTACTTCTCACAGTAAATTAGCCGTCCACATCAAGGGAATGTTTCCTTCGAATTTTCTATCTAGCATACTCACACTCCTTTTAAAGGTGATAGAATTGTATGTTTTTGTGTACTTTTTTTAACTTGTCTTAAATCTGCAGATTTCAATGCTTTTTGGAAGATCTCTCAGACTAACAAACTTGTAAAAAAACCTGAATTTTGTTGCATTGCAATAAATATCACAAAGTTACAGAAAATTACAAATCATTAAAAACCAGCCCAACATTCCTAACATTATTTTTAGTAAATGGGGGAGAAAACAATTATCATGCCTAATCAGGAGAATTGAGATACAATTTTACTTCAGCTATAGTGAAATAAATAACTAGAGACGACGGGACCTTTCATGAAAAAAGTGTTGGACTAATTTAAAAAAAAAAATCACACTCAGATATTCAGCATCTAATTACTACAAAACAGAGAATTACATTTTCACAAGGTTATGGCCGGAATTTAGTTAGAACAAAAGCATGAAATTGAAAATGAATAATATATGAGCCTCCATTTTCAGGCTTAGTTTTATTTCCATGTTGCAACAAGATAGGGCACTGGGTTCATTGCTTATTTCAAGTCTGTAAATGCAAGTGAGGCTATCAGACCCATTAAATCCATCTTATTTAGAGGCAAGTTGTGATTATCATCAAGCTCAGTCTTTACTTAAGAAATTTATGTAAAGCACACATTACAAAATAACATGAAATTGAAGTAAACCGTGGGTAGCCTTGCATATTGAAATCACACATCATTCACCCTAACATTTTTATATGTAAACAAAATGAAGAAATTGTTTAATCAGAATTAAAATTAACGCAATTAAAAACATTTAATAACTAAACCATATGAAATTTGAATTAAAATTAGAATTCAAATTGCAAATGGTTTATTTTGTAAAGATTTTAATTTACGTTCAGTTTAATCAATGTGTTTATTTAATTCTACTGTCTGTTTTTGATCTAGTTAATAAATCGAGTAGTAAAGCATGCTACATAGCTAGGCCTCTGACCTATAAGAGCCTCCTTGGGAATGGGTATAAATTAGTTGCCAGTTGTTTTAACTTGTAACCAGTAGGGATAAGTAGGGATGATTCTGGATTCAGGTCCATTCCATATCTTGTAAGCTATGCTCCCTCTAATTTTTTTTGGGCCATGCGACCCCTTAAAGGGGCCACACGGCCCATTCAAAGATCCATGCATGCGCGGTTTTTGCATTTAAAAGCCGGTAAGCCGGCTGCATGGGAGCGTAAAGGGAACATTGTTTGTAAATTCAGACTTCTTCACCTGGAATTTCCATGGAGTTTCCCCCAATCTTCTGCCCTAATTCCTGCAGAAACCTTGGAGAAAGGGTGTAACCAGTTGCTTACATTGTTTCTGCAGGGTTTCCACCAATCTTCTGTCAAATTTACAGCGGGGATTGGGAGAATTCCATGGAAGTTCTACTCCCTTGAATCTCAAGTTTAGGAACAACAACATGCAATCAGCAATTCCCACCCTACAGCTGATGGATCTTTGGGATCAAGTTTCATTAGTGTTGGGAAGTAATATTTTTATTCATTAAATCAGTCTGAGGCATTAACAGAGGGATTGACTATGGGTAGAAGCATAGCTGTAGAATACACTCAAGAAAAATTGTGTCACTATATGGTAGGCAGTAGTGGATGTGGCAGTTGAATTAGTGAGCCAAAGATGGCTGGTCCATTATGAACGACACTCTGGTGTATTGCAGACCTGTCTGGCTTAGGAGTCTGCCACACAGAAAGAAAGAATGACTTGCATTTATATAGCGCCTTTCACGACCACCATGAAGGGATAATTACAAGTCCTAGCCCTTTCGGACTACCCCAGATCAGGCATATTCCCCAGACGTTCACCTTCAACTAAAGTTAGAGATAGCCGAATCCCATAAGACGCTAAATTGGGTCTAAAGGTCAGACTACCTCTCCCTAAAGGAAAGAAACGGTCTGAAGATGTTACTGTCCTCTGGATAGCACTTTTAATAAGTTTAACTAGACTGTAACCTTCCGGATATTATGAGGGTCCGGAATACCCCCCAGAATTCTGCAACTCCTTACTGAAGAGTGTACAGAAATTGAGTTCGCGAGTTTATACAGAAATACTCTGTGAGACAATTCTAAAAATATATAGATTTATTAAAGAACCGACATTTAGTTAACATTTAGTTATGGCAATCGCAACTTTAACCGTTCAAAATACAAATAGCTTACATTTCTTATCAGAGATCCTTATTCTCAAATCTTAACTTCGTTACATTTCCACACTTCTACTTATTTCTTAATCCAGAATATCCACCAAAATCAAATACCTTGATTACCTGAGACTCAAAGATAAAAACTTACAGAGCGTGCCTGTGAAGTTGAGAAACGCTTGCCTTCCCAGCGACTTCTGACTTTCCATTTGAAAAGCTCTTATTTTTATATCTTTTTTGGTGGTTTATCCTTTGAAGTTTTCCTGCTGATGTAAGCTAATTGTCTCAAGTCATTCTTTGCTGACTTTCTTCTATTCTTTACCGTCATTTCAGCTGTTAGCTTTTAGACTTGTCTCCTGTTTAGGTGTTTCAAAAACCATCATAATATGGTTATTATTGATTTATCTATTTGATGCTATTCTTAGGAAGTCTTTCTATTGAATTTCTAATATCACTTTACTACTTGTAAGCCAGGTGTCGTGTCTCCTAACTATTCCATTTTCAATACAAACACAATGTAATTGCTTGGTGTCATCTATTGATATTATATTTTCAAAGCCTTCCTATAGGTATATTTTACAACTTGTAAATTGAAAACACTTCTCTTAGGATGTTTACTTGTTTTCTTGCTATCTCAATTGGTTGCATATTTAATTGTGTTTCCTGTTTCTAAGTTTAACATAAAACTATTTTACGGCAGGTATTTCTGTTACTTGATGTCATTTTTTCAAAGGCACTTGTTTTTTTTAATGTTCTGTGCTCCTGTTCGACGTGTTAAATTTCGACACTTTACTTGGGTCATTCCTATTGTTTTGGTTCCAAACTCTAGACATTCTGGAAGCGCCAATGGTTTGCTTCAATAGGGGCTTTGTCTCTGTCAATATCCCATTCCCATTTCAAAGCTTGTTTTCACAGCTTTGTGTTAACAACTGATCTTATCTCATAAGCCTGTATTTCTGTTTTACGGCCTGTATTGCCGAGGCTTTCAGATTTTTAACCCCAGTTTGTCATGTTTTAATATTATCAAATCTGTTTATAGGATGATGTATTTCTTGGAATATGGCTATTTCCTTCACAACCGGACGTCTCAAAGTGCTTTACAGTCACTGAAGTACTTTTGAAGTGGAGTCACTGTTGTAATGTGGGAAGCGCAGGCAGCCAGTTTGCGCACAGCAAGATCCCACAAACAGCAATGTGATAATGATCAGATAATCTGTTTTTGTTATGTTGGTTGAGGGATAAATATTGTCCAGGACACCAGGGATAACTCCCCTACTCTTCTTCGAAATAGTGCCATGGGATCTTTTACATCCACCTGAGAGAGCAGATGGGGCCTCGGTTTAATGTCTCATCTGAAAGACGGCACCTCCGACAGTGCAGTACTCCCTCAGCACTGCACTGGAGTGTCAGCCTAGTTTTATGTGCTCAACAGGGTTGCTTTGGTTCTGAACTTCCATAGCAGGCATGTCATCTTGGAGTCAGCTCGGCCCCAACGGGACTCCACCCAGAACCATAACATATATGCCATCTGGCCCAGGGGTTTATTATTCTGATATCTCTTTATTTTGCTACATTTGTATTCAAAATTTACTCGAATATTGGGTGTGGTACAAAAATTGGATAGTTATGGAGTAATTGTATGAGTCTGCACTTCAGCCAGGGAGCCTCGCCCCCGACGGTACTTATCAGAAATTCAGGCATGCTGTGCACAATTCTCTGACCATTAATGCTCAGAAAATGCACATTCATGTGCAGTGCTGCTAGCAGGCGAGGCTCTTAGTGACAGCACAGACTCATGCAATTACTTCATTCATCTTATCCTCTTTAATAAATACTTCTAGAAAACATTCACTTAATATTTGAACTGTGCCATTTTCTTTTCCAGTTTCAGTGGCACCGTTACCTTTTAGATTTCTAACCCCCTCAAATTACTGTTTTACTGTTGTGATACTGAAAGAATGTTCCAGTTTTGTGCCCAACCTCTTTTGCTATTCTCACCCCTTGGGCTCTTCTTGAATCATTCACTACAATCTCGTTTTATCCGTGTTCCTGTACTTCTCCCAGAGTCCATCATTTCCTTTTCCTTCTAATCATAGAATGTTACAGCACAGAAACAGGCCATGTGACCCATCAATTCTGCACCAGTGTTTTGCTCCACAGGAGCCACCGAGTCTAATCACACTCTAATGCTCGCGTCCCATAGCTTTTAATATTCCTCTTCTTCGATCTAATTTTCTTTAAAAAATAATTTATGGACCCTGGTTCTCCCTTCTTGTTTATTTTTCTTTCTTATTTCCATTTAAATACCTTATTCATTCATTTTGAGGACTGCCATTTAGTTTTCATTTATTTTTCATTGTTATATACTTTTCTTGTACATTCAAAATTATTTTACTCATGAGAAGAGAGATTAGGAGACATTTCTTTAGGTGGAGTTGTTGGAATTTAGAAAGCTTTGCCACAGGCATGGTTGAGACAGAGACCATTACATCTTTTAAGGGAAAGGTGCATAAATATTTGAAGCAGATTCAGGATTGTAGGGAAAGAGCAGAACAGAGAGATGAGCTGTAGCAAAGAACTGACATAGACATGATGGGCCAAAGGGTCTCTTTTTGTGCAGTAGAATTCTATGGTTCTTTATTGTTCCGTTTTTCCTTAACTGAGGTTTCTTTCAGTAATACGTCCCATGTAATTTGTTTTAATTTTCTCCCATTTATTTGTAGTTTGTCTTTTGAAGTCATATTTTTTTATCATGGTCCTTACTGGTGCTGATTGCTGGATAATCTATTTCATCATATTGTAGCCATTAGCTTTCAAAAGCTCCACCTATTCTATATTATAAATGCCATCTTGATGATTCATAAGATGTAGAAGTAAATTACTTCACTAGGGTCCATAACACATTGGGATATAAATTAATCTATGAAATGAACACAAGATATAAGGCCTAGAAATTTGTTTGTCCCTGAAAATAGGCGTGGCGATTGCATTACGCTAACAATCCGTGCCCATTTGGAGGACTGCAGGCAACACGTCGAACTTTGTGCTGCCTGCTCATTTCCATGATTATGGCTCAATGCTGAATATGCTGCTGAGTGGCTGAATGCTCAGCAGGGGGCCCAAATTCGTGTGAGGTTAGGACCAATTAAAGTTAGCCTGCACTACTTAAAGGCAGTCTGCACCTCTTAAAGGGGAGGTGCATTCTGCCTGCAGCAGATCATTCAACTGGCTAGGGAAGGCAGTGGAAAAATCAATTAATGATGACACAACAGGGGAGAGAGCATGCACCAAGACTCTCCGATGCAGCACTGGAGGTCTTGGTGCAGGAGGTCAATAGGAGAGAGAGGTCCTCTTTCCACAGGGGGCCAGGAGGCCCTCCAGGCAACAAACCCAAGTATAATGGGAGTAGATAGCCACTTGGAGAATGCCAGCGGTGTGGCCCCGAGGATGTGGACGCAGTGCAGAAAGAAGTTTAATGACCTCACATGAGTCAAGGTCAGCAAATTCTTCTTCAAATGGAGAGAGACTATAGAATGCTGCGGTACAGAGGGATTTGGGTGTCCTCGTACATGAAACACAAAAAGTTAGCATGCAGGAACAGCAAGTAAGTAGGAAGGCAAATGGAATATTGGCCTTTATTGCAAGGGGGATGGAGTATAAAAGTAGGGAAGTCTTGCTACAACTGTACAGGGCATTGGTGAGACCAAACCTGGAGCATTGCGTATAGTTTTGGGGGGGAAAATTCGGTTGGTTTGCGCCTCCTGTTAGCGCCTTAAGAGGGCGCTAATAGGGAGCAAAGCAACTAGCACCCGGGTGTGGCGATGTTTGTGCCACTCGCAAAATTGACCAGATATTTTGTGGCAGTGCTAAACACTACCACCACGATCTCCTGCGCCTGCAGATCGCGACGTCAGTCGAGCATGCAACGCCCCGGTAGCGCCCTGGACCAGATATTGAGTGGCGCCCCCTGCCTTACCGCCTGCCGCTAGCAACGACAGGTTGAGGGGAGCGTTTTGCAGTCTGGAAGGGACTGGGGGAGCGCTATTTAAAGGCAACTAGTTCCTGCCTGTTTATTCGGCGACATTTTTGCACCAAGCATTCAGAGTGAGAGAGAGAGACTTCTGGGGTTACTCAAAGCTGTGCTGAGGAGTTTTGGGTACTGAGCAGCACTTTGCAGGTTCATTGTGATTTGATCTTCCTTGCATCAATTTAGAAGAGACTATGGGAGCTGCACTCTGACATCTTTCCCTGGGCCTCTCCATTGTTCTTTCCAGCAGATTTGATGTACAGGTCTCTCCAGGCCGAGATTCAAGGCTGCAATGAGCAGGGTGTGGATGGAGAGCAAGATCAACCCTCCCCTTTAAGAACTGGCCAGCGCCACTGTGTCTGTGTTCTATTGCTGACTGACATCTCGTGAGCTTCGCCAGCGCTCTGAGATAGCGCCTCGCTCCTCGGCGTTAGCACCTTAAGAGAGGTGTGTAGCGCCTGTTTTAGCGCTCCAATCACCTCCAGGGGCGATAGAAGCCAAGTTTGCAATCGGAGGCGATAATTAGCGCCAGGCGCTAAACATAGCGCCCGGCCGATAATTGCGCCCCAAATGGGGCGATACTGAATTTCTCCCCCTTGGAAAAATTCGGTTGGTTTGCACCTCCCGTTAGCGCCTTAAGAGGGCGCTAATGGGGCGCAAAGCAACTAGCGCCCGGGTGCGGCGATGTCTGCGCTGCTCGCGAAATTGACCAGACATTTTGCGGCGGCACTAAACACTACCGCCCGATCTCCTGCGCCTGCAGATCGTGACGTCAGTCGAGTGTGCAACGTCCTTGTCGCGTCCTGGACCGGATATTGAGTGGCGCCGCCCTCCTTTCCGCCTGGTGCAAGCAACGACAGGGGGACTGGAACATTTCCCAGTTGGTGAGAGGCTGGGGGGGCGCTATATAAAGGCAGCCTCTTCCTGGCTTTTTATGTGGTAGACATTTTTGCACCACTCATTCTGACAGAGAGAGAGATTCTGAGAGAGACTTTTGCATAGAGTCAACGCTGTGTGAAGTAGTTTTGGCTACTGAGCATCACTTTGCAGGTACCATTGGATTTGACCTTCATTACTTCGATTACCAAGAGACTTTGGGGGCTGCACTGATTCGGGGCGTCGTCCTGCGCCTGCAGAATCAGAGGCAACAGAGACGCAGAGAGAGAGTGGCAATCATGGCCAGACGGAGAGGGCCAACAGGCCTCTGTACAGGAGACCTTACCCTCCCAGGGTATTTCGGCAACAATTCTCCTACATTAATTTGTCTGAGGAGCAATGTTTGTGCAGGCTCCGCTTCAGCAAGGAGGTGGTCACTGAGCTCTGCCACCTGCTGCAGCCAGATCTACAGCCTCTACTGAGGACCAGGACGTCTCTGTCAGTGGCAGTGAAGGTCACAGTGGCTCTGAACTTTTATGCCGCCGGCTCCTTTCAAGCAGCTACTGGGGACATCGCCAATATCTCCCAGTTCGCGGTCATTGCTGTATCTGTCAGGTCACAAATGCCCTTTATAAAAGGAGACGCCAGTACATCTCTTTCCCGATGACCCGGGCCAAACAGCATGAACGCGCATTGGGCTTTGCGAGGATAGCGGGCTTCCCCATGATGCAGGGCGCCATTGACTGCACGCATGTGGTATTGCGGGCACCGGATGAGAATGCAGAGGTTTTCCAAAACCGCAAGGGGTGCCACTCCTTAAACGTCCATTTGGTCTGTGACCACAGACAGCTGATACTCACTGTCAATGCCCGCTATCCTGGCAGCAGCCACGATGCTTTCATCCTGCGCCAGACTGCTGTGCCAGAACTTTTCCAGGCACCACATCAGCCAAGTGGTTTGCTCCTCGGGGACAAGGGTTATCCACTGTGTACCTGGCTGATGACACTGCTCCGTAACCCCAACACCCCTGCTGAGCTGCGGTACAACGAGAGCCATCTCGCCACCAGGAACATCGTTGAGCAGACGATTGGCGTGCTCAAGCAACGGTACCGCTGTCTGGACCACTCAGGAGGAGCCCTGCAGTACTCGCCTGAGCGAGTCTCCCTCTTCATAGTTGTGTGCTGCATGCTGCATAACCTGGCAATCCATAGGACCCAGCCAATGCCACCAGGCCTTGGAGCACCACCGGAGGAGGAGGAGGAAGAGGAGGAGGAAGAGGAGGAGGATGATCAGCAGCAGCACCAAGGCGGGAGGGAGGCCCACAATGTTGAAACTGCAAGGGCTGTCTGTCAACGGCTGATAACAAGCCGCTTCTAGGCCCCTACTGAGGAAATGGCTTCTGGCATGGAGAACAACATGAATGAAAGCAACCTGCAACTCCTAAGCCGGCCAAGGCAGCAATGATTCCAAAGGCTAAACCTGTACATTTTGAACACAAAAACTTTTTTATTTTAGAAACTCTGTGTGTGTCATTTCTTCATGACAAACTAATAGAAACAAACAAAAAAATCATTCATTAACATAACTGGTTCTCACAACCTGGAGATAATGGCCAAAACACTAAACAAAAGTTTGAACACGTACCTCGGCCTTTAATAAAAAATTGACAAACATTTCGTCACACTTCCTACTTTTTGCCCTTTGAGGGTGATCTCCTTCCCTTGCGCACTTTCCCCCTTCCCACCCTACTGCTCCTCCATAATGGGGCCCCAGTGTCTGCAGCAAGGCTGGTGGAAGGCTGCTGATTCTCAGAAACTGAGACTACAGATGCTCTTGAAGGACGGCCTCGACCAGCTCTGGGCCTGGAGGGCCCGGCTGCAGACTGCACCAACTCTGCATGGGCGGCAGCAGTCTGTCCTACAGGCAGTGGCAAGTGCAGTGGAGAAGTGACAGTGGTGGCAGCAGGAATGCTGTCATCTTGAATGAGGACAGCAACTCCCTGCTCGACCGACACACTGGCACTCCCACGGGGCAGCACATCAGCATCCGGAGCAATCTGCTAGAGCACAGATTGCTGGCCTGCTGCAGTACGGTGAGAGCCCCGGGGAAATGTGTCCGAACCAGCGACAATGGCAGCAGTCAGTGCTTGCGTGGCCTCAATCTGAGTCTGCATGAGAGCAGTCGGAGATGGGATCACGGCAGCCAGTGGCTGAATTGCAGCACTAAGCATTAGCGTGGCATCCGCCTGTGCTACAGCAAAGTGCTTCACACTCCTTGCCAGTACATCAATGCATTCGGGCACCCTTCCCACTGCACCCATGAGCTGAGTGTGCATGTCCACTGCCTGGGTGTTCATTTCAGCGATGAGCCGCTCCTCCTCTGCGTCCAGTGCAGCAGGACTCCCTGGCCTACTCTCCCTCTGGGGAGAAGGCCCCCGAGCTTCCCTAGCCACATCGCATTGCTGCAGCCCACCGGGTCCCGGAGCTTCACCCTCATCAGACCCTTCCCCCCTGCTCCCCTCCAGGGAAGACATGTTCCCAGTGTGGGCATAGGCTTCCTCGGGAGAGGATAGCGCTGATGCTCCGGCTTCCTCTTCCTCCTCGCCTGCAGCTTCACTCCCACTGGCAGCTTCAGGGCCCGTCTCCTCAGCTGGTGAATCACTATCTGAAAGCAGGGAGGTACAAGAGTGGCTTTAGCGTGAGGACAGGGTGGCAGTAAGGGAGGAATAAGTGCAGCGAGTTAGCAAGTTGGATTGAAAGTGTCAAAGGCTGGTGTTGTGAGGGACAAGTGGAAGGACAGAGGACAAAAAGGTGATGACCTTACCATTGCTGTCCAGAACGGGGTCGGCGTCTCCAGTGGCGACGGGACCGATCACCCGGCTTGCCACAATCCTGTGGACGCGCTCCTCAAGATCGCTGAGGGGTTGCAGCTGAGGCCGCCCTCCACCTGTCCGTTGCTGCTGTCTCCGATTATGCGCCAGCTTGGCCTGTAAGAAAAAGGACAGCATCTGAGTAAATATACAGCCATGGTCTTGCCTGATGTGCCTCCCATAGGTGAATAGCCCTTACTGTATACAGCCATGGTCTTGCCTGATGTGCCTCCCATAGTTGAATAGCCCTTACTGTATGCAAAGTATGGAATGTGCATGTGTGTTTCATGAGAGGGCCGCAGGTGTTGGATGAGTGTTGGGCATTGGGGTTTTAAGACCCTCTGGCCATAGAGTGAGGTTGAAATGGAGGGATGGAGAGGTATTGAAAAAAAGTCACTCACCCTGACGACCCGAGTGAGGTCTTTGAACTTTTTGCGACATTGAGTATAGATCCTGGGCACCATGCTCCTGGAGGAGACGTGCTGAGCCATCTCCTCCATACTCTTCTGTAGTCGCACGGCAAAGGCCTCCTGTCACTCTCAGGGTAGAGTATAGATCTTCTGCGCTCCACTGCGCCAACCACAGCCTCCAAGGCCCGCTCGCTGAAGCGCTGAGCTCGTTCTCTCACCCTCTCCATAGTCCTTGGCTGGAAAACGTAGTCACAGGTCTCTCCAGGCCGAGATTCAAGGCTCCAATGAGCAGGGTGTGGCTGGAGAGCAAGATCGACCCTCCCCTTTAAGAACTGGCCAGCGCCAGTGTGTCTGTGTTCCATCGCTAACTGACATCACCTGCGCTGTGCCCGTGCTCTGAGTTAGCGCCT
Organism: Squalus acanthias; assembly: GCA_030390025.1. Taxonomy (NCBI): domain Eukaryota; kingdom Metazoa; phylum Chordata; class Chondrichthyes; order Squaliformes; family Squalidae; genus Squalus; species Squalus acanthias. The sequence goes on along the minus strand of CM059426.1, from coordinate 105,800,883 downwards.
CGCTCCTTGGCCTTTGCGCCTTAAGACAGGTTTGCAGTGCCTGAGTTAGCGCTCCAATCACCTCCGGGGTGATAAAAGCCAAGTTTGCAGTCGGAGGCGATAATTAGCGCCAGGCACTAAACTTTGCGTCCGGCCAATAATCGCGCCCCAAACGGGGCGATACTGAATTTCTCCCCCATAAGATTCTGAGAGGGCTTGACAGGGTAGATGCAGGGAGGATGTTTACCCTCATGGGGGAATCTAGAACTAGGGGGCATAGTTTCAGAATAAGGGTTCGCCCATTTAAAATGGAGATGAGGAGGAATTTCTTCTCTCAGAGGGTGATGAATCTTTGGAATTCTCTACCCCAGAGAGCTGTGGAGGCTGAGTCATTGACCCAGAAATTAGACTTCGATGGTTGCCGCGGGGGTAAGGATCCCCCGCGATCTTACCTACCGCGCCTGCCTTTATGTTTCGGGCCCACACAAACTTCGGGTCCTGGGCCTCTCCCTGGTGCCGGCGCGCAGTGTGTGCGTGTCCCAGAGGCGCAGTTAGTTCGATGCGACCTCTGGGATCAGGTGGGCCATGGAGAGCCAATGGCAGCACACCATCTTTCATTCATAGATTTGACAGGAAGAGCTGTCAAAACTATGAATACAAATTGCCCCCAAAAGAACAGCTAAACCTCAAATAAATTTAAAAAAAAACCCATCACATTAATAAAATAACTATAGTTAAATAAATTAACCACTTTAAACAAAAATTTAGATTTTTGAAATTTTTGAAATTCTTTTTAAAAGTTATAAAAATAAACTTACCTTTCTTTAAAGTCTCTAAACAAGATAAACCTGTTGAAAAAAAATTAAAATAATACTTAATTAACTACTTACCTTGTTAAAAGGGGGTCTTACGCCTCCTTTCTTCATGTGTAAAATCTTCAATACTTACCCTCGCGTTGAAACCTGAAAAAAAACCTAAGTGCGCTGTGTGCGCACAGCCTGTAGTGCGCACGCGGTTCACGTAGGAACCGCCCCCTTAGCAATATCGGAAGTGCCGGTTTCCCGCGCATGCGCAGTGCATGCAGGAAACCGGCACTTCGGGACCGAATACGCGAGAGTACACAGTGCGTACTCTCCTGTATTCAGCCGAAGTTTTGGGCCATTGAATATATTCAAGGTGGAGATAGACAGATTTTTGAAAAACAGGGGAATCAATGTTTATGGGGAGCGGGCAGGAAAGTGGAGTTGAGGCCAAGATCAGATCAGCCATGATCTTACTGAATGGCGGAGCAGGCTCGAGGGGCCGAATGGCCTACTCCTGCTCCTATTTCTTATGTTCTTATCTTATGTTCTTATGTTCAAATGCCATATTCCAAACTGCACCACTAGCCTCACTTGCTGCTCAATTCACCACACCCCCATCACTCACCTACCAACAATCTCTACCAAACACGACTCATACCTCACATTCACATGCTTCACCTGACCCTCACACACTTACCACTGCTGCAAGCCTCATACCAAAATCTCACAGCTTGCACACACTGTCAGCTATTCAACTGTGACAGGCACATCACCCAAACACACTGCACCGCACTCACTGACACACTTCCCTTTCTCTTGCAGGAAAAGGTGGCACATAACTGGCACCAGCAGAACCTAACCAGCAGGGGACAGGCTCACCTGCATGACCTCAGCCCACATGGACGAGACTATGCTGGCCATTTTTGGGAGGGGCATGGCTGAGCCCGTGTCCATTGGCGGGGCTGAAATAGTACAAGATGCTGGTATCCTCATACGTTATCTTCCTTCTCACATCCCACTTTCTCCTCATCCCACAATCTCTCTGATTTACAAGCTGCACATGGAGTAAGCCTGCAGCTCTTGCTTTCCCCATCTACCCTCTCCACAACCCTACCTTGTGCCTTTCTCATTTCAGAGAGCCAAGAAATCCAACCTGCCCAGCCAGTGGTTGTAGAAGAAGAGGGAGAGGAGAGTGATGAAGAAGAAGAAACACCGTCACTCGATTTAACAGTCGCAGCTACCAGCTCAGATACTGGCACTGCGCGGAGTTTAGAGGATAGCTTAGAGGTGGGATCTGCATGTGGTGAGTCACCGGGCATGAGTGGGCTGCAGCCAGGGCAGGGGGAAGGGGTAGCAAAGATACCAACTCCCCGGAGGGCGAGGTCGCACATGTGTTCTGCTGCAGAGGACTCAGATGAGGACTTCGATAGGGGCGGCCTACAGAAGAAGACTGATGGGTATGCACAATGAAATTCTTGGTGCATTGGTAGGCCTGCCAGAAAGCCTGAGTACAATGTCAAGGAGCATGGAGGAGTCCGGCACCAACCTTGCACAGGGCTTTGCACAGAGCTTGGAGCCCATTCTTTCCAGCATTGAAGGGCTGGGCAGATCTATTAGCGCACTTGTGGACCTAACAATCATTCAGTGCCTGAAGTCTCAGCTTCCATTGCAGCACAAGCACAAGCCAGCCTAAGTCTGAGTGCTGCAGTGGAAGCTCAGCTTTCTGCCACACAAGCTCAGACTGCTGCCATCATGGCTGCATTTACCAGTGTGGAAAGGGGCTTGCAGGGTGTCACAGTATTCTTCAAGGCCATCTGTCTTCCAATAGATGGCTAGAAATGCTGAAGCACCGCCCGGGTGAGTGGCAGTGGCTCCGTGGCGCAGGAGTCTGGCGTCCTCTCTCTGGATGACAGCATTTGTCCTTCCACCTCTGCCACTCTGCCAGTGCCCTTGCTGTTGCCTGTCAGCCAGCCAGCCCAGACTGCTGCCACCCATGCCGAGCTGGTGAAGTCCGCAGCCGGGCCTTCTAGGCCCAGAGCTCCTCGAGGTCGTCCTGCAAGGCCATCTGCTGTCTCCCCCACTGAAAGTCAGCAGCCTTCCACCAGCCATGCTGCAGCCACTGGGGCAGCACTTTGTAGGAGCACTAGGGCAGGCAAAGACACATGGAAGATAGGCACTAAGGGAATGCACAAGCGTAATTAGTTGACTTTGTTAGGTTATATTGGATGGATTGATGGATAAAGTTGGATTGGAATGTTTCATTTGTGGTGGCTTTTATTTCAGCATTGCGGCCAAGAAGACGCTGTGATGGTCAGCAACAGAGGGAAGGTCAGGTGTGGGACTAATGTTGAATGGAGAATTGGGGTTGTATTCACTGGTACCACAGTCGGATGAATTGATCACGGACAGCCCGGGCAGAAGGCTGCTGTCTGGGTTGCCTCCTCCCTTCTTCCTCCTGCTCCTCTTCCGCTTCCTCCTCCTCCTCCTTTTCCATTTTTTCCTCCTGCTCTTCCTCCTCCTCCTCTTCCTCCTCCTCCTCCTCCTCAGCTGGTTGCCATATGCCTGGTGACAAGGGCTGTGCCCTCATGGTAGTGAGGTTGTGGATCATGCAGCAGACCACGGCGAATCTTGAGATGCATTCTGATGAGTACTGCAGGGCTCCTCCAGAGTGGTCCAGGCAGCGGAAGCGTTGTTTAAGGACACCAATGGTCTGCTCTATCAGATTCTGTGTGGCAGCATGGCTGTCATTGTACGCATGCTGCCCACATGTGGTTAGGTTGTAGAGCGGAGTCTTTAGCCATTTGGTCAGCGAATAGCCCTTGTGGCCTAGTAGCCACCCTCTGGTTTGTCTTGTTGGCTCAAAGACTGAGGGGACAATGGACTGGGGCAGAATAAAAGCATATTGACTGCTCCCAGGATATCGGACATTCGCCATCATGATGTGCTGAGCATGGTCACACACCAACTCCACATTCAGTGAGTCATAATCTTTGCGGTTGCAGTTCATCTCAGCATTTAGATGCAGTGCCCGCAAAGTCACGTGCATGCAATAAATGGTGCCCTGCACCACGGGGCAGCCCACTATCCTGGCAAAGCCATGTGCACGCTCCACCTGCTTCTCTCTGGTCAGAGAGAAGACAATGAAGTCCCTCTCCTGGCATAAAGAGCGTCTGTCGCCTATCTTTTGCAGCAGTGGATGGTGAACTAGGAGACGTTACAGATATTGCCTGCTCCAGCCTGGAAGGATCCTGACATGAAGAAATTCAGGGCCACGGTCACCTTCACAGTCACTGACAGTGCTGTCCTTGCCCTGGAGTGAAACTGCAGGTCTGGTTGCAAGAGATAGCAGAGTTCTGTGAGAACCTCCTTCGTAAAGCACAGACACATCACATGTTGCTACTGGCTCAGGTTGAGGTAAGAGAATTGCTCTTGGAAGAACCTAGGTGGGTAAGGCACCCTGCTGAGAGCCCTTTCCCCCTCCTCTTCCTCCCTCTGTGAGCAGCTTGTCCTCTTCTTCACTGCCTCTGCTCCATCTCCCTGTCATGCTGCAGGCCAAGGGGGATGACAACTAGAGCACCCCTGGCTGGGAGCAAGTGGTCTGACTAGAACCCTTGATGTCAGAAAAAAGGCCTTCTCCACTTGCAGCACGACTCCCTGTCACCTCGCCAACTTTAAACAACTCTAGAAAGCCCCAAACACTTCCACAAACTTACACAGAGCCAGTAGAAATTAATCAGCAACTAACCTGAGAGTGGTTGATTTTTAAATATTGCTGGTAGTGGGTCCTTGCAGCTGCTGAACACATGTTCAGCTGTGCGAGGGGATCTCATTGAAACTTACAAAATTCTAACAGAACTAGACAGACTAGATGCAGGAAGGATGTTCCCGATGATGGGGGAGTCCAGAACCAGGAGTCACAGTCTAAGGATAAGGGGTAAGCCATTTAGGACTGAGATGAGGAGGAATTTCTTCACCCAGAGAGTGGTGAACCTGTGGAATTCTCTACCACACAAGGCAGTTGAGGCCAATTCATTAAATATATTCAAGAAGGAGTTAGATATATTTCTTAAGGCTAAAGGGATCAAGGGATATGGGGAGAAAGCAGGGACAGGGTACTGAATTTGGATGATCAGCCATGATCTCATAAATGGTGGAACAGGCTCGAGGGGCCGAATTGCCTACTCCTGCTCCTATCTTCTATGTTTCTATGTTTCTAACACAGGGCATTACTTCCACTGTTGCGAATGAAAATGGCAGCACTGGCATTGAATCAGTGTTGCACGCTGATTGACATCACGATTAGCCTACTCTACATACTTCTGAGGCACGCTCCCAGCACCGACACCAACACCCTCACCAAGATGACGTCCAGCACGTCTGTACCAGAAGTGTGCGTGCACGGCTCGGACGCTATTTTTGAGCCAAAATGGGACCAGTAGCACCAAAACAACGGGCACTACGCAATCAAATTTTTAGCCTTTAGAATAATGACATGGGAGAATTCAACTACCCCCAAATAAACTGGCAAGAAGAGGTAGTGAAAGGTGAAATGGGAATGGAGTTTTTACAGTGTGTATGGGACTCCTTTCTTACCCTGTATGTAATAAGCCCAACAAGAGAGGATTTACTGCTGGATGAAAAATGAACCTGAGCAGGTAAAGGGAGCATCTAGGCAATAGCGATCACAACATAACAACATTTAAGAGACATATGTAAGACAAAGACCAAAGTAATAGATTGGAAAAAGCTTATGAGGGGATGAGGATGGAACTTGGGTAGGTAAACTGGAAAAAAATATTGACAAACAATTTGGGGTAGAAATTAGGTCGCGCCCCATTTGGGGCGCAAATATCGTCCGGATGCAAATATTAGCGCCTGGCGCTAATTATCGGCACTGACGGGAAACTTCACTTTTACCGCCCCGGGAGGTGAGTGGAGCGCTAAAGCAGGCGCTGCACACCTCTCTTAAGGCGCAAAGGCCGAGCAGTGAGGCGCTAACTCGGAGCGCTGGCGAAGCTCATGTAATGTCAGTCAGCAATGGAACACACACACAATGGCACGGGCCAGTTCTTAAAGGGGATGGTTAATCTTGCTTTCCATCCACATCCTGTTCATTGCTGCCTTGAATCTCGGCCTGGAGAGACTTGCACATCAAATGTGCTGGAAAGAACAATGGAGAGCACCAGGCAAAGAGCTCAGAGTGCAGCTCCCACGGTCTCTGCTAAATCGATACAAGGAATGGCAAATCAAAATGAACCTGCAAAGTGCTGCTCAGTACCCAAAACTCCTTCACACAACGTTGAATCTCTCCAGAAGTCTCTCCCTCTCTCTCTCAGAATGCGTAGTTCAAAAATGCCACCAACAATAAAAGACAGGAAGAGGCCCCCTTTAAATAGCGCCCCCCCCCAGCCCCACAGCGATTGATAGCGTTCCAGTCTTCTGGTCGTTGGAAGCGCCAGGCGGTAAGGCAGGGGGTGCCACTCAATTTCCGCTACGGGGCGCCCCAAGGGCGTTGCACCATGGAATGACGTCACAATCTGCGCGCGCAGGTGGTCGCAGCGGTAAGTTTTAGCGCCGCCGCACAATCTCAAGTTAAGTTCTCGAGCGGCGCAAACATCGCTGCGCCCGGGCGTTAGCGGCTTTGCGCCCCATTAGCGCCCTCTTAAGGCGCTAACGGGTGGCGCAACCAAGTGAATTTTTACCCCAAAGAGTTACTACAATAGTGGGAAATATCTAAAAAAAAAGTGATCAATAGAGTTCAGGCGAAATATTTTCCACTAAAAACATGAACAAACTCACCAATAATGAGATACCATGAATGAATAAAGAGATAAGGGTAAAATTGAATCTGAAGAAAAAAGCATACACTAAGTACATAGACAATAAAGGAGAGGATGACAAAAGGGTGCTACAAAGTGCTAAGGAAAGAAGTCAAAATAACAGGAAGGCAAAGAGGAATTAAGAAATGAAATTATAAAAGAATATAAAAAGAAATAGTAAAGTACTCTATAGACACATAAATAACAAAAGTAAAATTAAGATTGTGTAGGGCCACTAAGGGATGCAAAAGATAAATTCATAGGTAGTGACAGTGAAATGGCAGAACTATTGAATAGTTTGCCTCAGTTTTTACTAGGGAGACTAACAAAGTGGACATGACATTAGAAGAAGGGATCAAAAAAAGATATTGAGACGTTTAAGATAGCTAGGAGGGAAATAATTGATAAACGTGACAAACATAGCGGATAAAACCCAAGGTGCGAATGGATAGCAATCATGCATACTCAAGGAAGCTAAGGAAGATATAGCAGAGGCACCAGTATATATATATATATAAAGTCAATGGAAAAGGGAAGAGTATCAGAGTACTGGCGGACAGCTAAAATTATTTCTATATTCAAAAAGGCAGATAGAACAATTCCAGGGAACTCTAGACCAATTAGTTTAATGTCAGTCCTGGGAAAGATCTTGGAATCTTTACTCAAAGATGTAATAGTAAAAACATCTAGCAAATGAAAATATAATGAAGAATAGTCAGCACAAATTTCAAAAGGGAAAGTCATGCCTGACCAACCTTATTGAATTCTTTGAAGATGTAACAGAAAGGGTAGATAAGGATGATTCAGTGGATGTAATATACATGGATTTTAAAAGGCCTTCGATAAGGTACCGCATAGTAGACTCATGGCTAAGGTCGGAGCATGTAGATTCAGGAGACAAGTAGCAGAATGGATAGCAAGGTGGCTACAAAACAGTAAACAAAGAGTAAGGGTTAAAGGAAGTTACTCAGTTTGGCGGAAGGTGGGAAGTGGTGTTCCATAGGGATCAGTGCTGGCACTACTATTGTTCATCATTTCCATAAATGATTTGGACTCGAAAATTGGAAGTACAGCATTAAAGTTTGTGGATGACTCCAAATTGGGGGTATAGTTAATACTGAGGAAGACTGCGACAAAATACAGGAAGCCATTAACAAACTTGCAGAATTGGCATGTAAATGGCAAATTACTTTCAATATAGATAAGTGTGAGGTGGTGGATTTTGGTAGGAGGAATAAGGATGCCACATACCCCATGAAAAATAAGAGTCTAAACAGGGTAGAGGCGCAAATGGATCTAGGGGAACAGATTCACAATTCATTAAAAATAGCAATGCAGGTTAAGAAAGTCATAAGTGCAAACAAAACACTGGGGTTTATTTCTAGAGGAATAGAATTTAAAAGCAGAGAAGTTATGTTAAACTTGTATAGCACCTTGATTAGACCACGCTTCGAGTACTCTGCACAGTTCTGGTCTCCATGTTATGAAAATGATATAGAAGCACTGGAGAAAGTGCAAAAATGTTTTGCAAGGATGATTCTAGAACTGCGAGGGTACAACTATCAGGAAAGACTGAACAGGCTGGGGCTTTTTTCTCTAGAAAAGAGAAGACGGAGAGATGACCTGATAGACATCTTTAAAATTATGAAGGGGTACAGTAGGGCAAACGTAGAGACGATGTTTCCACTTGTGGGGTGTCCAAAACCAGGGGCCATAAATATAAGATAATCACTAATAAATACAATAAGGAATTCAGGAGAAACTTCTTTACTCAGAAAGTGGTGAGTACCTGGAACTCAATACCACATGGAGTGGTTGAGGTAAATAGCATAGATGCATTTAAGGGAAGTTAGATGAGTATATGAGGTGTAAGGTTTCCAAAATTTGCAGATTCCCCAAAACCTAAGGAAAAAGGACTTTGGAACTACCTCAGAGTGATAAAAATGCATTTGGGCCTAACCTAAGAGACTGTAAGACCAAAAACCAAGTTTTGGCATTTTAAAAGCATGTCTGGGCCTGTAAAGGGAGAGAAGGCTGTGAAGGAAGTTGGGAACGACCTCTGCAAAAGCAGTTTTGGGTATTGCAGTTAAATTGCATTGTCTGGGGAATCGGGATGACCTCACTCAAGCCCTAGCAAGCATTAATATTTTGACAATAGACCCTAGGAGGAGACAGCCCCACCCAAAACAACAGGTCCCATCAAACTGATTACAGAACCCATTAAAGACATGCATAAAGCAAATATTCAATCGAAGTCCTAGGCCCAGTCAAGAAACCCAAAACATGAGGACAATTCAAACTCCGATTAAACAACAGATCGACAGGATGGAGCTATCCTGAACCACTTCACACATTTACAAAACCAGTTAACACGCTAGTAAAGTCGTTACTGTTAATGAGGTCTTACAATGATTTGATTTGGTTTTGATAAGGCCACTTCAATTTAGTATAATTGAAGGCCCATCAGGCAGTTCAGGAGTAACAACAGTTCAAGTTCAACAGAAGGCAGTTCTGCAGTTTTGGAGTTCAATTTGAAAGCCTGTTTTTCAGCAGAACTCAGTGCTGGAATTACAGAGTTCAGGAGAAGCAAGTTGGGCAGTTAAAGAAGACAGTTCAGTAAGAAGGGAGTTCTCCAGTAAAACAGTTCAAGTTCAACAAGCAGGCAGAAGGCAGTTTCCACAGTTCTGCAAGAAGGCAGTTCCACAGCTCGGAAGAAGACAGTTTAAACAGAAAGCAGTTCAACAAAGAAAGCCAACAGCTCCAGAAGTAGGCCGACATGCAAGAAGAGACCAGAGCGACCGCCTCAGTGATCATCGGACACCTCGCGGCAACAAGGGCCTTACAAAACCTTTTACTCAAAAGACTCTAAACCCTAACTCTCAACTGTCAAGGATTCGTTTGGTGAGCATTATCCCTGGTTCTCCAGAGTCCAACCTAGCTAGTGAAGTGGGATTGGGAGGGGTGAAGTATTCTTCTAATGTTATTTCCCTCGCGTGTACCGAAGTGTTCCCCACCTTTAGAGTGTTAAGAGTGTTTGTGTTGTGTTTTACTTTCTCGAATAAAGATCGAAGTTCTTTCATCAAAACCTGTTGTCTACTGCACCTTTGTTCATGACCCCCAAATAAGTCCAAAGTCTAGAACCAGGGGCGTGGGAGCGATTCGAACCGCTCACTGAGTCAGAGGTGAAGCTGACCCTACCACACCACCCCCTACAGAGGGAGAAAGGAATAGGATATATTGATGGGGTGAGATGCAGTAAGGTGGGAGCAAGCTCGTGTGGAGCATAAACACCGGCATAGACCCGTTGGGCCGAGTGGTCTGTTTCTATGCTGTAAAATTCTATGTAATTCTATCTTAGTGGTAGCGCAAAACAGGTGACAGCGAATGGACAGCCCATTTTGCACTCTGCCATGATTTTCTTTTCCGATTAGCTATCGCCCGTGTTGCGCTACCATCCAAGACAAATTTATACCCCATTGGATGAAAAAGCAATTCTTTGTCATATTTACTAGTTCTGATTCTGTTGCGTCACTTCTATTAAGGTATTCCCAGTTTCTAGTGGGTTAACTAAAGTTAGACACGATCACAATATTTTTCTCAGTCCATATCATGCTTATGTAAAAACTAAAATACTATTGTCATTCTTATATTCTGCATGTGGTTTGTAGCAGATCGCTCTTGTTAACTCTCCTCTACATGCTTGCTAACTTAAGTAAGACTATTTTGCTTGATGTCATACACTGGGATATCAAACCAACGTCCTTAATTTCCAAATTATGTTGAACAGATAAGGCTACTCCCCTCTGCTGTCTTTTCTATCCTCTGGAACACCCTACACCCTGCATATTGAATTAATCTCATATTCTGGGATTTCAAGAGATGGATTCTCCAGTTGAACTATTTTTCATTAAAATGTAAAAATACAACCTAATTTTTCTCAAAGGCATTTTATCTACCTTTAACTTTACACTAGGTCTGTTCTCACCCATAAGTTTCAAATAATATGACCTGCCACAGTGAGAGAAATGTGGAAGCTTCAATGTCTAAGAATAATTTGCTTATCCAAGCAAAGTAAAGTTATTTGTAGACTCCATTTATCCTTATCAAAGGAAAGTAGCTGTACTAAGTCCCTAAGGAAAATCAAGCAAGGTGTCAAGGTCATACTGAAATTGAGAGTTTTTGAAATAATTATGCGACTCTGACAGCAAAAACCTTTTAATTTTATCCAGGTCCATAAAACATGGACAAAGATCCATGTCTCTAAATGAGTTCTGTAACAATAGGAGTTATTACTAAGATTAGCTCAGCAGAGGCAAGAGGGAGCCCAGTATACTGTATATGATAGACGCTTTTAAACTGGATACGATTTGCACTGACCTATCGTCATGTTAAATTAACTTGACTAAAATGTTCTCCCTTCTATAAGATCAAATAAAGAGACAGCCGATTCCTATATTCCATCAAATAATCTATATGACAAGGGTTGTATTCCCTGGAATTTAGAATGTTAAGGGGTGATTTGATCGAAGTTTTCAAGATATTAATCATGATGCGGAGATGCCGGTGTTGGACTGGGGTGGACAAAAATGAGAAGTCGCACAACACCAGGTTATAGTCCAACAGTTTTATTTGAAATTACGAGCTTTCGGAGCGGCTGCTCCTTCGTCAGGTACACTGTACCTGACGAAGGAGCAGCGCTCCGAAAGCTCGTAATTTCAAATAAAACTGTTGGACTATAACCTGGTGTTGTGCGACTTCTCAAGATGTTAAGGGGAACAGATAGGGTAGATAGAGAGAAACTATTTCCGCTGGTTGGTGAGTCTAGGACTAGGGGGCATAGACTAAAAATTAGAGCCAGACCTTTCAGGAGTGAAATTAGGAAACACTTCTACACACAAAGGGTGGTAGAAGTTTGGAACTCTCTTCCACAAACAGCAATTGATGCTAGATCAATTGTTAATTTTAAATCTGAGATTGATAGCTTTTTGTTAACCAAAGTTATTAAGGGATTTGGGGCAAAGGGTATTCGGAGTTAGGTCGCAGATCAGCCATGATCTCATTGAATGGTGGAACAGGCTCGAGGGGCTGAATGGCCTACTCCTGTTCCTATGTTCCTATTAGCATTGGATAAATTCTTAAAGTTTAGAATTCTCTTGACTTTTTCCATGCAATACCATTTAAAATATTTCTTCTGTGATACATAAAAAAAATCAGGGTAATTTACCATTTAGTTTCCTTATATTGTTAAAGAGAGGGCAGAGGCTTCATTTTTAAACAAAAACATATCTGGCTAGAAATTTGATTGCCCCCGAAAACAGGCACAGGGATCGCGATGTGAGATCAACCCGCACCTGTTCAAAATAATCCAGGCAGCATGCCAACTTTGTGCTGCCTGCTGATTAACAGGATTGTGGTGTGCAGCCCAGTGCTGAACATGCTGCTGAGTGGCTGATCGCTCAGCAGGGGGCCCAAGCTCGTGCAAGGCTAGCACCACTTAAAGCTAGTCTGCACTTCTAAAAGGCAGTCTACACCTCTTAAAGGGCAGGTGTATTCTGGCTACAGCAGGTGATTCAACTGGTTGGGAACAGAGTCTGAGCAGGAAAAAGCAGTACTGATGGCACAACAATGGAGAGAGCATGCTTCAAGGTTCTCGGATGCAGCACTGGAGGCCTTGGTGCAGGAGGTGAACAGGAGGAGAAAGGTCTTGTTTCCACAGGGAGCCAGGAGGCCCTCCAGACAAATTAGGAAAAGGCAATGGGAGAAGATAGCCATCATGGTCAATGCCAGTAGTGTAGCCCCGAGGACCTGGATGCAGTGCAGGAAGCAGCTTAATGACCTCACACGAATGGTCAAGGTTAGTGAATTCATCTTCAAATGCCATATCCTACCATCTGCACCACTAGCCTCACACACTCCAAATTTGCTGATGATACAAAGCTAGGTGGCAGTGTCAGTTGTGAAGAGGATGTGAAGAGGCTTCAAGGGGATCTTGACAGGCTCAGTGAGTGGGCGAGAACATGGCAGATGGAATATAATGTGGATAAATGTGAAGTTATCCACTTTAGTAGAAAAAACAGAAAGGCAGAGTATTTCCTAAATGGTGAAAGATTGGGGAATGCAGATGCTCAACGGGACCTGGGTGTCCTTGTACATGAGTCACTGAAAGTGATTGTGCAGGTGCAGCAAGCCATTAGGAAGGCAAATGGTATGCTGGCCTTCATTACAAGAGGATTTGAGGAGTGAAGAAGTCTTACTCCAATTATATAGGGCCTTGGTGAGACCACACCTGGAGTACTGTGTACAATTTTGGTCTCCTTACCTAAGGAAGGATATACAGGTTAAGCGTCCTGAATCCGGCAACCTCGGGACCGAGGCTGAGCCGGTTTTCGTGTTTTTCCGGACTTCAGAACGTGTTTCTGATGTCCGAAGTCCGGAAATATCGCAACCTGGGCTCGGGCATTTCTGGACTTTGGACATCAGAAACACTGTGCTGTGCAGAGTTGAGTCTGGCCGGGGACTTGTGCGCGGGAACTTGGTTGGTTCTAGCCAAAGGAATTTGTGTGCTGTGCAGAGTTGATTCTGACCAAAGGGACTTGTGTGCTGTGCAGAGTTGATTCTGGCCAAAGGGACTTGTGTGCTGTGCAGAGTTGATTCTGGCCAAAGGGACTAGTGTGCTGTGCAGAGTTGATTCTGGCCAAAGGGACTAGTGTGCTGTGCAGAGTTGATTCTGACCAAAGGGACTTGTGTGCTGTGCAGAGTTGATTCTGGCCAAAGGGACTAGTGTGCTGTGCAGAGTTGATTCTGACCAAAGGGACTTGTGTGCTGTGCAGAGTTGATTCTGGCCAAAGGGACTAGTGTGTTGTGCAGAGTTGCTGCGGACCCAGGAGCAGCGGTGTGGTGACTGTGAAGACCTGGCCTGGAACAGGTAGGATTGGCGTTTTTATTCTTGCAATTTTTGTCACTGTACAGCAGTTGGATTTCATTTTTTGACTTTTCACTGGGCCCGGCTGGCGGCGGAAACGGTTTGACAGGGTGTCCGGATTCCAGAACATTTTACGGATTCCGGAACTCCGGATTTTGGACGCTCAACCTGTACTTGCCATAGAGGGAGTGCAACGAAGGTTCACGAGATTGATTACTGGGATGGCGGAACTGTCGTATGAAAAGAGATTGAGTAAACTAGGTCTGTATTCTCTTGAATTCAGAAGAATGAGAGGGGATCTCATTGAAGCATACAAAATTATTACAGGGCTTGATAGGGTGGATGCTGGGAGAATGTTTCTCTTGGCTGGGGAGTCAAGAACTAGGGGCCACAGCCTCAGGATAAAGGGTAGGCCATTCAGGACTGAGATGAGAAGAAATTTCTTCACACAGAGGGTGGTGAATCTCTGGAATTCTCTACCCCAGAGGGCTGTGGAGGCTCAGTCATTGGCTATATTCAAAACAGAAGTCGATAGATTTCTGACTAGTAAGGGCATCAAGGGATATGGCGATAGGGCCGGTGAATGGAGTTGAGGCAGAAGATCAGCCATGATCTCATTGAATGGCGGAGCAGGCTCGAAGGGCCGAATGGCCTACTCCTGCTCCTATTTCTTATGTTCTTAATGCACCACACCCCCATCACTCACCTACCAACAATCTCTATAAAACACGGCTCATACCTCACATTCATAGCTTCACCTCACCCTCTCATGCTTACCACTGCTGCAAGCCTCACACCCACATCTTACAATTGCACACACTGTCAGCTATTCAACCATGACAGGCATATCATCCAAACACATTGCACCACACTCACTAACACACTTCCCTTTCTCTTGCAGCACAAGGTGGCTCACAATCTGAGGCAGCAGGAACTAACCAGCATGGGACAGGCGCGCCTGCATAACCTGACCCTGAAGGAGGAGACAGTGGGAGAGCCATGGCTGAGCCCGTGGCCAGTGGTGGGGCTGAAAAAATACAAGATGACGGTATCCTCATACCTAATCCTCCTTCTCACATCCCACTTCCCCCTCATCCCACAATCTCTTCTGATTTACAAGCTGCAGATGGTGTAAGCATGCAACTCTTGCTTTCCTCCACCCTCCCCTCACCACAAACTTACCCTTGTGCCTTTCTCCTTTCAGATAGCCAAGAACTGCCACCTGGCCGGGCACTGGTGAAGGAGCAGGAAATTGAAGAGCAACAAGACCAGGGGGTGGGCAATTATTTGGGCTGGAGGGCCACTTAACAAGTTTTGGTGACCAATGTTCCACCTAAGGTGTGTGGCTGCGCAGCCGCGCACCAATCACGAGGTCCTGCGCATGCCGCTCACCAGCTCCTGATGCTGGAAGAGATACCGCGCATGGCCAGCTGTGCAGCAAATTTAAAGGGGCCGCGCATGGGAAAAAAAATTAGAACGAACATTGCCGCACACATAAAATTAATTATGTTAACAACAGCTACCGTTAAAATTTGATATGGCATTTATTGTATAAAGAACCCTTCATGTCGTTTCCACACTTAATAAAAATAACAACACTTATTAACATGCTAACGAACAGGTTTACAAGGCACATTGAAAAGTGCACGGTCTGTTTATTCCAAATGGTCTAAATTAATTCTTAAAGTGGAAAATGAGAGATCGATTCTGTTTCCACTGGCAAGTATAAACAAGGTATAAGGCACAATCAAGGAGAAAATCATTTATACAACCTTTAAAAATTGCACATGAAAGTGCTACTTTGATGCTTTTGAAACCTCACTAAGAAATAATTAGGTGACTCGGAAAATAATTTATACCGCAAATTGCGCCCCAGATCAGCCATCAAATTGGGCTTAAATAACAGAAAATGCTGGAAATACTCAGCAGGCCAGGCAGCATCCGTGGAGCTTGTTCATTGTCAATGTACTATCACTCTTGAGAAAAGCCAAGATGTCTATAGAGTTTGTGGACTTCCACTTGAGAATGGCCACAAGTAATGCACCATTATAATACACATTTCTACCCCAAGTGCTATTTATTACTGAGACTGGCCAATGACATAAATCTCTAAATCCCTCTTCCAGTCATCACAATAAACATAAATTATTCATAGTATGGGGAAAAAGGGCTTAAATTAAAAACAGTGAGTACAATGTCCAATATACCCGGGTCCATTTAGTTACGCCTCCACTATGCTAATTAAGTGGGCTAATATTAAAACAAGTGAACAATTGTGCAAGAATTAATAACCCCACTAATAGTCAATGGTGAGAACAAATTGGTAAATTTGAAACAGGCCAGGTTTTAGTGTTGATCATCACTCCCACTTCTACTCTCCCAATAATTTATAAACATAAATTCAGATAGTAGTCAGATACTATCTTAAATAAACAAAATGTAGTGTAAAATAGTAAAATCTTCCATTACTAAATGAATGAAATGATTGATCGATCGATTATATGTTGTACTGGGAGTCTATATGGCTGTTTGGCAGAGCGGCTCGAGTCTGCGGGGCCTCCGATGCGAGAGGTTTTCTCTTTTTAGTGTGATGAGTATGGGAGCCTAAGGCCTCACACAGCCTGAACTACAATCGCGTGCCATTACCTGGAGTCCTTGTGCTTCAGGATCCACTCCTGCATCTAAGACGGTGATGAGAATCCCTCTGCCATCATACTCTGGGTACCGGGAGAGGAAAGACGCAGTGCTGATCTCTTTCTTCGGTAAAAGAGTCAGCGAGATGAGCAGCCGTGACTCGACTCCGACTAATGTGCAGCTCGAGCTCCGGCTCGCGTTTTATTTCTGTCCCATCCAGCAGGCTGGATAGAATGAACTGGGCCTTATTTTGCCCACCACTGAACAAGACACTGATGATGAAGACACACCATCACTCGATTTCACACTCGTAGCCACCAGCTCAGATACTGACACTGCACGTAACTTAGAGGATAGGTTAGAGGCAGGATCTGCAAGTGGTGAGTCACCGGGTATGAGTGACCTGCAGCCAGGGCAGGGGGAAATGGTAATGCAGGTGGCAGCTCCCTGGAGGGCGAGGTCACACACGAGCTCTGCCGCACAGGACTCAGATAAGGACTTCGATGCGGAAGTAAGAGGTGCTGTAGAGTTTCGCAATTATCGCGATTCAAAAAAACATGAGAGAAGCAGATTCAATTGATCAGTTTTATTAAACGAAATGCTGTCCTGATAATAAAGGACACAGAAGCCTGTAAAATGGCCGCCGCGCATCGTGGCAGAAGCTTCCAGAGACACAGTGGGCAGACAAGATGGCGTCGAATATACATTCAGTATGAGATTGGATCATACTCGGTACACATTGATAAAGACAGGATGCAACCCGTTTGCATTTTGAACAGTAGCAATGATATAAGTGCTGGAATCGTTTTCCTATGCACAGTAAGGATCATTGAACTGGGCAATCGAAGGCCCATCCAGACACATCAATACACAACTTCCCCCCCCCCCCGGCTCAACAATGAGAGAGACATTGGCGGGTGATTAAGCCAGTATTCGGGGGGCCCCAAAACCAGTCGAGGAGACGATTCATACACATCCTGGCTGGCTCAACAATGGGGAAGGCATTAACGGATAGTTGGCCAGTTTCAGGTGCTACCGAAACCTGTTAAGAAGATAATCGCCCCATGCTGGGAGTTTTGAGCGCCAAAATCACACAAAGGATAACATTTAGATTTGAGCGGGAGATAAGGCCGACCTAACAGTATAACTATAGAGGACAAATGTCCATCGGTCTCTTGACTCTCTGGCTTGACTTTTGGGCACTTGATTTTGTCTGGACTCTTCCTGAACTCTTCCTTGGGGCTGGACTTTTGGTCACTTGATTCTCTGGACTCTCTTGACTCTTGACTCTTAGCCGTGCCGGTCGGCTATTCGAGTGTTGGGTGGAGCTCAATCGGAACGAGCCGCCTCGACAAGGGCAAGTAACAGGGTACACCATCCCGAGTGTCGGTAAACGGTGTCTGGACCCGGAGGCCCGAGTGGCGAGAAGAAAGACGAGAAGAAATTCCACGTGCCGCCACGGTCAGTAAACCCCGACCGCGCCCGAAAATATACCGACAGAACTTTCCTTTGAATTCTACCAACTTCTATATGTACCGTAACACAGGAAGATTCTTCTTTGAATTCTAAGATGGTTTGAGTCCATCGACTGCTTCATGACATCAGGGAGTCTGGCTTGCCTTTCGCGGCAGCGAGAGTAAACAAGTGGGGTGCAGAAACCCTTCCAAACACGTGACAGTCAGGCGCAGCAGCGAAACGAGCTGAGTGCCTCATTTTAAAATCTCCGAAGTAAACCGAGTGGTGAGCATGTTTTCCGATCCTACAAATCCAGACATAGTTTAGGTATTGTTAAGGGAGGGTGGTTTTTAATAAGGTTAAGGTATAATGTGTTCCCCTTTTTACGATGTGCCGTGTGTTCTCCATTTCCATAGACCAAGCTTTATGAACGTGTGTATACTTGTACTCTTTTTGATTTGCGCCTATGACATGTATTTCATGATTTTAGACGCCATGCAATAAAGATATTCATTTCGTGCTATTCAACCGGGCCTATTTGAGTTTTCTCTGCATTACTGCTCCTTGCATCTAAGTCCAGGTGTCAGAACCGTAAGGGCGAGTGGGTCGAACCACTCACAGGTGCTTATTGCAAAAAGGCTGGCCGGAGACCAGAGCAAGCAATAGTATAGGCAACGAAGGCCTAACCTCGCACCAGCACCGTCTGAGACACGCCCCCTTACAGTGCATGCTTACACCATCTGCTGCTTGGAAATAGAGATTGTGGGATGAGGGGCAAGTGGGATGTGAGAAGGAGGATTAGGTATGAGGACACCATCATCTTCTATGGTTTCAGCCCCGCCACTGGTTATGGCCTCCGCAATGGATGTTCCAATAATGCTGAGCACTGTCTCCTCCATGAGGTTAAGGACATGCAGGCTCACCTGTCCCCCGCCGGTTAGGTCCTGCTGGCGCTGGTTGTGAGCCACCTTCTCCTGCAAGAGAGAGGGAAGTGTGTCAGTGAGCGTGGTGCAATGTGTTTGGGTGATGTGACTGTCATGGTTGAATAGCTGGCAGTGTGTGCAACCTGTGAGATGTGGGTTTGAGACTTTCAGCAGTGCTAAGTGCGTGAGGGTGAGGTGAAGCTATGAATGTTAGGTATGAGTCCTGATTGATAGAAATTGTTGGTAGGTGAGTGATGGGGGTGTGGTGCATTGAGCAGTTGCTGAGGCTAGTGGTGCAGTTGGTGGGACATGGCATTTGAAGATGCATTCAGTGATCTTGACCACTCATGTGAGGTCATTGAATTTTTTGCGGCACTACATCCAGGTCTTCAGGACTTGACTCCTGGCATTGACCTCCACGGCTCTCTGCTCCCACTGCCTTCTGAATAGTTGTCTGGAGGGCCTCCTGGCCCCATTGTGGATACAGCACATTTCTCCTCCTTTCCACCTCCTCCACCAAGGCCTCCAGTGCAGCGTTGGAAAACCTTGAAGCATGCTCTCTCCTCTGTTGTGCCATTATTGAATGTTTCCCAAGTCAGAATCTGTTGTACAACGACTTCCACCACCGGCTCCAGCCATAATGCACCTCCCTTTTAAGAGGTGCAGGCTGGCTTTATGTAGTGCAGGCTAGCTTTAAGTGGTGCAAACCTCTCACGATTTCTGGCCCTCCTGCTGATGCGTTCAGCCAATCAATAGCGCAGTTAGTGCTGGCTGCACGCTACAATCGTGGAAATGAGCAGGCAGCACAAGGTTGGCATGCTGCCTGCATCACATTGAACGGGCGTGGGTTAATCCCGCATCGCAATCCCCGCACCTGTTTTCAGGGCATATTGAATTTTGCTCCCCTTGTATGTTTATCAGAGGATTGTTAACACCAAAAAGGGTAATTAAACTTCTGGTGCTGTAAGGGTCAGCTTCAAATCAAAAGCTCAGTGGTTTACATGATATTTTAATTCAGAATATAATATCCTCTATCCTAGGTAGGCCTAGAAACAATACAAAGCAGACTTGTCCTGTTACTAAAATTTCACGTTAAAATTTCACTTACCTGCAACACATACAAAAAGTAATCAAAAAGGCTAATAGAATGTTTGCTTTTACCTCAAGGGGCTTGGAATACAAAAGTGAGGAATGATGCTTCAGTTGTACAGAGCCTGGGTCAGACCCCATCTGGAGTACTGTGTTCAATTTTGTGCACCGAACCTCAGAAAGCATGGAGGGGGAGGCAGAACAGATTCACCAGAATGATACCCCGGCTTAAATTATGAAGACAGGTTGCATAAACTTGGTTTGTATTCCCTTGAGTTTAGAAGGTTGAGGGATGATCTAATCAAGGTCTTTAAAATGATAAAGGGATTTGATAGGTATCTGAGAGATAGAGAGAAACAATTTCCTCTGGTGGTGGAATCCAGAACAAGGGGCCACAACCTGAAAATTAGAGCAAAATCAGGAAGCACCTTTTCACACAAGGTGCAGTGGAAATCTGGAACTCTCTCCCCCAAAAGATTGTGGATGCTGGGACAATTGAAATTTGTGGGACCTTGCTGTGTGCAGATTGGCTGCCGCGTTTCCCTACATTACAACAGGGACTGCACTTCAAACGTTGTTCATTGAAGCACTTTGAGACATCCTGAGGATGAGAAAGGTGCTATATAAATGCAATTTCTACATTTTCTCATCATTATCATAATCGTCACCAAGGATGTATTTCTTTCCCTCCCGCTTCGCGTCTTTTTTCTCCTCCTCCCTAACATCATCTTCCTTCTCTTCATTTTCCTCTGCCCACTTTTGCTGTTATGGATCTGCAGGAAAGGAGGGCATACGCTAAAACTGGGAGAACTGTATAGGAGTGCACTACCCCACCTATCTCATCATATTCTGCAGTTAAAGCAAAATGCCTCCCCAACAGCTACATGTTTGCTCTTCAATGGGGTGAGCTCTTTAATGTTGAGGATGGCTCCTCCGGTGGCCATTGTGCGCAAAATTCTCCTGCAATAAGATTAAGTGAATTTGGTAAAGGCTAGCTTCTCTCAGGACAGGCATTGGATAACCCTGATGTTATCACCCTATTAAAATGGAGGCAGATGCTTTAAGGTTCTACATGCAAGTATTGACGTTTGGGAGATAGCAAAAATATTCTGGAATCCAGAATTAGTGACCTTCTTAACTACAATGCAGGGTGAAGGGTTACTTGTCCAGCTTTATATTTAAAGAGTGAAGAGTGTTCTGATGTCCAAGGCATCCAAAGAAGAACAGGCAGAGTGCCTGGTGTATTACTTTGCCTGCCCTACCAAATCATTGATCTCTTTCCAGCACTGGTCTGCAGTCCTGGGGGTGAGAGATTTAGTGCCACTAACCTCTCCCTCTAGATGGCAGACAATGGATTTTTCTATGGTTTCCTCCAGTGGGCAGGAGGGTTTGTAGGTCAGCCTCATGAAAATTGTGTGTTCTTCTATTCTACCTCTGGCAATTCCCTGTTCCCTTCTTTGAGTCCCTCTTTCAGGTTCTACACTCTAAAATATGCTTTAAATGTGACACAGAAGCACACACGACCAACCATTAGCAGTATCTCACAGTCAAGTCATACTTATCTACTGCTACCCCAGCCTGCTGCTGCAATGCTGTGGAATTGCAGAGCAAGTAAGGGAGATTTTCCTGGGTTTGCGCCCAGGCACACTGGATTGCCTAGCTGTCAATGTGTCAGTCGTGGCTCAGTGGTGGCACTCTCGCCCCTGAGTCTAGAAGCTTGTGGGTTCAAGTCCCACTCCAGAGACTTGAGCACAAAATCTAGGCTGACACTCGAGTCCAGTACTGATCAAGCGCTGCACTGTTGGTGGTACTGTCTTTCGGATGAGATATGAAACCAAAGCCCTGCCTGCCTTCTTTGGTGGGTGTAAAAGATCCCATGGCACTATTTTGAAGAAGAGCAGGAGCGTTTTCCTCAGTGTCCTGACCAATATTTATCCCTCAACCAACATCACTGAAACAAATTATCTAGTCATTATCACATTGCTGTGCACAAATTGGCTGCCAATTTGGTTTCCTACATTACAACAGTGACTATACTTCAAAAGGACTTAATTGGCTGTTAAGCACGTTGGGATGTTCCGAGGTCATCAAAGGCGCTATATAGATGCAAGTTCTTTCTTTCTTTACTGAATTTTGGAAAGTCAGGCGGATGAGAGCGTATGCCTGTAAAGGAACCCTTCTGATTCTCTTCCATCAATTCAAACTGAAGGTAAATTGGGCAAGTTAATTTACAAGCGTGCGCTGCAGCCCGCCCAATTTTCTGATATCACTGCACCCAGGCAATCCAATGTGCCTGGGCACAGACCCAGGAAAATCTGCTGTATTATGATCTAGACACTAAGAACAATAGAAGCCGTCAATCCAGGAAACAAGACTGCCACATTGATTGCCATGGCAAATCCAAACAGTTAATCAGACCGGGGCAAATCCAACATCTGGCGCGACTCGCACCAGAAGGAAGGAGACTATCAACATTTTCAGAAAGATGAGCATCCTGGCAAATCATAATAAGAAATGAATGCACAGGGAGAATTTCTGACAACATCGTGATGATATTCCAAGAGAAATGAGCACATGGTCCAAATCTCTGCAAGAAAGAAGAATGTCACAGTGAATACTCACACTGAACACTTATGAGAAGCAAAGACGCTGAGGGAATCCCAGTGAGAACTGAAAGCAGAATGAACTCTTGCAACAAAAATGATGACTTCAGGGCATATTCTTGTGAGAAATTACAGTGCTGTGCTGCATTCCTGTGTAATAAAACAATATTGTGCTACATCCCGTGAGAAATGATAGCATTACAGAAAATCTGCCTCCGAGCATAAATGTCATGTTGTATCGCTTCAAGAAAGGCTGTGAGAAATAAAATCATCTTAGACACTTGCTGAGAAAAATGACAGTAGTGTATTTAATTCCTGTGTGAAAATAAACCATTGTGGGTAATAGCATTGAGAAATAACGTCATTATTCTTTGACAGCTAGAGTTGCCATGAAGCTATGGCTAAAATTCCAGTCCCCAATGGCTGACATATGAATCACCCAAGACTACCAAGAGAACATAGAGATATCGACTATACTAACAGAGACTGAGAAAATGGTAGCACATATGCCAATGCACCATTCCTTTTGAAGGCTTTAGACCAACTTAAATTGATCTGAACTTGTGCAATGTTTGGGGAAACCATGACAAATATTTGTTAAAACAAATAAAAGTAATGAAAGCACATGAGAAACAATGATGTAATGGTGTTACGTGCAATGTTATCTTCCTGTGAGAAACAAGGTAATTGCAAGTAATGTTTGTAAGAACTGAGCATCCCGACAGCATCAATAAACAATAGGACAAAACTGAAGCTAAACCCTGTGCAAAACTACAGTCAGGGTAAGTCCCTGCTGGATATTACAGTGACACACTGTTTTCCTGTGTTATAACAGAGATGTGCCATTTCTTTCTGAGGAACAAGAGCATTGCAGAGAATTGATTCTTTTCCTGTTTTTAGTCCAAGGCAGACCACTGTTTTCATATGGCTCACCTTTATTCGCCCTTATAATCCTTTTCTCATTCAGCATCAAATCAAGCGAAATGTGGAAACAGTTGTCATATGAACAAACACAGTTAATTTAAACCTGAAAAACAGTTAGGGAAGATCTTTTTCAATTGCCTTCCTGGCAGGGAAGCTCATATTGTAAATTTGAAAGAAGGAGCTTACATTTATAATGTAATTTTTGGGACCTCAGGACATCCAACTTCGCAGCCAATTATGTATTTGGAAGTGTAGTCACTGTTGCAATGTAGGGAAACGCAGCAGCCAATATACGCACAGCAAGAAAGAGCACTGAGATAGATGACCAGATAATGGGGGAAATTTTCACTTTTGGCACGGGTGAAAAACTGGCAGTTGCAGATTGACTGCCCATTATACGCATCGCCTGATTATCCTTTCCATTGAAGTTCGAAAAGTACAATTGGATCTTTTACAACGACCTGAGATGGCAGGTGAACCCTTGGTTTAACCTCTCATCCCAAAAAGAGGATGCCTCCAACAGTGCAGCCTCCCCCTCAGTACTGCACTGCAATGTCAGCCTAGATTACGTGCTCAGGTCTCTCAAGAATGACTTGAACACGTGACCTTCTGACTAAGACGCGATACAACTTGCACTGAGCCAAGGCTGACACCTAATTTTGGTAAATGTTCCCCATTGGGGGTGATTTCCAATTGCCTCTTGATCCATTTTTCAATGCGAATGGGACGGTAAGCAGATAAAAATTCAAAAAAAACTACCGCTCACTTCACGTCTCAGGCCGGCCTGACTTGATTCTCGAGCGGGCCTCAGAAGAGCCCTGCCCAAAATAGCCTCATTAAAATATTTAAATCAGGGTCCTAAGATGCATTCAGAATCCCAATATAATTCTGGTCACCCACTGGGTAAAGGACACACACCGCATGCTCTGCCCAGTAGAACTGAGCAGTGTGTGACCATTATTAGCAGTCCTTAAAGGGACGACTGCATGCTGCTCCAAAAACTCCAGAAACAGATTTTCCAGTGATTTTTGTGGGGCCAGGCAGAGCATAAATGCCGGCCTATAGACCGGTGAAAATAATTTTTCTTGTTTACCTGTCAAAATTCGTTATTACTTTGAACATTTCTAACAGATCTTCCCTGTTCTAGTGAAAACAGCCATTATTTCTCTAGTTTCTCCGCATAACTAAAGCATCTCATTATTTGTTATCAGCTTTGTGAATCTCTTCTGCACCCTCTCCATGGCCTTGACATCCTTCGTAATGCAGTGTGCCCCAAACTGGACATAATATTCTAACTTAACTGCAGCATAACCAGTGGTTTTTATATGTTTTGCATTACCTCTCTGCTTTTGTACTCTATGCTCCTATTTACAAAACTTAAGATCCCATATGCTTTTTAAACAGTTTCATCAATTTGTGCTCCCACTTTTAAGAATTGAGAATCTGAAGCCCTAAATCTCTCTGACGTCTACTCTTTTTAACGTTTTATCATTTAGTGTATATTGCCTCTCCTTATTCTTCCTACTAAAATGTATCACCTTATATTGCTCTGCTTTAAAATTCTTCCGAGATCTTTCTTCCAATTTTACTAAGCTGCTTATGTCCTACTGATGTTACTTACAATCTTCTTCACGCTCCCTATTTTTGTGTTGTCTGTAAATTTTGATAATATGCCCTGTACCCAAGTCCAGATCATTTATATATTGGCACTGGCAATGGTCCTGAGTCTGACTCCTGGGGAAATCACAATTTACATTTAAATGTTGGTTCATTTTGTGTCAATGTTTTCACTGTTCTAATCCTCAGTGCAGTTTATATTGAAATATTTTTGTATTCAACAATTGTATTAAATACTTAAACAGATTGAAAATGATCATGTGACTTGTATAAGTTAGCAACACAGAACTATAAATAGACAGTATTGAAGCTGACGCCTACAAAATGCAATGTACATTTTGATGAATTACAATGGCTAAAGAAAAACTACTACAGCTCCACGTTCGCTAAGCCCTTAGGAAAGAAGAAAATTCACTTCATGAATAGGATTCAGGGTTTTCATGGATAAAATTGGAAAGAACAAAGGAGCTGTGGTTAGGACTGGTCAAAATTAGTGGGTCAATAATGCAATCTTCAGTGCCCATAGAGCATTGGCCCGAGGTCTATACAATCCTCTATGCGCGCTGTGCTGTATAACATGATCTGGAAGTGCCTCAGGCACTTGGATTCTGCCGACCACTTGTGTGCTAGTCTGATTAAAGCCCTGATTCATATGCAAAGGAAGGGAGATCTCCATAATGTAATTCATACACCCGAACAACACTCCATAGGAAAATACACATATAAAATATACATTGCAAGGAAGGCTTCTTCCTTTACAACAGGGATCACACTTCAAAACTACTTCATTGGCTGCAAAGTGCTTTGGGACATCCTGAGGTCGCGAAAGACGCTTTATAAATGCAAGTTCCTTCTTTGGTTCCTTGCTCTTAAAGGTATGTTATGGGTTACTGTGCATCGGCCTACATTCAGCCTCTGCTATATTGCTGTTTTTGGACAAGGGAAGGTAGGAATACCTCTGGGAGCATTGCTGAAAGCTATTAAACCTGCATACCATCTCCTATCTGAGGTTGTTTGTCCATGAATGTGTTAAATAGTGTACGCGTGTTGATTTGAAGGCAGCTAATGTCAGCCTTGCTTCTCAACTGGAAGGTCATGGGTTCAAGACGCTACTTCAGAGACTTAAATCTAGGCTGGCACTTTAATGCTGCACTGTCGGAGGAGCCGTCTTTTGAATGAGATGTTAAATGGAGGCCCTGTCTGTCATCACAGAGGATGTAAAATATCCAATGGCACTATTCGAAGAACTGCAGGGAAGTTCTCCTGGTGTCCTGGCCAACATTTATAAAGAAAAAAAAGAAAGACTTGCATTTATATAGCGCCTTTCATGACCACCGGACGTCCCAAAGTGCTTTACAACCAATGAAGTACTTTTGAATCACTGTTGTAACGTAAGAAACCTGGCAGCCAATTTGCGCACAGTAAGCTCCCACAAACAGCAATGTGATAATGACTGGATAAACTGTTTTTAGTGATGTTGATTGAGGGATAAATATTGGCCAGGACACCAGGAATAACTCCCCTGCTCTTCTTTGAAATAGTGCCATGGGATCTTTTACGCCCACCCGAAGGAGCAGACAGGGCCTCGGTTTAACGTCTCATCCAAAAGACGGCACCTTTAACAGCGCAGCACTCCTTCAGTACCACACTGGAGTGTCAGCCTAGAATTTTGTGCTCAAGTCTCTGGAGTGGGACTTGAACCCACAACCTTCTGACCAACAATACCGCTCCGATCTCCTGCGCTCACAGATCTTGACGTCATTCGAGTGTGCAACGCCCTTGGGGTGCCCCGGAATGGAAATTGAGTGGCGCCCCACTCCTTTCCGCCTGGCGCAATCAACGACAGGTAGACTGGAACGCTTCCCAGTCGCTGTGGGGCTGGGGGGGTGTTATTTAAAGGGGGCCACTTCTTGGCTTTTTCTGTGGTAGACATTTTTGCACCACTCGTTCTGAGAGAGAGAGAGATTTTGAGAGAGAGACAGAAAGACTTCTGCATTGAGTCAACGCTGTGTGAAGTAGTTTTGGCTACTGAGCATAAATTTGCAGGTACTTTGGTTTTTGACCCTCGTTACTTTGATTGCCAAGAGACTATGAGGGCTGCACTAATTGGGGGCGTCGTCCTGCGCCAGCAGAATCAGAGGCCACAGAGACCCAGAGAGAGAGTGGCAATCATGGCCAGACGGAGGAGGGCCAACAGGCCTCTGTACAGGAGACCTTACCCTCCCAGGGTATTTCACCAACAATTCTCATACATTAATATGCCTGAGGAGCAGTGTTTGCGAAGTCTGCGCTTCAGCAAGGAGGTGGTCACTGAGCTCTGCCACCTGCTGCAGCCAGATCTGCAGCCTCAACTGAGGAGCAGGACGTCTCTGTCGGTGGCAGTGAAGATAACAGTGGCTCTGAACTTTTATGCCACCGGCTCATTTCAATCAGCTACTGGGGACATCGCCAATATCTCCCAGTTCGCGGTCCATTGCTGCATCCATCAGGTCACAAATCCCCTCTATAAAAGGAGACGAGAGTACATCTCTTTCCCCATGACCCCGGCCAAGCAGCATGAACGTGTTATGGGCTTTGCGAGGATAGCGGGCTTCCCCATGGTGCAGGGCGCCATTGACTGCACGCATGTTTTTTCGCTGCTCCGCATGAGAATGCAGAGGATTTCCGCAACCAAAAGGGGTTCCATTCCTTAAACGTGCAGTTGGTCTGTGACCACAGACAGCTGATACTCGCTGTCAATGCCTGCTATCCTGGCAGCAGCCACGATGCTTTCATCCTGCGCCAGATAGTGTGGCAGAACTTTTCCAGGCAATGCATCACCCAGGTGGTTGGCTTCTCGGGGACAAGGGATATCCACTTTGCACCTGGCTGATGACACCGCTCCGTACGCCCAACACCCCTGCTGAGCTGCGGTACAACGAGAGCCATCTAGCTAACAGGAACATCGTTGAGCACACAATCGGCGTGCTCAAGCAATGGTTCCGCTGCCTGGACCATTCTGAATGAGCCCAGCAGTACTCGCCTGAGCGAGTCTCCCTCTTCGTTGTTGTGTGCTGCATGCTGCATAGCATGGCAATCGTCAGGACCCAGCCAATGCCACCAGGCCTTGGAGCACCACCAGAGAAGGAGGAGGAAGAGGAGGAGGATGATCATCAGCAGCACCAAGGCGGGAGGGCGGCCCACAATGGTGAAACTGGAACGGCCGTCCGTCAACGGCTGATAGCAAGCCGCTTCTAGGCCCCTGCTGAGGAAATGGCTTCTGCCATTGAGAACAACATGAATGATACCAACCCGCAACACCTAAGCCAGCCACGGCAGCAATGATTGCAAAGAACAAACCTGTACATTTTGAATACAAAAACTTATTTATTTTACAAACTCCGTGTGTGTCATTTCCTCATGACAAACTAATAGAAAGAAACACAAAAAAACAGTCATTAACATAACTGGTTCTCACAACCTGGAGATAATGTCCAAAACACTAAACAAAAGTTTGACCACGAACCTCGGCCTTTAATAAAAACATGACCAACATTTTGTCACACCTCCTACTTTTTGCCCTTCGAGGGTGATCTCCTTCCCTTGCGCACTTCCCCCCTTCCCACCCTACTGCTCCTCCGTAATGGGACCCCAGTGGCTGCAGCAAGGCTGGTGGAAGGCTGCTGAATGTCAGAACCTGAGACTACAGATGCCCTTGAAGGACAGCATCGACCACCTCTGGGCCTGGAGGGCCTGGCTGCAAACTGCACCAACTCTGCATGGGCGGCAGCAGTCTGTCCTCCAGGCGGTGGCAAGTGCAGTGGAGAAGTGACAGTGGTGGCAGCAGGAATGCTGTCATCTTGAGAGGACAGCAACTCCCTGCTCGACCGACACACTGGCACTCCCACGGGGCAGCACTTCAGCATCCAGAGCAATCTGCTGGAGCACAGATTGCTGGCCTGCTGCGGCGCGGTGAGAGCCCTGGGCCACAACTGGAGTATTGCGTCCCGGTCTTGTCACCACACTTTAGGAAGGATGTGAAGGTCCTTGACAGGGTGCAGAGGAGATTTACCAGAATGGTTCCGGGGATGGGGAATCTCAGCTACAAGGACAGGTTGGAGAAGCTGGATTTGTTTTTGTTAGAGCAAAGGAGGTTGAGGGTGATTTGATAGAGGTGTACAAGATTATGACGGGTTTGGAAAGGCTAGACGGGGAAAGGCTATTCCCACCAGTTGATGGTACAAGGACTAGGGGACACAGATTTAAGGTTTTGGGCAAGAGATACAGGGGGGTTGTGAGAAAAAACTTTTTTACTCAGCGAGTGGATAGGACCTGGAACTCGCAGCCGATGGAAGTGGTGGAAGCGGAGCCACTCAATGTTTTCAAGGGGAGATTGGATAGGCACTTGAGGGAAATAAACTTGCAGGGCTACGGGGATAGAGCGGGGGAATTGGACTGACTGGATTGCTCTACAGAGAGCTGGCATGGACTCGATGCGTCGAATGGCCTCCTTCTATGCTGTTATGACTCTATGGGCTCGATTTTATCAATGGAGGCGAGCAGGAGGCGGGACTCCCACTTTTGTGGTTGTAGTCCCGCCTTCATCGAGTTGTGGCCAACCCACTCGATTTTCCCTTGATTGACCTTATTGAGCCCGTCCAGCGGGCTCAGCAGGCCAATTAAGGGCCACCCGGCAACAGGTGATGTCACAGATTGACATTTCATCTGTCAAGAGCTTTTGACAGATGAAATATCAGCGTTTGACAGCTCTTTGAAATTGTCAAACACTGACAATCTGTCCTCTAAGTTAATTCCTTCCTCTCAGGCTGATTTAGAGATCTCTGCAGAACAAAAAGCAGAGGCTGCAGCTTTTGACAGCTCAATGGCCATTCTGCTTTCTGTGCTGGTGAGATTTCTGACTCCCAAGACCTGAAGGGCTGACACCTGCAGGAGGAAGTTAAGGTAAGTAAAACTTTTTTCCACACTTTACACTTACCTTACACACCTCTGCACACATGCACCCATCACTCACCTGCCCACCAGACATACCGACCCCTCCAACCCCTGCAGACCCATGGTCCGCCTCGCTAAAACGGCATGGTTGGGACCTGTCGGAGAGCCCACATTTCAGCCATTAAAATAGGGATTAGGCAAAAAACTGCCTGTTAACTACCTGTTAACAGGCAGTTAATTGTCACTAATTCCCTTCCCGCCTCAGGGAAGCGGCTCCCAGCACATGTCGGGTACCCACCTCCAGCGAAACTGGCATGGAGGCGGGTTGGGGGCGGGATGGGTTTGGGTCCCCGAATCTGCTATTTTCCCATCCCACACGCCTCCAAACCCGCCTCCACGGGTCAATGAAAATTCTGCCCGATGACTCTACGACATTCCTTGTAACAACAAAATAATAATTAAAAATGCCACACTGTTTCTGTTAGTGAGATAAGTATAATTTTTTTGGCCAGTCGCTCTGCTGATCCTAGCTGACTCTATCTTAAGGATGTTCTGCTCCCTCTCTGTTTCTAGGGTTGCCAACGCTTTTGTTTTATCCGTGAGTCTCCTGGAATTGAGCATTGAACTCCTCGGCACTGCCGGGAGCAACCTGGGAGAAAAATTTACAAATTCAACAAAGCTTGCCTGGTGATTGACCCTGCTGTATCTGGAACTCTCACTGAGTCGGGATCAGCAACGTTTTCCCTTGCAGACCGATTCCTTTCTGGCCCCGAATTCTGTTGGGCCTGTCATTTTCATGACATCAGTGCATGCAGGTCAGTGTGAGGCAGCAGTGAAGGAAATGTTTTTTATGGAATGGTGAACTCTTTTCCAGCATCCATAGAAGCAGAGAGATCACACTATCTCTGGGGTGAATGCATGTATGACATTCATAAGAAAATAAGAAATAGGAGCAGGAGTAGACCATTTGGCCCCTCGAGCCTGCTCCGCCATTCGATGAGATCATGGCTAATCTGGTCTTGGCCTCAATTCCACTTTCCTGCTCGCTCCCCATAACCCTTGACTCCCTTATCGTTCAAAAATCTGTCTATCTCCAACTTAAATATATTCAATGACCCAGCCTCCACAGCTCTCTGGGGTAGAGAATTCCAAAGATTCACGACCCTTTGAGAGAAGAAATTCCTCCTCAAATCCGTTTTAAATGGGTGCCCGCTTATTCTGAAACTATGCCCCCTAGTTCTAGATTCCCCCACAAGGGGAAACATCCTCTCTGCATCTACCCTGTTAAGCCCCCTCAGAATCTTATATGTTTCAATAAGATCACCTCTCATTCTTCTAAACTCCAATGAGTATAGGCCCAACCTGCTCAACCTTTCTTCATAAGACAACCCTTTCATCTCAGGAATCAACCTCGTGAACCTTCTCTGAACTGCCTCCCATGCAAGTATATCCCTCCCTATATAAGGAGGCCAAAACTGTACGCAGTGCTCCAGATGTGGTCTCACCAACGCCCTGTACAGTTGTAGCAAGACTTCCCTACTTTTATACTCCATCCCCCTTACAATAAAGGCCAACATTCCATTTGCCTTCCTAATTACTTGCTGTACATGCATGCTAACTTTTTGTGTTTCATGTACAAGGACCCCCAGATCTCTCTGTACCGCAGCATTTTGTAGTCTCTCTCCATTTAAATAATATTTTGCTTTTTTGTTTTTCCTACCAAATTGGATAACCTCACATTTTCACACATTATACTCCATCTGCCAATTTTTTGCCCACTCACTTAACCTATCTGTATCCCTTTGAAGAATCTTTGTGTCCTCTTCACAACTTGCTTTCCCACCTATCTTTGTATCATCAGCAAATTTGGCTACATCACACTCGGTCCCTTCATCCAAGTCATTAATATAGATTGTAAACAGCTGAGGCCAAAGCACTGATCCCTGTGACACCCCACGAGTTACAGCCTGCCAACCCGAAAATGACCCGTTTATTCTTACTCTCTGTTTTCTGTCCATTAACCAATCCTCAATCCATGCTAGTATATTACCCAAATCCCATGAGCCCTATTTTTGATTAATAACCTCTTGTGTGGCACCTTATTGAATGCCTACTGAAAATTTAAATACACCACATCCACTGGTTCCCCCTTATCTATTCTGCTAGTTACAACCTCAACAAACTCTAACAGATTTATCAAACACGATTTCCCTTTCATAATTCCGTGTTGACTCTGCCCAATCCTGTTATTAGTTTCTAAGTGCCCTGTTACCACGTCCATAATAATAGATTCCAGCATTTTCCCTACTACTGATGACAGGCTAACTGGTCTGTAGTTCCCCGTTTTCTCTCTCCCTCCTTCCTTAAATAGTGGGGTTACATTTGCTACCTTGCAATCCACGGGAACCGTTCTAGAATCTATGGAATTTTGGAAAATGACAATCAATGCATCCATTATCTCTATAGCCACCTCTTTCAAAACCCTAGGATGTAGGCCATCAGGTCCAGGGGATATATCGGCTTTAAGTCCCATTAATTTCTCCAGTACTATTTTTTTACTAATAATGATTTCTTTCAGTTCCTCATTCTCGCTCGACCCTTGGTTCTCCACTAATTCCGGGAAGTTTTTTGCATCTTCTTCCGTGAAGACAGACACAGTATTTGTTTAATTTCACTGCCATTTCCTTATTCCCCATTATCATTTCTCCTATCTCAGCCTGTAAGGGATTTACATTTACTTTCACTAATCTTTTCCTTTTTACACACCAATAGAAGCTTTTACAGTCTGTTTTTATGTCTCTCACTAGTTTACTCTCATATTC
The DNA here is from genome assembly GCA_030390025.1 of Squalus acanthias. Classification (NCBI taxonomy): domain Eukaryota; kingdom Metazoa; phylum Chordata; class Chondrichthyes; order Squaliformes; family Squalidae; genus Squalus; species Squalus acanthias. The sequence goes on along the minus strand of CM059426.1, from coordinate 105,768,361 downwards.
AATTTTACTTTCTTTATCAATTTCTTGCTGAATTCTAAAATCTTCCCAATCCTCAGGCTTACTACTCTTTTTGGCAACATCATAAGCCTCTTCCTTTGATCTAATACTATCTTTGACGTCTCTTGTTTGCCACAGTTGGACCACTTTTCCTGTGGGATTTTTGTGCCTTAAAGGAATGTATATTTGTTGTAAGATATGTATTAATTCTTTAAATTCTAGCCATTGCTTTTCTACCATCATACCTTTTAATGTAGTTTCCCAGTCTACCTTAGCCAACTCGCACCTCATACCTACGTAGTTTGCTTTGTTTAGATTTAAGACCCTAGTTTCAGATTTAACTAAATCACCTTCAAAATTTAATAGAGAATTCTATTATAAATTATGGTCACTCTTCCCTAAAGGCCCCTTTACTACAAGGTTATTAAATAACCCTTTCTCGTTGCACAATACTAGATCTAAAATAACCTGTTCCCTAGTTGGTTCCTCAACATACTGATCTAGAAAACTATCTTGCATACATTCCATGAATTCGTCCTCCACACTATTACTGCAAATTTGGTTTGCCCAGTCTATATGTAGATTAAAGTCCCCCATGATTACTGTATCACCTTTGATAAATGTACCTCTAATTTCTTGATTTGTACTTTGCCCTACATTACAACTACTGTTTGGGGGCCTATAAACAACTCCCACCAATGTTTTCTGCCCCTTGCTGTTTCTTAGCTCCACTCAAACTGATTCTACTTCTTGATTTTCAGAGCTAAGATCCTTTCTCCCTACTGTCTTTATCCCATCCTTTATTATCAGGGTTACCCCTCCTCCTTTTCCATTTTGCCTATCTCTTCTAAAAGTTAAGTATCCTGGAATATTTAGTTCCCAACCTTGGCCACTTTGCAACCACGTCTCCGTAATGGCTATTAGATCAAACCAATTAATTTCTATCTGCACTATTAATTCATCTATTTTGTTGCGAATGCTTCGCGCATTCAGATATAGTGTCTTTAGCTTTGACTTATTTCTATTTATCCCTGATGTCACCTTAATCACTGATGCCTCATTACCTTTGTTACTCTCTCTGTTCCTTCCTGACCCACTCTGCTTATTTTTACCCAAAACTTTACTCTGCTCTAGAGCCTTGACATTTCTCTTGCTGCTTTTAAATTTACACTTTCCTGAATCCTCCCACCCCGCCTTCATTAGTTTGAAGCCCTGTCTACTGCCCCGGTTATTCAGTTCGCCAGGACACTGGTCCCAGCCCGTTTTAAGTGGAGCCCGGCCCAACATGAACAGCTCTCTCTTTCCCCAGTACTTGTGCTAGTGCCCCATGAACTGAAACTCCTTACTCCCACACCACTCTTTGAGCCATGCATTTAAATCTGTAATCTGTTTGTCCCTACGTCAATTTGCGCATGGCTCAGGTAACAATCCAGAGATTATTACCTTTGAAGTGCTGCTTTTTAATTTGGATCCTAGCTCCTCAAACTCCCTCAGCAGAACCTCATTCCTAGTTCTACCTATGTCTTTAGTTCCTACGTGGACCACGACAACTGGATCCTCCCCCTCCTACTCCAAGTTTTCCTCCAGCCACGAAGAGATGTCTTTAACCCTGGCACGGGGCAGGCAACACAACCTTTGGAACTTTCGGTCGTGGCTGCTGAGAACAGTTTCTATCCCCCTGACTATACTGTCCCCTATCATAACTACATTCCCTTTCACTCCTCCCACTTGAATGGCCTCCTGCACCATGGTGCCATGGTCAGCTTGCTCATCCATCCTGCAGGCTTTTCCCTCATCCACACAGGCAGCAAGAACCTCATGCCTGTTGGACAAGGGCAAAGGCTGAGGCTCCTCCAGCACTGCACCTGGGGTCCCCTTACCTGCCTGAGTTGCAGTCACACCCTCCTGTCCCTGACCACTAACCAGACCTGTACCACTACCTAACCTAAGGGGTGTGACTGCCTCCTGGATCAAAGTGTCCAGGTAACACGCCCCATCCCTGATGCCCCGCAATGTCTGCTCCTCAGACTCCAGCTCAAAAACTCTGAGCTGAAGTTCCTCAAGATGCAGGCACTTACTGCAAACGTGGTTGTCTGAGATCACAATGCTCTCCACAAACTCCCACATGCTGCAGTTGCGGCACACCATCTGCACTGCCATCCCTATATGACCTGGTTTTATTTAATTTCCATCAACCTGCAGACTCACCGCTCAACCAGAAATTTGCAGTTTCACTCCTGTAAGGGGTTTGGTGTCGTGCTTGTATCGCAGACGGTGCTGGTGTGGGGTTAGGCCTTCGTTGCCTAATACTATTGCTTGCTCTGGTCTCCGGCCAGCCTTGTTGCAATAAGCACCTGTGAGTGGTTCGACCCACTCGCCCTTACGGTTCTAACACTGGACTTAGGTGCAAGAGCAGTAATGCAGAGAAAAACTCAAATAGACTCGGTTGAATAGTACGAAATGGAAATCTTTATTGCATAGCGTCTAAAATCATGAAGTACATGTCATAGGCACAAATTAACGATAGTACAAGTATACATATATTCATAAAGCTTGGTCTATGGTAATGAAGAACGCACGGCACATCGTAAAAAGGGGAACACATTATACTTTATCCTTAATAAAACCACCCTCCCCTATCAATACCTACACTACATCTAGATTTGTAGGATCGAGGAAACATGCTCACCACTCGTGATACTTCGGAGAATTTTAAAGTGAGGCGCTCGGCTCGTTTCGCTGCAGCGCCTGACTGTCACGTGTTTTGAGGGGTCTCTGTACCCCACTTGTTTACTTTCGCTGCTGCTGCAAGCAGGCTGGGCTCCCCGTTGTCATGAAGATATTGACAGTGCTCGGGCCCAGTTCGAAGAAGAGTCTTCCTGTGTCCGACACCGGTTGCCGATAGAATTCAAAGAAGAGTCTTTGACCAGTTCGTGCAGTAACCTGTAGAGTTCAAAAATGGTCTATATATTTTCGGGCGCGGTCGGGGTTTACTGACCGCGGCGGCACGTGGATTCTTCTTCTTCTCGTCTCATCTCGTCTCGTCTCGTCTCTTCGGGTCTTCAGGTCCAGGACACCGTTTACTGACGCTCGGGATGGTGCACCCAGTTACCGGCCTTCGTTGAGGCGGCTCGTTCCGTTCGAGCTCCACCCAACATTCGAATAACCGTCCAGTGCGGCTAAAAGTCCAGAGTCAACAGTCCAGAGAAACAAGAGCACGAATCAAGCGAATAAGAATCGAATCAAGGGAGTAAGAGAATAAGAGCCGAATCAAGAGAGCGATGGACATTTGTTGTCTATAGTTATAGTGCTGTGTTCCCTTATCTCCCGCTCAAATCTTAATGTTTGTCCTTTGTGAAATATTGGCGCTCAAAACTCCCAGCATGGGGTGATTCTTGTCTTTAACGGGTTTCGGTAGCACCTGAGACTGGTCAACTACCCGTTAATGTTTTCCCCATTGTTGAACCGGCTCGGAGCCTCCCTGGCTGGGTTTTGGGGGCCCCCGAATACTTGTTTAATCACCCGAGGGGGTATTTGCGTATTGATGTGTCTGGATGGGCCTTCGATTGCCCAGTACAATGGTCCTTACTTGTGCATGGAAAACGATTCCAGCACTCATATCTTATGCTATTGTTTCGAATGCAAACATGTTGCATCCTGTCTTTATCAATGTCTGCTGAGTATTATCCAATCTTATACTGAAATGTTTATTCGAACGCCATCTTGTCTGCCCACTGAAAATTCTGGAAGCTTCTGTCACGATGCGTGGCGGCCATTTTACAGGCTTCTGTGTCCTTTTTAATCATGACATCATTTCGTTTAAATAAACTGATTAAACGAATCTGTTTCTCTCTCGTTATTTTGAATCGCGATAATTGCGAATTTTACACTCCTGTACATATTGGGCTCGATTTTGTCAATGGGGACGTGATGGAGGCGGGACTCCCACTTTTTGGGTTGTAGTCCCGCCTCCATCAATTTGTGGCCAACCCAATCCCTTGATTGACCTTGTTAAGCCCACCCAGCGGGCTCAGCAGGCCAATTAAGGGACACCTGGATACTGGTGACGTCAGCGATTGTCATTTCATCTGTCAAGAGCTTTTGACAGATGAAATATCAATGTTTGACAGCTCTGTGAAGCTGTCAAACACTGACAATCTGTCTTATAACTTGAGTCCTTCTACTCAGACTCAGTTAGAGAGCTCTCCAGACCAGAAAGCAGAAGCTGCAGCTTTTGACAGCTCAGCGGCCATTCTGCTTTCTGTGCCGGTGAGCTGAGGGACTCCCGAGACCTGAAGGGAGGAAGCCTGGAGGAGAAAGTAAAGGTAAGTAAAACTTCTTAAAACACTTTACACACACCAAACACACTTACCTCTGCACTCATGCACCCATCACTCACCTGTACACCGGACATCTCGACCCCTCCAAGCCCTGCAGACCGACGGTCCGCCTCGCTAACTTGCCGTGGTTTGAAGCCGTCGGGCAGCCCACACTTCAGGGCTAAAAATAGGGATTAGCCAAAAAACTGCCTGTTAACTACCTGTTAACAGGCAGTTAATTGGCACTAATCCCCTTCCCAGCTCGGGGAGGCGGCTCCCAGCACAGGTCAGGTACCCACCTCCTGGGACATTGGCATGGAGGCGGGTTGGGGGTGGGATGGGTACGTGCCCACCGAATCTGCAATTTTCCCACCACTCCCGCCTCCAAACCTGTCTCCACGGGGCTTGGAAATTCGAGCCCATTGTGACCTGTTGCATTTTCTTTTCCAAATGTTATCAATCCATTTTTATACTAGCCGTTGTAAGTTTCAATATACCAGCACAACCTATCATCATATTTCCCCATTTTTTCCCCGAGTGATAGAGATTGAGAAATACAATTCATTAGTGAAGATGCACTCAAAGTAAGAGCGGTTTGAAATGAAATGCGGATTTAGACTGCAAAACTGTTAAGTGAACAGAGCTGAAAGCTGCTGCGTGGGAATGGGATTTTGTAAACAAATAGAAGTTGGCTTTTATCATTAAAATCTGTGGTTATCTCTGTAATTAAGTGGTAGCGCTTGACAGATCTGACAGCAGGGCCAAATTCTCAATATGAACTCTATAGATTTAGAGCATCGAGTTGGCAACCCTCCCGGATTGTCCGGAAGTCTCCAGGAATGGAAGAAGAATCTTCCAGGCTCTGCTGCCAGCAACCCAAAAAAAATGTACAGCTTCACACCTGTAGTTTGCACCTGTGCACTTTCTTTGCTGATTCGAGGGTGGCTTTCCAGTTCTCAAAACTTCTCGCACGACAACTGCTGGCAAAAAACCACGAGCAAAGACACTCAATTACATGAAACGCAACCTTCTATAAAATAAATGTAATACTATTTACAAACTGCAGGCTAGTGCCACATGATCAGACATCATGTGATCAGACATCACATGATCAAATGTCACATGATCATATGTGATTTAACCTCCAGGAATATGTTCAACGGGAGTTGGCAAACCAATCTGTATCTGTACCATCACTTATACAACTGCCTCCAGACCCTGCTCTTTGCTTCCTTGCTGGACAAGAAGCTAAGAGCTTTACCTCTGACCCTCTTCCACCTCTCCCTGTCCAGGGATTGGCCAGTAGAGGGCTCCATGGGTTATGAAAATAATTGAGCGGTTACCATTTTGAGCATACATGCAAGGGATCCTTTGCTGCAGTTGGGGAAATCTGGAAGCAGGTTTGGCACTCATTTTTACTGCAGTCACTTGTGTATTTTGAGCCTGATGGCTCCCATGTTTAATTTCCTTTCTGTTGTAGGTGCAGCAAAAATTTTGCCTATTGCTAAAAACTGGTGCTTCCTTTAATCCCAACACTTCAATCCCTCCCCTTTAAGGTGCTGCTGCAGGCTCATCAAAATTGGGTGTCCTTGTCCCAGATTTATGACGTCCTATCTGTTGCAATAAGGAGCATGTTTCATAGAAGCATAAGAACATAGGAGCAGGAATAAGCCAATGAGCCCTCGAACCTGTTCTGCCATTCAATTAGATCATGGCTGATCTGTACCTCAACTCAAATCGGCTTTGCTCCATATCCCTTGATACCCTTACCAAATGAAAATTTATCAATTTCAGTCTTGAAAATTTCAATTGTTCCAGCATCCATAGCCTTTTGTGGGAGAGAGTTCCACATTTTCACTACCCTTTATGTGAAAATGTGCTTCCTAATTTCATGCTTAAATGGCCTAACTCTGATTATAAGATTATGTCCTCTTATTCTGGATTCCTCACTGGAGGAAATAGTTTCTCTGTATCTACCCTATCAAATCCCTTCATTATTTTAAGTATCTTGCTTAGATCACCCCTCAACCTTCGAAATTCAAGGGAATACAAACCAAGTTTAGATAACCTGTTCTGATAATTTAATCCTTTAATCCCTGGTATCATTCTGGTGAATTTGCACTGTACCCCACCCCCACTCCAAGGCCAATAATCTTTCCTGAGGTTCCATACCCAAAACTGAACACAGTACTCCAGATGGGGTTTGACCAAGGCTTTGTACTACTTCTTCCCCTTTGTATTCCAGCAACCTTGAGATAAAGGCCAACATTCCATTGGCCTTTTTGATTAATTTTTGTACCTGCCCACTAGCTTTCAGTGATTTGTGTCCATGGACACCTAAATTCCTTTGCTCCTCCACAGCTCCTACTTTCTCACCAGTAAGAAAATATTCTGATTTGTCTTTCTCAGATCCAAAGTGGATGACCACACAATTCCTCACATTGAACTCCATCTGCCTTAGTTTTCCCCACTGACTTAATCTGTCTATGTCCCTTTGTAACTTCCTCTGACTATCCACACAACTTACTGTGCCTCCTAACTTAATGTCATCTGCAAACTTGGATATACAATTCTCTAATTCCTTCATCCAAGTCATTAATATAGATGGTGAAAGCTAAGGCCCCAGTACAGATCCCTGGGGAACACCACTTGTCACACCCCACCAATCAGAGATCAAATCCTTTATTCTTCTTCTTAGGCAGTCCCTCGGAACCGAGGATGACTTGCTTCCACATTAAAAATGAGTTCTCAGGTGACTGATGAGTCCAATGTGGGACCTACAGTCTCTGTCACAGGTGGGGCAGACGGTGGTTGAAGGGGCGGGTCGGTGGGGTGCTTGGGTTGATGTGCGCTCCTTCCGCTGTTTGCGCTTGGCTTCCGCTTGCTCCCGGCGAAGAGACTCGAGGTATTCGGCGCCTTCCCGGATGCTTCTCCTCCACTTTGTACGGTCTTGGGCCAAGGATTCCCAGGTGTCGGTGGGCATGTTGCACTTTTTCAAGGAGGCTTTGAAGGTGTCCTTGAAGTGTTTCCTCTGCCCATCTGGGGCTCTCTTGCCGTGTCGGAGCTCCGAGTAGAGTGCTTGTTTTGGGAGTCTCGTATCGGGCATGCGGACGATGTGACCCGTCCATCGGAGCTGATCGAACGTGGTCAAAGCTTCGATGCTGGGGATGTTGGCCTGAGCAAGAACGCTGACGTTGGTGCGCCTATCCTGCCAATAGATTTGCAGGATCTTGCGGAGGCAGCGTTGGTGGTACCTCTCCAGTGCTTTGAGGTGCCTGCTGTACATGGTCCATGTCTCTGAGGCATACAGGAGGGCGGGTATTACTGCTGCTCTGTAGACCATGAGCTTGGTGCCGGGTTTGAGGTCCTGGTCTTCGAACACTCTCTTCCTCAGGCGACCAAAGGCTGCACTGGCCCACTGAAGGTGGTGTTGGACTTCGTCGTCGACGTCTACCCTTGTTGACAGTAGGCTCCCGAGGTATGGAAAGTGGTCCACGTTGTCCAAGGCCTTGTCATGGATTTTGATAATCGGGGGGCAGTACTGTGTGGCAGGGGCAGGTTGGTAGAGGACCTTTGTCTTACGGATGTTTAGTGTAAGGCCCATGCTTTCGTACGCTTCGGTGAAGGTGTTGACGATGGTTTGGAGTTCGACCTCCGAGTGTGCGCAGACGCAAGCGTTGTCTGCATACTGTAATTCGACGACAGAGGAAGGGACGGCCTTGGATTTGGACTGGAGGCGACGGAGGTTGAACAGTTTCCCGTTTGTTCTGTAAAGTAGCTGTACTCCAGTGGGGAGCTTACTGAGGGTGAGATGGTATACCTACTCACTGTCTCCTACCTCCCAACTAATTACCAGCCCATATCACAAGGTTACCTCCAATTCCCTGTGATCTCATTTTTGCGAATAATGGCCCAGAAATTAGACTTCGATGGTTGCCGCGGGGGTAAGGACCCGGCGCGATCTTACCTACCGCGCCTGCCTTTATGTTTCGGGCCCACACGAACTTCGGGTCCCGGGCCTCTCACTGGTGCCGGCGTGCAGTGTGTGCGTGTCCCAGAGGCGCAGTTAGTTCGATGCGACCTCTGGAATCAGGTGGGCCATGGAGAGCCAATGGCAGCACACCATCTTTCATTCATAGATTTGACAGGAAGAGCTGTCAAAACTATGAATACAAATTGCCCCCAAAAGAATAGCTAAACCTCAAATAAATTTAAAAAAAAACCATCACATTAATAAAATAACTATAGTTAAATAAATTAACCACTTTAAACAAAAATTTTAATTTTTGAAAAAATTTAAATTCTTTTTAAAAGTTATAAAAATAAACTTACCTTTCTTTAAAGTCTCTAAAAAAGATAAACCTGTTGAAAATTTTTTAAATAATACTTAATTAACTACTTACCTTGTTAAAAGGGGGTCTTACGCCTCCTTTCTTCATGTGTAAAATCTTCAATACTCACCCTCGCGTTGAAACCTGAAAAAAAACCTAAGTGTGCTGCGTGCGCACAGCCTGTAGTGCGCACGCGGTTCACTTAGGAGCCGCCCCCTTCACCATACCGGAAGTGCCGGTTTCCCGCGCATGCGCAGTGCATGCAGGAAACCGACACTTCGGGACCGAATACGCGAGAGTGCACAGTGCGTACTCTCCCGTATTCAGCCGAAGTTTTGGGCCAATCTCTTGTGCAGAACATTATCAAATGACTTTTGGAAGTCCATATAGACAATATCCGTAAACACTCCCCTATCCATCCTGCTGGGGAGCTTCTTCAACTAGATTAGTGGTAACTGTCGCAACAAAGGGTTGTTAGTCCAGCGACAATCGCTCTGCTCAGATTCTACTCCGAGTAGGTTTTAAACAACAAGCTTTATTTACATTGACTAATAACAGTATTAGGCTTTATATAACTGTTCTACAGTATGTAAGAATCTCAAAATTCACAGATCCCCCAAAACTCGAAGACAAACCCTAAGGACAAAGACTTTGGACTCTTTTATAACTACTTCAGGGTGATAAAATGTATTGGGCCTGACAGAGGGAGATTCAGAGCAAAAAACAAGATTGGGTATTTTTAAAAGGCATGTTTGGGCTTGTAAAGGAAAAAGGCTGCAACAGGAATTGGTTTCAACCTCTGTAAAAGACAGTTTGGGTATTGGAGTTAATCAAACTGTCTGGGGAACCGCATGACCTCACTTGGAGTTAATCGGCCCCTATCAGACATTAACATCCTAACAATAGACCCGAGGAAGAGCAGTCCCCACCCAAATTACAGGACCCATCAAAAGCATGCATAAAACAGATCACTTAGACCCACTCTATAGAAATTTCAGGCCCAGTCAGGAAACTCGAAACCTGAGCACAATTGACTACAATCAAGAAACAGCTCAACAGCTCATGGAACCATCCCAAAACCACTTCACACTTTCGTGAACAATTGAAGGCCTGTTTTCTCAAGTTCAAGAGTGGAGCAGTTACACAGTTACAACAATCAGGAGTTACACAGACAAGCAGCAAGAAGTTAAGGAGTTCTCCAGTACAACCAGACGCAGTTCAACAGTTACACAGCAGCAAGGAATTCAGCAAGCAGTTAAACAAGAAGCTGTTCAGGGAGTTCAGCAAGAAGCTGTTCAAGGAGTTCAGCAAAAAGCTGTTGAAGGGAGTTCAACAAGTTAAGGAGTTCAGCAGTTCTCAGGAGTTCATTGAGTTCGAAGAAGTTCACAGTTCTAGAAGCAGATCAACACACAAGGAGAGACCAGAGCAACCGTTCCAGTGACCATCAGACACCTCGCGGCAACAAGGGCCTTACGAAACTTTTTACTTAAAAAGACTCTAAACCCTATCTCTAACAGAGGAAAAGTGGGTACTCACCCGATAAATCCAATCCAGCGAACCCCGAAACTGCGAACCAGCTCAACTGTAAAGGATTCGTTTGGTGAGCATTATCCCTGGTCCTCTCGAGTCCAACTTAGCTAGTAAAGTGGGATTGGGAGGGGTGAGGTATTCTTCTAATGTAATTTCCCTCGTTTGTACCGAAGTGTTCCCCACTTTATTAGAGTGTTAAGATTGTTGTGTTATGTTTTTCTCTCTTGAATAAAGATCAAAAGGTCTTGCATCAAAACCAGTTGTCTGCTGCACTTTTTATCACAACCCCCAAATAAGTCCAAGGTCTAGAACCAAGGGCGTGGGAGCGATTCAAACCGCTCAGAAGTCAGAGGTGAAGCTGACACACACCACCACCCCCTACAAGTATTATATTAAATGACAAGATGGCATGCAAATAATACAACATGGTTCCCTGGCCCGGAGTGCTCACCTTCGGCTCTCTAGGCTGCCTGTGTGGCTGTGGGCTACTGATTGACCCTGAGAGTGATCCAAACCCCAAGAGAGCCACACAGCCCGGTTCCCAGGCCTGGCCAGGCCATCTGCATGGCAGTGTGGCTCCTAACCACCCTGAGAACGTTCTGCGCTTGGGCAGGAGCAGGTTCTATTCTTATACTATTGGCTGCCTTGGGCTGTGCCTACGTACAACGTAATACATAGGTGCACATTTGCTGAGGTCATGTATTGATGTGTTTACCCACTTCTAACCTTTTCAGCCTCCAACTCTGTTCTACAGCTTTATTTATTGTACTGTAAGTACGTCGGCTAATCTTTATCTTTTACTGTGGTATGTGATATCTTGGCAACCAGTCTCTTATCAAGATGGGCATTTTCTTGACCTGGGTGTTTATCATTCTCTGTCTAGTTTCCAAACTCTCTTTACTCCTACATTTGCTAGAGAGTTAAAAATGCTAAACAAAGAATGTTGGGATACTTTGACCAATTTAAACCATTTTACTATATTCTAACATCAGACATGACCAACCCTTCAGAAATCCTTGCTGAATCCCTTTGATTAACTGATACCTGTCCAAGTGCTCAGTCACTTTGGGGGGAATTTTGCCAGCTCTGGGGAGGCAGGTTTGGAGGCGGGACTGCCGGGAAAATGGCAGAATCTGGGGACGGGTGCCCATCCCGCCGCCAACCCACCTCCGTGCCATCTTCCCAGGAGGCGGGTACCCGACCCGCGCCGTGAGCCGCCTCCCCGAGGCGGGAAGGGGATTACAGCCACTTAACTGCCTGTTAACAGGTAGTTAACAGGCAGTTAAGATGATTATCCCCATTTTACCCCTGCAAGTGCGGGCTCCCCGACGTCGGGAAACAGCGCCAGGGTCAGCGAGGCGAGCAGTGGGTCTGCGGGGGTCGGAAGGGTCGAAAAGAGCGCTGTGGAGGTGAGTGATGGGTGCAAGTGTGGAGAGGTAAGTATGTGAGGTGAGTGTAAAGTGATAGAAAATATTTACTTACCTTTGTTTCTTCCTGCAGGCTTCAACAGTTGGGGATCTGGAGACTCTGGCATCTCACCGGCAGAGATGACAGAATGGCTGCTGCATTCTCCGATGCAACAGCCATCTGATTTCTGCTCAGCAGATAGGTTTGATGAGTCTTTAATACAAGGACTCATCAAACAACAGGGAATGTCAGTGTTTGACAGCTTCACAGAGCTGTCAAACGATGACAATTCATCTGTCAAAAATTTTTGACAGATGAAACGTCATACGCTGACATTCTCTGTCACCGGCTTTCCCTTAATTGGCCTGCTAAACCCGCTGGGCGGGCTTAATAAGGTAATTAAAGGGTTAATAGTGTGGGTTGGCCACAAGTCGATGGAGGCGGGACTAAAACCCGACAAGTGGGAGTCCCGCCTCCAAAAGCTCCCCATTGGCAAAATTCAGCCCTTTGTTTCTGATGATAGATTCCAGTAACTTCCCCACAATTGATGTTAAACTGACAAACCTTACATGAAATGGGATCTCTCTCCCTCCCTTCTTAAATAATTGCAATTTTCCAATCCAAAGGCACAATTTCTGAATCTTTAGAGCTTTGGAAAATTATGACTAAGCATCTGCAATTTCTTCACCTATTTATTTTAATACCCTAGGGTGGAGACCATCAAATCCTGGATGTTTGTTTATCTTAAGTCCCATTATTCTCTCCATTAACATTTTTTAACTCCTATTAAATCCACTAAGTTCCTCCCTTTGTAGGGGGTGGTGGTGGTAGGGGTCAGCCTTTCCCCTGACTCAGTGAGCGGTTCGAATCGCTCCCACGCCCCAGGTTCAAAACTTGGACTTATTTAGGGGTTGTGAATAAAGATGCAGTAGACAACAGGTTCCGATGAAAGAATTTTAACTTTTATTAAAAATAAAAGGTAACAAACTTAAACACACTTCACACTTAAACAGGTTTGGGGAACACACGGTTACAGGCGAGGGAGAATGACAATATACTAGAAAAACCTTTATCCCTCCCAAAAATCCCACTATCTAGCTAGGTTTCGGTTTCAGGAGATCAGGGATAATGCTCACCAAACAGGGGTTTTAACAGTACGAAATCCAGCCAGGTAAGTTGATGGTGGTTCTGGTCATCGAATGTCTTCCTTTAACATGCGGCTTCTGGGCAGAGCTGAGAGGGAGAGTTTTTCCAGCGTTGTCGGCGAGTCCAAAGAGAAAGAAGTCTTGGGTCATGCTACAATTATAGTCCGTTTTGCCACCCCCAAAACTCCTCACGAAAACTGGTTTCGTGATGAAGTGAGTTGGTTTCACGTGAGGCCTGTTCATTGTCTTGTTAAATTTTGATGGGCCTTCAACTATGTTAAACCAAATCAAATCCTGGTCAATTGAAAAACCTCGTTACCAGTAATGGCTTTTACTGAGTCAAATGGCTTGCGTCCTGTTGATCTGTTGTTTTATGGAAGTTTGCATTGTTCTCATGTTTTGGGTTCCTTGCTGGGCCTAGCATTCCTATCTTTATGTGTCTCCTTGAATGGGTTGTGTGTTTTGGGTGGGGCGGCCTTCTCCCAGGGCCTATTGTCCAAATGTTAATGTTTGCTGGGCTTTGAATTCCCAGACAATGCAATCCTCAAGCCTGCTATTTACAGAGGTAGATCCACGTGCTGTACATGTCCAGACATGTTCCTTTAAAGTTCCAAAGTCCTTATTTTTTTTCCCTTAGATTTTTGGGGATCTGCAAATTTTGGAAACTTTACAGCTTGACGTATTTTTAGGTTCCCTTGTACCGCTGGTATTTTGTCCTCTTCCTCCACTATAAGAACATAAAAACATAAGAACATAAGAAATAGGAGTAGGAGTAGGCCATTTAGCACTTTGAGCCTGCTCCACCATTCAATAAGATCATGGCTGATCTTCTACCTCATATCCACTTTCCTGCACTATCCCCATATCCCTTGATTCCCTTAATATTCAAAAATCTATCGATCTCTGTCTTGAATATACTCAATGACTGAGCCGCCACAGACCTCTGGGGTAGAGAATTCCAAAGATCCACCACCCTCTGAGTGAAGAAATGTCTCCTTATCTCAGTCCTAAATGGCCAACCCCTTATTCTGAGACTGTCACCCCTGGTTCTAGACACCTCAGCCAGGGCAAACATCCTCCTTGCATCTACACTGTCAAGCCCTGTAATAATTTTGTATGTTTCAATGAGATCACCTCTCATTCTTCTAAATTCTAGAGAATGTAGGCCTAGTCTACACAATCTCTCCTCATAGGACTATCCCCCCATCCCAGAAACCAGTCTGGTGATCCTTCATTGCACTCCCTCTATGGCAAGTATATCCTTCCTTAGGTAAGGAGGCCAAAACTGTACACAGTACTCCAGGTGTGGTCTCACCAGGGCCCTATATAATTGCAGTAAGATGTCTTTACTCTTATACTCAAATCCTCTTGTAATAAAGGCCAACATACCATTTGCTTTCCTAATTGCTTGCTGTACCTGTATGTTAACTTTCAGTGATTCGTGTACAAGGACACCCAGGTCCCTCTGAAGACCCAGGGCGCGATCTTGCCAGTCCTGGGGAGGCGGATATGGAGGCGGGACTGCCGGGAAAATGGCAGACTTTGGGGGCGGGTGCCCAACCCACCTCCATACCATCTTGCCAGGAGGCGGGTAGCCGACCCGTGCCAGGTCCCGTCTCCTTGGAGGTGGGAAGGGGATTAGTGCCACATATCTGCCTGTTAACAGGTAGTTAACAGGCAGATAAGAAGATTATCCCCATTTTACCCACACAAGTGCGGGCTTCCCGAAGGCTGCGAACCCCGACAGGGTCACCGAGGCGAGCAGTGGGTCTGCAGGGGTCGGAGGGGTGCAAAAGTGTGCGGTGAAGGTGAGTGATGGGTGCAAGTGTGGAGAGGTGAGTATGTGAGGTAAGTGGAAAGGGTTAGAAAAAGTTTACTTACCTTTGTTTCTTCCTGCAGGCTTCAAGAGTTGCGTATGCGGAGAGTCTCGCACCTCCGCGGCAGAGATGACAGATGGCCGCTGCAGTCTCCAATGCAACAACCATCTAATTTCTGCTAAAGAAAGAGATTCGATGAGTCTTGAATTCACGAACTCATCAAACTACAGAGAATGTCAGTATTTGACAGCTTCACAGAGCTGTCAAATGATGACAATTCATCTGTCAAAAATTTTTGACGGATGAAATGTCATACGCTGACGTTCTCTGAAACTGGCTTTCCCTTATTTGGCCTGCTAAGCACGCTGGGCGGGCTTAACAAGGTCAATCAATGGAAAATAGTGTGGGTTGGCCACAAATCGATGGAGGCGGGACATCGATCCGACAAGCAGCAGTCCAGCCTCCAATGCGCCCCCATTGGTAAAATCGCCCCGCAACATTTGTAGAATTCGCAATATATCGCGATTTTATTAATAAGGAGAAAACACAGAGTTTCGTTCAAACAGCTTTTATTTCAGCAGAATGCTGCCAGGTTTCTCAAAGTAGACACAAGCAGCCTGTAAAATGGCCGCCGCACCTCGTGACAGAACATTCTAGACTTTTCGACAGGCAGACAAGATGGCGTTCCAATAAACATTTGTGCAAGATCGATTAAGATTCAGCACAGTGAAGATAATACACGAGACATTATGGGTTTGCAGTATACACATAAATACTGAAATCGGTCTCCCAGGTACGAATGAAAGCCATTGTACCGAGTAATCAAGGGCCCATCCAAAAGACATTAATATGTAAAATCCCAACGACTCTACGATGAGAGAGCTGTTAGCAGGTAGTTATACAAAACACTTGGAAGCCCCAAAACCCCTCCAGGGAGAACACCGACCGATTTAACAATGGGAGAAATATTAACAGGTACTCAGACATTTACGAGTAGCCCCGAAACCCATTAAGAATGGAGATCACCCATACAAGACATTTGAGCGCCAGACCCAAACAAAAGAAAGGACATTAAGGTTGGGCGGGAAACGGAAGATTTTGTACTATAATTACAAGCTCCAACCGTCCATCTTTCTCTTATCCTCTTATTCTCTTATCCGATCGACTCGTAACCTCGTGGCTGCTCCTGCGTTTTGACTCGTAGTCTGGTTCCTGTTTGCCTGGTGCCTTTTTGAAAAAGACTGTTGAACTTTCTGATCCGTTCGGATCTACCTCGTGTCGCGTAACGAAGACCTATGTTGGTAACTGGCAGCGGAACCAAAGGCCCGAGATGAGATGAGATGAGATGAGATGAGATGAGATGAGAAGAGAGGAAGACCATACTCATCGCCACGGTCAGTAAATCCCGACCGCGCCTGTAGGTCGAATAGCCAAGTTTTCCTTGCCAGGAAGACTTCTTTGAACTTGCAAGAACGGTTCATCATCGATGATATTGACTGAGCTGTGAAACCTGCTCGGAAAAGTACCTGTTAAACCAACCAACACAGATCTTCATCACAGCAGACGGTCCAGCCTGCGAGCCGGAGCAGAAGCAAGTAAACAAGTGGGACCAGGAGATCTCCTGACCGACACGTGGGTGCTGCGGTGAAAAACATCCGATCAGCTATTCGGAATTTCTCCGAGTTATCACGAGTGGTGAGCATGAGTCTCGAAATCCTACGAATCTAGTTAGGACAGATATTGATAGGGGAAGGTTTAAGTATTAAGGATACTTGTAATGTGTGCCCCTATTTACGGTGTGTCGTTCGTTCCTCGTTTCCCTAGGATCAGCTATATAACTGCTTGTAAGATTGTACTGTCATTAATCTGTGCTTATGACATGTATTTCATAATCTTAAATATCATGCAATAAAGATTTTCCATTTCGTACCATTCAACCGAGTCTACATGAGTTTCATCTCCATTACTGCTCTCGCATCTAAGTCCAGTGTCTAGAACCGTAAGGGCGAGTGATTCGAACCACTCACAGGTGTGTCTAGTGCTCCCAGACTGGCTGGAGACCAGAACAGGCAACAAGGCCTAAACCCGCACTGACATACAGGCTGCACAGAGCCGCGTGAATCTCACAGGCTGCGAGACACGCAGGGTCAGAATCCCTTACACATTTCCAAATCTCTCACCATTTAAAAAATACTCTGCTTTTCTATTATTCCTATCAAACTGGATAACTTCACATTTCTCCACATTATATTCCATTTGCCATGTTCTTGCCCACTCACTCAGCTTGTCTATAAGCCTCTTTGCATCCTTCTCATAACTTACATTCCCACCCAGCTTTGTAACATCAGCAAACTTTGATATATTACATTTGGTCCCCTCATCCAAATCATTGATCTAGATTGTGAATAGCTGAGGTCCAAGCACCGATCCTTGCAGTACCCAACTAGTTGCAGCCTGCCAACCCGAAAATGACCCATTTATTCCTACTCTCTGTTTTCTGTCCGTTAACCAATCCTCAATCCATGCTAGTATATTACCCCCAATCCCATGAGCCATAATTTTGTTTAATAACCTCTTGTGTGGCACCTTATCGAATGCCTTCTGAAAATCCAAATACACCACATCCACTGGTTCCCTTTTTCTATTCTGCCAGTTACAATCTCAAAAAATTATAACAGATTTGTCAAACACGATTTCCCTTTCATAAATCCGTGTTGACTCTGCCCAATCCTGTTATTATTTACTAAGTGCCCTGTTACCACGTCCTTAATAATAGATTCTAGCATTTTCCCTACTACTGATGACAGGCTAACTGGTCTGTAGTTCCCCGTTTTCTCTCTCCCTCCTTCCTTAAATAGTAGGTTACATTTGCTGCCTTCCAATCTGCGGGAACCATTCTAGAATCTATGGAATTTTGGAAAATGACTATCAATGCATCCATTATCTCTATAGCCACCTCTTTCAAAACCCTAGGATATAGGTCATCAGGTCCAAGGGATTTATTGGCTTTCAGTTCCATTAATTTCTCCAGTACTATTTTTTTACTAATATTAATTTCTTTCTTTTCCTCATTCTCACTGGAGCCTTGGTTCCCCACTATTTCTGGAGAGATTTTTGCGCCTTTTTCCGTGAAGACAGACACAATAATTTCTCTGCCATTTCCTTATTCCCCATTATAATTTCTCCTGTCTCAGCCTGTAAGGGACCCACATTTACTTTCACTGATCTTTTCCTTTTTACATACCTATAGAAGCTTTTACAGTCTGTTTTAACGTCTCTCGCTAGTTTACTCTCATATTCTATTTTCCCTTTCTTTATCAATTTCTTGGTCCTCCTTTGCTGAATTCTAAAATCCTCCCAATCATCAGGCTTACTACTCTTTTTGGCAACATTATAAGCCTCTTCCTTTGATCTAATACTATCTTTAACTCCTCTTGTTAGCCACGGTTGGACCACTTTTCCTGTGGGGTTTTTGTGCCTTAAAGGAATGTATATTTGTTGTAAATTATGGATTAATTCTTTAAATGCTAGCCATTGCTTGTCTACCGTCATACCTTTTAATGCAGTTTCCCAGTCTACCTTAGCCAACTTGCCCCTCATATCTACGTAGTTTGCTTTGTTTAGATTTAAGACCCTAGTTTCTGATTTTACTAAATTACTTTCAAACAAATATAAAATCCTTTCATATTATGGTTACTCTTCCCTAAATGCCCCTTTACACCAAGGTTGTTAATTAACCCTTTCTCATTGCACAATACTAGATCTAAAATAGCCTGTTCCCTAGTTGGTTCCTCAACATATTGATCGAGAAAACTATCTTGCATACATTCCATGAATTCATCCTCCACACTATTACTGCAAATTTGGTTTGCCCAGTCTATATGTAGATTAAAGTCCCCCATGATCACTGTATCGCCCTTGTTACACGCGCCTCTAATTTCCTGATTTATACTCTGCCCTACATTACAACTACTGTTTGGGAGCCTATAAACAACTCCCACCAATGTTTTCTTCCCCTTGCTGTTTCTTAGCTCCACCCAAACTGATTGTACTTCTTGATTTTTCGAGCTAAGATCCTTTGGGCTGAAAAATGAGTCACGCCCCCTTTGGGGCGCTAACTTCGCCGGGGTGCTACTTTCAGTGCCCCAGAAAAATTAGCACCCCCGTGATGGTAATTGAGTGGTAGCGCCCCAAATGCGAAGCGGGGCGCTACTGAAAGCGCCCCCGCCTCCCTCTTGGAACACTGTGAGGGAATATCGCAGCGCTACGTGCTGCAGCGCCACGGTATTGCAGGCCTTCCTCCCTTTCTTAAAGGGGAGGGGCCTTGCGCAGCGCAACCTGGGGCCCAGCTGGACCCCCGGGGATCGGGTGTGCTGGCAAAAGTGCTTGGCACACAAGAGAAGTGCCGGGCTCATGGAGTGCAGACGGGGGGGCGGGTAAGGAGTCCGGGAAAGGGAACGGAAGCAGGTGCTAGCAGGCGGCCAGCAACAAAAATGGTCGCCCGGCACCTCGCCTTTAAATAGCGCCTCCCCGGTCGCAGGTAGGCCCTCCTGACCCCGTCAGACATAGCGTCCAGCGGTAGGTCAGGGGGTGTTACCGAAGATCGTGGCCGGGGCTAACGGAAGGCGCAAAGCAACCGAATTTCCCCCCCAAATTCTACTGTTTTTGTCCCAATATTTATTATCAGGGCTACCCCTCCTCCTTTTCCATTTTGCCTATCTCTTCTAAAAGTTAAGGATCATGGAATATTTAGTTCCCAACCTTGGCCACTTTGCAACCACATCTCCATTATGGCTATTAGATCAAACCTGTTAATTTCTATCTGCGCTATTAATTCATCTATTTTGTTGCGAATGCTTCGCGCATTCAGATATAGTGCCTTTAGCTTTGACTTATTTCTATTTTTCCCTGATGTCACCTTAGTCACTGATGCCTTATTACCTTTGTTACCCTGTCTGTCCCTTCCTGACCCACTCTGCTTATTTTTACCCAAAACTCTACTCTGCTCTAGAGCCTTGACATTTCTCTCGCTGCTTTTAAATTTACTCTTTCCCGAATCCTCCCACCCCTCCTTCAATAGTTTAAAGCCCTGTCTACTGCCCTAGTTATTCAATTTACCAGGACACTGGTCCCAGCCTGGTTTAAGTGGAGACCATCCCAACAGAACAGCTCCCTCTTTCCCCAGTACTCGTGCCAGTGCCCCATGAACTGAAACCCCTTCCTCCCACACCACTCTTTGAGCCACACATTTAAACCTCTAATATGTTTGTCCCTATGCCAATTTGCACGTGGCTCAGGGAACAATCTAGAGATTATTACCTTTGAGGTTCTGCTTTTTAATTTGGATCCTAGCTCCACAAACTCCCTCAGCAGTACCTCATTCCTAATTCTACCTATGTCGTTGGTTCCTATGTGGACCACGACAACTGGATCCTCCCCCTCCCACTCCAAGTTCTTCTCCAGCCGCGAGGAGGTGTCTTTAACTCTGGCACTGGGCAGGCAACACAACCTTTGGAACTTTTGGTCACGGCTGCAGAGAACTGTATCTATCCCCCTGACTATACTGTCCCCTACCACAACTACATTCCCTTTCACTCCCCCCACTTGAATAGCCTCCTGCACCATGGTGCCATGGTCAGCTTGCTCATCCATCCTGCAAGCTTTTCCCTCATGCACACAGGCAGCAAGAACCTCATACCTGTTGGGCAAGGGCAAAGGCTGAGGCTCCTCCAGCACTGCACCTGGGGTCCCCTTACCTGCCTGAGTTGCAGTCACACCCTCCTGTCCCTGACCACTAACCAGACCTGTACCACTACCTAACCTAAGGGGTGTGACTGCCTCCTGGATCAAAGTGTCCAGGTAACTCTCCCCATCTCTGATGCTCCGCAATGTCTGCACCTCAGACTCCAACTCAAAAACTCTGAGCTGAAGTTCCTCAAGATGCAGGCACTTACTGCAAACGTGGTTGTCCAGGATCACAATGCTCTCCACAAACTCCCACATGCTGCAGTTGCGGCACACCATCTGCACTGCCATCTCTATATGACCTGGTTTTATTTAATTAAATGTAATTAAATTTGTAATTAGGTAACTTTATTTACAGCATAGTTTCTTGACTACTTACTTGATCTAGATTAAGTTAAGGGTGATGAAATTAAATATCTACCTGTAACACGAAGCACTACAAGTAGTGTAGGCAAAAAGCAACAACTCCTTTCCCCTCTTCTCCGAATTCCCACTCTTTCCAAATTCCCAAATAAAACACTCTGTTCAAGTCCACTCCATTTAATCCCGCTCTCTGCAGACCGCTCAATGCTCTGCATGGATAGAATGCATTCATTTAACAAGCCTGCATTTGTCTTATTATCCATTCTTCTCTTGTCTGCATCTGTCTTTAAATGGCCCCCATTCTCCTTTGCCACTTACTTTAATGTTACGAAAAATAGTAGTAAGCCTGAAGATTGGGAGAGCTTTAGAAATCAGCAAAGAATGACAAAAAAATTGCTAAAAAGGGAAAAAATAGAATATGAGAGTACACTAGCAAGAAATACAAAAACAGATTGTAAGAGCTTCTACAAGGCTGAAGCATTTGCAACCATCTTCAGCCAGATGTGCCGAGTGGATGATCCATATTGGCCTCCTCCTGAGGTCCTCACCTTCACAGAAGTCAGTCTTCAGACAATTCGATTCACTCCACGTGATATCAAGAAACAGCTGAGCGCACTGGATACAGCTAAGGCTATGAGCACCAACAACATCCCGGCTGTTGTGCTGAAGACTTGTGCTCTAGAACTAGCCACGCCTCTAGCCAAGCTGTTCCAGTACAGCTGCAACACCGGCATCTATCCAACAATGTGGAAAACTGCTCAGGTATATCCTGTCCACAAAAAGCAGGACAAATCCATTCTGGCAAATAACCGCCCCATCAGTCTACTCTCAATCATCAGCAAAGTGATGGAAGGTGTCGTCAAACAGCACTTCCTTACCAATAACCTGCTCACTGATGCTCAGTTTGGGTTCTGTCAAGACCTCTCAACTCCAGACCTCATTACAGCCTTGGTCCAAACATGGACAAAAGAGCTGAATTCCAGAGGTGAGGTGAGAGTGACTGCCCTTGGCATCAAGGCAGCTTTTGACCAAGTGTGGCATCAAGGAGCTCTAGTAAAATTGAAGTCAATGGGAATCAGGGGAAAACTCTCCACTGGCTGGAGTCATAACTAGCACAAAGGAAGATGGTTGTGGTTGTTGGAGGTCAATCATCTCAACCCCCAAGACATCACTGCAGGAGTTCCTCAGGGCAGTGTCCTAGGCTCAACCATCTTCAGCTGCTTCATCAATGACCTTCTCTCCATCATAAGGTCAGAAATGGGGATAGTCGCTGATGATTGCACAGTGCTCAGTTCCATTCGCAACTCTTCAGATAATGAAGCAGTCCATGCCCGAATGCAGCAAGACCTGGATGACATTCAGGCTTGGGCTGATAAATGGCAAGTAACATTCGCGCCACACAAGTGGCAGGCAATGACTATCTCCAACAAGCGAGAATCTAATCACCACCCCTTGACATTCAGCGGCATTACCATTGCCGGATCCCCCACCTCAACATCCTGGGTGTCACCATTGACCAGAAACTTAACTGGATCAGCCACATAAATACTGTGGCTACAAGAGCAGGTCAGAGGCTGGATGTTCTGCTGCGAGTGTCTCCTGACTTCCCAAAGCATTTCCACCATCTACAAGGCACAAGTCAGGAGTGTGATGGAATACTCTCCACTTGCCTGGATGAGTGCAGCTCCAACAACACTCAAAAAGTTCGACACCATCCAGGACAAAGCAGCCCGCTTGATTGGCACCCCATCCACCACCTTAAACATTCACTCCCTCCACCACCGTTGCACAGTGGCTGCAGTGTGTACCATCTACAAGATGCACTGCAGCAACTCGCCAAGGCTTCTTCGGCAGCACCTCCCAAACCCGCGACCTCTACCACCTAGGAGGACAAGGGCAGCAGGTGCATGGGAACACCACCACCTCCAAGTTCCCCTCCAAGTCACACACCATCCAGACTTGGAAATATATCACCATTCCTTCATCGTCGCTGTGTCAAAATCCTGGAACTCCCTCCCTAACAGCACTGTGGGAGTACCATCACCACACAGACTGCAGCAGTTCAAGAAGGCGGCTCACCACCACCTTCTCAAGGGCAATTAGGGATGGGCAATAAATGTTGGCCTTGCCAGCGACGCCTACATCCCAGGAACTAATAAAAAAAAAATTATGTAAAAAGGAAGAGGTTTAAAAAAAATGACTTGCATTTATACGGTGCCTTTGATGACCACCGGACGTCCCAGAGCGCTTTACAGCCAATGAAGTACTTTTTGAAATGTGGTCACTGTTGTAACGTAGGAAACGCGGCAGAGAATTTATGCACAGCAAGCTCCCACAAACAGCAATGTGATAATGATGAGATAATCTGTTTTTTTTAGTGATGTTGTTTGAGGGATTAATATTGGCCAGGATACCAGGGATACCTATGGCAGGAAGAATAGAAAAAACAAAATATTTTTTAAATGGTAAAAAACTATTAAATGTTGGTTTTCAGAAAGATTTAAATGTCCTCGTACAGGAAGTACAGAGAGTTAGCATGCAGGTACAGCAAGCAATTAGGAAGGCAAATGGCATGTTGACTTTTATTGCAAGGGATGTGGAGTACAAGAGTAAGAAAGTCATGCTGCAATTGTACAGGGCTTTGGTGAGACCACACCTGGAGTACTATGCACAGTTTTGGTCTCCTTATCTTATCTTATGAAGGATAAACTTGCCTTAGAGGTGGTGCAATGAAGGTTTACTCGATTGATCCCTGGGATGAGACAGCTGTCCTACAAGGAGAGATTGAGTAGATTAGACCTATACTCTCTGGCGTTTAGAAGAATGAGAGATGATCTCATTGAAACATATAAGATTCTGAGGGGATTGACCGGGTAGATGCTGAGTGGTTGTTTCCCTGGCTGGAGAGTCTAGAACTAGGGGGCAGTCTCAGGATATTTAAGACTGAGATGAGGAGGGTTGTGAATCTTTGGAATCCTCTACCCCAAAGGGCTGTGGGTGCTGAGTCATTGAATATATTTAAAGTTGAGATAGATTTTTGGACTCCAGTTGAATCAAGGGAAATGGAGATCGGGCAGGAAAGTGGAGTTGAGGTCGTAGATCAGCCATGATCTTATTGAATGGCGGAGCAGGCTTGAGGGGCCGTATTGCCTACTCCTGCTTCTAATTCTTATGTTCTCTTAATATATTTATTAAAAACTTTAACTGTCAGCTTTGATATCAATTCCATCTTTTATTAATTTCTTTGTATCTCTTTGTGACTTTTTATAGCTCTCCCACACTGCTGGATTTCCACTTTTCCTTCCACGTTTCATACTGGCAGCTCATTGAATTAATGTAAATGAGGCCTGACCATCAAAATGGCTCGGACCCATGCCAACCCATGCGACTGCCCACCCGATGGATGTTGGAATCGAAAATCAGCTCCTTGTTTTTTTCAGGTGTTTTATTTTTAGTGTCAAAAACTGGGAGAAAATTAAGCTTGAACAGTACAGGCCAAAAACCTCCAGGTAAATTCAGAGAAAATCAATAATAATTCGTTTTTACTTTGAACATCACAGAATTTCAAGGAAACAAGCAAAGGCTTAACAAGGCATAGTTAAGGTACTGTAAATGGAAACTGATAATTATTTATACAGTTCACAGACACCACTTTTATGGGCTTCAATGGTAGTTCCAAATGTAATGCAATGTACGTTCCATGATCACAAAATACTGCTGAGCTATTTTAGCACTAATGTATGTTTAAGGTATTTGTGAATAGATTGTGCACTGTATAATGTTGACAGCTGAAATGTATCTTAAAGGTTGACATCACCACCATAGTATTGTGAAGCACAAATGCTTTTAAAGTCTGACTGAACTATGAAGTAGTTGATGCTAAAATTAAATTTAGCAATACGTGCTACGAATGATATATTGCGAACATTGAGTGCAGTATACCTATTTTGCTCATAACATTGCGAAGGGTCTTCAATGTGCTTCCTGACATTACTGATGTGATGTGTGTACAATTCCTGACTTGATGTTTGGTCAAGTGACCATGGTTCCACTGGACAGGAGGCCTGAAAATCCATTCCATTGCATCTGTGCCATTGTGCCTGCTGTCACAATCTGCCTTGAGAGCTGGGCTCTGTGCATGCATTAATCCTCTGCCGATGTGAGGTATGTGCACCTCTGTTCATAGATGTCGGTGCGAGAGTACCAGTAGATGGGTACAGACCAGCTCTATTGCAGCCTGACCTGCCTGGCATCCATCCACTGGCCTTCCTCTTCCTCCTCCAAAAAGCCCACACACAGAAACATTACCATTGGGAAATTCATTGCTAATGGGGCTGGAAGAAAAAAAAATCAGAGCAATTAGCACAAAGAAATGTGAACGTCTAAGTAAAAATAATAATAGAGAACTGGTGAAGAAATGGCTTTAAATTTGTTCATTTGATCTTCCTTTTCCCTTTCGATGAAATTCTACCTGCATTATTGTTAACGTGATATTTTTATACTCTAGTACTGCATATTACTGTAAATAGTCACTCAAATCATACAATAGAAAATGAGGGATAATTATACAAATTAATTAGCTTAACAAACAAAAACAATCAATTTTGACCTTTGACAGCTTGATCTAGTTTCTACTAAAAAGCAAAATTAGCAAGGCTTTTTGTAAGAAGCATGTTTACCTGTAGCTCCTTATCAAAATAACATGGTTAAGAACATTCCACATTAATATTACAAAAATCAAAGAGATGAAGAAGATTGTAAAAAAAGCCATAAGAAAACAGTGAATGAGGAGAGAGTACTTTCCCATTCAGCCCAATATTTCTACAGACAGTATATATTTTGCACTCATACGGACTCTTTCCAATTTATTCAATTGCCTAATGTAGGTGTATAACATTCAAAGAATGTCCAATAAGATAGAACTGTGTGAATCTCTCCTTCACCTCAAAGGTAATCAAATTATTTTCAAGGTTATGACTTCAATATTATATTTCAATGCAATTCAACCCTGACCTGTTACATTCCACAGATTCTCCGATTCCAGTTCATCTTGCTCGTGAGTCACAACATAACAAATACTTTAGTGCTGCTGGGACCATGCTTATAAGAGTCACCAGTTTATTGCAAGGACAAAGCAAAGACTGTGTGAACCACACTGATGGTCAAGAATGGATTCTCACTTTGGCTGATTTATGTGAGCTGTAGTTACTCATGCAGCACCATTTCAATCTGTTTCTTAGATGGAGGCACATGGAAAAAGTTACCATTGATACAGTGAGAATTTTTGAATTTCTTCCAGCTAATTGTTGCTATGCAACTACACTTGGTGGATTAGTATAATGACAGCCCTGAAGCAGCTTTTGTTGTATTAGTGAATATAAGGGAATGTCACCAAAGCTGCTGGCTTCTGTTTTCACCAGAAAGGGAAATTCGACCAAATGAATTTCAGGTAGCTTCATCTCCCAGGAGTTTGGTGAATTTATGCATAGACAGGAATTGAATATTAATGCTCATCAATTGATTATGTTTTTAAATGGGGGAGTTTTACCTACCAGCCATGTTTCCTTGACCATGGTGCACTATCCTTCCTTATCCTTCTTTACCTCTCTGCAGCATTTGACATGATTTACCACACCATCTTCCACCAATGCCTCTCCTCCACAAAGGGTAGTGGAAATCTGAAACTCGCTCCTCTAAAAGGATGTGGATGGCAGGTCAACAGAAATTTTCAAAACTGAGATGGATGGATTTTTGTTAGATAAGGATATCAGGGATTTGGATCAAAGGCGGGTAAATGGAGTTGAGGTACAGATTAGCCATGATCTAATTGAATGGTGGAACAAGCTTGAGGAATTGAATGGCCTACTCCTATCCCTATGTTTCTATGTTTCTATGGCAGTTTGCTTCATGCCTAGTAATTAAAAAAATCAATTGGATAGGCTGTAAATTCCATATATTCCATATTTAGGATTATACTGATGAAAAACATGCATAATATATCTATAATATATCAAGTCCTCTGTATATGACAACTTCCTGTATGTGGCACTTTCCATGCCAGACTTTCCTTGTAGCAGTTTGCTGATAACAGCCTTATTGTAAAGCAGCATGTCCTCCAACCTGCCATGAGCAATGCTAGTATAAGGGTAAATGTTTGGAGGCCTCACTCATGGGTAGCCTTCAATTTTCTGATCTGTGTATAAAGCAGGCGTACATCACCATGGGTGAGGACTTGGCAAATCTACCCTCCGATATCATCATTGTAGGTCAGTTTTAAATTACCTACATTATGTACATTTCTTCCAAATCCAAAAGGTCCTGAATATTCTATGTTAATGAATTCTCACAGCAGTTTCATACATAGCACGGGTGATTTGTAATTAATCGTTATTCTAACAATGTAGTAGTATTACATCTTGTGCAAAAGTGTAATATTTAGCATTGCACTCAAAGAAAAATGCTGCTTATTTCATTCAGGTCTGTCTGTTAATTAATGGTTTGTTTTAGTGCAGTAATCTAATTTTGACTGTTTAGTGCAGTACACCAAATTAGAATTTATAGAAATTATGCCGAACGTAAGATTACAACCAAAATAACCACACAGCTTAAAGTGGTAACTAGGTGGTAACATTACTGACAGGATGATTATGAGCACTTATATGAAGATATACGCCAGTCTAATTAGTTCCGTTGAATGGATGAGGCATTCAGATAATTTAATATGCACTGCAAATGGCTTTCTTTCTTTCTTTCTTATTAACTGGATGCTGGGATTACAACCACTTTTTCCATACATGGAGAACACAAGCTAAACCACATAATTAGTTCATTTTTATCTGAAACATTCCACTCTTTTGATATTTGTTCAGAATGATGGAAAAGAGAGCTGGTTTGCTGTAATCTCAGTCTAAGTATTTCCCAGAATGGTAGATAAGCGAATATAATAGTTTGCCAGGACATGAGCTTTTTTAATTGCTACATTTACCAAGAGTAGATAGAAGGAACCTTCAGCTTAGTGGTAGTATTCCTGCCTGAGTCAGAAGGTGCAGGGTTTGAAACCCTCTCCAGACTGTCCCGGTGAGCGGAGACCGGCAGTCTTGGTTGACATCCAGCAGGATACTGATGTCCGGTGGGTGTGGCTGGCCTCCCCTCATTGCATGGCTTGTGGAAGGCCATAAAACCCTCCCACGGTATGGAAGTAACCACTTTATTGGCTGGTGTAAAGATGGTTATGGCCATAGAAGGAATGCTCACATGGGTCTGTCAGACTACGAATCCTTGCACTTCTTCACAGAATTCTCCAAGGGAAGAGTGTGAAGATACGAAAACAACAACCAAGTGTTGAAGGCTGTACAGTGCAGTAAACTTAGAGTGAAGCTGATAGGTGAAAAGGATGAGAAAGACTTCAACAGAGCGGTCCATAGTTTGTTCTGCTGCAGGCAAAGAAATTTGGGGTAGTTAAGGCCTGGTAATGTTAAAGTATATAGCCTGGAAATTTCACAAAAGTTCTGCTGTGAAAACAGCAAAATTCCAGAAGCGAGGTCAGAAAATGGGGATGAACCAAGATTCACTGGGTTTCTACCCTTTTCAACTCACGTTAAATTCTGATCTGGGGTCATGGATATTTCTTCTGCTTGCCCCCTTATATCTTAGCAGTAGTTGGGTATGTGTCAGAGGTTTCCTGGGATATCCTGGGAATCCCCTCAGATATGTCTCTGATTAGCTGAGCAGAACCTATGTTTTGTTGCAAGTCTTATTTTAGGTATCCTTTTGGGTACAGCAGGGCTAATCGCCCCTGTAAGTTGGTTGAGTATTTTATATTTAGGAGTGTGCCCATACTGCTCTTTAATTAACCAAAGGATAGTGTAACAATAATATCCCTTTGTGATGTAAACTGGATATTCATGTTGTTCACATGCGCATTTCATCTCTGTGAAGATGAACCAAGCAAACACTTAGTGAAATGAGGCCAAATACAAATCGTTAAGCTGCTGTTTTTCGCAGCACTTAACCATACAGTGCAACAGTTATGAATGGATTCACTTATTTCAATTAGTATAACTTAACTATATGTAATAATACAAAATAATAAATTTGCTATGCTTCCCCAGATGTATGGCTGGAGAAGATTACCCAGATTTTTTAAATTCATTCACGGGATGTGGACGTCGCTGGCAAGGCCAGCATTTATTGCTCATCCTTAATCACCCTTGAGAAGGTGGCGAAGGTACTCCCACAGTGCTGTTAGGGAGGGAGTTCCAGGATTTTGACCCGGCGACGATGAAGAAACGGTGATATATTTCCAAATCAGGCTGGTGTGTGACTTGGAGGGGAACTTGGAGGAGGTGGTGTTCCCATATACTTGCTGCCCTTGTCCTTCTAGGTGGTATAGGTCGTGAGTTTGGGAGGTACTGTCAAAGAATCCTTGGTGAGTTGCTACAGTGCATCTTGTAGATGGTACACACTGCTGCCACGGTGCACCGGTAGTGGAGGGAGTGAATGTTTAAGGTGGTGGATGAGGTGCTAATCAAGTGGGCTGCTTTGTCCTGGATGGTGTTGAGCTTCTTGAGTGTTGTTGGAGCTGCACTCATCCAGGCAAGTGGAGAGTATTCCATCACACTCCTGACTTGTGCCTTGTAGATGGTGGAAAGGCTTTGGGGAGTGAGGAGGTGAGTCATTCACCGCAGAATACCCACCTGCTCTTGTAGCCAGAGTATTTATGTCCAATTAAGTTTCTGGTCAATGGTGACCCCCCGGGATGTTGATGGTGGGGTATTCAACGATGGTAATGCCATTGAATGTCAAGGGGATGTGATTAAACTCTCTCTTGTTGGAGATGGTCATTGCCTGGCACTTGTGTGGCGCAAATGTCACTTGCCACTTATCGGCCCAAGCCTGAATATTTTCCAGGTCTTGCTGCATGTGGGCATGAACTGCTTCATTATCTGAGGAGTTGCAAATAGAACTGAACACTGCAATCATCAGCAAGCATGCCTACTTCTGACCTTATGATGGATAGGACAGAATGAAGCCATGGAGAGATTTCAAAACTAAGACTATTGTACCAAATTGTAATTACATTAGTAATTTAGGCTTGGTTCAATATAAATATCCCTGTAGAAAAAGGATTTGAGAAATTATGTTTGAAAACTAAAATTGAAAACTTTTAATTGCTGTATCTTTAGTCAGTACAATTGTGAAGGTCCCCAGTTTCTTTTGTCAGCCTTTACACAATGGTTTCTGTGTGAAAGATTAAATAAAAGATCAAAACATGCATAGAGTTTTTTTCCATAAGATTGTTGCATATTAATTATCTTGATACTCAGTAAAACCGAGTAATCCAATTTTATGAGACCTCCAAGGATTTATAGATGATTATAACCATTGACCTTTTCTATGTTTTGAACAAAGTCTTGGAGAATATTAAATATAGCAAAGAACAAGTATAATAACAACTTTCCACATGTCAAATATATTTGCCTTCGTGAGCAACAAATCAGATTGAAAATATTGTAACTTAAACAAGAGTTAATTATATAAATTTGTATTGGTCTTAACCTGCATAGTGATTACTGACTGATGCACTAAAAATTAAGTTCAGGCATCATGATGGATTTTCAAAAAAAACAATTTTGAACTAATTAGTTTCCTCAATCAGGGTTTATGGAAGGCAATTCTCACTGATCCAAACTCATGAAAATCTTCTTCTTAAGACCCACTCTCAATTATCTACTACTTACATTGACCAAGAGGTGCCTTCTGAAAGCAAATTACGTACATGATTAAAATTGATAATGCTATTTAAATTGTAAATATGGAAATTTTCATGTTTAAAGTAAATCTCATCAGCACAAATTTTCTGTCAGGCCTCCAACGGGATGGGAGTTGCGCGGTGCGTAATTAGCATGTGCCTGAGTGTTAGTGTATTGATCCTGACTGAATTTCTGGGGTCAGATTGAATTAAATAATATGGGCGAGTGGTTGCAGGAATATTTTCTGATTGGAAACTTGCTTGTCCGTGGGTGTTGCTGCAAGCTTTAAAGGTCTGTAATACTGTAAAGGGGAAGGTGCTGTTTTTGTCAGCATGGTGTATGCTGGAGCTGGAGCAAATCGAGTATCATAGAAACAACGGCACAGATGGAGGCCATTCAGCCTATTGTGTCTGTGCCAGCCGAAAAAGAGCTATCCAGCTGTATCCCACTTTCCAGTTCTTGGTCCTTAGCCCTGTAGGTTACGGCACTTCAAATACATATCCAAATACTTTTTAAATGCGATGAAGGTTTTTGCCTCAACCACCCTTTCAGGCAATGAGTTCCAGACCCCCGCCACCCTCTGGATGAAAAAAGTTCTCCTCAACTCCCCTCCATTCCTTCTACCAATTACTTTAAATCTATGCCCCTGGTATTGACCTCTCTGTTAAGGGAAATAGGTCCTTCCTATCCACTCTATCTAGGCCCCTCATAATTTAATGCACATCAATCAAGTCTCCCCTCAGACTCCTCTGTTCCAAAGAAAACAACCCCAGCCTATCCAATTTTTCCTCATAGCTAAAATTCTCCAGTCCTGGCAGCACCCTCGTAAATCTCCTCTGTAACCCCTCTAGTACAATCACATCCTTCCTGTAATGTGGTGACCAGAACTGTACGCAGTACTGTAGCTGTGGCCTAACTAGTGTTTTATACAGTTCAAGCATAACCTCCCTGCTCTTATATTCTATACCTCAGCTAATAAAGGAAAGTATCCCATATGCCTTCTTAACCACCTTATCTACCTGTCCTGCTACCTTCAGGGATCTGTGGACATGCACTCCAACGTCCCTCTGTTCCTCTACACTTCAGTATCCTAACATTTATTGTGCCTGCAATGGCTTCTCTTCCCGCTCCCGCATCATTACCTCTGGTGTCCCCCAAGGATCTATCCTTGGCCCCCTCCTATTTCTCATCTACATGTTGCCGCTTGGCTACATCATCCGAAAACACAGCGTCAGTTTCCACATGCTGACGACACCCAGCTCTACCTCACCACCACTTCTCTCGACCCCTCCACAGTCTCTAAATTGTCAGCCTGCTTGTCCGACATCCAGTTCTGTTTGAGCAGAAATTTTCTCCAATTAAATATTGGGAAGACCTAAGCCATTATTTTTGGTCCCCACCACAAACTCTGTTCCCTAGCCACAGACTCCATCCCTCTCCCTAACATCTTTTTGAGGCTGAACCACACTGTTCACAACCTTGGTGTCATATTTGATCCTGAAATGAGCTTCCGACCACATATCCGCAGCATAACTAAGACCGCCTATTTTCACCTCTGTAATATTGCCTGTCTCTGCCCTTGCCTCAGCGCATCTGCTGCTGAAACCCTCATCCATGCTTTTGTTACCTCTAGACTTGTCTATTCCAATGCACTCCTGGCTGGCCTCCCACGTTCTACCCTATGTAAACTTGAGGTCATCCAAAACTCGGCTGCCCATGTCCTAACTCGTACCAAGTCCCATTCACCCATCACCTCTGTGCTCGCTGACCTACATTGGCTCCCGGTTAAGCAACATCCTGATTTCAAAATTCTCATCTTTGTTTTCAAATCCCTCCAAGACCTCACCCCTCCCTATTTCTGTAATCTCCTCCAGCCCCACAACCCCTCAAGATATCTGCGCTCCTAATTATGCCCTCTTGAGCATCCCTGATTATAATCACTCAACCATTGGTGGCCATACCTTCTGTTGCCTAGGCCCTAAGCTCTGGAACTCCCCCTGCTAAACCTCTCCGCCTCTCTTTCTTTCTTTAAGACGCTCCTTAAAACCTACCTCTTTGACCAAGGTTTTGGTCATCTGCCCTAATTTCTTCTTACATGGCTTGGTGTCAATGTTTTTGTCTTATAATACTCCTGTGAAGCGCCTTGGGATGTTTTACTACATTAAAGGTGCTATATAAATACATAGAAACATAGAAACATAGAAGATAGTAGCAGGAGTAGGCCATTTGGCCCCTCGAGCCTGCTCCGCCATTCGATGAGATCATGGCTGATCATCCAAACTCAGTACCTTGTACCTGCCTTCTCCCCATATCCCTTGATACCTTTAGCTTTAATAATATATCTAACTCATTCTTGAATATATTTAATGACTTGGCCTCAACTACCTTCTGTGGTAGAGAATTCCACAGGTTCACCACTCTCTGGGTGAAGAAATTCTTCCTCATTTCTGTCCTAAATGGCTTACCCCTTATCCTTAGATTATGACCCCTGGTTCTGGACTCTCCGACCATTGGGAACATTCTTCCTGCATCCAATTTGTCCAGACCTGTCAGCCACGGGGATGGTGCCAGAGGACTGGAGAGTGGCGAATGTTGTTCCTCTCTTCAAGAAAGGAAATAGGAATGACCCTGGTAATTATAGGCCGGTTAGTCTTACTTCGGTGGTTGGTAAGATAATGGAAAAGGTCCTGAGGGATAGGATTTATGACCATTTGGAAAGGGGTAACTTAATCAGGGATAGTCAACACGGATTCGTGAAGGGTAAGTCTTGCCTAACAAATTTGATTGAATTCTTTGAGGAGGTAACTAAGTGTGTAGATGAAGGTAGAGCAGTTGATGTCGTATACATGGATTTTAGTAAGGCGTTTGATAAGGTTCCCCATGGTCGTCTCATGAAGAAAGTAAGGAGTTGTGGGATAGAGGGAAATTTGGCCGATTGGATAAGTAACTG
Organism: Squalus acanthias; assembly: GCA_030390025.1. Classification (NCBI taxonomy): domain Eukaryota; kingdom Metazoa; phylum Chordata; class Chondrichthyes; order Squaliformes; family Squalidae; genus Squalus; species Squalus acanthias. The sequence continues at coordinate 105,735,005 of CM059426.1, read as the reverse complement.
GCTATCTCATAGAAGGCAGAGGGTGGTGGTGGATGGAACATTTTCGGACTGGAGACCAGTTACCAGCGGTGTGCCACAGGGGTCGGTGCTGGGTCCTCTGCTGTTTGTGATTTTTATCAATGACTTGGAGGAGGGGACTGAAGGGTGGATCAGTAAATTTGCTGATGACACCAAGATTGGTGGAGTAGTGGATGAGGTGGAGGGAAGTTGTAGGCTGCAAAGAGACATTGATAGGATGCAGAGCTGGGCCGAAAAATGGCAGATGGAATTTAACCCTGATAAGTGCGAGGTGATTCATTTTGGTAGGGCAAATGTGAATAAGGATTACAGGGTCAACGGCAGGGTTCTGAGGAACGTGGAGGAGCAGAGGGATCTGGGGGTTCATATCCACAGATCTCTGAAGGTTGCCACTCAAGTGGATAGAGCAGTAAAGAAGGCCTATGGTGTGTTGGCGTTTATTAACAGAGGGTTTGAGTTTAAGAACTGTGAGGTTATGCTGCAACTGTACAGGACCTTGGTGAGACCACATTTGGAATATTGTGTGCAGTTCTGGTCACCTCACTATAGGAAGGACGTGGAAGCATTGGAAAGAGTGCAAAGGAGATTTACCAGGATGCTGCCTGGTTTGGGGGGGAGGTCTTATGAGGAAAGATTGAGGGAGTTGGGGCTTTTCTCTTTAGAGCGGAGGAGGATGAGAGGCGACTTAATAGAGGTTTATAAGATGATGAGGGGGATAGATAGAGTGGATGTTCAGAGACTATTTCCTCGGGTAGAGGCAGCTGTTACAAGGGGGCATAGCTATAAGGTGCATGGGGGGAGATATAGAAGGGATGTCTGAGGTAGATTCTTTACTCAGAGAGTGGTTGGGGTGTGGAATGGACTGCCTGCTGTGATAGTGGAGTCGGACACTTTAGGAACTTTCAAGCGGTTATTGGATAAGCACATGGAGCACACCAGAGTGACAGGGAGTGTGATAGCTTGATCTTGGTCTCGGACAATGCTCGGCACAACATCGAGGGCCGAAGGGCCTGTACTGTGCTGTACTGTTCTATGTTCTATGTTCTATGTTCTAATTTTATATGTTTCGATGAGATCCCCTCTCATTCTTCTATACTTCAGCGAGTATAAGCCCAATCGACCCAATCTCTCCTCATATGTCATTCCTGCCATCCCAGGTATCAGCCTTGTGAATCTTCGCTGAACTCCTTCCATGGCAAGAACATCCTTCCTCAGATAAGGCGACCAAAACTGCACACAGTACTCAAGGTGTGGTCTCACCAAGGCCCTGTACAACTGCAGCAGGACATCCCTGTTCCTATACTCAAACCCTTTCGCTATGAAGGCCAACATACCATTTGCCTTCTTCACCGCCTGCTGCACCTGCATGCTTACCTTCAGCGGCTGGTGCACAAGGACACCCAGGTCTCGTTGCAATTCCCCTGCTCCCAATCTATTGCCAATCAGATAATAGTTGGCCTTTCTGTTTTTGACACCAAAGTGGATAACCTCGCATTTATCCACGTTGTATTGCATCTGCCACGCTTCTGCCCACTCACCCAACCTGTCCAAATCATCCTGGAGTTTCTCGGTATCCTCCTCGCAGCACACACTCTCACCCAGCTTTGTGTCATCTGCAAACTTGGAGATATTACATTTAGTTCCCTTTTCTAGATCATTAATGTATATTGTGAATAGCTGGGGTCCAAGGACCGATCCCTGCGGTACCCCACTAATCACTGCTTGCCACTCGGAAAAAGACCCATTCATTCCTATTCTCTGCTTTCTGTCCGCCAACCAGTTCTCTATCCAAGTCAATACCTTGCCCCCAATCCCATGTGTCTTAACTTTACACGCTAATCTCTTATGCGGGACCTTATCGAAAGCCTTTTGAAAGTCCAAATACACCACATCTACTGGTTCTCCCTTATCTATTTTCCCAGTTACATCCTCAAAAAATTCCAGTAGATTAGTCAAGCACGATTTACCTTTTGTAAATCTATGTTGACTTTGTCCGATCCTGTCACTGTTTTTCAAGTGCTCAGCTATTACATCCTTTATAATGGACTCTAGCATTTTTCCCACTACCGATGTCTGGCTTACCGGTCTGTAATTCACCGCTTTCTCTCTACCACCCTTTTTGAATAGTGGGGTAACATTAGCTACCCTCCAATCCATGGGTACAGTTCCAGATTCCATCGAATGTTGGAAGATGATCAGCAATGCATCTACTATTTCTAGGGCCACTCCCTTAAGTATCCTAGGATGTAGATTATCAGGCCCTGGGGATTTATCGGCCTTCAATCCCGTCAATTTCCCTAACACCATTTCCCTGCAAATACTGATTTCTTTCAGTTCCTCCCTTTCATCAGACTGTATGTTCTCCAACATCTCTGGGAGGTTATTTGTGTCCTCCTTTGTGAAGACAGAACCAAAATATGCATTTAATTGGTATGCCATTTCTTTGTTCCCCATTATAACTTTCCCTGCTTCTGACTGCAAGGGACCTACACTTGATTTCACTAATCTTTTTCTCTTCACATATCTATAAAAGCTCTTACAGTCAGTTTTTATGTTCCCTGCAAGCTTACTTTCATATTTTATTTTCCCCTTCTTAATTAATCCCTTTGTCCTCCTTTGTTGAATCCTAAACTGCTCCCAATCCTCAGGGTTACTGCTTTTTCTGGCCAATTTATATGCCCTCACCTTGGATCTTATGCTATCCCTAATGTCCCTTTGTAGCCACGGTTGAGTCACCCTTTTTGTTTTATTCTTATGCCACACTGGGTTGAACAAATTCTGTTGTTCATCCATGCAGTCTTTGAATGTTTGCCATTGCCTATCCACCGTCAACCCTTTGAGTGACATTCCCCAATCAATCCTACCCAATTCGCGCCTCATACCATCGTAGTTTCCTTTATTTAAATTCAGGACCCTAGTCTCTGATTCAACTACTTCACTCTCCATCCTAATGAAGAATTCTATCATATTATGATCACTCTGACCCAAGGGGCCTCGTACAACAAGATTGCTAATTAATCCTTTCTCGTTACATAATACCCAGTCTAAGATGGCCTGATCTCTGGTTGGCTCCTCGACATATTGTTCTAGAAAACCATCCCGTAAACATTCTAGGAATTCCTCCTCCACAGTATTTTTACTAATTTGGTTAGCCCAATCTATATGTAGATTAAAGTCACCCATGATGACTGCTGTGCCCTTACTGCATGCTTCTCTAATTTCCCTTTTAATGCCATCCCCAACCTCCGTATTACTGTTTGGAGGTCTATATACCACTCCCACTAACGTTTTCTGCCCCTTGTTATTTCTCAGTTCTACCCATACAGATTCCGCATCATCAGAGCTAATATCCTTCCTTTCAATTGTGTTAATCCCCTCTTTAACCAGCAATGCTACCCCACCTCCCTTTCTTTTTTGCCTATCTTTCCTAAATATTGAATAACCCTGGATGTTGAGTTCCCAGCCTTGGCCACCCTGGAGCCATGTTTCTGTAATCCCAATCAAATTGTATTAATTTACCTCTATTTGCGTAGCTAATTCATCCACCTTGTTCCGAATGCTCCTTGCATTAAGACACAAAGCTTTCAGGCTTGTTTTTTTAACGCTCTCAGACCTATATGAATTATTATTTACTGTGACCATGTTTGATTTAAACCATTGAGTTCTGTGCCTTATACTTTTGTTTTTCTCTTTCCTGTCTTTTGCTTTTATCCTTGTTTCCCTTTACTCTGTCTCCATGTTCAGGTTCCCAACCCCCTGCCACTTTAGTTTAAACCCTCCCCAACAGCACTAGCAAACACTCCCCCGAGGACATCGGTCCCGGCCCTGCCCAGGTGCAGACCATCCCGTTTGTACTGGTCCCACCTCCCCCAGAACCGGTTCCAATGTCCAAGGAATTTGAATCCCTCCCCCTTGCACCATTCCTCTAGCCACGTATTCATTTGAAATATCCTCCTATTTCTACTCTGACTAGCACGTGGCACTGGTGGTAATCCTGAGATTACTACCTTTGAGGTCCTATTTTTTAATTTACCTCCTAACTCCCTATATTCTGCTTTTAGGACCTCATCCCGTTTTTTACCTATATCGTTGATGCCTATGTGCACCACGACAACTGGCTGTTCGCCCTCCCCCTCCAAAATGTTCTGTAGCCGCTCCGAGACGTCCTTGGCCCTTGCACCAGGGAGGCAACACACCATCCTGGAGTCTTGTTTGCGGCCGCAGAAACGCCTATCTATTCCCCTTACAATTGAATCCCCTATCACTATAGCTCTTCCACACTTTTTCCTCCCAGCCTCTGCAGCAGAGCCACCCATGGTGCCAGGAAGTTGGCTGCTGTTGCCTTCCCCTGATAAGTCATCCCCCCCAACAGCATCCAAAGTGGTATATCTGTTTGAGAGAGGGATGGCCACAGGGGACCCCTGCACTACCTGCCTGCACCTCTTACTCTGCCTGGTGGTCACCCATTCACTTCCTGCCTGTACACCCTTTACCTGTGGTGTGACCAACTCACTAAACGTGCTATCCATGACGTTCTCAGCGTCACGAATGCTCCAATATGCATCCATCCGCAGCTCCAGTGCTGCAATGCGGTCCATCAGTAGCTGCAGCTGGATACACTTCCCACACACATGGTCGTCAGGGACACAGGAAGCGTCCCTGATTTCCCACATATAGCAGGAGGAGCATACCATGGGGCAGAGCTCTCCTGCCATGACTTACCCTTTAATTAATTAATTAAAATTAAATTAAATGAAACCCATCAATTTCACTTCAATTAAATGATATACTCAAGGGCCCTTGTTTAACAGCAGTCCCCGCTACACCACAGAGACTCTAGAAACTATAAACCACAGAATTTAAGTATGGAAAAAAGGTGAAAGAGAGAAATACTCACCAACCAATCACTTACCTGCTTTCTGGTGACGTCACACTTCGATTACTTTTTACTTCTGTCTCCCGCTCTGAGATTGGTAAACCTACCTGCTCCCAGGGCTCGCCTTTATACTCTGCCGCCGCCGCTCCTCCTAGGTCCGCACAAGTTGTTGTTGTTGCCTTGTTAGCCCTCCCAAAATGCTTTACCTAACACTTCTCTGGATTGAATTCCATTTGCCACTTTTCTGCCCACCTGACCAGTCCATTGATATCTTCGTGCAGTCTGCAGCTTTTGTCCTCACTAACAACCACACGGCCAAATTTTGTATCTTCTGCAAATTTCTTAATCATGCCCCCTACATTGATGTCTAAATCATTGATATATACCACAAAAAGCAAGGGACCTAGTACTGAGCCCTGCAGAACCCCACTGTAAACAGCCTTCCAGTCACAAAACCACCCATCAACCATTATCCTTTGCTTCCTGCCACTGAGCCAATTTTGGATCCAACTTGCCACTTTCCCTTGGGTCCCATGGCTTTTACTTTTCTGACCAGTCTGCCATGTGGGACCTTGTCAAAAGCTTTGCTAAAATCCATATAGACTACATCAAACGCGCTACACTTATCAACCCTCCTTGTTACCTCCTGAAAAAATTCAATCAAGTTAGTCAGACACGACCTTCCCTTAACAAATCCATGCTGATTGTCCAATATTAATCTGTGCCTTTCTAAATGACGATTAATACGGTCCCTCAGATTTTTTTCCAATAATTTGCCCACCACCGTGGTTAGGCTAACTGGCTTATAATTATTCGGTCTATCCCTTTCTCCCTTTTTAAAGAACGGTATGTTAGCAGTCCTCCAGTCCTCCGGCACCACAGCTGTAGCCAGAGAGGATTGGAAAATGATGGTCAGAGCCTCCGCTATTTCCTCCCTTGCTTCTCTTAACAGCCCGGGATACATTTCATCCAGGCCTGGCGATTTATCTACTTTGAAAGATGCTAAACCCCTTAATCATAGAATCATAGAATGGTTACAGCACAGAAGGAGGCCATTTGGCCTGTCGAGCCCGTGCCGGCTCTCTGCAAGAGCACTTCAACTAGTCCCACTCCCCCGCCCTTTCCCTGTAGCCTTGCAAATTATTTTCCTTCAGGTATTTATCCAACTCCCTTTTGAAAGCCACGATTGAATCTGTCTCCACCACCTTTTCAGGCAGTGCATTCGAGATCCTAACCACTCGCTGCGTAAAAAAGTTTTTCCTCATGTCGCCTTTGGTTCTTCTGCCAATCACCTTAAATCTGTGCCCTCTGGTTCTCGACCCTTCCGCCAATGGGAACAGTTTCTCTCTATCTACACGGTCTAAACCCCTCATGATTTTGAACACCTCTATCAAATCTCCTCTCAACCTTCTCTGCTCTAAGGAGAACAAACCCAGTTTCTCCAGTCTATCCATGTAACTGAAATCCCTCATCCCTGGAACCATTCTTGTAAATCTTTTCTGCACCCTTTCTAAGGCCTTCACATCCTTGCTAAAGTGCGGTGCCCAGAATTGGATACAATGGGCTGGATTTTTTCAATGGAGGCGAGCAGGAGGCGGGACTCCCACTTTTGGGGTTGTAGTCCCGCCTCCATCGAGTTGTGGCCAACCCAGTCGATTTTCCCTTGTTGAGCCCGCCCAGCGGGCTCAGCAGGCCAATTAAGGGCCACCCGGCAACAGGTGACGTCACAGATTGACATTTCATCTGTCAAGAGCTTTTGACAGATGAAATATCAGCGTTTGACAGCTCTGTGAAGTTGTCAAACACTGACAATCTGTACTCTAACTTAATTCCTTCCTCTCAGGCTGATTTAGAGATCTCTGCAGAACAAAAAACAGAGGCTGCAGCTTTTCACAGCTCAACGGCCATTCTGCTTTCTGTGCCGGTGAAATTTCTGACTCCCGAGACCTGAAGGGCTGACGCCTGCAGGAGGAAGTTAAGGTAAGTAAAACTTTTTTCCACACTTTACACTCACCTTACACACTTACCTCTGCACACATGCACCCATCACTCACCTGCCCACCGGACATATCGACCCCTCCAACTCCTGCCTCGCTAAAACGGCGTGGTTCGGAGCCGTCGGGTAGCCCACACATGAGGGCTAAAAATAGGGATTAGGCAACAAACTGCCTGTTAACTACCTGTTAACAGGTAGTTAATTGTCACTAATCCCCTTCCCGCCTCGGGGAGGCGGCTCCCAGCACAGGTCGGGTACCCGCCTCCAGCGAAACTGGCATGGAGGCGGGTTGGGGGCGGGATGGGTTCGGGACCCCAGAATCTGCTATTTTCCCACCCCACACGCCTCCAAACCCGCCTCCACGGGTCAATGAAAATTCTGCCCAATACTTCAGTTGAGGCCGAACCAATGTTTTATAAATTTTCTTCATAACTTCCTTGCTTTTGTACTCTATGCCTCTATTTTTGAAGCCCAGGATCCCATATGCTTTTTTAACCACTTTCTCAACCTGCCCTGCCACCTTCAATGATTTGTGCACATATACCCTCAGGTCTCTCTTTTCGTGCACCCCCTTTAGAATTGTACCCTTTAGTTTATATTGTCTCACCTCGTTCTTCCGACCAAAATGTATCACTTTGCACTTTTCTGCTTTAAATTTCATCTGCCAGGTGTTCGCCAATTCCACTAGTCTGTCTTCTTGAAGTCTATCACCATCCTCCTGAAGCCTATCACTATCCTCCTGAAGCCTATCACTATCCTCCTGAAGCCTATCACTATCCTCCTGAAGCCTATCACTATCCTCCTGAAGCCTATCACTATCCTCCGGAAGCCTATCACTATCCTCCGGAAGCCTATCACTATCCTCCTGTGCCCTGTCTATCAATATCAGCAAAAGGAGCTCAGTTTATGTGCTTGCTTAAGCATCTAGAGCTTGGCGCTACCCAGCTAGAGAGCTGGCAATATAACACTTGTCTCCATTTTGGTCCCTAATCAGCCCCACCCCTCCTCTTACTACCCGTTTATTATTGGATTCCTTTTTATGTTACTATATCCTCTCTCACTATTTTTATCTCATCTAATATGTCACATTCCTCCTCCTTAACTACAATGTCTGCATTGTCCCCCCTCTTTTGTGAAGGCAGACAAAAAGGGCTTGATTTTGCCAGGCCCGAGCAGGCGGGAATGGAGGCGTGTGGGGTGTTAAAATTGCAAAAAATGGCGGGCGGGCCCAACCCCACCTCCATCCCGCTTCCGAGCAATTTTCCCAAATGCGTGGTTTCTGATCCCGTCTCTGTCCCACCTCCAAGAGGCGGGATAGGCCCTTAAGGCCCTTAACAACCACTTAATTGCCTCTATAATCCTATTTTGAGAGGCCTTTCTGATTTTAACACTTTTCCGACGTGATGCACGCCTCCTCTGAAACATGACGGCGAACCCTGTTGGTAGCACACTTGGATTGCTGACTATCAGCTGCAGGTCCACCATTAAGAAGGAGATTTGATCAATCATCATTTTGGGGAACTTTTAGCAGTCATAACCATTGTTGTGGAACTTTGGAGCCTGGAGCCTGGAGTAGTAGTAGTGGTGGTGGTGGTGGTGGTGGTGGTGGTAACAAAATCTGGGAGCAGACTTAGGTCACCTGCTGCTCATTTTCCCTCCAGGTCCCTCTCACAGCAAAGGCCAAAAGCTTCCCAGTCTTTGCAGACCTTAAATGCAGCAGCAATGATGACATCATCAGAGGCGACTTTCAGACTGAAAACACTAATTGGATCATGGTGGAACTCAATTGCCCAATTAGGGGAAAATTGAATAATTCTCCCAAATCCAATTGGAGTCAGGTGGCTAACACGAAAAGCGGATGACACGACTCCAGCCCACCCCAATGACAAAATCAAGCCCAAAGTATTCATTAAGAACCATACCAACGTCTTCCGCCTCCACAAACAGGTTATCTTTTCAGTCACTAATAGGCCCAACTCTTTCTTCAGTTATTCTCTTGCTTTTTATGTATTTATAAAATATCTTTGGTCTTTTCTTGATTTTACTTGCCAATATATTTTTGATGCCCTCTCTTTGCTATCCTAATTTCCATTATAATTTCTCCCGTGCACTTACCAGGCTTTCTACAGTATTTAGCTCTCAGTATCTGACATAATAGAGTCATAGGGGGAAAAATTCAGTATCGCCCCGTTTGGGGCACGATTATCTGCTGTGCGCAAAGTTTAGCGCCTGCCGCTAATTATCGCCTCCGACTGCAAACTTGGCTTTTATTGCCCCCGGAGTTGATTGGAACGCTAAATCAGGTGCTACACACCTCTCTTAAGGCGCAAAGGCCGAGGAGCGAGGCGCTAACTCAGAGCGCGGGCACAGCGCAGGTGCTGTCAGTTAGTGATGGAACACAGACACACTGGCGCTGGCCAGTTCTTAAAGGAGAGGGTCGATCATGCTCTCCAGCCACACCCTGCTCATTGGAGCCTTGAATCTCGGGCTGGAGAGACCTGTGCCTAAATCTTGCAGCCAAGGACTATGGAGAGGGCCAGGGAGCGAGCACAGCGCTTCAGCGAGCGGGCCTTGGAGGCTCTGGTTGGCGCGGTGGAGCGCAGAAGATCAATACTGTACCCAGAGAGTGGCAGGAGGTCTTTGCCACGCGATTACAGAAGAGTGTGGAGGGAGGTGGCACAGAGCGTCTCCTCCAGAAGCATGGTGCCCAGGACCCATATACAATGTAGAAAAAAATTCAACGACCTCACTCGGGTCGTCAGGGTGAGTGGCATTTTTTCAATACCTCTCCATCCCACCATCTCAACCTCACTCTATGGCCAGAAGGTCTTAAAACCCCAATGCCCAACACTCATCCAACACCTATGGCCCTCTCATGAAACACACACGCAAATTCCACACTTTGCATACAGTAAGGGCTATTCACCTATGGGAGGCACATCAGGCAAGATCATGGCTGCATAGAGTAAGGGCTATTCACCTATGGGAGGCACATCAGGCAAGACCATGGCTGTATATTTACTCAGACGCCGTCCTTTTTCTTGTAAGCCAAGCTATCTCATAATAGGAGACAGCAGCAATGGACGGGTGGAGGGCGGCCTCAGCTGCAACCCCTCAGCGATCTTGAGCACGTCCAGAGGATTGTGGCAAGCCGGGTGATCGGTCCCGTCACCACTGGAGAGGCCGACCACGTTCTGGACATCAATGGTAAGGTCATCACCTTTTTGTCCTCTCTCCTTCCACTTGTCCCTCACAACACCAGCCTTTGACACTTTCAATCCAACTTACTAAATCGCTGCACTCATTCCTCCATTACTGCCACCCTGTCCTCATGCTAAAGCCACTCTTGTACCTCCCTGCTTTCAGATGGTGATTCACCAGCTGAGGAGACGGGCCTTCAAGCTGCCAGTGGGAGTGAAGCTGCAGGCAAGGAGGAAGATGAAGCCGGAGCATCAGCGCCACCCTCTCCTGAGGAAGCCCATGCCCACACTGGGAACACGCCTTCCCTGGAGGGGAGCAGGGGGGAAGGGTCTGATGAGGGTGAAGCTCCAGGACCCAGCGGGCTGCAGCAATGCGATGGGGGTAGGGAAGCTCAGGGGCCTTCTCCCCGGAGGGAGAGTATACCAGTGAGTCCTACTGCACTGGACGCAGAGGAGGAGCGGCTCATCGCTGAAATGAACACCCAGGCGGTGGACATGCACACTGAGCTCATGGGTGCAGTGGGAAGGGTGCCCGAATGCATTGAATCACTGGCAAGGAGTGTGGAGCACTTTGCTGTAGCACAGGCGGATGCCACGCAAATGTTTAGTGCTGCAATTCAGTCACTGGCTGCCATGACCCCATCTCTGACTGTTCTCATGCAGACTCAGATTGAGGCCTCGCGAGCACTGACTGCTGCCATCCTCGCTGGTTCAGACACATTTCCCCGGGGCTCTCCTCGCGCCGCAGCAGGCCAGCAATCTGTGCTCCAGCAGATTGCTCTGGATGCTGAAGTGCTGCCCCGTGGGAGTGCCAGTGTGTCGGTCGAGCAGGGAGTTGCTGTCCTCTCTCAAGATGACAGCATTCCTGCTGCCACCACTGTAACTTCTCCACTGCACTTGCCACCGCCTGTAGCCCAGACTGCTGCAGCCCATGCAGAGTTGGTGCAGTATGCAGCCAGGCCCTCCAGGCCCAGAGCTGGTCGAGGCCGTCCTTCAAGGGCATCTGTAGTCTCAGGTTCTGACAATCAGCAGCCTTCCACCAGCCTTGCTGCAGCCACTGGGGTCCCATTACGGAGGAGCAGTAGGGTGGAAAGGGGGGAAGTGCGCAAGGGAAGGAGATTACCCTCGAAGGGCAAAAAGTAGGAGGTGTGACAAAATGTTGGTCATTTTTTTATTACAGGCCGAGGTTCGTGGTCAAACTTTTGTTTAGTGTTTTGGACATTATCTCCAGGTTGTGAGAACCAGTCATGTTAATGACTGTTTTTTTGTGTTTCTTTCTATTAGTTTGTCACGAGGAAATGACTCACACAGAGTTTGTAAAATAAATAAGTTTTTGTATTCAAAATGTACATGTTTGGTCTTTGCAATCATTGCTGCCTTGGCCGGCTTACGGGTTGCGGGTTGGTTTCATTCATGTTGTTCTCAATGGCAGAAGTCATTTCCTCAGCAGGGGCCTAGAAGCGGCTTGCTATCAGCCGTTGACGGACGGCCCTTCCAGTTTCTACATTGTGGGCCTCCCTCCCGCCTTGGTGCTGCTGATGATCATCCTCCTCCTCTTCCTCCTCCTCCTCCGGTGGTGCTCCCAGGCCTGGTGGCATTGGCTGGGTCCTGAGGATTGCCAGGTTATGCAGCATGCAGCACACAACTATGAAGAGGGAGACTCGCTCAGGCGAGTACTGCTGGGCTCATTCAGAATGGTGCAGAGAGCGGAAACGTTGCTTGAGCACGCCGATTGTGTGCTCAACGATGTTCCTGGTAGCTAGATGGCTCTCGTTGTACCGCAGCTCAGCAGGGGTGTTGGGCGTATGGAGCGGTGTCATCAGCCAGGTGCACAGTTGATATCCCTTGTCCCCGAGAAGCCAACCACCTGGGTGATGCGGTGCCTGGAAAAGTTCTGCCACACTATCTGGCGCAGGATGTATGCATCGTGGCTGCTGCCAGGATAGCAGGCATTGACAGCGAGTATCAGCTGTCTGTGGTCACAGACCAACTGCATGTTTAAGGAATGGAACCCCTTTCGGTTGCGGAAATCCTCTTCATTCTCATGCGGAGCACGCAAAGCCACATGCATGCAGTCAATGGCGCCCTGCACCATGGGGAAGCCCGCTATCCTCGCAAAGCCCCTAGCGCGTTCATGCTGCTTGGCCGGGGTCATGGGGAAAGAGATGTACTCTCGTCTCCTTTTATAGAGGGCATTTGTGACCTGACGGATGCAGCAATGGACCGCTAACTGGGAGATATTAGCGATGTCCCCAGTAGCTGATTGAAATGAGCCGGTGGCATAAAAGTTGAGAGCCACTGTTATCTTCACTGCCACTGACAGAGACGTCCTGCTCCTCAGTTGAGGCTGCAGATCTGGCTGCAGCAGGTGGCAGAGCTCAGTGACAACCTCCTTGCTGAAGCGTAGCCTTTGCAAACACTGCTCCTCAGGCATATTAATGTATGAGAATTGTTGGCAAAATACCCTGGGAGGGTAAGGTCTCCTGTACAGAGGCCTGTTGGCCCTCCTCTGTCTGGCCATGATTGCCACTCTCTCTGTGGCCTCCGATTCTGCTGGCGCAGGACGACGCCCCCAATTAGTGCAGTCCTCATAGTCTCTTGGCAATCAAAGTAATGAAGGTCAAAAACCAAAGTACATGCAAATTTATGCTCAGTAGCCAAAACTACTTCACACAGCGTTGACTCAATGCAAAAGTCTCTCTTTCTCTCTTTCAAAATCTCTCTCTCTCTCTCTCTCAGAACGAGTGGTGCAAAAATGTCTACCACAGAAAAAGCCAGGAAGAGGCCCCCTTTAAATAACGCCCCCCCAGCCCCACAGCGACTGGGAAGCGTTCCAGTCTACCTGTCATTGGTTGCGCCAGGCGGAAAGGAGGGGGTCGCCACTCAATTTCCGTTCCAGGGCGCCCCTAGGGCGTTGCACGCTCGAATGACGTCAAGATCTGCGTGCGCAGGAGATCGGGGTGGTATTGTTTAGTGCCGCCTCAAAATGTCCGGTCAATTTCGCGAGAGGCGCAGATATTGCTGCACCCGGGCGTTAGTTGCTTTGCCCGCATTAGCGCCCTCTTAAGGCGCTAACGGGAGGCGCAAACCAACTGAATTTTTCCTCCCATAGAGTCAGTTATACAGCACAGAAAGAGGCCCTTCGGCCCATTGTGTCCGCTCTGGCCATCAAGCCCTGTCTATTCTATTCCCATTTTTCAGCACTTGGTCCGTAGCCTTGTATGTTGTTGTGGCGGATCGCCACCTAAACGGGCGCAATCCACTTTTCCGTCCGTGGACAATAAATCGGGCACCTTGCCTTTAAGGCGCATGCTGCCTTTAAGGCAGGAAAAAAGGAGTGGGCGTGGCCTCAGGGTTTTGCAGAGAAAGGGATTAGCAGCCATTTTGACCGGAAGAGATGTAATTAAAAGCTATGTGTTCCACATATTGACTCGGCCTCAATTCGTGCTTCGCGGCAGCCACAACACTATGGTGTTTCAAGTGCTCATCTAAATGCTTCTTGAATGTTGTGATGGTTCCTGCCTCTACCACCCTTTCAGGCAGTGAGTTCCAGATTCCAAACACCCTCTGGGTGAAAATGTTTTTCCTCAAATCCCCTCTAAACCTCCTGCCCCTTACCTTGAAACTATGCCCCCTGGTTATTGACCCCTCTACTAAGGGGAAAAGTTCCTTTCTATCTACCTATTCTATGCCCCTCATAATTTTGTACACCTCAATCAGGTCCCCCCTCAGCCTTCTCTTCTCTAAGGAAAACAACCCCAGCCTGTCCAGTCTCTCTTCATAGCTGAAGCGCTCCAGCCCAGGTAACATCCTGGTGAATCTCCTCTGCACCCTCTCCAATGTAATCACATCCTTCCTATAGTGTGGCGACCAGAACTGCACACAGTATTCCAGCTGTGGCCTAACTAGCGTTTTGTACAGCTCCATCATAACCACCCTGCTCTTATATTCTATGCCTCGGTTAATGAAGGCAAGAATCCCATATGCCTTTTTAACCACCTTATCTGCCTGTCCTGCTGTCTTCAGGGATCTATGTACATGCACACCAAGGTCCCTCTGATCCTCTGTCCTTCCTAGGGTCCTACCATTCATTGTGTATTCCTTTGCCTTGTTAGTCCTCCCAAAATGCATCACCTCACACTTTTCAGGGTTAAATTCCATTTGCCACTGTTCTGCCCATCTGACCAACCCGTCTATATCGTCCTGTAGCCTAAGGCTTCCCTCCTCGCTATTTACCACTCCACCAATTTTCGTTTCATCTGCGAACTTACTGATCATACCTCATACATTCATATCTAAATCATTAATGTACACTACAAACAGCAAAGGACCCAGCACCGATCCCTGCGGTACACCACTGGACACAGGCTTCCAGTCACAAAGACAACCTTCGACCATCACCCTCTGCCTCCTGCCACTAAGCCAATTTTGGATCCAATGTGCCAAATTGCCCTGGATCCATGGGCTCTTACCTTCTTGACCAGTCTCCCATGTGGGACTTTACCAAAAGCCTTACTGAAGTCCATGTAGACTACATCAACTGCACTACCCTCATCCACACACCTAGTCACCCCCTCGAAAAATTCAATCAAATTGGTCAGACATGAGCTCCCCCTGACAAAGCCATGCTGACTATCCTTGATTAATCCTTGCCTCTCCAAGTGGAGACTAATTCTGTCGCTCAGAATTTTTTCCAATAATTTCCCTACCACTGATGTTAGGCTCACTGGCCTGTAATTCCCTGGTTTATCCCTACTACCCTTCTTGAATAATGGTACTATGTTAGCTGTCCTCCAGTCCTCTGGTACCTCCCCTGTGGCCAGAGAGGTTCTGAAAATTTGTGTCAGAGCCCCTGCAATCTCCTCCCTTGCCTCACACAGCAGCCTGGGATACATCTCGTCTGGGCCTGGGGATTTATTCACTTTTAAGCCTGCTAAAACAGCTAGTACCTCCTCCCTCTCAATACTAATTTGTTCAAGTATATCACAATCCCTCTGCCTGATTTCTATGCCTACATCGTCCTTCTCCATAGTGAACACAGAGGCAAAATATTCATTTAAAATCTCACCGACATCTTCCGGCTCTACACACAGATTGCTACTTTGGTCTCTAATGGGCCCTACTCTTTCCCTGGTTATCCTCTTGCCCTTAATATACTTATAAAACACCTTGCGATTTTCTTTCATTTTGTCTGCCAGTGTTTTTTCATGCCCCCTCTTCGCTCTCCTAATTTCTTTTTTAATTACCCCCCTGTACTTTCTATACTCCTCTAGGGCTTCCACTGTTTTTAGTCCTTTGTATCTGCCAAAAGCCTCCCTTTTTTTCCTAATCCATTCTTGTATATCCCTTGACATCCAGGGTTCCCTGGGCTTGTTGGTCCCACCCTTGACCTTTACGGGAACATGTTGGCGTTGTACTCTCTCTATTTCCTTTCTGAAAGACTCCCACTGCTCTGATGTGGATTTTCCTACAAGTAGCTGATCTCAGTCCACTTTGGCCAGATCCTGCCTTATCATATTAAAATCGGCCTTCCCCCAATTTAGAACCTTTATTTCCGGTCCATTTTGTCTTTTTCCATGCCTACCTTAAATCTCACCGAATTATGGTCACTGTCACCAACATGCTCTCCTACTGACACTTCTACCACTTGCCCGGCTACATTCACTAGAATTAGGTCCAGTACCGCCCCCTGTCTTGTAGGACTTTCTACATGCTGGCTCAAAAAGCTCTCCTGGATGCACTTTAAGAATTCGCACCCTCTAAGCCTTTCACACTCTGACTATCCCAGTTAATATTGGGGAAGTTGAAATCCCCTACTATTATTACCCTATTATTTCTACACTTCTCTGAGATTTGCTTACATATCTGTTCCTGTATCTCCCCCTGACTGTTTGGGGGCCTTTAGTACACTCCCAGCAAAGTGCTTGCCCCCTTTTTGTTTTTAAGTTCTACCCATATGGCCTCATTAGAGGAACCTGCCAAGATATCATCCCTCCTTACAGCAGTAATTGACTCCTTGATTAATATTGTGACACCCCCTCCTCTTTTACTCGCCCCTCTGTCTCGCCTGAAGATTCTATACCCCGGAATATTGAGCTGCCAGTCCTGCCCCTCCCTCAACCATGTCTCTGTGATAGCAACAATATCATACTCCCATGTGTTCATCAAAACCTTCAATTCATCTGCCTTACTCGCAAGACTCCTTGCATTAAAATAAATGCCATCCAGCCTTGACATACTCCCTTGTGCCATTACATATTTGCTCTGCCTTCCAGGCTCACTTGTTTTTTCCTCTATATTTGGCTGTGCATCACCCTCTACTATAGCTCCACTCTGTATCCCACCCCCCTGCCAAGTTAGTTTAAACCCCCCCAACAGTACTAGCAAACCTCCCCGCAAGGATGTTGGTCCCGTTCCGGTTCAGGTGCAACCCATCCGACTTGTACAGGTCCCACCTTCCCCAGAAGCAGACCCAGTGATCCAGGAAACTAAAGCCCTCCAACCTGCACCAACTCTTTAGCCACGCATTCATCTGCTCTATCCTCCTATTCCTATACTCACTAGCACATGGCACCGGGAGTAATCCAGAGATTACAACCTTTGAGGTCCTGCTTTTCAATCTGCTACCTAGCTCCCTAAATTCTTGTTGCAGGACCTCATCCCTCTTTCTACCTATGTCGTTGGTACCAATGTGAACCACGACCTCTGACTGTTCGCCCTCCCCCT
The DNA here is from genome assembly GCA_030390025.1 of Squalus acanthias. Classification (NCBI taxonomy): domain Eukaryota; kingdom Metazoa; phylum Chordata; class Chondrichthyes; order Squaliformes; family Squalidae; genus Squalus; species Squalus acanthias. The sequence goes on along the minus strand of CM059426.1, from coordinate 105,718,189 downwards.
TCAGAATGCCCTGCAGCCGTTCAGTGACATCCTTGACCCTGGCACCAGGGAGGCAACATACCATCCTGGAGTGACGTCTGCTGCCACAGAAACGCCTATCTGTTCCCCTTACAATAGAATCCCCTATCACTATTGCTCTCCCACTCTTTTTCCTCCCTTCCTGTGCAGCTGAGCCACTCGTACTGCCACAGACTTGGCTCTTGCTGCATTCCCCTGAGAAACCATCTCCCCCAACAGTATCCAAAATGGAAAATCTGTTGGAGAGGGAGATGGACCCAGGGAACTCCTGCACTACCTTCCTAGTTCTTTTACTCTGTCTGGCAGTCACCCATTCCCTGTCTGCCTGTGCACTCTTTACCTGCGGTGTGACCACCTCGTTAAATGTGCTATCCACGAAGATCTCAGCTTCGCGGATGCTCCACAGTGACTCCAGCCCCAGCTCCAGCTCCGAAACACGGATTTCGAGTAGCTGCAGCTGGAGACACTTCCTGCACATGTGTTCGCCCTGGACACCGAAAGTGTCCCTGACTTCCCACATAGCACTGGAGGAGCACTCCACGCTGGCGAGCTGCCCTGCCATGTCCTACCCTTAATTTACTCCCTTTACTTCCTTTAAATTAAAGAATATTAAATACACTAGGGACCTTAATTCCCTTTAAACACTGCTTACTCTAAACTAGAGACCTTACTTTTACTTTAACGACTGGACTGTAGAAATACTCACCAGGTCCTACTTACCAATCAGCTCCTTCCCTGGTTGTGACGTCACTTTAGCGGTTTCGCAGTTGTTGTTGTTTGACTGCTCCCGCTCTCGGACTCTTTCCTGCAGTCCTGTGACGTCACTCCTTGATTTTGCTGTTCTTTTGGAATTCGCCGGATTTGTATCTGCCTCCTCGCTGCTGCCGACTCCTCGCAGGTCCGTGCTGTCCTCGGCCTCCCGCTGTATTTATGCCTACTCACTGCTGCTGACTCCTCTTTTTTGCCTTATCCTACCCTGTATGCCCCTTGACATCCAGGGAGCTCTAGATTTGGGAGTCCCACCCTTTTTCTTTGTGGGACCATATTTGCTCTGAGCCCTCACTATCTCCTCCTTGAATGCCTCCCACTGCTTTGACACTGATTTACCTTCAAGTAACTGTTTCTGTAAGAGGTAAAACCCACGCCAGGATTCCGTTGTTTGCACATGGGTCCAGCAAAATATTATTGGAGGGGAGGGGAATTCTTTTCAGGACTGATCACTGCCAAGTAGACAGATAAGTAGCGCAAGGTAAATAGGAGGAGGTGTCACCAATGAAAATGCAGTCTACACCATTTGGTAGACCTGGCTACAGCATTGTAAAAATGTTTAATGTCCTCTCTGGGTTCGGTAAAGTATATTAATGCAGGTACTAAGCATGTAAGGCACCAGCAGTTACCTCCCTCTCCTGCTGTCTTGCAGTCCTTTTGAATGTTACTATGAAAGTACACTTAGCAGCAGCAACCTTCTCTCACATCCTCTGATGCATTCCCCCCCCACAAATCCTTCCATGTAATGTATGATGCGTGTATATACAATCACCTCAACTGTGACACATGGTATCCTTTTATGTCATCCTGATAATTTGAACTTGTCGCCGCTTCTACTCTGTTTGCAGGAGAGGACGACACATAACAAGAGATGTTATGATCCAGACCGTACCCTGATCATTTTTGAGCCAACCTCGCACTGTTCTATGTGTGTCAAATAATGAGGATGGCGAGTGGTCTCTGGGAATAGAGCATTCAACACCACATGTTCCTGTGCAAATCGTTTCAGACGAGCTGTACATTGATAGAGTGATTGATCCTGTGGTCCATGAATGCACAGATATTGTGTGAATTAACACATTGGACTATCTGGGTGCCATGGAAAATCCTGCGATTTGAAAAAGTGTAGTGCCCTCTCATGCCATTGCAGGTTGGCCATGGGAAAAGCAATGAGTTGTTAATTCTGTCATACAATGCATCAGTCACCATCCATCAGCAAAGTGATGGAAGAAGTCATTAATAATTCCATCAAGCAGCACTTACTCACCAATAACCTGCTTACTGACACTCAGCTTGGGTTCTGCCAGAACCACTCAGCTGCAGTCCTTGATCCAGACATGAGTGCAAGAGCTGAATGTCAGAGGAGAGTTGAGAGTAACTGCTCTCGACATCCAGGCAGCATTTAACAGCACTAATGAGCCCTAGCAAAACCGAGGTAAGTGAAGTTCATGGGGAAAACCCTCCAGTGGCTGGAGCCATATCTGACACATAGGAAGATGATCATGGTTATCAGAGGTCAATCATTACGGCTCCAGGACATCATTCCAGGTGTTCCTCGGGGCAGCGTCCTCAGCCAAACCATCTTCAGCTACTTCATCAGTTTACAAAAGAACAATATTTAGGCTAAGGATGAAAAATGGCAGCTAACATTTGCACCGCATATGTGTCAGGCATTGACCATCTCCAACTAGAAAAAAACCCACTATCTTCTTATTTCTTATATGTTACAGTTGCATTTAAGAAATACATTACAATAAAACTGAAAATACAGAACATAGGAGAAAACAAATAGGAAAGTTAAAAAGCAAATGGGCAGAGTAGGAATCAAGTTTTAAAACACTTCAATGGAATGAAAATTGGGCGGGTTCTATAAGGGCAAGTTATCTGCCCTGGTGGCGAAGATGAATATCTACGCTTTTAAGTTTAATATTTTTACAAGTGTAACAAGTTTACAATTCTAACAGGACTAGACAGACTAGATGCAGGAAGGATGTTCCCGATGGCGGGGGAGTCCAGAACCAGGGGTCACAGTCTAAGGATAAGGGGTAAGCCATTTAGGACTAAGATGAGGAGGAATTTCTTCACCCAGAGAGTGGTGAAGCTGTGGAATTCTCTACCACAGAAGGCAGTTGAGGCCAATTCATTAAATATATTCAAGAAGGAGTTAGATATATTTCTTAAGGCTAAAGGGATCAAGGGATATGGGGAGAAAGCAGGGACAGGGTACTGAATTTGGATGATCAGCCATGATCTCATTAAATGGCGGCGCAGGCTTGAGGGGCCGAATGGCCTACTCCTGCTCCTATCTTCTATGTTTCTATGTTTCTATATTCTATTGGTATTATCATCATATTCGAGTCATAAAGCTATCCTTGAAATATCATTGTAGACATTTTCAGGGTCAACATGAGTAGAAATGTTAAATTTCTCTGTTCCCAGTCCTTGAATAATTCTAATGTTCAACATTACCTGAAGTTTACAGATAATCACATTTTCAGGAGTTAAGAAATTTGTAGTTTGAAAACTCAGTAAGTTTCACTACATGTAATACTTGACATTTCTTTCCATTAAATTTAATTTGTCATTTTTTTGGTTTTAGTTTGGCCTGAAATAATCCGCCATGTTTGAAGCCAAAAATGGGTTTTTGAAACCCTCCTTTACAAGTATTGACATTTCAAATGGCCTGGACTTCAAACACCATTGAGGTAATTCCAGTGGTGTTAAGGTATGTGACCCTACATGCCTTAGAACTACTCTATTCTCCCAGTTACTAATATAGTGCAAATCACCTATGTTTTGAGGTTCATACTGAAGAAGAACTAGATTTGGAACATTTTTTTTCCACTTTCTTAAATACAGCAAGTCCTGTTTCAAAAGCAGATTTCCTGTCACAATTCATATCATCCTGTGTTGAGTCAGCTGATCTCAGCTAGGGTGGTGACAAGTGAACTACAATTGATCTCAATGGCTCCGGAGGAGCAAGGTAAAAATTAGCTTTGTTCTCAAACGTGGTCATTCTCTAGCAATCCCTGTTGGAAACTGTGCATGAGTGCAATGAGTGAGGACAGGATCAGGTTTGGTTCTGATACCCCATGTAGTTCCATAGCTCGCCAACAGTCACTGCCTGGCCTCGCGCATGAAAGATGTCTATGTGAGTCATGTAGTGAAGGATGTCACCACCCATGGAATGATACCCTAACAGAGGAACCAGTCAATATGAATGTGCACTACCAGGTTCATGGTGGTGGGAGCTCTGGATACTGGGCTGGATTTTCCGATAGGATGCGCTGGTTTTCTCGGCACAATTTGTCTCAAATCAGCCAAACCAGCGCAAAGGATCACAGAATTTTAAGCGCAAATTACGTTCAGCGCAAATCGAGTTTCCGCGATCCTTTGTGCTAGTTTAAAAAACATCGTGCTGGAAGCCGGCTCCGCCCACAAAATTGGCCACAATCCCAGATTGAATTAATCACCATTGCGAGTTTCCGTTAATTGCATCATTTGTAGCCCTTTGAGTAGGCTCCACTCAAGGACACAAATAGGCAACTTTTAAAAGCTTCTAAATATATATATTTTTTAATTTACTAAGAAACTGACTACGGTACACCAATTAGCAAATGGTTCCGTATAGTTTTTTAAAGTCATTTTCAATTATTTAAAATCGGGTTACTCACAGGTGGTGGACTAGGCACTGACTAAAAATGCTTATTTTTTTGTGATAAATCCTTTTTTGGCTGTACTAATAAACCTGCACCAGGTTAGCAGTCTTGAATTTTTCAAGGAATATTTTTTTAAGCAAAAATATATATTTTTTAAATTACGTTCCAGAACGCTGCCCGATTGCGCTGGTTCATGGAAGATTTTATGTTCGCTGATAAGCAAATGAGGAAACCTGTGGAAAAAAACACTTCTCAAAACTAGCACAATTTTGGGCATAATTTGCGCCCGGATCACCAGTTGCGCCCAAAGCAGAAACTCTACCCCTAGCTCCAGTACCATTAGAGATCTTGTAAAAGAAAATGAACTGTTGTGACCTTTAAAATATACCAATGATTGTAATAAGGATTGAAGTCTTAGTTAAGTGTCATTCATGGTTTGGAAACTTTCCAATATTGCTCAAGACTTCAATCAAAGGAAATGTAATTTACTTTTCTTTCTTTTTATTAAAGTAGATATTGCACCTTCTTTGATGGTATATTCAATTGACCTAAAAAATGTCCCGTTGAGAAGTTAAATGTCTATAGCAACAGTCAACATCTCATCAACTTAATGACAACCACACTGGCAGAGGCTGAATGTATCCACTTAAACTCTAATAAGGTTTTGGATGTAATGTCTATCCTTCCAGGCACAGTTTAAACTTTCTCAATGGAAGTGGTGGATCTTTTTCTAGTGATTGACACAGTGACATCAGTCCATTAGTAGTACTCTGTCTCAGCGTATTACCAGCCCATTTCTCACTGGCATGGTACTGTCCCAAAGGCTACATTTCTAACGTTAGTATCAATGCAAAAACCTGACATCTGGCAGCTCAACAGCTTCAGGAAACTATTCACTGTTCTCTGTTTCACTGAAAGATTTACCCTCTATAGTTTTGGTGAAGAAATGTTTCCTCCCCTCCTACCGACACAAAACTTTTCTGTGACTTTATTTCCATGAATGGATTCCATGAATATCTCTTACTTCATAGCACGGAGTTTATGTTTCAGATATCATAGTCCTTCTCTATAATGATCTGCATGGAGCTATACCGTAGGAAACGCATAATTTTATGTGGTTTTACCAGTAGTAAGGGGACTATAAATGGGGGATAAATTCATTAGCGACCATTTTGGGTCGCTAACTTCACCTGGGCGCTAAATTTAGTGCCCAGTAAAAAATACCTCCGGCGATCACTAACTTCAGTTTTAGCGCCCCAAGAGGGAGGGGGAGCGCTAATTCAAGCGCTCCACTTCCTTCTTGGAGCGCTAACCCTGAATATCGGCATTCTGCAGTGCTATGCACTGGGCCACGTAGCGCCGCCTCATCAAAGGGCGCTTCCCCTCATTAAAGGGGAGGGCCCAAGTCCACAACTCTGCGGGGCCACCGGGGAGCAGGGTGCCGTGCCGGCAGCCTGGCACTCAAGAGGACCCGAAGTTCAAAGATGCAACGGGCCGCGACAAGTAAGTCGGCCGATTTTTTTTCCCCCCCGCCCGCCCACCATCTCCCCTTTAGTTAGTGCCACGCGAGCTTCCTGCCGCTCCGCTCCCGCCCCCGAATCGGTCGCTGTGATCGCCCGGTGCAGATTCAGGGGGCGCGGGCCAATTTTGCAAGTGGGGCGAAAACGGGGCATTGCGCGCGGTGATGACGTTATCATCGCCTGCGCAGCGGAGCGGGGGGCTACCAGTTACCGCCCCGTTAAACTCCCGCTGAATTTAGTGGGAGTCGTTAGCGGCACCACGTCCAGGCGAAAAGTCGTTTGCGCCCTGTTAGCGCCCCCCGGAGGCACTAACAAGAGGCGCAAATGCACTGAATTTCTAGCCCGTGTGTTATATCTGTGCTATGGTATATCAAAATTATAGTAAAGAATTACTGCATTAATTTTTATTTTCAGACTTTCACACATCAGGTAGGTTATCATTTCCAGAGCCAACATCAATTTATTTGCAGCTCAGGCCTAATATCCACTGTGGTTACGGTATATATCAAATTGATTCCTTTTTGGCATCAATGATTGTTCACTTTCATATTTCCTTGTTTTTTCTTTAATCTTAACACTAATAACTTTTTGCAAGCTTGACTCAACAAACATGTACTCCACGGGTAATCAATCTTGCATGTCGATAGTACAACACAAGTTCAGCATAAATGCAACAATGTTCGTACAGAATTGTGCTGTAATACAGAACCCTACTGGTTACATTATAATATCTCAGGAGTTTGTATGGTTTGCACACAATAGTTATATTATTGATCTGTTTCATCTGCTGCTGAAACCCTCACCCATGCCTTTGTTACCTTTAGGTTCGACAATTCCAATGCTCTCCTGGCCGGCCTCCCACCTTGCACCCTGTGTAAACTTGAGCTCATCTCAAACTCTGCTGCCCGTATCTTAACTCGCATCAAGTCCCATTCATCCATCACCCCTGTGCTCACTGACCTACATTGGCTTCTGGTCCGGCAATGCCTTGATTTTAAAATTCTCATCCTTGTTTTCATATCCCTCTAAGGCCTCGCCCCTCTCTATCTCTGTAACCTTCTCCAGCCCTACAACCTTCCGAGATCTCTGTGCTCCTCCAATTCTGGACTCTTGCTCAGACCCGATTTTAAAATCACTCCACCATTGGCAGCCGTGCCTTCAGCAGCCTAGGCTCCAACCTCTGGAATTCCCTCCCTAAACCTCTCCCTCTCTCTCCTCCTTTAAAATGCTCCTTAAAACCTACCTCTTTGACCAACCTTTTGTTCAGCTGTCCTAATATCTCCTTATGTGGCTTGGTGTCAAATTTTGTTTGACAATCGCTGCTGTGAAGCACCTTGGGACATTTTACTACATTTAAGGCGCTATATAAATGCAAGTTGTTGCTGTCCTGTAATCAAAGCCATATTAACGCATGGTCCTATGCAGGGACCCTGGTCAAATATGGGGCCCCTGCCATGGGTCCCATGAACACAGGTCACCATAAATCTAAACAGTGCTGTCTACCAGTTAAGTTAATTGCAATGTATGGCAGGCAGTGACTGGACTTTAAGCGTTGGGTGGGGGAGGTTTAGTTACTTAACTGTGGTCGTGCCTGCGCTGTGATCCCATCAGCAGGAAGACACCTGCGAGCAGAACTGGAAGAGTGGATTAGGCCATCAGAGCTTCACACAAGGGTAGAAGACGTGATGGAAGAACTTCTAGAAGCCTCTGCAGCTCTTCACAAGGTTGGATTATTAATTTCTAGGTATTTTATTACATGCTTCAGTTTTAATGGGTTGGGGAGGTTGTCCGGGGGAGCCCAAATGTTCTTGGTGGAAGGCCTCAAGAATTCTTAATGTGGCCTTGTTTGTAATTTATAATTCAGCCACGTAGGATCCTTCTTCTATGAAAATAATTGTTCGATACCAATGGCAATCAAATTCTAAGGTTTTTTCAGGGCCAGGCAATAAGGTGTTACAAATGATACAGAGAAGTCATTCAAAAAAAAAAATACAAAGGGGGAGAAATTCAATATCGCCCAGGAATGGGCGGTAACTTTTGAAAAGTTTGAGAATTAGTGCCAGGCGCTAATACTTCAGACTGAACGCAAAATTCAGTCTCATTGCACAAAGAAAGGATTGGAGCGCTAAATCAAGCGCTAATGGCCTAGCTCAGTGGTGTTAAACTCGAAGCGCTGACCAATATCAGATGCAGTCTAACCACAAGTCATCATTGCCACAGGCTCTTTCCAGTTCTTAAATGGGAGATTGATTGATGCTGCAGAACCTCATTCACATCATTGCTGGCTGTGCAGCCGTCTCAGCCAGCAGCAGCAGGTCAAGGAGAAGGAGCCAGACGACTCAAGCAGCCGTAATGATGGCAGATCCATGTCCCAGGGAGAGAGCCCGCAGATTCTGCGACCATGCATTGGAGGCGTTGGTGTTCACAGTGGAAAGACGAAGGGCGGTGCTCTACCCGGCAAGTGGCAGGAGGCCCTCGCCACAAGTCTTCTGCACCATGTGGAGGGAGGTAGCGCAGCACGTCTCAGGGAGCACCGTGCTCCCCAGAACCCACACACAATGCAGGAAGAAATGTAACGACTTCACTTGGGTGGTCAGGGTGAGTTACTGCTTCAACAAATGCTACATACCACCATCTGAACCTCAGTCTGCACACACTGCCCAAAGCACCACACCCCCAGCACTCACCCACCAACAATCTCCACCTACCAACACTCACACCCACATCTCACACCTTGCACACAATGACAGCTATTCAACTATGGCAGGCACAGCACCCAAACACATTGCTCCACACTCACTCACACACTTTCCTTTCTCTTGCAGACCAAGGTGGCTCACAACAGGAGGGAGCAGGAGTGCACAGGCGCTGTGATATGGCCTCCGACAGGGATGGAATGATGGGGATGTGGTGAGCAACGGGGATCAAGGGTTTAATTTTTTGGAACCGCAGTCTGATGAGGTGGTCACGGACCGCCCTTCCGGAAGGCCGATTGAGTGGCTGACTCCTCCCTCACTCTTGTTCCTCCTCCTCCTCATCTTCCTCTTCCTCCTCGGCCTCCCCCTCCTCCTTCTTTCCCTCTTCCTCCTCCTGAGGTGCTCCCGCAATCCCTGGTAACAAGAGCTGGGCCCCCATGATGGCCAAGTTGTGGAGCATGCAGCAGACCACCATGAAGTGGGACACCCGCTCAGCCGAGTACTGGAGGGTTCTTCCCGAGCGGTCAAGGCAGCGGAACCACTGCTTCAGCAGGCCGATGGTCTGCTCAATGATATTCTTGGTGGCAGCATGGCTGTCATTATATGAGTGCTGGGCAGGAGTGTTGGGGTTGCGGAGGGAGTCATGAACCAGGTGTAGAGCGGATAGCCCTTGTCTCCGACCAGCCAGCTGTGAGCTTGATGTGGTGGTTGGAAGAGTGCTGGAACACTGGTCTGGCACAGGATGAAGGCATCGTGGCTGCTGCCAGGATAGCAGGCATTCACATTGAGGATTCGCTGTCTGTGGCTGCACACCAACTGGACATTATGTGAGTGGTAGCCTTTGCGGTTACGGAAGATCTCAAGATTGTTTTGCAGTGCCCGCAAAGCCATGTGGGTGTAGTCAATGGCGCCCTGCACCATGGAGAATCCTGCTATCCTGGCAAAGCCACATGCACGTTTGTCCTGCTTCTCTCTGGTGATGGGGAAGGCAATGTAATCCCTTCTCCTACTATAGAGAGCCTCTGTGCCCTCCCGGATGCAACGATGGATGGCAAACTGTGAGATGTTAGTTATATCTCCTGTTGCAGACTGGAAAGCACCACTGGCAAAGCAATTGAGGGTGACAGTGACCTTGACTGCTACTGAGAGAGCTGTGGTCGCCCTGGTCTGAGGCTGGAGGTCTGGTTGCAGGAGGTGGCAGAGTTTTGTGATCACCTCCTTGGTGAAGCGGAGCCTTCTAATACACTGCTCCTCGCTTAATTGGAGGTAGGAGAAGTGCTCTCAGAATACCCTCGGAGGGTAAGGCCTCCTGTTGAGAACCCTCATGGCCCTCCTCCTCCCACTGGCCACATGTTCCAGTCTATCTCGCTGGTTCTGCTCTCTCCACCGTAGATCCTGGAGTGCGAGGTCGACTGCCAGTACAGCCCCCATTAATGTAACAAGGTGTAGCACTTTGATATGCTGTGAGAATAAATGTAACTAATTGTTAGTAACCACAACACTCCTGATACTAAATAATCTTTAAATGACTGAATTAAACACAATGTCAAACTGACAAGGAAGCAGTGAAACAGCATTAACATGACAGATGCTACTCATTACTCATGATCCCTTTAAGTAGCGCCCTGGAGCCGACATCCGCCTGCTTGACGCCTCCTCTCCCTGTCACTGTCGGGGCGAGGCGCTAAGGCAGGGGGTGACAATGAATTTTGCAGATTGGGCGCCCAGTGAGCGTTGCATGTTCACTGATGTCATGATCTGCCTGGCGCTGAGGTCCATGGTGGTAACTCATAGCGGAGACGTAACGTGGGGTCCGGATTTGGCGTGCGTCGCTGGATTCACCTCGCCCCAGCGCTACTGAATCAGTGACCCGTTAGCACCAGCAAGGTGCTAACTGGAGGCGCTAACCAACTGAATTTTTCTCCCAAAGTCTTGTCTCAACAAAAACACATTCTGACTAAGTGGGCTTGACAGTAAACAGCAGTTGTTACATATTGTTTGACTACTTTGGACCAATCTGAAATCTCACTTCTATTTTGTGGAAAACAAATCCCTCCAAGTTGTTTTTCACAGCTGCTCTGGTACATTTTTAACATCATTCTGGGTCAGCATCCACCACAATACTATCACTGCTGCCCTCTGCAGGGACTGTACATGCACTTTGAGTAAACTGACCAACATTGCTGAGCAGCTACAAAATAGCCTGATTCTTTCAAAAGGGAATTGGGTAAATACTTGAAAAGGAAACATTTTCAGGGCTATGGGGAATAAGCGGAGGAGCGGGACTAATTGGATAGCTCTTTCAAATGTCTGGCACAGGCACGATGGGCTGAATGGACTCCTTCTGTGTTGTAAGATTTTATGCCCCCGATTTCAACTACCCCTGCCTAATGGAACCCGGGCGGGGGTGGGGGGACGGTGGTGGGGTGCAGTTAAAATGAGGCCAGTCACTTACCCCCTCTCATCCTGCTGCCTTCCCGCTGTGTCCCGATCTTAACCTGCTCTTTTGAGCAGACAAGTGGGACACCCAACAGGAAGGAAGTAAGGTCTTTCTTTAAATATGCAGATTAGGTCCTGATGTTGTCTTCGGGTCCTGACTGCAATGCTAGTCGGAGGCCTGATGCAGGGGAGCAGTGACAGCTTCCCCATCAGGCCAGACCTGATGGGAGCTGGATCATAAGCCAGAATTGGCCCAGCAGGTAAGTTTGACAAATGTAATTTTAGGTTTCCTTGTGGTCCAGGAGGAGCAGGCGTGCTCCTGCAAGCCTCACAAGGAAGCCTTGGGCCTCCCTTGCCCTGGGCTTACCCCCCTGATCACCTCCAAAACCCCGCCATCGCATTTCAGAACGTGCCCCCTCCTCAACTGACAGCCACGGCCCATTCCCATGTGTCCCTGGCTGCCGACTCACGCTGCTGAATTCCTGCTCCCACCCGCTGGCCCGTTAGTGGATCTGGCCCGGTTCGGGCGAGACACCGGGAAAATGTATTCCAATGTGGCCCGGCCATTAAGATCGCTCGAGACTCCAGGTACCCGGACTCCTCAGGTTCCCTATCTGCTTCAGGGATCCCGCTATGTTCCCAGCCCCACCTTAAAATCAGGGCCTATAATTTTATGATTCTGCATTCACACTTGCTCTTCAGTAGGGTTGACCATGCAGTGTTTGGATCAGATATGGCTCATTGAGGAGTGTTTACTGTTGCTACCTTTTGATGTTTCCCGGCAAATCTGCATACCCCTAAGCAGTGCAACTAAAGTATTATTACTTTGAGGTCATTATTGTAAAATTTTTAAATTTGCAGTTGACTCGAAACTTGGAAGTGTAGTAAACAGCGAGGAAGATAGTAATAGATTTCAAGAGGACATAGACAGGCTGGTGGAATGGGCGGACACATAGCAGATCGAATTCAACGCAGAAAACTGAGATGATACATTTTGATAGTAAGACTGAGGAGAGACAATACAAGCTAAATGGTTCAATTTTAAAGGAAGTGCAAGAAGAGAGATACCTGGGGGTGTTTGTACACAAATCTTTGAAGGTGGCAGAACAGGTTAACAAAGCAGTTAATAAAGCGTATGGGATCCCTGGCTTCATAAATAGAAGCATAGAGTACAAAAGCCAGAAATTATGCTAAACTTATATAAAACACTGGTTCGGCCTCAGCTGGAGTATTGTGTCCAATTCTGGGCACCACACTTTAGGAAGGATGTGAAGACTTTGGAGAGAGTACAGAAGAGATTTACTAGTTGACACATTGTCTACCGGTTAGGATTCCTTGTTTTAACCCAAGCGGCCTGGGTTCAACTCTCAGTGTGGGAATGTCAAGCTTGTGGCTCAGTGGGTAGCAAAACTTGAAGGAGAAAAAATTGCAGAGATATGAGGAAAGAGTCGGGAAGTGGGACTAACTGGATTGTTCTTCAAAAGATTCGATGGTGCAAATTTGATGGACCGAATGGCCTCCTTCAGTGCCATACTTTTCTATGATTCTGTTTTTTTTCCTCCACATGAGTGTGACTTCTGGGCATTCAGAAACTGATGGAAAACATTTAAAAAATTGATAGTAAGTGTCCCCAAGGAGATACGTGAAAGCCAAGTGTTGCACTCATTCCGACTCTGCAGAAATCATTTAACCTTGTCCCAGGATAAACAGATAACTTCCATATGACTGATACAAGGATTGCCTCTGGAGACAAACAAAATTTAATTCAGACTAAGATTTATTGCTTATAATAATCAAGTTCAGAGAAATAAATATATGATCCTTACATTACTCATCCAAACGTGAAATTGCAATGTACCCAATTGGTTGTTATTAATTTCAATTACATGGAATTCATAAATTAGGCATAGTACTTAATCCTGGTTTATAGCCAGTGTACCAGTGGATCATGGTGAAGCTGGAGAACTCTCTGAAGCTAAGGGCTGGTGCCATCCTTTTTGTTATTGTTTCTCTTTTTGTTCACTCACTCACACTGCACACATTAAAGCAAGCTCGTGGGGCTCATGTTAACCTAACTCGCCCGGCAGGAAACTGACAGAATCGGATTGGCTGCCCGTTTTACACCCCTGCCGTTGGAAAGTGAAATTGGGCAGGGTGTAAAACGGGCAGTTGAACCAAACCCGTCACTATCATGCTGCGCGAGTTCGGTGAAAATGACTCCCTCGGTGTCAGCTTGTCTGAGTTCATAAAACTCTTAATCTCTGAGTTAGAAGCTTGTTGGTTCATATCCCATTCCATCTCAGGTGACACTCCAGTGCAGCATTACCAATGGTACAGCCCTTTGGGTGGGATGTTAAACTGAGGCTCTGCCTACCTGTTCAGCTGGATAGTAAAGATCCTATAAGTGTCGAGATGTCCTGGTTAACATTATTCTCTCATCCAACACCACCAAATCAGATGAACCAATCATTAATTTCATTGCTGTTTTTGGGATCTTGCTGTGTGCAAATTGACTGCAGTATTTGCTTATATAACATCAGTGACTTCGATAATCAAAGGTAACTTTTGTGTGTCATGCTATGAGATGTTTCCTGGAGATGGGAAAGGCTGTTCCCACCAGTTGAGGGTACAAGGACTAGGGGACACAGATTTAAGGTTTTGGGCAAGAGATACAGGGGGTTGTGAGGAAAAACTATTTTATGCAGCGAGTGGTGATGACCTGGAATTCACTGCCGATGGAAGTGGTGGAAGTGGAGACACTCAGGGTTAAAAAAAAAAAAAATCCTCATGTTGAAACACTGTTTTCAAGGGGAGACTGGATAAGCACTAAACTTGCAGGGCTACGGGGAAAGAGCAGGGGAACGGGACTGACTGGATTGCTCTGCAGAGAGCCAGCACGGACTCAATGGGCCGAATGGCCTCCTTCTGTGCCATTATGACATTATGACTCCATGGGGGAGAAATTCAGTATCGCCCCATTTGGGGCGCAATTATCGGCCGGGCGCAAAGATTAGCGCCTGGCGCTAATTATCGCCACCGACTGCAAACTTGACTTTTATCACCCCTGGAGGTGATTGGAGCACTAAATCAGGCGCTTCACACCTGTCTTAAGGCGCAAAGGCCGAGGAGCGAGGCGCTACCTCAGAGCGCTGGCGAAGCTCATGTGATGTCAGTCAGCAATGGAACACACACATAATGGCACGGGCCAGTTCTTAAAGGGGATGGTTGATCTTGCTTTTCTTCCACATCCTGCTCATTGCAGCCTTGAATCTCGGCCTGGAGAGACCTGCACATCAAATCTGCTGGAAAGAACAATGGAGAGTACCAGGGAAAGAGCTCAGAGCGCAGCCCCCACAGTCTGTTCTAAATCGATACAAGGAATGGCAAATCAAAATGAACCTGCAAAGTGCTGCTCAGTACCCAAAACTCCTTCACACAGCATTGAATCTCTCCAGAAGTCTCTCTCCCTCTCTCTCAGAATGCATGGTTCAAAAATGGCACCAACAATAAAAGGCAGGAAGCGGTCACCTTTAAATAGCACTCTCCCAGTCCCTTCCTGACTGCAAAACGCTCCCCTCAACCTGTCGTTGCTAGCGTCAGGCGGTAAGGCAGGGGGCGCCACTCAATATCTGCTCTGGTGCGATACCGGGGCGTTGCGCACTCGACTGACGTCACGATCTGCCGGCGCAGGAGATCGTGGCGGTAGTGTTTAGCGCTGCCGCAAAATGTCTACTTAATTTTGCGAGCGGCGCAAACATCGCCGTGCCTGGGCGCTAGATGATTTGCGCCCCATTAGCGCTGTCTTAAGGCGCTAACGGGAGGCGCAACCAACTGAATTTTTCCCCCTATGACTCTATGACGTGATCAATTACTTTATAAATACAAGTCCTTCTTTTCTTAAAACCACTATGACATACACTATTAGCTATGGAAGCTCTGTTTCAGAGGTTGCCTTTCTGTCCCATTTCCAGATTTCCATCTTCTGCTTCTATAGGCCTTTCAAAAACAAGCTGCATCTTCAAGTTACACTCACAAAGGCAACACCTCACAGTGCTCAGTGACACTCAAGCACCTTGGAAGGTTTAGCTAGTCAGCTGGAGATGGTTACACCAGTTGAAGCTCAATGCACAAGTCATCAGGGAAGCACAGGAGGAGTGGGAACCTTCTGGCCAGAGGTCAGTTCATGTACCCCCTGAGACATAGAACCTGGAGATCCAGAGCTTGAGGGGCCTGAGATTCAAATAAAGATTTCATCTGAGCCTCAATGTTTTCTCCAGTCATTGGAGAATGTGCCCCGCCTGCAAGGTTTGATAATGACTGTGGAAGAGTTCTGTACCCACCGTACATAACCATTTAAAAGAGATGCAGCCCAGCATTGAGTGTGCAGCAACTCCAGGGCCATCTGCAGTGAAATCCCAGTCATAGAGGTTACAAGATCATAAGATAGATACAAATGAAGGAACATGCTTGGCCCATCTTAGCTCATTCATCTACAAGAACCCACATTTGTCCTCCCTGTTACTGGATTCCAGCTCATTCCAACAGCTAATCCTTTTATTGTGCAGAATAACAAGCGAGCATCTTAACCACCGCCCCTTGACATTCAACAGCATTACCGTCACCAAATCCCCCACCATCAATATCCTGGGGGTTACCATTGACCAGAAACTTAACTGGGCCAGCCACATAAATACTGTGGCAACAAGAGCAGGTCAGAGGCTGGGTATGCTGCGGCGAGTGTCTCACCTCTTGACTCCCCAAAGCCTTTCCACCATCTACAAGGCACAAGTCAGGAGTGTGATGGAATAATCTCCACTTGCCTGGATGAGTGCAGCTCCAACAACACTCAAGAAGCTCGACACTATTCAGGACAAAGCAGCCCACTTGATTGGCACCCCATCCACCACCTTAAACATTCACTCCCTCCACCACCGGCGTAAGGTGGCTGCAGTGTGTACCATCTACAAGATGCACTGCAGCAACTCGCCAAGGCTTCTTTGGTAGCACCACACCATCACCACACGGACTGCAGCAGTTCAAGAAGACGGCTCACCACCACCTTCTCAAGGGCAACTAGGGATGGGCAATAAATACTGGTATTGCCAGCGACGCCCTGATCCCATAAACGAATTAAAAAAAAGAAAAAGATAGTAAATGGTATTGTAAAGGGAAATCCAGAATCCCATTTCAAATTAAGGAATGATAGTAGGACAAAAGGTCACACATTCAAACTAGCAATAGGGGAAATTTAGGACCGATGTTGGGACGTTCTTTTTTAAAATTTGTTCCAGGGATGTGGGCATCGCTGGCAAGGCCAGCCTTTATTGCCCATCCCTAATTGCCCTTGAGAAGGTGGTGGTGAGCCGCCTTCTTGAATCACTGCAGTCCTTGTGATGAAGGTACTTCCACAGTGCTGTTAGGAAGGGAGTTCCAGGATTTTGACCCAGCGACGATGAAGGAATGCCGATATATTTCTAAGTCAGGATGGTGTGTGACTTGGAGGAGAACTTGGAGGTGGTGGTGCTCCCATGCGCCTGCTGCCCTTGTCCTTCTAGGTGGAAGAGGTCGCGGGTTTGGGAGGTGCTGTCGAATAAGCCTTGGCGAGTTGCCATACATCTCTATAATAAAGTCACCTCTAAGATAATTCAACTATTTCACTTGACTGCTCAGACGACTACTACAGGGGTGCTGGGCCTCACTCTCCAAGAGGCTGTCTTGTCCGATTTCAACATGCTGGGACATAAAATGGAAATAATGAAGGGGATGACAAATTCCTGATATACACTCCCAGTGGCCAAATTATGGATCACGGAGGCACAGCCTCACATTCCCAATATCCTGTACACGGGTGAGGCTCCGGGAATGTGAATTTGTAAAATCACCCCCATTTCTTTTCTTCAATCTCCTCAGTCTTCCCAGTCTATTCATATCCTGTGGACAAAGGTTGACAACTGATTTTCTCACAGGACTGTTCTGAATCATGTATTAGGAGGTGTGTCAGATCCACCTGGGATGAATCAAATTGTGTGCTGTGAGTGCTGCTGAGATGAAGACTCAGTTATATGGGGATTGTAAGCTGTGTCCCTCACTGCTGTGGTATTGCATGTCGCTCCTTCACCACTGTGGGCCACGGAGCAATCGAAACCTTGACATTTTTAAATTAGTAAAAAGAGTGATGCTACTTTGCATCAAATCATTGTGCCATGGATTGATAGGATGAGGTAGTGTGCCTTTGTTCTGTCATGAGGGTTATTGAATTCAGATAGATGAGCAGAGTGAAAGGGTAAAAGGAGTGAGGGTTTTCCAGGGAGAGCAAATCTAAAGGATGAATTGACTTGTACAACTATTACAGACCCCCATACACTTGGTTAAATAGTACATGGGAGTAAATCTACCTGTTGTTTTCACAAACCCATAGGGGCATGGGAAATGCAATGAGAGAGAGAGAAAAATAAGCAAAAATGGAAAACAGTGAACTCCTGCCCCTGGCATAACAGGAGTCCAAATGATATTTCTTTGAGCTTTGGGAGTAGGGATCTGAAGTTTCATAAATGCTCAGGCCCTTACCAAGAGATCTGGGTCTGATTTTTCAATGTTTCTCTTGCACTAACTCCAATAATTGTTAGTAGGTCAGGTTGAGAGTATAATTTGAACACATTAAGGGGCAAAAATTCGGTACCTTAGCGCCTCCTGTTAGCGCCAGCAGATGGCAGTAATGGGACGTGAGAGCATTATTGCCAGGGTGAGGCAAATCCAACGCCGCACGCTAAATCCTGCCCCCCCCACAGCGCCGCCGCTAACCGTTATCGCCAGGAGCCTCAACGCCAGGTGGATCTTGACGTCAGTGAGGGTGCCACGCTCACTGGCCACCCGATCTGCGAAATTGATTGTCGCCACCTACCTTAGTGCCTGGAGGAAACAGCGACAAGGAGAGCTGGTGTGAAGCAACAGGAAGCTGGCTCCAGGGATGTTATTTAAAGGGCTCATCAGTAATGAGTCGCAGCTGTAGGTTAGTGGAGTTTCAGTGCTTTCTTGTCAGTTTCACATAGTGCAACAGTTTCATTCCATAATTTCAAGGTTATTTAGTATCAGGAGTGTTGTTGGAACAAAAAATAACTACAATTATTCTTTAAAAAAATCAAACTACTACACTTGGTTACATTAATGGGGGCTGTACTGGCAGTCGACCTTTCCCTCCAGGATCTATGGTGAAGGGAGCGGAAGCAGCGAGAAAGACTAGAGCATGTGGCCAGAGGGAGGAGGAGGGCCAGCAGGGCTCTCAACAGGAGGCCTTACCCACCGAGGGTATTCTGAGAGCACTTCTCCTACCTCCAATTAAGCAAAGAGCAGTGTATTAGAAGGCTCCACTTCAGCAAGGAGGTGGTCACAGAACTCTGCCACCTCCTGCAACCAGACCTCCAGCCTCAGATCAGGGCGACCACAGCTCTCTTTGTGGCAGTCAAGGTCACCGTCGCCCTCAATTGCTTTGCCAGCGGATCTTTCCAGTCTGCAACAGGAGACATAACTAACATCTTGCAGTTCTCCGTCCATCGCTGCATCCGGGAGGTCACAGAGGCTCTCTACAGTAGGAGAAGGGATTACATTTCCTTCCCCATCACCAGAGAGAAGCAGGACAAATGTGCATGTGGCCTTGCCAGGATAGCGGGATTCTCCATGGTGCAGGGCGTCATTGACTTCCCTCACGTGGCTTTGTGGACACCGCATAACAATCCTGACATCTTCCGTAACTGCAAAGGCTACCACTCACTTAATGTGCAGTTGATGTGCGACCACAGACAACGAATCCTCAATGCGACTGCCTGCTGTCCTGGCAGAAGCCACGATGCTTTCATCCTGCACCAGCCGATGTGCAGCACTCTTCCAGCCACCACATCAAGCTCGCAGCTGGCTGGTCGGAGACAAAGGTTATCCGGTCTCCACCTGGTTCATGACGCCCCTCTGTAACCCCAACATTCCTGCCCAGCACTCATATATAATGAGAGCCATGCTGCCACCAGGAACATCATCGAGCAGACCATCGGGGTGCTCAAGCAATGGTTCCGCTGCCTTGACCGCTCGGGAGGAGCCCTCTAGTACTCGGCTGAGCGGGTGTCCCATTTCATGGTGGTCTGCTGCATACTCCACAACCTGGCCATCATGAGGGTCCAGCCCTTGCCATCAGGGATTGTGGTGCACCTCAGGAGGAGGAAGAGGGAGAGGAGGAGGAGGAGGAGGAGGAAGAGGAGGAAGAGGAAGATGAGGAGGACGAGGAGGAAGACGAGGAGCAGGAGGAACAGGAGCGAGGGAGGAGGCAGCCATTCAATCGGCCTTCCGGAAGGGCGGTCCGTGACAGCTGTGATATCTTGAGACACAGCAGATATATACACAACAGCACAACATGGCTTCCGGTAGAACTGAACTGCACAGGGCTTTATTATTATATACATCAGTATTCCACCAGGTGGCTCTATTACACTTCTCCCTCCTTATTGAAGTAGTTAATCATAGCAAATAATCATTGTACATGACTTGCATGGTATACACAACTCTCGGTATACATTTCTCAAATGGTACCCATTTTATGTTTCCAAATTCTACTATAGAATTCTGTAACACAAACAAAAGATATGAACTTGTTTTCCATATTTACAGATTAAACATAACCACTGGTTTTCTGTTTCAAAGAGGTACCTTCTTTCTTGAACAGAACTTTCAGATCTTGTTGTAGGACTTTGACTCATTCTAGGCTGAGCCTGCGGACAATTTTTCTCCAAGGGCTGACCTTGATCTACATTTGGACTCTCTACACTTTCAGACTGTTTGTCTGCCTGACCTGAGCTCAGATTTAAATTCTGACTTTTGTCTTGGATTTGTTTCTGGTACGTCTGATGTAGGATTTGCTACTGGTACTCTACTTGTAACAAGACTATCTGACTCATTAGAATAAATTGAATCATCCCAGCTTTCAACTCCTTCCACATGTGTAGGTAAGATATGACCAATGTGAACAAACCTAACCTTTCCATGATCAAACATCTTGACCAAATATGTGTGAGGGCCACATATCTTCACTACTCTTCTTGGTAACCACTTTAACCATTTATGGTGATGGTTCTTCACTCTAATCTTCTGGTTCAACTTCACACTTCTCTCTCTAACTCTACCTTTATCATGACTCTCTTTCTGCTTTGATTGTTTCTCTTCTACAGACTGTGCCAAGTTTGGCTTTAATAACGAGAACCTGGTTCGTGGCTGTCGTTTGAGAAACAACTCTGTTGGTTTTCTACCAGTAGTGGTATGAGGAGTATTCCGATAGTAATCAGAGAATTTGCCAGTTTGTGGTCCAACGACAATGTACGTTTCTTTGGATTTGGATCCAACATTTGCTTGATGAGGGCACATTTGACAATTTGTACTGTGCGCTCTGCTGCAACATTTGAAGCAGGGTGGTACAGTGGAACTTTGGTATGTTTCACACCGTTTCTGCTCATGAACTGTGTGAACTCTTCTGAACAAAAGTGCGGCCCATTATCAGACACGATTTCTTCTGGGAGGCCATATGAAGACAACAATCTTCACAAATTGTCTCGTGTTTTGGCTTGTTGTTATTATCTGCATCGGAAACACCTCCACCCACTTCGAGTGACTATCTATCATTATGAACAATTGTTGTCCATCTAGCTCAGCAAAATCTACATGCAACCTTTGCCACACTCTGGGAGGCCATTTTCATGGCTGTAATGATACTGATGGTGGTTTCTTGCTCACCGATTGACATGTTGTACACTGACTGACTATGTACTCTATCTCCTTATCTAAACATGGCCACCATAAGTAAATGCGTGCAAAGCTCTTGGTCAAGCACATTCCCAAGTGCTGGTCATGAAGATCTCCTAACAATTTAGACTTGAACCTATTTGGGATAACCACTCTTGCTCCCCACATGATACAATCTTTATCCACTGACAATTCATTCCTATGAACAAAGTATGGATGGATATCTTCCTCTGATATCTGGTTTGGCCATCCATTTGCTATGTAATCATACACCTTTGACATAATTGGATCCCATTTGGTTGCCCTACCAATCTCTTCAGCTGTGACTGGCAGCTTATTAATGTATGAGAAATAGAACACTTCTTCCTTATTGGGTGTAACTTGTGATGGGAATGGCAACCTGGATATAGCATCAGCATTACTGTGATCAGCTAATCGTCTGTACTCAATGTCATACGTATACGCTGACAAAATCAAAGCCCATCTCTGCATTCGGGCTGCAGCTAAGATTGGAACTGGGGACTTTGGATGGAGGATTGCTGTCAGGGGCTTATGGTTAGTAACTATGGTAAACTTACGACCAAACAAGTATTTGTGAAACTTCTTGACCCCAAAAATCAATGACAAAGCTTCCCTTTCGATCTGCGCATAATTCCGCTCACTGGCACTGAGAGTGCATGAAGCAAAAGCAATTGGTCTCTGCTCCCCACTATCTAGTACATGAGACATCACTTCCCCAACTCCGTACGGAGAGGCATCACACGCTAGCTTGATCTCCTTAGATACATCACAGTGAACTAACATGGTACTCTCTACTAACTGGCTTTTACACTCTTTGACAACTTCCAAGGGACCTGTTTTCTCAACAGCTCATTCAGTGGATGTAACAATGTAGCCAAGTTTGGGAGGAACTTTCCATAACAATTCAAAAGACCCAACAATGATCGAAGTTCAGAGACATTCTTCGGAGTGGGTGCATTTCTGATTGCATCCAGCTTTCCCTTGGTTGGATGTGAACCATCTTTGTCTACTCTTTGCCCTAAGTACTCCACTGAGTTTTGAAACAACTCACACTTGTGAGCTGTCACTCGTACTCCGTGCTTCTCTAGCCGTTTGAGCACTTCATTCAACACCTCATCATGGATTTGTCTGTTTGGTGCTGAAATGAGTATGTCATCTAAATAACACACTATCCCTTCATTCCCTTGCAAAATTTGATTCATCACCCCCTGGACTATGTCGGGGGCAGAAGACACTCCAAATGGTAGCCTATTGAACTGATATAGGCCTCGGTGAGTATTTATAGTCAAGCATGACTTGGACTCTTCATCTAACTCAAGTTGTAGGTTGGCGTTTGTTAGATCTAACTTCGAAAAGATCTGGCCACCTGTCAGCGTTGTGAACAAATCTTTCACATTTGGCAATGTATTGGGTAGCTTACACTCTAGAACCTGATTTATGGTTACCTTATAATCACCACACAACTTCACCTTACCATCTGACTTAGGTACAACAACAATGATGTAGCCCAATTACTCAGATCTACCTTAGAGATAATGTTCTCAGTTTCTAGTCTCTTGAGTTCTAGCTCGACATTCTCCTTGAGTGCGTATGGTGCGGGACGTGGCTTGCAGTAATCTGGTCTTGTGTCCTTCTGCACTCTGACACTCACCTTGAAGTCTTGGATCGGACTGCCCGTTTCGCTGAACACCTTCGGATACTGCTTGATGACATCATCTTTCGATGCAAATTTTGCTTCTACACAAAAAATCTCATTCCAATCCAGCTTCAGTGATCCCAACCAATTTCTACCTATCAAGGTAGGCTTGTCTCCTGTCACTACCAGGAGAAGCAAGCTCTGACACTGATCCTTGTATTTCACTGGTATGGTGACACTTCCTACTACAGGGATTTGCTCTCCTGAGTAGCCTCTGTAAGCATCAATGCAGGCCCCAAGGATTTTTTTTGTATCGGACATTTTGAATGACTGTTACTGCTGATTTGACCAACAGCCTTTTTGGAGAAGATGGGGAGGTGCCCAAGTGTTCTTGATGGACAGGAGATTCCAGCCAGGCTTACAAACTAATTATGGGAGAATTTCTAGGCAGACAGAATTCTCTGGGAAGACAATGGGTCCGAGTAGGTGACCCATGCGGTGACGAGCACCTAGATGAGATAGCCCCGAAAGGCGGCAACCTGACAAAAGAGGGCCATTGTAAATTAATGGGAAGCCACTTAACCCAGGATCAGGTGAGAAGTGCGGCCCATCATCTGCCATTAACACCAGCAACTAGATGGGATAGCCCCGAAAGGCAGGAAAACAGACAACGAAGACAAAGAAGGGTGATTAAAAAGACATCACTGCAACTACACAGACCTGAATGAACTTTTAGGATATAGAGAAGACAGCTTTGGCCATTCTCTCTCTCTCTCTCTGCTTGCTCTCGCCTTCGCGTGCCCTCATTCTCTGAACCAAGAACCGAGCACTCCATCCGGGACGGAGAGAAGAAACCATCACGAGCGACAAGAGCCTCGCCTTGCTCTTCGGCTGTAGGAACGAACCTCGAAACTGGGACTTGGATACTGCATCGGCGATACGGAACCAGGAGACACGTTCTACACAGGGAAGCAGCGAGCAAGAAAACGGACAATCGGGGTGAGCATTGTCCAAGCCCACGCATCCTTAAGACCACCGGTACTGTGTGAGGGGGTGTTGTGTGTCCCAACAAATCCAGAGGGGTTTAGTGGGGAGGTTGTGTGTGTATTATATAGTGTATGTTCTGGGGTTTGTGGGACAAGTCCATGTTATACTCTGTATAGTAACACAGTGTGATTTTAGGCATCTTAATACGAGACAGGGGCCTGTTCGACGGGCCAAGTTGTATTGTTGTACTGTTTGTTTTACGCCAC
The DNA here is from genome assembly GCA_030390025.1 of Squalus acanthias. NCBI lineage: Eukaryota > Metazoa > Chordata > Chondrichthyes > Squaliformes > Squalidae > Squalus > Squalus acanthias. The sequence continues at coordinate 105,694,402 of CM059426.1, read as the reverse complement.
CAGGCATTTTACTTACTGGAGGCAGGTGTGTGTGTTAACCTTATTAAACACCGTCCGGTTGAGTCTGAAAAGCTTGTCTGTGTCCCAATCCTGTTCACTGTAATTCCTGTCGTATAGAACTAAGTAGGAGGGGTGATTCGAACCACCAAGGCAAACCACCTACACCTCGCAGCTCTACCTTCGATTTCTCTAGTCGATAATCACACAACCTGTTGTGATATAGTAATTCCGGTACTATGCTCATGGATGCACCAGTGTCAATTTCCATGGGTATCCTGGTCCCTGCGACATCTACTTAGATGACAATACCTCGCGAATTGCTGTTAGATACCTTCGTGCTCCTGATGACGTGAATCTCCAGAAACTCCTTGTCCTGCTGCTTCTCTTCAACGGTATGTAGTGTCTGCCGATTTCTACTTCTAGCATTACCAGTCGGTTTACTCTTCTGTCGGCACGCCTTCGCAAGCTGCCCAGTTTTCTTGCAGTAGAAACACTCTGCTTTGAGCGATGTGTTGTCCCAGGCACCGATAGCACGACGTCAATGCACTGTTACCTTGGCTAGTTGCTGAGGCCTTGGGGCCCAACTGCCTTTTACTTTTAGCCTGCAGCCGATTTACCTCAGTTGTCTGACGACTGGAAATGGCGCGGAAATCTTGGGAGTATCAGTCGGCCATATCCATCGACATAGCTGTCTGACAAGCTAAGTCACAAGTCAAGTTAGGGGTTGTCAACAATTTACTTCTGATATGTTCATTTCTCAACCTACAAACAAAGTGGTGACGCAAAGCTCGGTCCTGAAAGTTTCCAAAATGACAGTGAATGGATAGCTTTTTTAAAGTTACAATGTACTCACTGATACCCTCATCATTTAATTAATCACATGTTCCAAAACGATAATTTTCAGCAATTTCCAGGGGCTCAGGACTGTAGTGCTGTTCTAACTTGGTTAGGATCCCCTTCAGTGGCTTATCTTTTGCCCTAGCGGGAACAAGTACATTTTTCAGGATATCATAAACCTCGGGGCCTGCTTCGGTCAAAAAAATAGCCCCTTTCATTTCTAAAACCATCTGGTTACGGTTTACATCATCGGGGACTTTGAAGATACTATTTGCGGTGAAAAACATTTCTAGCCGCTCCACATAGGCTCTGAAAGTCTCTCGGTCGCGATGAAACTCACCTAAGCGGCCTATTATTCCCATAGGCATGGCCATCTGAACTTTGGAAATGTCGACAGTTCAGCCACGTGTGCTCGAAATTTACCTTGGATTTTTTAGTTTTTCTGCAAAACAAAGAACCTCTAACAGTCCCTCTGTCGGTTGGCAGGATTATCCTCCAACAAAAATTTCAGCTAGGAAATCTGCAATCGCATCCTCATCACCAATTCTGTGATATCTTGAGACACAGCATATATATACAACAGCACAACATGGCTTCCGGTAAGAACTGAACTGCATATGGCTTTATTATTATATACATCAGTAGTCCACCAGGTGGCTCTATTACAACCGCCTCATCAGACTGCGGTTCGAATGAATTAAACCCCAGATCCCCATTGCTCACCACATCCCCATCATTCCATTCCTATCGCAGGCCATATCACAGCGCAAAGCTGAAATGAGCCACACCACAAAAGAATCCAAAGTGAATTAATACATTTAGCAAAACTCAGTGAACATATATTTACAACAAAAATATTAACTATTCACCTTAGTGCAATCCCTTAGTACTGTCCTTTTGCTGCTCTAGTGCTCCTACGAAGTGTTTGCCCAATGGCTGCAGCAGTGCTGGTGGAAGGTTGCTGAGTGTCCGTGCAGGAGTCTTCAGATGGCCTTGCAGGATGCCCTCGACCAGCTCAGGGCCTGGAAGTGTCTCACCTCCTGACTCCCCAAAGCCTTTCCATCATCTACAAGGCACAAGTAAGGAGTGTGATGGAATACTCTCCACTTGCCTGGATGAGTGCAGCTCCAACAACACTCAAGAAGTTCGACACCACCCAGGACAAAGCAGCCCGCTTGATTAGCACCCCATCCATCACCTTAAACATTCACTCCCTCCACCACCGGCGTACCGTGGCTGCAGTGTGCACCATCTACAAGATGCACTGCAGCAACTCGCCAAGGCTTCTTCGGCAGCACCTCCCAAATCCGCGAGCTCTTCCACCTAGAAGGAGAAGGGAAGCAGGCGCATGAGAACACCATCACCTCCAATTTCCCCTCCAAGTCACACACCATCCTGACTTAGAAGTATATCGCCAATCCTTCATCGTCGCTGGGTCAAAATCCTGGAACTCCCTACCTAACAGCACTGTGGGAGTACCTTCACCACATGGAATGCAGCGGTTCAAGAAGGCGGCTCACCAGCACCTTCTCAAGGGTAATTAGGGATGGGCAATAAATGCTGGTCTTGCCAGCGACACCCAGATCCCATAAACGAATAAAAAAAGTTAAATAAAAAAAAGTCCCGGCCATAGACTGTACCACCTCAGCATGGGCAGCAGCAGTTTGGGCTGGCTGGATGACAGGCAGCAACAAGGGCAATGGCAGGGTGGCAGTATTTGGAGCAGGTTCCTGCTCCACTGACCCACTGCCCCTTCCCCGGTGCAGCACCTCAGCATCCCTAGCAATCTATTGGAGCACAGATTGCTGGCCTGCTGCAACACCATGAAAACCCTGGTCGATGGTGGGAGACCCAGCCATGATGGCAGCTGTCAGAGCTTGCTTGGCATCAAGCTGAGACTGCATGAGAGCAATCTGAGATTGGATGCAACCAAGCATAGACTGCATTACAGCGCTAAGATGTTGTGTCGTTTCCACCTGTGCTGCAACGGAAGCTGCCAGATCGCCCATCACACGCGACATCAGGTCTGAGTCGCCACGGTCTCTCTGGGAGTCTACCATCCTTTGCAGACTGGAAATGTTGAGCTCCATGGTGTGCGCAGAGCCTTATGCAATGTTGGAGGTGGATTCATCCACGTTCCTTGCCATTGCTGAGAGGCTCTCGGGCTCCCTCGCCATTGCACCTACCATCTCCGTGTGCATGCCCATCAGCCTTCTTCTAAATGCCACCCCATCGAAGTCTTTAGCTGAGTCCTGTGCAGCAGAACTCACACGCGAACCTGCCCTCCAGGGAGCCGGCGCCCAAGCTACCCTTTCTCCTGGTCTTGCTGCAGCCCACTTGTCCCCGGTGCCTCACCCTGCGCAGATCCCGCTACTATACTAGCCTCTAAAGAACACGTAGTGCCAGTATCTGAGCTGGTGCCTGCAGGTGAGACATGCAAGTGACGCAATGTGTTCTTCCTCGTCCTCTTCGTTCGCCTCGCTCGCAACGGTGCCCTCAGGGACAGGCTGCTCAGGTGCTTGCTCATTATCTGAAAGCATAAAGGCACAAGAGACGGGTTAAGGTGAGGGGAGGGGGCAGGAAGGGAGAAATGCATACATATGTGCGTGAGTGTGGAGCAATGTGTTTGGGTGCTGTGCCTGCCATAGTTGAATAGCTGTCATTGTGTGCAAGGTGTGAGATGTGGGTGTGAGTGTTGGTAGGTGGAGATTGTTGGTGGGTGTGTGTTGGGGGTGTGGTGCTTGGGGCAGTGTGTGAAGACTGTGGTTCAGACGGTGGTACGTAGCATTTGTTGAAGCATTGACTCACCCTGACCACCTGAGTGAGATCATTAAATTTCTTCCTGCACTGTGTGTGTGTCCTGGGGACCACAGTGCTGCCCGAGACGTGCTGCGCTACCTCCCTCCACATGGTGTGGAAGACTTGCGGCGTGGGCCTCCTGCCACTTGCTGGGTAGAGCACCGCCCTCCGTCTCTACACAGCGAACACCAATGCCTCCAATGCTTGATCGCAGAATCTGCGGGCTCTCTCCCTGCGGCATGGATCTGCCATGAGTACAGCTGCTTCAGTCCTCTGGCTCCTTCTCCTTGACCTGCTGCTGCTTGTTGAGGCAACTGCACAGCCAACAATGCTGAGAATGAGGTTCTGCAGCATCAAGAACCTCCCCTTTAAGAACTGGAAAATGTCTGTGACAATCATGACTTGTGATTAGACTGCACCTGATACTGGTCCACCCTTTGAGTATAACGCCAATGAGCTTGGGCTTAAAGACTTGAATTAGCGCTCCAACCATTTCTTTGAGCAGTGAGCATGAATTTTGCATGCAGTCTCGCGCTAATTCTCCAACTTTTCTAATTTTACCACCCATTCCTGGGCTATAATGAATTTCTAGTCCTAGATATTCCTGCTTATTGCTGGACTTGCGGTGCTGAGAGGGGAAATATATTTTCTGCCCCTCAGTGAGAGTTAAAACATTTGTATTTCATTTGTATGTCAATTCAGGTCTGTAGAAATCTTTATTCAACCATCCTTTATGCAGAAACTCGCTTGATAAACTATTTATGTGATTATGGAAATTTAATCGTATTTGAATATTTTTTTACTGTGTGTGGTTGGAACATTTGGGAAGTCGCAAGCTGGAATTGTGCATTGTCCCCGAAGAACCTGATGATGAACACACTGTCAATGACCCTAGTGATAATTCAGTCCATTCTGTAGGGGATAATGTGTGCCCTCTATAAGAGAACACTTGGGGCTGAATTTTCCAGGGTGGTAGCGGGCGAGTTTGGTGGCGGGTTAGGTGGGAAAGTTGTTATTTTTGACAGCGGACCAGGAACTCGCTATCATCTCACTCCCACGCACCTTTCTCACAGACGCGTCTGTCAGCATGGAGCCGACCCGACCTGCAGCGGCGGGGGACCCAAATGAAATCATTATGAGTTAGTTTACAGGCATTTAAGAGCCTTTTCCCCCTACTTTTTAAATTTCCCTGCATGGCCACAGGATTCACGCAGCTCGGGAACCATGTCTGTCAACCTGAGGCGGGAGTTCAATTGCCATTGCTCCAGCTGATTACTTGACAGCATGGAAAACAAACCAAAATAAAATCATGTTGATTACATCAGCTAACAGATTGATGGAGATTCTGTTCTACTTGAAAAGCTACTGGTAAATGTTAATTCAGAAGTTCCTGAAGGGATATAAGTGCTACCCTGGATGATGAGGGAAATACATTTTTCACTGGTCATTCTTGGCTGTTGCCTTCCAACTCAACAGTAATTGCAGTGAATTGATCTGCACTATAAAACATGACATATACCATTTAAATAAATGTTTGTGTTGTTTTTGGTCAGGTTTTTCTCACATTATACTGTGATTGTCCAGTTACACATTAAATCAAGTCATTAATCATAACAATTTCATTCTCATCACTCATTCCACTGGTTCAATTTGCTTTCAGTCCCTGAATATGACTATTTAATTTTTCAGTCTGAGACTTTGAGGGTGAATTTCTGCAGAGGTTCTCTTACTTGTCCATTGTTAACTTCAACAGAAGAGCTGCAGAAATCCCAGAAACACATTGTAAGCACCACTTACACTGTTTGTCAGGGATTCCGCAGCTCTTCTGCTGAACCTTGCATAAGATTGTAAATCCACCCCTTTGCAATTACATTTAAAATCTGCTTAATTTTATGTATTACCTATACACACACATCTTTTATTTGTACCAGTCACCGATACAAAAGTCTATAGATTTGTGACTAAAGCACCAATAACTTCCCAATAAATGTACTTTTTAAATTATATTCTTGATCGTATTTGTAGATGGCATCATATTACTTAATGATAATATTATTTAAATATTTCTTTGTCACTTTTATTATATTATTGTACAGTAAAGATTCACCACAAACTATGTTTGATTAAACTTAAAATGTAATGTGGCCATGGTCCCTTTAAGGATTCCGGCTTAAAATGTATAATTAATGACATCACCGGACCCGCTCCATCTCATTGGGCTGGGTGACGCACTGGGCGGGCTTAATAGGCCCCATTAAGGTAAGTTAATTTTCTACAGCGGGATGGAGCCAGCAGCGGGACCACGACCTGCTGCAGACCCGCTGAGGTAAGGAAAGTTCTGGCCTTGGTTTTAAAATAAATTATTGGGGGAAGTTTCTGCCTGTTTCTATTAGTTCTGTGGCCAGATTCCAGCGCAATCTGGGTGGAATCGGCTGAACCAGCACAAAAGATCGGGGAATTCATAATGTAGGTGAGTTACGCCCAAAACCACTTCCCCTCGTGTTTTCCGCGATCTTTTACGCTGGTTCAATATTTAATTCCCCCGAATCAGCCCCGCCCACAAAATTGGCCACGCCTCCCCAGGTTGAAATTGCCAGATTCCATCGATTGCGCTGGTTTGGGAAGGCTCTTCAAATTGCGCTCATTTTCTTAGGCACAAAGGCACTAGTCGGCACATTTTAAAAGATTTTCATATCAAAATATATTTAATTTACTATGAAACTGACTAGTACACTGCAATGAACTATGAAATGGCTCAGTATCATTTTTTTAAGTCATTTTCAGTGATTTTAAATCAAGTTACTCACAGGTGGAAAATTGAACACCTGTTAAAAATGCTTATTTTTGGTGATGAGCCCATTTTCGGCTGTATTAATAAAACTGCACCAGGTTACCACTCTAAATACATCAAGGAATTCTTTTTAATGGGAAAAAAGAAACAATTACATTCAATTACACTATCTGATTGCATTGGTTCATGGAAGATTTTACGTTTGTGACTATGAATTTTAGTAACCAAACCGGTGTAATTTCAAGCACATTTTGGGTGCAATTTCCCGACTGTGCCCAAAGTGGAAACTCTACCCTGAAATGTTTACTCATCACAGGACAAATTAATTTATTCAACATACCATTTTAGTTCTTTATATTTTCTTGTTTCTGGTAAATGGGGTTTCCACCGCACCTGCGATGAAGTTATGGCAGGGCAACAGCAGAAAGTCCGAGAAAATTCAGGGCCAATATTTATTGTTATATCAACATCTTTGGAAATGTTACAAATGCCAATAGTTGATTCCGCAATTGACCTTTCTCTTTAAAGGTATTAGATTTTATAAGTAGCTGTACATAATTATGGTAATATTTCTACAAAAATATGATTTACAGAACTCTGCAGAAAATCATACTAGCAAAAGGAATAATCTGTGTTGAAAGGTGTACCTTTGCATGCTAAGAGTTACACATGCAATGATAAAAATGAAGTAGATTTCGAAGACATATTTTGTGCTGCATAAGAGTGTAAAGAGTTAACTTACACCAAGACATTGGCTGAGAGTCTAAAACTATCCTTTTTATAAATCCTTAATAAATCACTGAGCAAACGAGGCTTCTGTGATAAAGTCATCACCTGCAAATTTCTTCCTGTCAGTTGCCTGCATGAATGATCACTGATGGATATTTAATGCAATCATGCAGAAAGCTTCTAATTTGTAACAAAGACCATTTCACACTTACAAAATGATATATCTAACAGGAAATAACTACATGCAAATTTTGCATGAAGATTAGTGAGATGAGTTTCCTTGGACTATATTTATAATAACTCAAAAAGCAGAGCTGCACATTCATCCATTTAGAATCATTGAATCATAGAAAGTTACAGCACAGAAGGAGGTCATTTCGGCCCATCGTGTTTGCGCCGGCCAACAAAGAACTATCCAGCCTAATCCCACTTCCCAGCTCTTGGTCCGTAGCCCTGCAGGTTAGAGCATCCCAAGTGCACATCCAAGTACTTTTTTAATGTGGTTAGGGTTCCTGCCTCTACCACCCTTTCAGGCAGTGAGTTCCAGACCCCCACAACCCACTGGGTGAAGACATTTCCCCTCAAATCCCCTCTAAACCTTCCACCAATTACTTTAAATCTGTGCCCCAAGGTTTTTGACCCCTCTGCTAAGGGAAATAGGTCCTTTCTATCCACTTTATCTATGCCCCTCATAATTTTATACACCTCAATAAGGTCTCCCCTCAGCCTCCTCTGTTCCAAGGAAAACAGACCCAGCCTATCCAGTCTTTCCTCATAGCTAAGATTCTCTACTCCCAGCAACATCCTTGTAAATCTCCTCTGTACCCTCTCCAGTGCAATCACATCTTTCCTGTAATGTGGTGACTAGAACTGCACGCAGTACTCTAGCTGAGGCCTAACTAGTTGAAGCATAACCCCCCTGCTCTTGTATTCTATGCCACGGCTAATAAAGGCAAGCATTCCGTATGCCTTCTTAACCACCTTATCTACCTGGCCTGCTACCTTCAGGGATCTGTGGACATGCACTCCAAGATCCCTTTGTTCCTCTACACTACTCGGTGTCCTACCATTTAATGTGTATTCCCTTTCCTTGTTAGTCCTCCCCAAATGCATTAACTCACACATCTCCGGATTGAATTCCATTTGCCACTGTTCTGCCCACCTGACCAATTTATTGATATCTTCCTGCAGTCTACAGCTTCCTTCTTCAGTATCAACCACACAGCTGATTTTAGTATCATCTGCAAACTTCTTAATCATACCCACTATATTCAAGTCTAGATCATTGATATATACCACAAAAAGCAAGGGACCTAGTACTGAGCCCTGCGGAAACAGCCTTCCAGTCACAAAAAACAACCATCAACCATTATCCTCTGCTTCCTGTCTCCGAGCTAGTTTTGAATCCAACTTGACACTTTGCCCTGGATCCCATGGGCTTTTCACTTCGTGACCAGTCTGCCATGTGGAACCTTATCAAAAGCCTTGTTAAAATCTATATAAACTACATCAAACGCACTACCCTCATCTACCCTTATTTGCACGTTTTATTAAAATGCAATCAAAAAAGATGTCAGTAATATTGCATAGCTTTTACATAGATACATAGATACATAGAAGATAGGAGCAGGAGTAGGCCATCCGGCCCTTCGAGCCTGCTCCGCCATTTAATGAGATCATGGCTGATCCTCCAATTCAGTATCCCGTCCCCGCCTTCTCTCCGTAACCCTTAACCCCTTTTGCCTGTAGAAATATATCTAATTCCCTCTTAAATATATTTAATGAGCTGGCGTACACTGCCCTCTGTGGCAATGAGTTCCACAGGTTCACCACCCTCTGAGTGAAGAAATTCCCCCTCATTTCTGTCCTAAATGGTTTAGCCCTTATCCTTAAATTATGTCCTCTAGTTCTGTTCTCACCCGCCAAGGGAAACATTCCTTCTGCATCTAGTCTGTCTAGACCTGTCAGAATTTTATACACTTCTATGAGGTCCCCTCTCAATCTTCTAAACTCCAGTGTGTACATCCCTAAACTACATAGTCTCTCCTCATAGGTCAATCCCGCCATTCCTGGTATCAGCCTGGTGAATCGCCGCTGCACCCCCTCCATGGCAAGAACATCTTTCCTCAGATGAGGCGACCAAAACTGTACACAGTACTCGAGGTGTGGTCTCACCAGTGCCCTGTACAGCTGCAGCAAGGTAACCCTGTTCCTGTATTCCAACCCTTTTGCTATGAAGGCCAGCATACCGTTTGCCTTCTTGACCGCCTGTTGCACCTGCATGCTCGCCTTCAGTGACTGGTGTACAAGAACACCCAGGTCTCTCTGTACTTCCCCCTCTCCCAATTTATTGCCATTTAAATAATAATTTGCCCTCCCGTTCCTGCACCCAAGGTGGATAACTTCGCACTTGTCCACATTATAGTGCATCTGCCATTTATCCGCCCAATCACCCAGTCTGTCCAAATCGCTCTGGAGCTTCCTGGTCTCCTCCTCTGAGCCCACCCCCCCTCCTAGTTTAGTGTCGTCTGCAAATTTGGAAATGCTGCATCCGACTCCCTGATCCAGGTCATTAATGTAAATTGTAAACAGCTGGGGACCCAGGACAGATCCCTGTGGTACTCCACTTGTTACTGCCTGCCATTCAGAAAATGAACCGTTTATTCCAACTCTCTGTTTTCTATCTGACAGCCAGTTCTCTATCCACGTCAATACTTTCCCCTTTATCCCATGAGCTTCAATTTTCCCTGCTAATCTTTTATGTGGGACCTTATCGAAGGCCTTTTGGAAGTCCAGGTACACCACATCTACTGGCTCTCCCCCATCTATTTTACCAGTTACTCCCTCAAAAAATTCCAATAGATTAGTCAAGCACGATTTACCCTTTGTAAATCCATGTTGACTCTGTCCTATCCTGTCCCCATTTGCTAAGTGCTCCGCTATTTCATCCTTAATGATGGACTCCAGCAATTTGCCCACAACTGATGTAAGGCTTACAGGTCTGTAATTACCTGCTTTTTCCCTACCCCCCTTTTTGAATAGTGGGGTAACGTTAGCTACCCTCCAATCCATGGGCACTGTTCCCGAGTCTAATGAATTCTGAAAAATCATACTTAGTGCATCCGCTATCTCTAGGGCCACCTCCTTCAGTACCCTAGGATGCATGTTATCAGGCCCTGGGGATTTGTCCGCCTTCAATCCCTTTAGCTTCCTTAACACCATATCCTTAGAGATATTGATTTGCGTCAGTTCCTCCTTTGCCAATGTCCCTATTTTTCCCGATATCCCAGGGAGGTTTTTTGTGTCTTCCTTCGTAAAGACTGACCCAAAGTATGCATTTAGTTGGTCTGCCATTTCCTTATTTCCCGTTATATATTCCCCCGTATCTGACTGCAATGGACCAACTTTGGTTTTCACCAGTCTTTTCCTCTTGATATACTTATAAAAGCTTTTGGAGTTAGTTTTTATATTTTCCGCCAGCTTGCTTTCGTAAGCTATTTTGCCCCTCTTGATTAAGCCCTTTGTCCTCCTTTGCTCTATCTTAAACTGTTCCCAATCTTCCGCTCTGGTGCTTTTTTTGGCTATTTTATACGCCCTATCTTTGGATTTTATGCTGTCTCTAATTTCCCCTGTTATCCACGGTTGAGTCACCTTTTTAGATTTCCTTTTATGCCAGATTGGTATAAACAATTTTTGCAATTTTGTCATTCTATCTTTAAATGCTTGCCATTGTTTATCTACCTCCAGTCCTCCCAGTAACGTTGTCCAATCAGACCTACTCAGTTCCCGTCTAATGGCATCATAATTCCCCTTGTTTAAATTCAGGACCTTAGTCTCTGAGTCAATTTCTTCGCTCTCCATTTCGAGTGAGAAATCGATCATGTTATGATTGCTCTGACCCAAGGGTCCCCGTACAGCAAGATTACTAATTAGTCCCTTCTCATTGCACAGTACCCAGTCCAATATAGCCTGTTCCCGAGTTGGTTCCTCGACATATTGATCCAGATAACCATCCCTTAAACACTCAAGGAATTCCTCCTCCTCATTATTTTTTACTGATTAGGCTATTCCAATCTATATGTAAGTTAAAGTCACCTATGATGACAGCTGTGCTCTTATTGCACGCTTCTCTAATTTCCCTCGTGATGCCCTCCCCAACCTCTATTTTACTATTTGGAGGCCTATATACCACTCCTATTAATGTTTTTCGCCCCTCGCTATTTCTTAGCTCCACCCATATAGATTCTGTATTAACTGAGTTAATATCCTTCCTTTCAATTGCATTTATCCCCTCTTTTACCAGCAATGCTACCCCTCCTCCCTTTCTTTTTTGTCGATCCTTCCTAAATACTGAATACCCCTGTATGTTAAGCTCCCAGCCCTGCTCACCCTGCAACCATGTTTCCGTAATCCCAATTAGATCATAATTATTAACCTCTATTTCCACAGCTAATTCATCTACCTTGTTCCTGATGCTTCTCGCATTAAGGTATAAAACCCTCAGGCTTTTTTTATGCTCACATTTTTTATGAATTAGTTTGGCCCTTTGTTTTTTGTTCCTCACCCTTTTACCATTTATTTCTGTCTGCCTTTCACTTTCCTCTATTTCACTACATAGGTTTCTAGCCCCCTGCCATACTAGTTTAAATGCTCCCGAACTGCTTTATCAAAAATTACCCCGAGAACATCAGTTCCATCTTTGCACAGGTGTAGACCGTCCCTTTTGTATAGGTCACACCTACCACAAAACTGGACCCTTGTTATCTGCTGGCTTTTATACAGTTTAATTGGAATAATGAAACAATATGGAACATTCTAAATAAAGTAAAACTAAAAATATTTGCATAGTAATATTTTTCTCAGTGTCTTGATATTGACTTTTAGTGTAAATATGATAATATCCTGATAATCACATTTATTGGGAATGCAAACCACCCATGTCAAAACATTTTTTGCATTCATTTGCTCAAAATTGATTTTACAGTGAAAATGTCTAATTTTAAAGTACGGTTTTATACATAACACTTCATAAAACATATATTTGTGCAAGTATCTGGCTTATTAGCTTTGTTAGTTCAATAGTATTTCAGCAACCTGAGTTTCACAATTTGAGGGGAGTTGTCTCCAAGTCACCGTAATGCATCTCTGGATCAGAATGGCCTTGCTTGGATTAGTTTGCCAAGCTGCCTTCAAGACCATCAGCATGGGCCAGGGATACCAGGAGATAAAATAGAGGGATTTCACATCTGCATTAAAAAAAATGTATTTATTAAAGTGTAACTATTTGTCTAAATCAACATTCAGTCACAGGTTTACAGCACCTAGTTCTATGTTTAGAAATGCGAGTACTGAGCATTTGGGATAGACACTGTTCTCTGTAGCCAGGAGCATGAGTCCCGAAGGCTATGTTGCCAGGGTAAAGGACATCTCCTCCAGGCTGGAGAAGAACTTGGAGTGGGAGGGGGAGGATCCAGTTGTCGTGGTCCACATAGGTACCAATGACATAGGTAGGACTAAGAAAAAGGTTCTGCTGAGAGAGTTTGAGCAGCTAGGGAATAAATTAAACAGCAGAACCACAAGGGTGATAATCTCTGGATTATTGCCTGAGCCACAAGCAAATTGGCATAGGGTCAATAGGATCAGGGAGATGAATGCGTGGCTCAAAGATTGGTGTGGGAGAAGTGGGTTTCGATTCGTGGGGCACTGGCACCAGTACTGGGGAAAGAGAGAGCTGTTCCGTTGGGACGGACTACACCTGAACCATGCTGCGACCAGAGTTCTAGCTAATTGAATGACTAGGGAGATAGATAGGGCTTTAAACTAAATAAGGGGAGTGAAGTAGTCCAATCCGAAACCGGTGGAGAGAAATCTAGATGCTAAATAGAAAAGACAAGGAAGCAATGCAGGAAAGTGATTGGGGTAAGGATAACCAGATTGTGTCAGGAAGGGACAGAGCATACAAACAAAAGAGTGCACTAACAAATAGGGTCCGGGTAAGAAAAAATGGTAATAAGGCAAATAGGGCCATAGTACAAAAAAATGTTAAGATGTCTAAAAATGTTAAAAAGACAAATCTAAGGGCACTGTATCTAAATGCACGAAGCATTTGTAATAAGGTAGACAAATTAACAGAGCAAATAGGTGTAAACGGATACGATATAATTGCAATTACGGAGACCAAGGCTGGGAGCTGAATATCCAAGGAAATTCGATACTTAGGAAGGACAGGCAAAAAGGAAAAGGAGGTGAGGTGACGTTGTTAGTAAAGGATGAAATCAGAGCAATAGTGAGAAAGGATATTGGCTCAGAAAATCAAGATGTAGAATCAGTCTGGGTGGAGCTAAGAAGTACCAAGGGGCAGTAAACATTGGCCTCCAAACAGTAGTGGTAATGTAGGGGACAGCATCAAACAGGAAATTAGAGATGCATGTAACAAGAGTACTACAGTAATCATGGGTGACTTTAATCTACATATAGACTGGCCAAACCAAATTAGCAATAATACTGTGGAGGATGAATTCCTGGAGTGTGTATGAGATGGATTTTTAGACCAGTAAGTTGAGGAGCCAACTAGGGAACAGGCTGTCCTAGATTGGCTATTGTGCAATGAGAAGGGGTTAATTAATAATCTCGTTGTGCGGGGTCCTTTAGGGAAGAGTGACCATAACATGATAGAATTCTTCATTAAGATGGAAAGTGAAGTAGTCCAATCTGAAACTAGGGTCCTAAATCTAAACAAAGGAAACTACAAAGGTATGAGGAGTGAGTTGGCTATGATAGATTGGGGAGCTTCATTAAAAGGCTTGATGGTGGATAGGCAATGGCTAACATTTAAGGAATGAATGCATGAATTGCAACAGTTATACATTCCTTTCTGGTGCAAAAACACAAAAGGAAATGTGGCCCAACCATGGCTAACAAAAGAAATTAAGGATAGTATTAGATCCAAAGAGGAGTCATATAAAGTTGCCAGAAAAAGTAGCAAGCCGGAGGATTGGGAACAGTTTAGAGTTCAGCAAAAAAGGACCAAGAGATTGATTAAGAGGGGAAAAATAGAGTATGAGAGTAAACTTGCAAGGAACATAAAAGCGGACTGTAAAAGCTTCTACAAATATATAAAAAGAAAAAGATTAGTGAAAACAAATGTAGGTCAGGAACAGGAGAATTTATAATGGGGGATAAGGAAATGGCAGAGCAATTAAACAAATACTTTGGTTCTGTCTTCATGGAAGAGGACAAAAATAACTTCCCAGAAATGCTAGGGAACCAAGGGTCTAGTGAGAAGGAGGAATTAAAGGAAATTAGTTTTAGTAAAAAAATAGTGCTGGAGAAATTAATGGGACTGAAAGCCGATAAATCCCCAGGGCCTGATAATCTGCATCCCAGAGTACTAAAAGAGGTAGCCATGGAAATAGTGGATGCATTGGTTGTCATCTTCCAAAATTCTAGAGATTATGGAACAGTTCCTGCAGATTGGGGGGTGGCAAATGTAACCCCACTATTTAAAAAAGGAGGGAGAGAGAAAAGAGGGAACTACAAACCGGTTAGCCTAACATCTGTAGTCAGGAAAATGCTAGAGTCTATTATAAAGGGTGTGATAACAGGACACTTAGAAAATATCAACGGGATTAGACAAAGTCAACATGGATTTATGAAAGGGAAATCATGTTTGACAAACCTACTGGAGTTTTTTGAGCATGTAACTCGTAGAATAGATAAGGGAGAACCAGTGGATGTGGTGTATTTGGATTTTCAGAAGGACTTTGATAAAGTCCCACATAGGAGGTTAGTGTGCAAAATTAAAGCCCATGGGATTGGGGGTAATATACTGGCATGGATTGAAAATTGGTTAACAGACAGGAAACAGAGAATAGGAATAAATGGGTCTTTTTTGAGGTGGCAGGCGGTGACTAGTGGGGTACCACAGGGATCAGTGCTTGGGCCCCAGCTATTCACAATATATGTCAATGATTTGGATGAGGGAACCAAATGTAATATTTCCAAGTTTGCTGACGACACGAAACTAGGTGAGATTGTGAGTTGTGAGGAGGATGCAAAGAGGCTTCAAGGCGAATTAGACAAGTTGAGCGAGTGGGCAAATACATGGCAGGTGCAGTATAACGTGGATAAATGTAAAGTTATCCACTTCGGTAGGAAAAACAGAAAGGTAGAGTATTATTTAAATGGTGATAGATTGGGAAATGTTGATAAACAAAGGGACCTGGGTGTCCTTGTACACCAGTCACTGAAAGCAAACATGCAGGTGCAGCAAGCAGTTAGGAAGGCAAATGGTATGTTGGCCTTCATTGCAAGAGGATTTGAGTACAGGAGCAAGGATTTCTTACTACAGTTATACAGGGCCTTGGTGAGAGCACACCTGGAGTACTGTGTGCAGCTTTGGTCTCCTTACCTAAGAAAGGATATACTTGCCATAGAGGGAGTGCAGCGAAGGTTCACCAGACTGATTCCTGGGATGGCAGGACTGTCGTATGAGGACAGATTGGGTCGACTAGGCCTGTGTTCACTAGAGTTTAGAAGAATGAGAGGGGATCTCATTGAAACATATAAAATTCTGACAGGGCTAGACAGACTGGATGCAGGGAGGATGTTTCCCCTGGCTGGGGGGTCTAGAACGAGGGGTCACAGTCTCAGGATACGGGGTAGGACATTTAGGACTGAGATGAGGAGAAATCTCTTCACTCAGAGGGTGGTGAACCTGTGGAATGCTCTACCACAGAAGGCTGTGGAGGCCAAGTCACTGAATATATTTAAGATAGATTTCTAGACACAAAAGGCATCAAGGGGTATGGGGAGAGAGCGGGAATATGATATTGAGATAGAGGATCAGCCATGATCATATTGAGTGGCGGAGCAGGCTCGAAGGGCCGAATGGCCTACTCCTGCTTCTATTTTTGTATGTTTCTATGTTTCTATTTGGTGGCTTCAAACTGGTGAAACCAGGTTTAGGTTTCTGATCATCTAAACTGTGGCATCAAAAAGTTGACCTAATCAAAAAAAATGTTCAACTTAATTTTTCGAAGTGCAACTAAAATCAAATTCTGAAGATTTATCTGTAATCAATTCATCTTTCTGCTAATGTGTTATTTATACTGCATGTTTTGTGCTGATTCACTACTTACTCATCAGAGGCTGTAATATAAATGGAATTTGCATCAAATCGATATGTGCTCAGATCACTTATCAGAAGGGACCTTTTCGAGAAGGTGCTCTCACGCCACTTTGACTTTGCAATGGCTGCAGTATCACTTCAAAGCCAACTTCATAAACTTTAGTTTTAAGATTTGAAAAAAAATCTGATGTTAGAAAAAGGGCATCCACCCCGTTTGTTCACTGAAGAATGCAAGAAAAGGTCAAGGATTAGAAAAAGGCCACTCGGCCCATCAAAGCTTGTCTCACCAATTAAAACATTAAAAAATGTCACTGGTATTGGGATGCTGTAGAGCATAGCTTTGAGCATAGTTAAACATGCAGAGAGCTCTACCCTCCCTGACTACATAGTGCTGCAAGTGGAATCAGCATAGCCTGGTGCTGCAGTCACACTGCTCTAAGAGCAGGTTCTGATGTCAAACTGGTATCTGTGGTATATCTGCAGCATAAACCCATAAAGCATGTCATGTAATTCACCAGCAGCTAGTATCAATGATATTACTTTCATTACACATCTCTTAAGCACCTTAAGATGCACATTTACTTGACATTGAAGTTGTTTGAAATAAACATTTCTTATTGTAAAAATGTAAGGAATAAACCAAATGTAAAGACGGCAGAATAATAACCTGTAATAACATCTTAGTTTTACAAGCATCTTAGCAGTTAAATGAAAATATCCCAAAAAGGTAATGCAAAAGTTCCGGCATTGCCAGATTTTGGCAGTGAATTTATTTTTGCTCTGTGATGTTGAATCAAGTGCGACTGATTTAAGAGCACCTGTAACTTTATTAAAGAGATAACTAATAAAATGAATATCCCGTGCCTGCTGACATTTGCCTTCCCACTGATTTATAATCTGAATTTTCAGATTTATTATATGTGAGATTAGAGTACTCCTTTCTCTAATTCAATTTTCATCAATTGTAAATAAGCTTCAGCCACCTGGCCTTTTTTTTGACTATTTCAGTATGAAGTGATGAAGCCTCTGATCTTGGCTCATTGTAATGTAATCTCCGTACCATCGCTTTGGCTTCTGACATGATTTGAATACAGCAAAGCAGCAAAATTCAATTAAGTGAACACACGGGGCCCTGTAATAAGCTGCTGCCCTTTGCCAGATCCTTTTTTATGGGTTTTGAATATTCTAGACTGAGCTCCAACATGCTCCTTGTGAACATAATCATCTGATGTCCATTGGAAGTCCAGCTTTAAATTTTTCTTACATTTCCACATTCACTGTCTTAACTGAGGTAAATTTTTTTTAACCATATCAAAATAATTAAGGTTTTGTTTGCCAAATGAAATACAATTGCTGCAGTTTAAATTTCTAATGTGTATCTGTCTATTCATTCAGGATGGGACATTGTAGATTAGGAAGCTTGAAATGCAATTGACTATTCAGGCCTTTTGGACAAAAATTGCACTCAGAAATCATTCAGTAAATGGGGATATTTATCACGAGCTTCTAATTCACTGTACACATCCTAAAAATACACACGCCAAGGTCATGCCAGTGAGTGGCAATGCTGTCAAGTGGCTGAACATCATAGTTTGATTTCACAGAGGCTCACTCATCACCTGCAGGCATATCACACTATGACAACCAGATGACAGTTAGCTACAGACTCATACTTTGTACATTCCAACCAATTCTACTTTATTGAAAGTATGTACATTAACCAGCAGAGAGCGCCAGACACTGTGCTTAAGAATGTACTTCCTCTTGTGACCATGAAGGATATTATATATTAGAATTTCTTTCGAAATCAATACCTTAATGGTCATGAGGAAACACGTTCTGCAGCATAGTGTTATAAGTACTTCTGAAAAATTCAATTAATTTATTTAATCTAGGGAATCATTTAAATCAGAATTATTGATGCAATGGATTATTAAACCAAATAATTTTATGTTAAATGCAGTCTAATCAAAGACTTTTGAAAATGCATGCAGCATTTGCTTTAGTCTCCAGTGCCTTCCTCTCCCTTCAGTTTTTAAGTCTAACACAAACACCTGTTTAAGCAGTAAGTGGAGTTTGTTCATGGCAGATGCTCATGCTGGGTTTTAATCTGACTGTGGCTCTAATTATCAGCAGGGTGTGAGGTCTGTTTCCTCAGTGCAGCAAGCTCAGTGTCTCAAACAGACATTGTGTAGCCCATGTAGTGATTTCTCCATGACTTTGAAAGAGTGACACACTGGCCTAGAAATTCGATGGCACTGTGCCCGCTTTTTGGGCACTATCCATGCACCTAAGCCTCCAATATGGCAGGCAGGAAGCATGCACTCATTACGAGCCGGAAGTGCACCACGCGCCATATTGGTATAGGCAAAAAAATAGGAATCAAGCTGGATACAGGCATTAGGCACTTCGCATATGTAACTAATGGGGCCTAACACCTGTTTGAGGACTTCAGTGCAAAATCCGGGGAACCATGGGTTTGTTTTCTTTGAAACAGAGGAGGCTGAGGGGAGATTTAATTGAGGTGTATAAAATTATGAGGGGCCGAGATAGAGTGGATAGGAAAGACCTATCTCCCTTAGCAGAGAGGTCAATAACCAGGGGGCATAGATTTAAAGTAATTGGTAGAAGGATTAGAGGGGAGTTGAGGAGAATTTTTTTCACCCAGAGGATGGTGGGGGTCTGGAACTCACTGCCTGAAAGAATGGTAGAGGCAGAAACTTTCATCACATTTAAAAAGTACTTGGATATGCACTTGAAGTGCCGTAACCTACAGGATTACAGACCAAGAGCTGGAAAGTGTGGTTAGGCTGGATAGCTCCTTTTTGGTCGGCACAGATACGATGGGCCAAATGGCCTCCTTCTGTGTCGTAAATTTCTATGATTCTATGATTCTACGTCTATATGCGGCTTAACCGTCCTTAAAGGGACTGCTGCAGGTCGCCAGCTAAAAGGTAAGTTTGTTAAAACACTTAGCTGAATGTGTAGCCGGGAGGTGCAGGAGTGCTCCTCTGACCTAACATGAAAACCGTGGTTTTGATGTTCTGACCACTTCGGTTGAAATTTCCTTGTGCACTCGTAGCGGAAGCACAAAGTCAAAATATTATCTATACAGCCTAAATTAACAGAGCTCTGATTTAAAATGAACAGAAACGTTTGCTTCAAATATTTTTGTATGTTCAAAGAAACCCTAACTCAACCTATTTATTTTGGAAGTCAAAGAACTGGAAAAGTATCAATTTGCAGATTGCTCTGCCAATTACTTAGTGGCTAAATGCACTGTGAGGTGTGGTACCCAACTATTGAAACCAGAAGATCAAGTTTGATTCCTGCTCTGTGCTAATTTAGGTGATCTCAATTGGTGCAGCAATTGAGGTGCTATAATTGCCCTCAGCACCCCTGGACTAGGAAAGAAAGGTCTCCCACTTCTGATTGTTATCCAGTGACCCAATGGATGTCAGGAGCGGACAGGATGAAGGTGATCAAGTGATGTCTTTCATGGTCAAAAGCAGGTCAACATTCACCGGGGTGGGGGGAGCGGTGATTTTGACTAAGCGTGATAGTGTAAAATGGATGATAGTGAATCAGCAGCCCATTTTACATCTCTCCCATTGTTATTTCCAGTGACTTCAATGCAAATAAAAATCGGGAGAGATATAAAACAGGCTGCTGATTTGCTATCACCTGTTTTACACTAGCGCGCAAAGTCAAAATTACCCCCACTGTCTACATTCATACTTGAAGAATGCACACCTGTGTGAGATACCAGCAGGTTGCCAGTAGCCGTAGAACTGCACCCCAATAGGATTCAGCACCTACAGGAGAAGAGGGGAGTAAAACCCTTTATAAAACATTGATTAGGCCTCAGCTGGAGTATTGTTTTCAATTCTAGGCACCACACTTTAGGAAGGATGTCAAAGCCTTGGAGAGGGCACAGAAGAAATTTACTAGAATTGTACCAGGAATGAAGACTTCAGTTATGTGGAGAGACTGGAGAATCTGGGGCTGTTCTCCTCAGAGCAGAGAAGGTAAAGAGAAGATTTGATAGAGTTGTTCAAAATCATGAATTGTTTTGATCGAGTAAATAAGAAGAAACTGTTTCCAGTGGCAGAAGGGTCAGATATCCAGAGGGCACAGATTTAAAGTGATTGGCAAAAGAACCAGAGGCGACATGAGGAAACATTTTTTTGATCAGTGAGTTGTTAAGCATTGGCATGCACTGCCTGAAAAAGTAGTGGAAGCAGGTTCAATAGTAACTTTCAAAAGGAAATTGAATAAATACTTGAAGGGAAAAAAAATACAGGGCTATGAGGAAAGAGCAGGGGTGTGGGACTAATTGGATAGCTCTACCAAAGAGCCGGCACAGGCACAATGGGCTGAAGGGCCTCCTTCTGTGCTGTATCATTGTATGATTCTATAAAAGGGAGAAAATTGGAACTTCTGATTTCGACTTTAACTAAAATTAAATGAAGGAGTTTTGCTGAATGGGCATTACATTTAGTGGGAGCTGCATGCATTCTGAGTATGCCGTGCTGTAGGTTGTGATATCGTGCGGTTATCCAGTACAGACCCAAGGCATAGAAATAAAATATTCTGCCATGATTCCGAAGACAGCTGGTCATAAAATGATTGACAAAAAACTTCTTGACACGCATTGTAAATGCTGCAAGCCTTACAAACCACAATTCCCATGATGACACAAGGTTTTGTCAGTAGTTCTACTTGGTTGAAGCATTGTGCCTGGAGGATATAAACAAGAGAACTATTACAACTGTGTTATGGATGGAAGTTTTCTGAAAAAAAAGTACCACTCAAAGTGGGAGTATTGATTTACATGTGAATCCATCCTGTTTTCCCAAACACTGCTCACCTGTTATTACTGTCCGTCCTTACATACAGTGAACCTGTGACAGAGGTAACATTACACATAATTGTGGCTTATGGTCCACTCTCTCTGTAGAGTTGTCACCCATCTGCTTTTGAGTGAGTGTCTGGAAATTTCTAAGATGTAAAATAGTCACCAAAAGTCTGCTTTAAAATAAAGGTCAGTTTTATACTTTCTTCTGTGGAGTCATGAATTGTTATTAAGGTTCCTGATAAACTTTTATCAGCAGGAAAGCAAACATCAGAACACAAGCCAAGATGCCACCCTTTACCTTGCTCCTATTTAACTCTTTATTTATTTTTGACCGTGGCAAAAAGTGGCAACTCTAATTGACTGCTATCATTCAACTGCTCAAAGTCCTGTCTTTTAAGAACTTCCAGCACTCTGATAATTAATCTTAGCTGTGAAAACATCTTTTCACATTTCTAATTAATGGATCGAAGAATATTATCCACTAGCTCAATAGTATGTAAAAATAAAGTAATTTATATTGAATCCACAAAGACTACTTCTCAATATTTGTGAAAATGAGTTTTATAATCAAACCTTTTTCAAATTTATGTTAATTACTCAAATGTCCTACCTTGCTACTAAACATAAAAAAATTAATTGTTAAGATATTAGGGGCAAGTCAATTAATTATGTCAATTGCACCTAATTAGCATATGTAAATTTTGTTAATTAGCAATTAGAGATTCTCCTACAGCTGAAAAACCAAAGTTCTATTTTTAAGACAGTTAAAGTGCATAACTACTCTGCTGTTAGGGATAACATATTGATAAATGATGTTAATTAATGTTAGTTTAGTTATGCAAATTAGGTTAATTTGAAAATAACTTTCCCCCAAACAACTCAGGAACCCGAATTCCTATCTTTGCAACACATGGAGAGTATATTTATACTGCTATTAGGGATAATGTGGGAATGAATTATGCTAATTATACAAATGAATTACATGTAAAAATTGAACTGGTTATATTTAAGACATCTAAATCTTATATTTTAGAAATTTTGGAGGCTAGGTCACTATTGCCCTAACTAGTTTGGATAAAATTCACTAACACATTTATATACAGCTCTGTATAAACCTTAACTTATTAAATGAAAATATATCTTTCTCAAAGAGGAAGGTCGGTATTTAAATTCCTGCTGCACAGACAAAATTGAGCTAGTGGGGGTTGACTTATCTTATGACTTATCTTATACAGGAAACTCTTGTTTAAACGGCACCTAAATATCCGGAATTCTCTATTAACCGGCAAAATTCATACTCCGAAAACACCTCAATAACCGGAAATGTTACCGAGTCCGAGTCCGAGTCTCCCGCGGTGGCCGAGTTAGTCAGTGGGGGTAGTTCTCCAAACTGCCACTACTCGGCTTCTTGGTGCTGTTGGAAGTCCGAACACCTCAATAACAGGAGTCTGACTCTTTGTTTGTGAAAAATAGCCTCGGTAGATAACCCTCTCCGTTATCCGGAATTTTTAATCAACCGGCACCATCCCGGTCCCGTAGGTGCCGGATACCAAAGAGTTTCCTGTAATTCTTATCGGAGATAATTTACCTCAGATTAACACATTCATTGTATATTGTATACAGTATCTAATTTATAATGACTAAATTTGTTAATACTGTAAAGGGTTAAAAGTTTCTTAAATTTAGTGAAAAAGCAGGCATGAGTATAAAGAAGGAATTAAAGGGCATTTTTAACTTTCATCTACGGTGGGATTGGCTGCCTGTTATACACCCCACCAGAATTTTCTCAACAAATGGAAAGGAAAGTTGAGCGGGGTGTATAATGAGCAGCTGATCTGCTACTGCCCTTTTTCTGCCACTGCCGAAAGTTAATATCAGCCCTTATGTTACTGCACTAACAGGAGCCACCAGGTAGGAAGCATTGGAGGAGATTAACCCTTGTGGGTAGACTGTTGCTGTTAGTGTGGTTTGTTTTGGTTGGTAATAGCGCCTTTGATCTTCGACTGATTCTCTGTTGACTTTCACATGAGACTGGCTGCTCTAGTATGTGACGGGGACATCCTAGGGGGATGAGGGATTTTCAACAGCAGCCTGAAATAGGCACGACATCAGCAGAGCTGCCAAGTCACCCACCCGAGGCCTAAATCATTTTCAGGCTCGGGCCTCATTTGAATGTCGCTGGTGAGGTGACAACACAAATGGGTGCTCTGCTGCAGCTTTCCGGTTGTGGGTGTACAGGAAATCGGCCAGTTCCCATGCTGAGCCAGCCAGCAGGTTGAGCTCCTGCTCCTGCTGGCCCCACAAGACATGGTTGGGCCTTTTCTGGACCGACTTCCAGCAATTCCTTTAAGGACTGCTGGTTAGGTCGCTGATTGCCTGGTACAAATGGGTAGAGTGTGCACGATGCACGCTCTGCCCATTTGTACTTGAAAATTGCAAACGGGGTCTACAATTGGTGCAGGAACCCGATATGCTTATCTAAAAGCCTCCCACCCAAAAACAGGCAGGCTTATTGCTCCCCTGTTTATAGACCCACCTGAACATTGTACCAGACGGGCCTTCGGCGCCAATGGGGTGAATAAAGCGAATCACAGGGAAGCAAGCTTTCAAAACATGCATCTATGGTCCATTGAGAAGTGAATGTCTCCACCTAACCATTAAAACAAACAGCTTTTATTCCACGCCTTAGAAAACATCAGTATCAATGAGAGACAATTTGTAAAACATATTTCATTCATTTTGCCTCTACACCTCAGAGCATACAGCTAACAGGAGGAAGCTATTCAGAATGCTTAGGTATAATGCAACAGTTCTGATCTCCCTTTGTGGCATGTCCTTGTGTTTCTAGCAATAGACTAAATCATTCATTTCGGTAGGTGCATGTATCAAGTTTTATGAATGCAACATGAGATGATGCACAGTGCTATTTATTTTTACATCATATTTCTTCAATATTATTTTCCCAGAAAATGGCAAACAGCAAATACTACACAAAATCAAAGCTGTTCCATCAGTGGCACAATAGGTTAACAAATTGTGCTTTCCGCTCTAGGGCTTAAGTTTGAATCTAGCTCCAAACTAACGTCCCTCTACTCTGTTCACTGTAAGCCTCCTGTGTGAAATAAGTTTAAGCAGTTCCTAGTGGGCATGGTCTCACAAAACAAAACTGCCACAAATTGGCAATTCCAATCTGAATGAAGATAAGGCTGGATGGTTCCTGAAAGGCAAATGTCAAACTGGCACAGCAAGGAGTGCTCTTCTTAGTTTAGAGGTAAGACATGTGTTTAAAACAAAGTACAAGGAGCTGCACTCTGCATGGAACCCGTGCTCTGGACTAACTGGAAGCCCTGCATGCTGCCATTGTGTGTCAATTATGTTCCTTTCCTCGCGTGGACATCCCTCATCTTGATAAGCACAAAAATTCATCCCAAGGTATAAAATGTGAATAATTTTATCTTCTAATATTAAAAAAAGATTAACTAAATCTCTTACTTATTTTTGATCGTGATTTATGTTTATGATAAAAATAAAGTATCATTCCTTTTGTATGTATATAGACCACTTCTATGCTGTTCACTGTGTGATGATGAAGAATTCTTGCAATTAAGATATTTTAAAACATTCAGCATTGGTTTTGTTAGGGCATCTAAAAATGTTCAGATAAGAGGTGGAAAATAGAATACATTCAATGAAGTGTGCAATAATACAGCAGTAATATAGATACTTCTAACACAGTAGCCTCCAGCAAAACATTTGCATTATCCAAAGTGAATTTTACCTCATTTGCATTTTACTATAATTTTCTGGTGTATCCTTATAGAATACTTTATTCCCATTACACATATTATTATCTTCTAATATTGTAAAAATAGTTTTCTTTCATTATTTAGGGGTAGAAGTCAAACAGAGCCATTTTTATTGACTTTAACGTATTACAATCCTTTAAGGAGCCTGGATGGAGTGAGTGGGTATGAGGATATTCTGAGAAGCTGCTGCTGTGACAAAAAAAAATAGCCTTTTTGTCTAATATTTAGCTTGATGTTGGCTTTTTTTACTCTGTCATGGTGTATAAGGGAATAAAAAACAACTTTACTCAAGGAAATTATTTCCCAGCTTAACCCAATACATTGTTGTGTCGATCAGTTGGTTGGTTGCTGAGCACGATGCCAGAGAAAGGAGCCAAGCCACTCAATTCAAATACAAACATGCTATGTGATTTGTTCACATATGTGTCTGAATTTAACTGACAGTTTTTTAAATTCATGAAGCTCTGGTTATTGTTTCTGTGGAATTTAGCAGCTTGCCTTTATTCAAATCACTGAGCTTAACCTGGAGCCTTTGAGGAAAATCTGCCTGAATGGAACCTCTGATAAGGATTTCGTAAGTTAGAAAACTTTTGTGATTGATGAGGAAATGATCAAAAAAGTAATTTTAACATAGTTTTAGCACAGGAGCTGTTAACTATTTGTTATTTTCAAAAATAAAGAGTTAGCAAAGTTTTAACAAACACTATATAACATGTTTTGTTACTTTGACATTTTGAATGTTCTATTACTGTTTAATAAATGTGTTTGACAGTTAAAGCTCAAAATAAAGTCCAGTGTATTGTTAGTCTGTTGCTGCCAAGAACAAATAAGGCATGGGTAGAACCAAAAGCTTGAGTAACCTAAAAAAAAAAGACCCTGAACAAGATATTTTACCTAGATAACAGGACAAGCAGAAACACCCTCAAGGACATAGGGAGTTAATCCTCTGGGAGTTGTCTGAAACATAGAAACCAAAAAATATCTAGAGTAAAAAGAGTGAAAGAACCCAAAAATATAACATTTACCTCATATGTGTCTTCTCCGGCAATGCCACGTATACTGGGCATCCCAGCTAAATGACCAATAAATTGAAGGAGCGAAGTCTATATGATGTCTCCAATACAGGTTAAATCTGCTGTCATAGCTCTTTCAAGCCAAACGCCCAGTATGTTAAACTTGGCACTGACAGACTGTTGTAAGTGGGAGCCCGAGGTCCCAATGGTGAAAGTTGCAACATTTATGAGAGGACATTGATCCACTCTTGTTCACTCAGTGCTTTGGGGTTCCCATGCAGGTGGTCGTGAAGGTACCACTCCATAATGTGCTTCATTTGAGCAAATTCCTCACTTATGACTGCTGTGATGTCAGAAGTACAATGCTGTACATTCTCTAATTGCTGTTGTATCCCAAACACGACGCCTGCGTAGCTTTCACCTCCCTACCTGTGGGAAGGTATTGCAAAGAAGCGTGTGATGGCAATAACTCATGCTGATCAGAACTTTAAACTGTTACATTGTAGTTTAATTAATATGTATAATATAACTGGCCATGAAATTCGGCACCTTAGCGCCGGCTGATGCGACTGGTTTCGGAGGGAAAATGGCGGCCGACTCGCATCCGTCTACTTCCAGCAGGTCCTGACGCAGCCACCATTTTCGGCAGGCCAGCAGTGCGGCAGCTGTCTGCGCGCGCTAGAGAAATGCTAATGAGGCAGATCGAGACGTCAATCTGCTTTAACAGCAATGCTGATTTGACGCACAACCTGCCATTTCGATGTTGCCATTCCATTCAACGCCCTCTCAAAATCACGACCAGCTGAACATGCATTCAGCAGCAGGAAGGACACCCCACCAGCAGAATTTAAAGGGATCGACAACAACTTGCTGCTGACTTGCTTTTTGATTTGTATCGGCTCTGTTTAAGTTTATGCAACTGTTTGGAGCTTTCTACGGTTATTTAAAGTTGGTGAGGTGACAGGGAGTGTTGCTGCAAGTGGAGAATGCTGTGCTTCTTATTTAAAGGGTTCTGTTCACACCACTTGCCCCCAGTCATGGGGGCTCTTCTTGCAGTTCCCCTCACGCTGGAGCATGACAGGGAGATGGAGCAGAGGCAGCGAAGAAGAGGACAAGATGCTCGCAGAGAGAGGAGGAGGAGGGCTCTCAGCAGGAGGCCTTACCCACCTAGGGTCTTCAGGGACCACTTCTCTTACCTACACTTAAACCAGCAGCAGTGTGTTAGGAGGCTCCACTTCACCAAGGAGGTGGTCACAGAACTCTACCACCTCCTGAACCAGACCTGCAGCCTCAGAGCAGGGTGACAACGGTGCTGCCAGTGACCCTCAAGGTCACCGTGGCCCTCAAATTTTTCAGCACTGGATCCTTCCAGTCTGGAGCTGGAGAGATAGCTTATGGGCCTCAATTTGCGATCGGAGGCTTCCCGCGGGCGGATGCCTCCGACCGGCAAAATATCTATGAACTTACCTTCTGCCTCAGGACCACGGAGACTCGTGCTCCTGGGCCTCTATGCGTAGACATGCGTAGATGCCCACGTATCCCAGGGGTACAGGCGGTTCGCAAGCGCCCTTGGGATCACATGGGCAACGAATGACAGAAGGGAATCCCCATTCATGCTTATGGGAATTCTGTATGCTCAGAGACAAGGGCTATCCACTCTACACCTGGCTGATGAGTCCCCTCCACAAGCCTGTAGACTGCGCCACCTCGGCATTGGCGGCAGGTGGAGTGGCAGTGGTGGGAGTAGGAATGCTGTCATCCTGAGAGAGGACAGCAGGTTCTTGCTCCACGGAGTCACTGCCACTCCCCTGGGGCGACACATCAGCATTCCTAGTAATCTGTTGGAGCACAGATTGCTGGACTGCTGTGAGACCCTGCAACAATGTTCCTTCTAAGGTGGCCGCATAGCAATCTGGAGCTGGAGAGCTGGAGCAGGGGGAGGGGCCCAATACCCAATGGCCAAAGCGCGAGCCAGAAAAAGTCATAGAGCTGAGAGAATGGTCTGGGAATCCTCACAGGGAGAGTCAATTGTGACCTCACAGAGATGATCTGTATTGGAACAACGTTTGCTAAGATACCTGTCAGTTGGCTTATGTTTTCCTTCCACAAACAATATCTAGTCTATTTGTTTTTGGGATGAGATATTAAATCTGTTCCAGTGGTTCAGATGGATTAATAAGGGACAGCCTGCATGGATTTGTTAAAGGCAAATCGTGCCTGACTAGCCTGATAGAGTTCTTCAATGAAGTAACAGAGAGGGTTGATGAGGTAGTCTAGTAGATGTATATATGGACTTTCAAAAGACATTTGATAAAGTACCACATAACGAACTTGTTTGGAAAATAGAAGCACATGGTATTAAAGAGATGGTGGTAACTTGGGTACATAATTGGCTATAGGTTAGGTGGCAGAGAGTAGTGGTGAACGTATGTTTTCCTGACTGGAGAGAAGCATGTAGTGGGGTCCCTCAGGGGTCAGTATTAGGACCATTGCTTTACTTGTTATATATAAATGACATGGACTTGTGTATAGGGAGCATTTCAGAAGCTCTGGTTTGGAATGTTTTATTTTCTGTTTTTAGAAAGAATAGTGCTTTTTCTTTGCACAGCGCAGAACTGCTTTTAAATGAAAGTTAACCACTGATCACAGATTTCTAGAAGGTTTTCACACCAATGGCGTGTGTCTCAGCTTTCTTTTTTTCATGCGAATGACCTTCAAGACGCACTCAAACCTGTGGTGCCAGTGAGTTATGGACCTTTCACACTTGCCAACAAAACCCATTAATGTGCCATTACTTGTGCGATATCCTGTGAGCAACAGATTGCAAACACTTTTGACCTTTATTCACACTACCCACTAAGTAAAAATTGTGAGTTTGATAGCAATTACAGGAAAGGAAATGTCAGCAGCTATGTTACCAGTATTACACCGAAAGGCCAGTGCATGCTGTGAATTGCGATCGTCAACAGTACCATGGTGATGCTGATGTTGACTGTTATGCCGAAAGCTCAGATTAATTAAATATACACACAGATCAGTTATCTTTAAGCCCAATATCATTTCCTTGGCATTCAAATATTTCTCATATATTTATAGAAGTGACTGATCATTGCAATGTCGCTATTGATTAACTACTTGCTTTTAAAAACCAAGATGGCATTACCTAATCACTACCCTTTGATTAACCTAATCTTCTAGGCTGTTAAAAAGAAGTTAGAAAGGAGGTAGCAGGGACCTATGGGCCCCTATTCTTATGCTTCTTCTTGGTACCATCTGAGGGCAGGCATTGCAGGATGTGGTGGGTTTCTCAAAGGTGCTGAGGTGGCGCTGGTCCCATGGTGGCTGAGTTCTGATGGAACCTCTGCTGGCAGCTTCTCTGGAGGGTGCCCCTAGGCAGCCTGGTCTCACCTCCCACTGACAAAGTGCTCTGAGAGGGAAGGCCAGAGGCCTGGCATGTGCTGCTGTCCTGAGGGATGAAGGAGTTGGCAGTCAGTGCTAGTGCCACCTCCCTCCAAGTGATATTTTGGGTGAATTGGTGGCACCCACACCCAGGAGTCTGTTCCTACTGCCTTCAATAGAAGCTTTTAAGATTAAGAAGACCCTCTCCCCTTAATTTATTACTTTTTACAGCAGGTTTAAACCGCTTAATTCAGACATACTAAGCAGCTGCCAAAGCCTTAATAATAGCAAGTGAGCTGCCCTGACTCAGAACTCCGATGAAATCATTGAACAGGTATCTCGGAATTAGGTTAAAAGCAATCATGATAAAGCGTTCACATATGCTAAATCCTGTTAAAAGTTGAACTATGGCTGAGGGTAGATATGGAATCAGTGGAGCCAGGGCTTTGAAAATGCATTCACCCACTCTGTCGGTGTGGTAGAGCGAACACCTTTGACCGCTGCTCCTGACCACTCTGGAGTATCTGGGATCAGGGAAAGGTTGCTTCATTGGAATAGAATCATAGACTAGAATCATAGAATAGTACAGCACAGAAGGAGGCCATTTGGCCCATCAAATCTAAGTGTGGCAGGTGCCCGTCCCACCATCTTGGGCACCTGCCAGAGGACATAGGTGGCACTGGCCAGCAAGATTTCTGGACAGCTGCCTAAATAAATAATTTTGCTGTATAAATAATAATTGTGGTGACAATTTGATTGAGGATTTAGGCTCAATTGGTTGGATTACTTCAATAAGTAAAAATATCTATATATTTAAAAGTCTGTCGGTCACAAAAAAAGTCATGGGCCCTGAATTTCCTCGCTATCTTCAACACGCAATTGCACGAAAAAGAGAAAATTTGCGTTTTAGAGTTTTTGGGTACAGTACCACTGATATTACACTAAATGCAAGTTTCCTGGATCTTTTAATAGTGCAAATCTGACACCTGTCAAAGCCCCTCAGGACTCATTTGCATAGCTGCACTGCTCAAGTACATGGACGTTTCCTGGGTTTATGCTGGTCCTGCGCTCGGTGTAAAAAAAAACAACTGCTCCCCCGTCACTACAGACAAGTGTAAGTGAGGATTCGGTGAGCTGAAGTGGGCACCAACTTCACTTCCTGATTCCAGGATTCTGAGGAATGTTTTTTAACCCACTCCTTCACATTTGTCAATCACTGACACCTGAACTTCTTTTTACCATAGTGCTTTCCTCTCTCCCAGAGAAAAGTTTTGGGAGCCTGAATTTCCCCACCCCCAGGCTGACACTCAGATCGACTTCAGACAAGGAATGGCTTTCCCAATGGGGATATCACTCTATACCATCATAACGGAAGAGGAGTTGCAGAAGCAGCATATCTAGGCCGGAGAATTAGGCAGCATAGCAGAGGACAACAACCCAACAGGTACAACTCTCCCCAACGCGTGCACAGGTCACACTGGTCCTATGAGGACCTTTTGAGCAGATGTGCATCTGACAGCTCTGCCTCTCCAAGGATGCCATTGGGCATCTCTGCCATCTCTGCAATTAAAATGCTTCAACTTTTATGGCTGTAAAGAGTGTGGTGGTGCCTAGGGTGGGCAAGCCATTGAATTTCTTGTGGTACTGCTCTACCGTCTTGTGGGTGTGCGAGTTACCAGTCAGTGCCCTTGCTCCCTCCCTCCAGGCAGCACCACTTACTGCTCTGCTGGGGGTGCATGAGTGTAGTTCAAACAGCCTATATCTGCTCTCTTCCACCTCCTGCAATAGGATATCAAGGTCCTCCTCAGTGAAGTTCACTGTCCTTCTCCCACCTCTTCAACATGGTTGCCCCATGGGCACAGGTGTCGCCTACATTGCCACCCTGCTGCCAACATAAAATAAAAATGTGGGTTCTAGATGCTGTGGAGAATTGAAAGAAACACTCGCAGGGTTGTGCTGAAGACTGTAGTTTGCAGAGTAATTTTAAATAGTTACACTATTATTGCACTCAAGTTTCCTGAGGGTTCAGCTGCTTACACTTGTTTTACACGTGAATCACGCCAGTACTTATATCAATTCATATGCTAAGTAATTTATCCAGGAAATTTGCATGTAACCCCCTCTGCTGGTGAACGGCATTAATTTCCAGCGCAATAATGACATAACTACGGCGTAACTGACATTGAGGAATTTCAGGGCCTTGGTTATTTAAGCCAATCAGAATGGGGTAAATTTATGTCTTCACCACATGGGTGGCAACCTGACGCATGTGGTCACTCGCCTATTATAGAACCCACCCGATTTTGTGTATCTGGGTTCCGGCCTTTTTTCAAGTCATTCCAGTGGACTCCTGCTGGTGTTACGGTGGGAATACAGCAGAATGGCAAACGATATTCAGCCCGTGATGTTTACTCCAGTGCATTGTCAAAACCAAAGAAGAATTGAAATCTGAGAATCTTGCCTGATTGCCTCTTTCAGCGTGACTTGTACTTTCAGTTTTCAACCTGATTTTGAAAAACAAAACATTTGTTTAGGCAAATTATCACAACAGTTTTTAACACAACAGATGCTCAAACAATTAAGACTGGGAAAATCTCATCCCATTGGAAACTAGAACCCCAAAACTGTGTGACACTGATCCTGGTACGGAATCTAGATCCCACTAAGCAAGAGTCTGTGCCAGGAAAAGAATCCTCCAATCTCGGGTTTTAGGAGTATAGTGATAAGCGTAACATAATCCCGAGCTGAAATACAGTGAGTAGGATACTATTTCATGATTGAATATGCTGACCTTTAGAAAATGGGGTTGATTGTTAAAGTATTTGTAACTTCTACTTTGTGATCATGACCTCTGTTTAGCTGAATTTCTTGTGACAAATGTGGTTGCCGTCAATGATTGCCTGTACTTTGGGAGATCCAGCAAAATGGTGAAATTAAATAGCTCTGTCATGCTGCAATTGCTGCTTACTGGGAAATGAGTCAATGTCGTGTCCAAAGTTGAATATTTTAGTCCTGTTTGGTGGCCCCAGAGAGAAAAAAAAATCTTTCGGTCCTGAATTCAGTACAATCCAAAACCATCCAGAGCAGTGGAGTTTATGAAGCTGGCTGAAATTGTCAGTCTGCTACAAGATCATAAGCAACACCTCTTGAGTTTTTTTAATATTCATTCTCAGGACATGAGCGCGACTGGCAAGGCCTCCATTATTGCCCATCCCCAGTTGCTCTGGATAAAACGGAATGGCTTGCAAGACCACTTCAGGGGCAGTCAACCATGCTGATGTGGGACTAGAGTTACATATAGGGCTGACCGGGTAAGGACGGCAGGTTTCCTTACCTAAAGAGCATTTGTTAATAAGTTGGGTTTTTATGATAATCCGACAGCTTCATGGTTACTTTTACTGAAACTAACTTTTTACTTCCAGATTTTTTTAAACTAAGTTCCAATTCTCAAATTGCCCTGGTGGAATTTAAGTCATGTTCTCTGGATTATTAGTCCAGGCCTCTGGATTGTTAGTTCAGTAACATGACCACTACACTACTGCACCCCCTGGCTGAAGAGTTATTAGTACTTATGTCCAACCACCATATTTATGCTATAAGCGTAAGATCTGCTATAACTGTACTTTAACCTTCTACATTAATCCAAAGAAAAATGCTTGGAAACCTAACACCAACACTAAGGCATCACACGATTAAGCAAGTTTATTGTCAAAGGGATAATTGGTGCCAACACTGTCTGAGGTGACCACAAGTCAATAGTTCACCGGACACAGCTCAACACAAAGTCCATTAACACCAAACAGACATATATATAAAACAAAGCAAAATTCTAAATCTAGTTCACTTTTATACCTATTATTTCATATTAAATCTGACCATCTAACAGTGTATTACTACCATGGCAATGCATTTGCCCTGTGGTCCATTACATGTGGTATGCAACAAACGCTAAGCATGCTGTCAATACTACGTGCATGCTGCAAGTTTACAGACTTGCATAAGGTCACTGCTGACTTGGGCACTTGGGTGGCACATATTTTCTATCAGATTCTTCTATCCAATAGGTGTTTCTTTTCTATCCACTTGTAGGAGAAGACAACACATAACAGGCAGAAGTGTAAGCAGACTGAAGGGAATCTATCTAACCTATAGCTCTTGATTCCTTACAAGGAGAGAGCAGTGGAGATTTTGGATATAAAGGCAATGTTATGTGAGAGGTCGATGTCAGACGTCTTCCCCAAACTCATGGCTAGCATCATCCTGTTTTTCATTCTTTCTTTCCATTCTCACTCCCTCCCTCCCTCACACACAGGCATACACTGCAGCTCTGTAGCACAATGCACTGGATTGTCTTGTCATGCAAGCTTTTTTTCAAGGGAAAATATGACACTGGAATCTCTTTTTCTGTACCCAAGAGCAGGAGGTAGCAGAGCCCAAAATGCAGCCTTAACCCAACATCTCACAGCACAAGACAGAGTAAGGTAGTTGGGGAAAATGTTGTATTTGTAAATTTTGATGTACAACTTTGGCCAGTGGAACCAATATTTTATTTGATGGCTACTACACCTTGGATGTTTGAGGAACTTAATAAAATGTGTCCTCCAGTAAAGTCTGTCATTCACTTCTTGCTCAGTAATTGGTTCCTTGTGCAGAAAAGACTTCTGCCTCTGATTGCTGATTCTGGCTTCCCTGTCTGCAGGGCGAAGTTGAATTCGATGTGGCATTCAACAATAATTTTGGACCGCTTGGCCAGCCTGTACTGCAGCACTCCCCCAGTTAGCTCAGGCACCTGAACCTTTACTCTAGGATTCCAATGCTCTGCTGCACCAAGACCTGCTATCAGTGTCCACTGGATGATATTGCTCTTCAGGTCTTGTCTTTCGTGTCTAAATATGTCTAAACAGTCTCTCAGCAGCCATCCATCCAGTCTTCCTAGCTCTTGAAGTAATGGTGGCACTCTGCATAGGCACAAAATAAGGGAATCATGGCAACAACCAGTGTAGCAGGCGCTAATGTGCATTATTCATTATTCTCTGCCCCTTTTCACAGACCAGCTGTACATTAATTTTTGTTCAGAAAGTTGGTGGCATTGGGAGTGTGGGATCGCAAAATAGGCCTGTGAATCAAAGCCTGAATCTACTAGTCTTTAAATATATATTAACCAAGGCTGTAAGGCGGTAATATTAGAAATCATGTTTAAAGGATGGTTAGTTCACTTATAGAGATATATTAAAGGCGTACATATAGCCTTTAGATAGTTGCAAAGCATGATGGACTATTTGTCCATTATATATATTAATCCTTTTCTTTAACTAGTACTATAAGAATAGCTGCTTACAACCAGACTATTGGTGCCATTATACTGATTTCCAGGCATTCCAGAATGTCGTTATCAGTACTACAGAAGCAGTGTTGATGTAGCTGGCCTTCTGAAGAGATAAGGGAAACTGAACTTCACAGGGAGTCGGCCATTTCTCTCTTGGCCTCAGACACCTTATCTCCCTTTGGAGCTGACATTGTTTACCATAATAAGCTTTTCTCGAGAATTAACGAAGTGTTGGTCAGGTACAACCGCATGGGAAAGGAAAGACAAGCGTGGTATGACCTCGTTTGAGAGATAAGATGGAGTCTGGCAGACCTTGCTCCCAAAGACTAGATGAAGGCCCCATCAGTAACAACTATGTGTTATGTTTAATGTCACAGAACATTTCAGGGCGGCTCCCAACATTGAGCGACTGATCATTAACCAATAAGGGAACAATGGTAGCGACGCTGTTTGTATGTGTACGCCCACTTTTGTAGCTGGTGGGTGTTGCCTATCGAAAGGTATATCAATGCTTGTATGTAGGTTTTCCTTTGAGAGTTAGGTGTGGGTCTGAGGAGACCAACCTCTCTCCCTTTGTGCACAAGGCCTTCCGACTGGTTTCTAATAAACTTTTACTTTGTCTTCAGTTCCGTCTCCATTTGGTTTTGCTCCAAAAATCCGAATCTAACAGTTGGTGTCAGAAGTGGGATACTGGATTGCAGGGGTGAAGAGGTAGGACGTATAATTGGTCCGAAGTGGACGTATAATTGGTCCGAAGTGGAGGGTAACTCCTTAAGAGACCCGGAGTCAGGCTTTTCCCAGTGACTCAACTAAGCAGGAGTGACCCATGGAACGGGCCCCTGTGTAAAGCCCTCGTAAAGGTAAAGCGAGTCGCGCTCGCAACATAACACCTGCCTGCCACAGTATTAAATTATCCACCTAGTTAAATTACTCCTCACGGAGACTTACGGATTGACGGAATTGACTAGACCTAAATGTGTATTTCTGTTTTAAAGTATAAGTGTTTGTCATTGTTCTGATACGATTGGATCCTTGAGAGTCACGGGTGATCGACACGGACAAGGGTGGTTGTCTGTCTCAAACACCTAGCCTGAGCCTGAATTAAGAGGACGTAGTCCCACGTGATGGCCAGGATCAAGTAGGTGTAGGGACCCTCGAACACCACAGAATCGTGATCCCGTGACGAGTAAGAGTGCGTAAAAATAAGTGTGTGTGTGATACGGAAATACCGGGTGACGATCCGGTGATATAGAGTATAAGGTGATACGTTTGTGCCGATTAAAGTATAAGATTAGATCAAAGTAAGGTAGAGTATAAGATAAAGCATAAGGATATACGTAACAATAGACATGAGTGACGAGGGGAAACCCCTTTCACCGGACGTTCCGGCTATGGCCACCAGTGTCACTGTTGTTAAACGGGTCCAAGAGGCCAATCTGAAATACCAGAGTGAGATGCTTAAAAATGGGTGGAAAGAAATAAGTCCAGTGGCCGATCAAATAAAGTGGTGGGCGGAACAAAAGGATGCCAAGCAAGCTAACTACGGGGCGGTTTTGTGTGCCAGTTGGTTGTATCAGATGGGACCCATAATTGTGGAGCGTGATGGGATTGTTCAACTATTGCCGCACATACGTGGCTGACTTCACCGAATTGGCAAGTCCCTTAAATGACCTCCTAAAGGGAGGGCCCCCGGGAAAGGCAAGACTGGATTGGACGCCTGAGGCAGTCGAAGCCTTTGATATGGTCAAGATCACTCTGGCCAATGCACCTGCCCTGGGTCTCCCAGACCCCACAAAACCCTTCCACTTGTGGAACTGGGTGGGCAATTGGGCGTATAGTGTGGTGGGATGGACCTTTCCAGATCCTCCTTAGTACAGGAACCTCCGTTTGCTTGCAAGAAAAATTAGATGTAAGGTGGAGACACTGGAGCCAGACTAAGCTGGTAATGACGCCCGGGGAAGGAATTTCCCCTAACCCTCAGGACCCCTAGGGCTGAGGATTAAACAAAAAAAACCTGCAGTCTGGGTTCTGTCATTTTCAGTGTACTGTCTCTTTAAAAGCCTGTACTTTCCTTCTCAAGGTTACAGGCTGCGTGCTCTCTCTCTCTCTCTCTCTCTCTCTCTCTCTTTGAGATTGTTGCTGCTACATGAAAAGATCTGATTGAAGTTGAGTGGAATGTATGTGTCTGTCAACTGAGACAATGAATTATGAAATAAAAACGACCTTATGGTTAAGAATAATGCGAGTTAACTTTCTTTTCCTCCAAGTATTTGATTAGGACCAAGTCCGGAGGATTACGTAGATTCTTCGAGTTGTTATTTACCTTTTTCTTTCTTACAGACGTTCAGCCCGGCCTCAGTACTGTCACCACTTCCGGGGACACCGACCCTTCAACAGCTCAGTATACATTTCCCCTTCTGACTTGAAGTAGTATCATTTTAACACTATGAGGTGGCCCATATTAGGAATAATAGGGCTGCTGTTTGCCAAACAGACCGCAGCCGCCACAGAACTGGAGTGGTGTGGGAATGATCTCGGCACACATACATGTTATATGGATGACCGCCGAATGGGTGTATGTGTAGAATACGAGACCGGGGAAAGAATGGCTCAATGCTGTCAGAATAACCAGGGAATTTGGCACCCCTCATGCACGCCCACTTGAGTCAAGTGCCAACAAAATGGGGAAAGTGTGGGACCAAATGGCCCTCCGCCCCCTATAGTTCATTGTTATTGGGGTCATGACCCACCCCAAGCCACTGACATGGCACTGGCCTATAGGCCACTGATTTGCCCATTTATGAAGGAAGGACCCATTAGTGGATTGGTGTTCACCCAATCCGGAAACATATTGTATGATAACATACGACACGAATTAGTTCCAGTAGTCTTGAACCTGACCGACACCGCCCTGCCCGTATGGTGCTCGTCACAAACCCAGCAATTGTACCAGCGCCTCTTAACACAGGTATTGAGACAAGGCGCGGACCGTAGCGGAGGTGGATACAATAAAAAGAATAGGCGGATATGGCGACGGAGAAGGGATTTACTAAATGATGCAGCGACGGTTTTTAATACAGGCGCGTCAGTTGTTAATACCATCGATCTGGCTGCATTAGATCAGAAGGTTCGAAATCTGAGCTCATGGCTCAAAGCTATCTTACAAGAACAGAATAAGAATGAGGGTCGAGAATCAAGGGAGGATCAGATATTAACCATTGACCTCCAGGATATAGCTACCGTACTAGAAGCACACGCGCAGACAATAAATAAGATAGTTAAAGAAGGACATAATTTCTCACAGCAGGCAGCGGCGAACGATGCCTGCAGCACCTATGGTAATTGGATAGTTGAACAGACCCGAGAGAATTTAGACCAGATACAGGGAGGGGAGGTACCCTTGTGGATTACCAACCAACAATTAAAAGGGACTCTAACCCACGGGCATGCTGGAAAGGGTACACCCAAAACGCCTTCTGGATAGCCTTAACATAACAACCTGTAAATTTCAGGCCATGATACGGGTATACCCCACCCAAGTAGAATGTAAGCCAGATTGGGGGGGGGGGGGGGGCGCTCCTGGGTTTAGTACTGGTCATTCCGGTACTGACCCCGGAGACTCAAGGACGGGAGGTATACCAAGTACAAAATATTGGTGTAATAAAAGATGGCATGCACATATCTCACCACAATATGTTACTTTACACAGTGATGATAAATGGAAATCTAGTGGGTACCAGACTGGAAGGATGTATTACCCGCCATGCCATCATCATGTGCCCGCATGTAATCAACCAAAGCCCACAAAGCCGATGCGGTTTTAATAACACAGACCTGGAGATTAACTGCACTATGGAAGCATTGGATGCCGCGGCAAACCCACTCAGGTGGCATACGCCGGCAGGGGTGAATATTGTGTTACGACCAACTTGAATACGTTCCAGTACGGCAATTTAACATGTGACATTCCCAGTCCAGAGTTCTGCTTCACCCCAGAAATCCCCGTACGAATTGGACACGAGGAACTGGTGGATATACATCAGTATAATACCATTTTTCTCCAAGTATCCGATGACATCAAGAATGATTTGAGGAACTACATCAACACTTTTGGGTACCCGATACCCCCACTGCCCGAACATTTAAGGCAGTTACGGGAGAGGATTCAACATTCCCAAAGGGTGTGTTATACCCTGCAGCAACGAAGCAAGGATCTGAAGAAAGATATCGACGCGATCAAAGTGACCACATGGTGGAATGACATCTGGGACTGGGGACTAAATATACAGATCCATCCGTGGATCAGACTGATTTCACACATATTAATCGTGGTGCAGTTAACACTGGTTGTTGGTCTGTTATGTATGGCATGTAAGAAATGTAAACGGATTCGGGAAAAACGAATTGCAAAACAAATGATTAAAACTGT
Source organism: Squalus acanthias (assembly GCA_030390025.1). Lineage (NCBI taxonomy): Eukaryota > Metazoa > Chordata > Chondrichthyes > Squaliformes > Squalidae > Squalus > Squalus acanthias. The sequence continues at coordinate 105,655,285 of CM059426.1, read as the reverse complement.
TAGTGCATGCACTGCTCCTCCTACGTGTATTTCGGACGACTTTGGTCGTTTGTTGGAAAAATCAAGTGTATGAATGATGAAGCAATCGTATGATGAATTGGGGAAGGCTTAAATATTAACTTTACTCATCTGATGCATACCTGGTGCCTCGACGGGTGGCCACCCTGACAGGATTCGCACCAAACCATATGCAACAAATGTGCGGCCTACCTGGAATAGCCAAAGGCCTAAAGGGGGGAGGAAGTATAGAACAAACTAGGGGGGGGAGTTACAGGGAAACTTCATCATTCACGCAATTTGAGCTGGAAAAAAAAACCTATATGCGGTTCTGCAGTACTATAAACCCATCAGTTTATCACACTAACGTAGCGTAGATAGCACATTCTTCAACCCCGCTTCAAGAGTCCTTTTCGGGGGTTGAAAGGGGGGACTGTGGGATCACAAAATAGGCCTGTGAAACAAAGCCTGAATCTACTAGTCTTTAAATATATATTAACCAAGGCTGTAGGGCGGTAATATTAGAAATCATGTTTAAAGGATGGTTAGTTCACTTATAGAGATATATTAAAGGCGTACATATAGCCTTTAGATAGTTGCAAAGCACGATGGACTACTTGTCCATTATATATATATTAACCCTTTTCTTTAACTAGTACTATAAGAATAGCTGCTTACAACCAGACTATTGGTGCCATTATACTGATTTCCAGGCATTCCAGAATGTCGTTATCAGTAGCAGTGTTGATGTAGCTGGCCTTCTGAAGAGATAAGGGAAACTGAACTTCACAGGGAGTCGGCCATTTCTCTCTTGGCCTCAGACACCTTATCTCCCTTTGGAGCTGACATTGTTTACCATAATAAGCTTTTCTCGAGAATTAACGAAGTGTTGGTCAGGTACAACCGCATGGGAAAGGAAAGACAAGCGTAGTATGACCTCGTTTGAGAGATAAGATGGAGTCTGGGAGACCTTGCTCCCAAAGGCTAGATGAAGGCCCCATCAGTAACAACTATGTGTTATGTTTAATGTCACAGAACATTGAGTGACTGATCATTAACCAAGAAGGGAGCAATGGTAGCGACGCTGTTTGTATGTGTACACCCACTTTTGTAGCCGGTGGGTGTTGCCTATCGAAAGGTATATCAATGCTTGTATGTAGGTTTCCCTTTGAGAGTTAGGTGCGGGTCTGAGGAGACCAACCTCTCTCCCTTTGTGCACAAGGCCTTCTGGCTGGTTTCTAATAAACTTTTACTTTGTCTTCAGTTCCATCTCCGTTTGGTTTTGGTCCAAAAATCTGAATCTAACAGGGGTATGTGCCTGTATGGCCACATACATAATAATAATATTTTCCCACACTTTGGGGAATCCAGGCACGCAAGCCAAATGCCAGGCTGTTTCTTGTTGTTGCCTGAGTAACAAACTGAGAGAATTATCTTCATAATGCAATTACACACTGTAGCATTGGGAGATTTAGAACATATCTCCTGATATTGCTGGGAAGGACCCAGTAGCATAGAAAATCAAGGCAGCAGTAACCTCACTGCCACTGACAGGTCGTCCTGTCCTTGAAGGGGTTTCCAGGTTTGGCTGCAAGAATCTGCAGTTCTGCCGTATTGCCGTTGGTGAATCATCATTTCAATTGTCAGGTGACTTCAGACATCTCAAGGTCCAATTACCTGCTCCTGTCAACAAAGGTGATTGCATAAACGTGGGCACAGCTTGATTGCCTAAAGTGCAAACACATCTACCCTGCAAGTCTCTTCCTCTAAAAATACGACCCATACATAGACATCACACAATGGCAGTTCCCTGGGGAACATAAAACAGATAGGATCCAGCTTTAAGAAGCTCTCATTAATGTGGTCCTGGTAAAACTTAATATATTATATATTAGGATACTGAGAAGCATAGAGGAAGAGGGACCTTGGAGTGCAAGTCCACAGATGCCGAAGGTAGCAGGACAGGTAGATAAGGTGATTAAGAAGGCATACGGGATACTTTCCCTTATTAGCCGAGGCATCGAATATAAGAGCAGGGAGGTTATGTTTGAACTGTAGAAAACACTAGTTAGACCACAGCTAGAATACTGAATACAATTCTGGTCACCACATTACAGGAAAGATGTGATTGGACTACAGAGAGTATTGAGGAGATTTATGAGGATGTTGCCAGGACTGGAGAATTTTAGCTATGAGGAAAGATTGGATAGGCTGAGGTTGTTTTCTTTGGAACAGCAGAGGTTGAGGGGAGACTTGATTGAGGTGTATAAAATTATGAGGGGCCTAGATAGAGTGGATAGGAAGGAGCTATTTCCCTTAGCAGAGAGGCCAATAGCCAGGGGGCATAGATTTAAAGTAATTAGTAGAAGGATTAGAGGGGAGTTGAGAGACTTTTTCACCCGGAGGGTGATGGAGGTCTGGAACTCACTGCTTGAAAGGGTGGTAGAGGCAGAAACCCTCATCACAAAAGTACTTGGTTATGCACTTGAAGTGCTGCAAATTACAGGACTGCAGACCAAGAGCTGGAAAGTGGGATTAGGCTGGATAGCTCCTTTTCGGCCAGCACAGACACGATGGGTCGAATGGCCTCCTTCTGGGCTGTAAATTTCTATGATTCTTTGATTCTATATTATAACAATGCCCTGGTTATCTTAGGAGGAGAACATATTCCTCCCAGTAAAATTCTTTGTTTTTATAAAACTAGATATGACTTTACCTTCAAGCTATCGAAATCCCTGTTAACTAATTCCTGAAAATGTGTGACTTTATTGTTGGATTCAAATCACTATCGATGTATACTCTTGGGGTTATGATCTCCTCAAACCAATTATGGGTACTGAAGACAATGCAAACCTCTGCAAGCAATTTCAAAATAAAATGATTTAGGTTATTGCATATGTTTCAGTGGATCTCCGTTAGCCTGAATAATACTGAGTTTGGGTATGTTTAACAATCAACTTGGGTAAAGGTACTCAAATTTCCTGAAACATTGTTCTTTGATCAGTACCCACTGACGTCATTCCTTACATACCATAAACAACGTAATGTGGTTCCTTGTACCATATGATGCAGATTTGGTACTGAGAATTGTCCACAATGTTGCTCATCAGCTGAAAGAGTGGATAAAGTTTGTGCTGACCTTCATCTTAGCTAAATGTCTGAAACTCCAGAACTGGTATGATGGGCACTGCAACCAATATATGTAAATGGTTATATCATGGTGTTACAGACACACGTTAATATCGCATTCTATATAATGTTGCACAACTAGAGAATATTTTTACACGAAAAATGTGCATATATTATACAATGGAGTTGGACATCTTAATATTACAATACTGGCAGTGGGAATTGGATATTAAAGAGTTTTACAGTAAAATAACACTGACAGCAATAATACTAAAGTAAATTAAAGCTTCTTATGAAGAACAATATGGCCAAAATTTGCTAAATGCTATTTTTAGCACATTGCTTAATGAGTTTGTGTAAAGTTTTGATGTGTGCTACTTTATCAAAATCATCAATCTGTTTAAATTAAGAATTTTACACGAGCATGTTACCAGTGCATTAAAAATAGCATTCAAACTTAATATGTTTTCTCTGTTGCTGTAAAAAATATGCTTGATAAATAATATTGAATAGTATTTTTGTATTCATTCAGTAACAGATTTCAAGGATTCACTGTTGAAAACAGTATTGATTTTTTTCTCCAGACTCAGTATTTATGCAATCAATCAATATATGTACTTATAGTTCAAAAAACATTGGCATAGATTGGGCAACAGTCATTAAAATGAATACGTTTTAATGTTTGGGGTAGTAGCATGATATAATTGAGAAATATTTACAGCTAAATTCAGTCCAGTGGAAGAATGGATAAAGCAAGTAATGGGAAATGCCAGAGAGACTATTATATTTTGGTCACAGAACAAGCCACAAGCAGGGATGCAGCCATCTCTGCTAAGTGGGGAGGATTAGATGAGAAATTAGTTCAGTATATGATAAGATTTATGTAACTGGACTTGCAGGAACAGGATTATTTATTACTTGATACATGGGTGATGGGGAGGGAAGTTGTGGGTTACATAGTAATATAGTAACACTTTCAAGCAGGAGAAGACACCTGGTCTATTTAGCCCACCTATCCACAGTATTCTCTTGGTGCATTTCTAATAACCCTGAATCCCATTTGTTGGCAAGAAACTGTCTAGTTCCTTCTTGAAACCCATTAAAATTTCTTGTTCCGCCACATAATTACAATCCTTTTAATAACAACGTTCCTCATGCATTTCCAATGTTTTCCCCTTGTCCTTAATTTGTCAAAAATACTGTTTGCAGGACCTTGCTATGTGCCAATTGGCTGACTTTGCTGCACTTTAACAGAAATTCATTGGTTGTGGAGTGGGAATTAGGTTGTGCAGAGGACTTGGAAGGTACCATATAACTGCAAACCTTTCATCAACTGAAAAAAAAATCAATAATGGTCTTTGCCCATTAATGAGAGCAAGCTAATTTGGAGAGTTCAAATAGAAATCTGATGATGCAATATTTTAGAGTATCATTAGACTGCACTAGTATAGTATAGTGGTGGGAAGCTGATTCACATCCATGACCCTTCACACACCAAGTACCTTGTTTCATACTGTGAAGGTAACAGCGAATCAAAACTCTCTGCATGAACCAGCAACTTGTTCAATAGGCCTACTATCCTTTGAGAGATAATTAAATACTAAAAGCAGAGAAAAGATGTCTACTTTAAAAATGATGGGCCTGTAATTCCGATCAGGCCCAACGCCAGATCTGCTGAGTGGGGTCAGAATTTGGGGTGGAACATGCTAAGATTCCACCCTGTGTAAAACATAGAAACATAGAAAAATAGGAGCAGGAGTAGGCCATTTGGCCCTTTGAGCCTGCTCCACCATTCAATATGATCATGGCTGATCCTCTATCTCAATACCATATTCCCGCTCTCTCCCCATACCCCTTGATGCCTTTTGTGTCTAGAAATCTATCTGTCTCCTTCTTAAATATATTCAGTGACTTGGCCTCCACAGCCTTCTGTGGTAGAGAATTCCACAGGTTCACCACCCACTGAGTGAAGAAATTTCTCCTCATCTCAGTCCTAAATGTCCAAAACAACAGATGAATCCCAATATAGGGGAAAAAACGAGTCTTCCATCCTCCTGCCCCACATCAAAGAGTGTGTTTGGGGAGAAGTTCATCCAGTGCACTCCTTTAGGGGCTCAATGAAACTCCCGCCAGCTGTGAGATGGCAGGTGTTTGGTTGAACCCCTTGGAAAGGGACCATAAGTTTCCTAGACAAAGGTAATTGATCCCAGAAAAAATTGATTATGTTATATCAAGCAGCTAAGGGCTCCATTTGGAGTAGAAGAATTTTTAAACCAGACTTAACTTCAACCCAGGAAGGACCTCCAAGTATTCCCAGTAGAACAGCCCAAAGCCACTCTGTCCTCCACTGGCAGATTGGGACGGGTGCTTCTGAAACATCCTTGCAGGCTCGGTTGGCCTGTCCCAAATATAAGCGGCTGCAGGACATTCTGAAGGGGGAAGGGTGAACAGCCAGAGGTCGTGGTCCATATCGGTACCAACGACATAGGTAGAAAGAGGGACGAGATCCTGCAAGCAGAATATAGGGAGCTAGGAAATAAATTAAAAAGCAGGACCTCAAACGTAGTAATCTCAGGATTACTCCCAGTGCCACGTGCTAGCGAGAGCAGAAATAGGAGAATAGACCAGATGAATGCGTGGCTGGAGAGATGGTGTAGGAGGGAGGGATTTAAATTCCTGAGGCATTGGGACCGATTCTGGGGAAGGTGGGACCTGTACAAGCTGGACGGGTTACACCTCGGCAGAACTGGGACCAATATCCTCACAGGGGGGTTTGCTAGTGCTGTTGGGAAGGATTTAAACTAGTTTGTCAGGGGGCTGGGAACCTAAGTGTGGGCCCAGAATGGAGAGAAACAAAGCTGGAAGTGAAAGTTAGAAAAGTAGTCAGCAAAACTAGTAGGGAGCAGAAACAAAGGCCAACAGTAAAGAAGGTCAAAGTGCAGAAAAATATTAAACAGGCAAAGCTTAAGGCGCTTTATCTAAATGCACGTAGTATTCACAACAAGGTGGATGAATTAATGGCACAAATAGAAATAAATGGGTATGATGTAATTGCCATTACAGAGACATGGTTGCAGGGTAACCAAAGCTGGGAACTGAATGTTCCAGGGTACTCAACATTTAGGAAGGACAGACAAAACGGAAAAGGAGGTGGCGTAACGCTGTTAATAAGGGATGAGATCGGTACGGTAGAGATAAAAGATCTTGGCTCGGCAGATCGTGATGTAGAACTGGAATCAGTTTGGGTGGAGCTTAGAAACAGCAAAGGGCAGAAAACTGGTGGGAGTTGTGTATAGGCCACCAAACAGTAGTGGTAATATAGGGCACAGTATCAATCAAGAAATTAGAAGTGCATGTAACAAGGGCAATACGGTAATCATGGGGGACTTTAATCTACATATTGACTGGGCAAATCAAATTACCACTAATGGTGTGGAGGACGAATTCTTGGAATGCATGCGAGATAGTTTCCTGGATCAGTATGTGGAGGAACCAACCAGGGAACAGGCTATTCTGGATCTGGTACTGTGTAATGAGAAAGGGCGAATCAATAATCTTGTGGTAAAGGGGCCTTTAGGGACAAGTGACCATAATATGATTGAATTTTATATTAAGTTTGAGAGTGATGTAGTCCAATCTGAAACTAAGGTTTTCAATCTAAACAGAGGAAACTGCAAGGATATGAGGAACAAGTTGGCCATGGTAGATTGGGAGACTACACTAAAAGGTATGAAGGTGGACATACAATGGCTAACATTCAGGGAAATAATGCATAATTTGCAACAAACATATATTCCTCTAGGGCATAAAAGCCCAAAAGGAAAAGTGATCCAACCATGGCTAACAAAAGAAATTAAAGCTAGTATTAAGTCAAAGGAGGAAGCTTATAAAGTTGCCAGAAAAAGCGGTCAGCCTGAGGATTGGGATCTTTTTAGAAATCAGCAAAGGGGGACCAAGAAATTGGTAAAGAAAGGGAAAATGGAATATGAGCACAAACTAGTGAAAAATATAAAAACGGATTGTAAAAGCTTCTATAGGTATGTGAAAAGGAAAAGACTGGCGAAGGTAAATGTAGGTCCTTTACAGTCAGAGACGGGAGAGTTTATAATGGGGAATGAGGAAATGGCTGAGAAATTAAATAAATACTTTGGGGAAAAATTCAGTTGGTTGCGCCTTCCGTTAGCGCCTTAAGAGGGCGCTAATGGGGTGCAAAGCAACTAGCGCCCGGGCGCGGCGATGTTTGCGCCGCTCGTGAAATTAACTAGACATTTTGCGGCGGCGCTAAACACTACCGCCACAATCTCCTGCGCCAGCAGATCGTGACGTCAGTCGAGTGCGCAACGCCGCGGTAGCGCCCTGGAGCGGATATTGAGTGGCGCCCCCTGCCTTACTGCCTGCCGCTAGCAACGACAGGTTGAGGGGAGCATTTTGCAGTCAGGAAGGGACTGGGGGAGTGCTATTTAAAGGCGACCGCTTCCTGCCTTTTTTTGTTGGTGACATTTTTGAACTACGCATTCTGAGAGAGAGAGAGAGAGACTTCTGGAGAGATTCAACGCTGTGTGAAGGAGTCTTGGGTACTGAGCAGCACTTTGCAGGTTCATTTTGATTTGCCCTTCCTTGTATCAATTTAGAAGAGACTGTGGGTGTTGCACTCTGAGCTCTTTCCCTGGTACTTTCCATTGTTCTTTCCAGCAGATTTGATGTACAGGTCTCTCCAGGCCGAGATTCAAGGCTGCAATGAGCAGGATGTGGATGGAAAGCAAGAGCAACCCTCCCCTTTAAGAACTGGCCGGCGCCATTGTGTCTGTGTCCCATTGCTGACTGACATCACATGAGCTTCGCCAGCGCTCTGAGTTAACGCCTCGCTCCTCGGCCTTTGCGCCTTAAGACAGATGTGTAGCGCCTGATTTAGCGCTCCAATCACCTCCAGGGGCGATAAAAGTTAAGTTTGCAGTCGGAGGCGATAATTAGCGCAAGGCGCTAATCTTTGCGCCCGGCCGATAATTGCGCCCCAAATGGGGCGATACTGAATTTCTCCCCCTTTGTTTCTGTCTTCACGGAGGAAGACACAAAAAACCTCCCAGAAATACAAGAAAACCAAGGGTGTGATGAGAATGAGGAACTTAAAGAAATTATTATTAGTAAAAAAACAGTACTAGCAAAATTAATGGAACTAAAAGTTGCTAAATCCCAAGGACCGGATGACCTATATCCTAGGGTTTTGAAAGAGGTGGCCATTGGGTAAGTGGACGCATTGGTTGTCATCTTCCAAAAATCTATAGATTCTGGAACGGTTCCTGCAGATTGGAGGATAGCAAATGTAACCCCGCAATTTAAGAAAGGAGAGAGAAAGAAAACGAGGAACTACAGACCTGTTAGCCTCACATTAGTAGTTGGGAAAATGCTGGAATCTATTATAAAGGATGCAATAACTGGGCACTTAGAAACTAATAGTAAGATTGGGCAGAGTCAACATGGATTTATGAAAGGAAAATCCTGTTTGACAAACCTATTGGAGTTCTTTGAGGATATAACTAGTGGAGTAGACAAAGGGGAACCGGTAGATGTGGTGTATCTGGATTTTCAGAAGGCCTACGATAAGGTCCCACACAAATTTGCTGATGATACAAAGCTAGGTGGCAGTGTCAGTTGTGAAGAGGATGTGAAGAGGCTTCAAGGGGACCTTGACAGGCTCAGTGAGTGGGCGAGAACATGGCAGATGGAATATAATGTGGATAAATGTGAAGTTATCCACTTTGGTAGAAAAAACAGAAAGGCAGAGTATTTCCTAAATGGTGAAAGATTGGGGAATGCAGATGCTCAAAGGGACCTGGGTGTCCTTGTACATGAGTCACTGAAAGTGAATGTGCAGGTGCAGCAAGCCATTAGGAAGGCAAATGGTATGCTGACCTTCATTACAAGAGGATTTGAGTACAGGAGTAAAGAAGTCTTACTCCAATTATATAGGACCTTGGTGAGACCACACCTGGAGTACTGTGTACAATTTTGGTCTCCTTACCTAAGGAAGGATATACTTGCCATAGAGGGAGTGCAATGAAGGTTCATGAGATTGATTCCTGGGATGGTGGGACTGTCGTATGAGAAGAGATTGAGTAAACTAGGCCTGTATTCTCTTGAATTCAGAAGAATAAGATCTCATTGAAGCATACAAAATTATTACAGGGCTTGATAGGATGGATGCTGGGAGAATGTTTCCCTTGGCTGGGGAGTCTAGAACCATGGGCCAGATCCTCAGGATAAAGGAAAGACCATTCAGGACTGAGATGAGAAGACATTTCTTCACACAGAGGGTGGTGAATCTTTGGAATTCTCTACCCCAGAGGGCTGTGGAGGCTCAGTCATTGGGTATATTCAAAACAGAAGTCGATAGATTTCTGACTAGTAAGGGCATCAAGTGATATGGCGATAGGTCTGGTGAATGGAGTTGAGGCAGAAGATCAGCCATGATCTCATTGAATGGCGGAGCAGGCTCGAAGGGCCGAATGGCCTACTCCTGCTCCTATTTCTTATATTCTTATGCTCTTATGTAAGTGACCCTATCCTCGTGATTTGGGATGGGATCCGCGGCCTTTGATTTGGATCCCCATGAGTTAAAAAAAAATCCCCTTCGCTAACAGCAATCTTTCCAAAATGTTTTGAAAGTTAAACTTTATAAAATATTGCTCCAACCTACCAAGAGACTGAATAAAACCTTGTTAAACATCAAAAGAAAAAATAAGTCATTGATAACAATCTGTGTTATTACTTCAAAATATAGAATAATAGACAGAGCTACAAGATTGTGATTCCATTCAGAGGTTTTGGTGACAACATTAACTATAAGACTGAAGCTCAATCAGTGATGTGAACCCCTGAGATGGAACCTTTGTTGTTATCTTGCTTTCAGGGCAATTTTATTTTATATGCTATACGTGCTATATCTGTGAAAATCAAAGCGCATTTTTTCTAATCAGAAGCTATCACTGGTTGTCTGAGAATTGAAGCTGCTGAAGACATGTTTTTGTGTGTTCTGTGTGTTGAAGCAGCTTGGTGGGCTGCCTTTACCGATAGCTTTGTTACTGAAGCAGGGCATTTTTATTAAAAGTCTGTTTTCCATATTTTTCTTAAGCATTTGCTTTGTGTAAGTATTGTGTAATTGGCAGCAAATTGTCACCAGTCCCAGTGATGTAGCTTTAAATAAACTTCTGGAACTACATAGTTGTTTATGATTTCAGCCTAAGGGTATAACAGCTTCAGTTTCTATCAGACCGTAAGAATATCACCATCATGTGATACGTCTTATGGTCTAACGAGACTGATTGTTCAAATGATTACAGGGGAATAGTATGTCTTGTTCATTTAATGGACATTTTCATCTATTTTTACCTTTAGCTTAATTTTTCTCGCTGCTTGTCGAGCACTGCTTTGTTGTTTGCACACTTAATTATAGAATAATTAAAAATGCAAAAATAAAATGCTGTGCAGGGGCTTTAAGTGGAGCAACTTGTTTCTTCTAACAAAAGAGCACAATTACATACAGAGAAGTGTAAATAAAGGTTCTCCTGCTGTGCATTTTTCCCCACACTATTCGTTCTTTAGGGTAGAAATGAGACCTTGTTACGCCTTTTTTACAGGCATAAAACGGGCAGAATGAGGTTCAATTTTGATGATCAATGTTCTGCATCCCATGGATGCCTGAAAGATGATATTGGGGGGAGATCTTGTTCAGGCTTCCCTGGAGGCCACCTAAAACAAGCATTGGTTCCCTACATATGTAAATAAAGGTCCTGTTTTGGGTTTGTGTTCCAGTGAATGGAGCAGTTTCCAGACCTGCTCCACTCAGGATTCTTCAGCGGTTGTTGTGGCCTAAGCAGTGACTGGCACCAAAACGTAAGTTTAAAAAAAAAATGTTGTTCCTGTGGAGCCAGGAGGAGTGGCAGCGCTCCCTCATATCCACAGTACTTGCGATGCTCCTTCTTCCCTGCCCCCTGTTGCCACTCCCCACTCCCGGGACTTACCTTAGGGCCACTGCCGGCAAGAGCAGTGGCACAAAATTCATCCAGTTAAAATGGGCAAGCAACCTGTGAGGCGCGACTAGCATTGGCAGCTCACCCATGTTATTTCAATGCAGCCCAATTTCATGACTGGCCTCGGGCCTCCCGGTTCAGGCTTGCATTGCAGCCGCATCGCCACCTTCGCGCCCCAAACCAGACTCCAATGTATTTCTACCCCCTTATTTCTGTTGTGCAACAATATTCAGGTTTTCGGTCAGGTTAAGAGCTGGTTTGCCATAGTCGTGACTGTTGCCCTTTTGCCATGTGTGTAAGTTAAAGGAAAATTATTTCAATAAACCAATGACAGGCAACACACTGACTACGCTCCATTTTTTTCCTTGGGCATCCTGGGCACCAGCACATACTTCACCTTTTAAATTAAGAGCTGCACATCTAATCCTCCACAAAGTCCCGCATGGGAGACTGGTCAAGAAGGTAAGGGCCCATGGAATCCAGGGCAATTTGGCACATTGGATCCAAAATTGGCTTAGTGGCAGGAGGCAGAGGGTGATGGTCGAAGGTTGTTTTTTGACTGGAAGCCTGTGTCCAGTGGTGTACCGCAGGGATCGGTGCTGGGTCCTTTGCTGTTTGTAGTGTACATTAATGATTTAGATATGAATGTAGGAGGTATAATCAGTAAGTTCACAGATGACACGAAAATTGGTGGCGTGGTAAATAGCGAGGAGGGAAGCCTCAGGGTACAGGACGATATAGACGGGTTGGTTAGATGGGCAGAACAGTGGCAAATGGAATTTAACCCTGAAAAGTGTGAGGTGATGCATTTTGGGAGGACTAACAAGGCAAGGGAATACACAATGAATGGTAGGACCCTTGGAAGGACAGACGATCAGAGGGACCTTGGTGTGCATGTACATAGATCCCTGAAGGCAGCAGGATAGGTAGATAAGGTGGTTAAAAAGGCATTTGGAATACTTGCCTTCATTAGCCGAGGCATAGAATATAAGAGTAGGGAGGTTATGATGGAGCTGTACAAAACGCTAGTTAGGCAACAGCTGGAATACTGTGTGCAGTTCTGGTCGCCACACTATAGGAAGGATGTGATTGCATTGGAGAGGGTGCAGAGGAGATTCACCAGGATGTTACCTGGGCTGGAGCGCTTCAGCTATGAAGAGAGACTGGACAGGCTGGGGTTGTTTTCCTTAGAGCAGAGAAGGCTGAGGGGGGACCTGATTGAGGTGTCCAAAATTATGAGGGGCATAGAATGGGTCGATAGAAAGGAACTTTTCCCCTTTGTAGAGGGGTCAATAACCAGGGGGCATAGTTTCAAGATAAGAGGCAGGAGGTTCAGAGGGATTTGAGGAAAACTTTTTCACCCAGAGGGTGTTTGGAATCTGGTACTCACTGCCTGAAAGGGTGGTAGAGGCAGGAACCCTCACAACATTCAAGAAGCATTTAGATGAGCACTTGAAACGCCATAGCATACAAGGCTACGGACCAAGTGCTGGAAAATGGGATTAGAATAGACAGGGCTTGATGGCCGGCGCGGACACGATGGGCCAAAGGGCCTCTTTCTGTGCTGTATAACTCTATGACTCTATAACTCTATGACTGTGCTCTGGTTCAGGGGCACTAAACCAAGATCTTACAGTATGTGTCGCCATCTCCCACAAAAATTACTTACATACAGAATGTTAAAAAACCCTTCCTCCACTTTAACACATCACCAGATCTTTTATAGGAGTGTCTGATGCCACCCAGGAGGCAGCCTTCAGTTGCCACCATTCATTGAATTTACTCAATCTTATTGCAAGAGAAACTTGCGCACAATGCCCATGAGACGCATGGAGTGGGCATCCCAGACATTAAAGAACTCACACCCAAAGATGGAGCTGGTGGTGGAGTTGATGGGGAGGTACTCTGCTATAGTCATGGAACTGTGGGGATGACAGAGAGAAGAAGGATGATGATGGTGTGGGAGAACATGAAGGTCAAGTTCATTCAGGAGTCCATGGATTTAGAAAGTGCCCTCTATCACAACAATGGTGGAAGCTGGAATAGACCTACCTGAGGCTGCTGTTTCTCAGGATAGCAGCACATGCTAGGCATTTCCCTCAGAGCACCACGCCAATGGAACATAGGTGGTGACACCAGGATGCCCTGGTACAAGTTCCAGAGATGGAGCCAGTAGCTGCTCCGTCTCAGACCTTTGAGCATTTTGCAGCACAGGAACAGCCATCCACAACTCTTGCCATTTTGGCCCTCTGGTTGCATCTAAGAGAAGCACCAGAATAGGAGAAAGAAAGCATCTTTAGAACTGTGACCTCATCTCCTCTGGAGATCTTCCCCCCACGGCCGCCAACCTCATAGTTCCCCAACCCCGCACAGCCCGCTTCTACCTCCTTCCCAAGATCCACAAACAGGACTGCCCCGGTAGACCCATCGTTTCAGCCTGTTCTTGCCCCACGGAACTTATCTCTTCCTATCTCGACTCTATTTTTTCTCCCCTTGTCCAGTCTCTTCCCACCTACATCCGCGACTCTTCCGATGCCCTCCGCCATTTTAACAGTTTCCAGTTTCCCGGCCCCAACCGTCTCCTCTTCACTATGGACGTACAATCCCTCTACACCTCCATTCCCCACCAGGATGGCCTGAGGGCGCTCCGCTTCTTCCTTGAACAGAGGCCCAACCAGTCCCCATCCACCACCACCCTCCTCCGCCTGGCTGAACTTGTTCTCACATTGAACAACTTCTCCTTTGACTCTACCCATTTCCTCCAAATTAAAGGTGTTGCTATGGGTACCCGCATGGGTCCTAGCTATGCCTGCCTTTTCGTGGGATATGTGGAACACTCTTTGTTCCAGTCCTACTCGGGTCCCCTCCCTCACCTCTTTTTCCGGTACATTGATGACTGTATCGGTGCCGTCTCCTGCTCTCGCCCTGAACTAGAACATTTCATTCACTATGCTTCCAATTTCCACCCTTCCCTCACCTTCACATGGTCCATCTCTGACTCTTCCCTTCCCTTCCTCGACTTCTCCATCTCCATCTCTGGGGATAGGTTATTGACTAACATTCACTACAAGCCCACCGACTCCCACAGCTACCTGGACTACACTTCCTCCCACCCCGCCTCCTGTAAGGACTCTATTCCATTCTCCCAGTTTCTCCGTCTCCGCCGCATCTGCTCTGATGATGCCACCTTCCATACCAGTGCTTCCGACATGTCTTCCTTTTTCCTCAACCGAGGATTCCCCTCTACCGTGGTCGACACGGCCCTCGACCGTGTCCGTTCTATCTCCCGCACATCTGCCCTCACCCCTGCCCCTCCCTCCCGGAACCACGATAGGGTTCCCCTTGTCCTCACCTTTCACCCCACCAGCCTCCACATTCAACGGATCATCCTCCGCCATTTCCGCCACCTCCAGCGTGATCCCACCACCAAACACATCTTCCCCTCACCTCCCCTTTCAGCATTCCGCAGGGACCGCTCCCTCCGCGACACCCTAGTCCACTCCTCTACCACCCCCAGCACCCCTTCCCCTTCGCCCGGCACCTTCCCGTGCACGCGCAGGAGATGCAACACATGCCCTTATACCTCCCCTCTTCCCACTGTCCAGGGCCCCAAACACCCCTTCCAGGTGAAACAGCGATTTACTTGTACTTCCTGCAATTTAGTATACTGTATTCGCTGCTCACGATGTGGACTCCTCTACATTGGGGAGACCAAACGCAGATTGGGTGACCGCTTTGCGGAACACCTCCGTTCAGTCCGTAAGGGGGACCCCGAGCTCCCGGTGGCCTGTCACTTTAATTCACCGCTTCACTCCCACTCTGACCTCACCGTCCTCGGCCTATTACACTGTTCCACGGAAGCTCAGCGTAAGCTCGAGGAACAGCACCTCATCTTTCGTTTAGGCACGCTACAGCCCTCTGGACTCAATATCGAGTTCAACAATTTTAGATCATAACCTCAGCTCCAATCACATTTATATTTTATTTTATCCACCCTTTTATTTGTCCCCCCCACCTTTTTTTTTTCCTCCTAGAAGCTGGCAGCTGTCCTTCATTCTGCCAGTGGATTTCACACTTCATTCAGCCTTAATCTGTCACATTAACACCACCTCTAGCCTTGCATATCTCTTAATGTCTCTTAATGTCTCTTCATCTCCTCCTTTGTTCCTTTATCCCCTCCCCCTTTTCCCAGCTTTACCCTGGCCTTAAATCTATTTGATTTCCAGCTCTTCCCAGTTCTGATGAAAGGTCATCGACCTGAAACGTCAACTCTCTTTCTCTCTCTACGGATGCTGCCTGGCCTGCTGAGTTTTTCCAGCGTTTTCTGTTGTTATTTAGAACTGTGGCTCAGTTGGTAGCACCCTCACCTCTGAGTCAGAAAGTTGAGGGTTCAAATACCCACTCTAGAGACTTGAGCACAGAATTGAAGCTGACACTTCAGTGCAGTGCTTAGGGAGTGCTGCAATGTCAGAGGTGCTGTCTTTCGGATGAAATGATAAACCGAAGTCCCGTCTGCTCTCTCAGATAAATGTAAAAGATTTCATGGCACCAATTCAAAGAGCAGGGGTGTCCTGGCTAATATTTATCCCTCAACCAACATTCAGGTAGTCCCTGGACACTTTTTATCTGGGGTACCACTGCAGGTTCCAATTAAGCTGTCACAGGCTCCACAGGTGCCTGCAAGGAAGAGAAAGATTCTGTGATGCTGCTGCAAAAGACAGCTGTAGATTCGAAAGACACACCTGTCAGTTGCCGCACATCCTCAGAGATTGACTTCAGAGCCTGCATGAAAGTCTAACGTTAGAACATAAGAACATAAGAAATAGGAGAAGGAGTAGGCCATTTGGCCCCTCCAGCCTGCTACACCATTCAATAAGATCAGGGCTGATCTTCTACCTAAACTCCACTTTCCTGCACTATCCCCATATCCCTTGATTCCCTTAATATTCAAAAATCTATCGATCTCTGTCTTGAATATACTCAATGATTGAGCCTCCACAACCCCCTGGGGTAGAGAATTCCAAAGATTAACCACCCTCTGAGTGAAGAAATTTCTCCTCATCTCAGTCCTAAATGGCCGACCCCTTATTCTGAGACTGTGACTCCTGGTTCTAGACTCCCCAGCCAGGGGAAACATCCTCCCTGCATCTACCCTGTCAAGCCCTGTAAGAATTTTATATGTTTTAATGAGATCACCTCTCATTCTTCTAAACTCTAGAGAATATAGGCCTAGTCTACTCAATCTCTCCTCATAGGACAATCCCCCCATCCCAGGAATCAGTCTGGTGAACCTTCGTTGCACTCCCTCTATGGCAAGTATATCCTTCCTTAGGTAAGGAGACCAAAACTGTACACAATACTCCAGGTGTGGTC
This sequence comes from Squalus acanthias, assembly GCA_030390025.1. Taxonomy (NCBI): domain Eukaryota; kingdom Metazoa; phylum Chordata; class Chondrichthyes; order Squaliformes; family Squalidae; genus Squalus; species Squalus acanthias. The sequence goes on along the minus strand of CM059426.1, from coordinate 105,638,759 downwards.
TCACCAGGGCCCTATATAATTGCAGTAAGACGTCTTTACTCTTATACTCAAATCCTCTTGTAATAAAGGCCAACATACCATTTGCTTTCCTAATTGCTTGCTGTGCCTGCATGTTAACTTTCAGTGATTCATGTACAAGACATCCAGGTCCCTCTGAACACCAACATTTCCCAATCTCTCACCATTTAAAAAATACTCTGCTTTTCTATTTTTCCTACCAAAGTGGATAACTTCACATTTCTCCACATTATATTCCATTTGCCATGTTCTTGCCCACTCACTTAGCTTGTTGTATCCCCTTGAAGCTCTTTGCATCCTCCTCACAACTTACATTCCCACCCAGCTTTGTATCATCAGCAAACTTGGATATATAACAGTTGGTCCCCTCATCCAAATTATTGATGTAGATTGTGAATAGCTGAGGCCCAAGCACTGATTCTTGCGATCCCACTAGTTACAGCCTGCCAACCCGAAAATGACCCATTTATTCCTACTCTCTGTTTTCTGTCCATTAACCAGTCCTCAATCCATGCTAGCTATATTACCCCCAATCCCATGAGCCCTAATTTTGTTTAATAACCTCTTGTGTGGCACCTTATCGAATGCCTTCTGAAAATCCAAATACACCACATCCACTGGTTCCCCCTTATCTATTCTGCTAGTTACAACCTCAAAAAAGCTCTAACAGATTTGCCAAACATGATTTCCCTTTCATAAATCTGTGTTGACTCTGCCCAATCCTGTTATAATTTTCTAAGTGCCCTGTTACCACGTTCTTAATAATAGATTCTAGCATTTTCCCTACATCCTTTCTCAAGCATTCTTTGTTTCAGGTGAGTACCCATGAGTCTGGGTCCTATGAATCTGAAGCCCTTGGCAGCCTTCCTCTTAGCGACTGTTGGGAAAGTGATACATCCTCACCCACTCGCTATTCCTCCAGCTCCCTCATGCTCTGTGAATACCCAATGCCCCATTCTGGCCAGCACTATTTAATCCCCCATCCTGGGAGAAAATATCTTAGATGGTGCCTGGGACTGAGGAAGTAATTGCTACAGTTGGTGAGTTGGTGGGAGCTCAGGCAGAGGACGATAGGAAGATGAACCAGCTGCATGGGAAAGATATCCCGGTTCTCGTACTCCTTGCTGTCGTCATCATATGCAATGAGGGAGAAATTTCTCTCCAATTCCCCGCCCTCCACATCAACATCTTCTTCCTGTGCCCCCTGTTGCTATGGTGGATCTATAGGAAACGAGGGTAGGTTAAGAATGGGTGCGTATTATCCCCCTGAGATTAAAGAAACATAAAAAGGGAATGGAAGGCTATGCCTGTGTGGTGCTTCACAGGGATGCCACGGTGACAGTGTAGGTGCTCAGTCACTAACCTGGTGCCAGCAAGATGCTGGCGACCTCGCCGTCTCCCATGGCAAAAGCTGAGTAAGGCTCCACTAAGGTGGCTTTTTCCTTGACGGAGGGGGGGGAGCGGATTAAAGGTGGGGTTGCCTCCCTCCAGTGGCCTGCCTTTGGAAGGCATTGTGCACCAATTTGTCCTGCAAGAAGATAGAGTAAATTAGGTTAAGGCTGACAGCTAAGCAGTGTGTGCCAAGTGGCACAGGAGAGGTGAAGTAAGAGATGTGGGGTCTGAGGCTATTAAATTGGAGAAGGTGTTTCAGGGATGTGCATGCAAGTAATTGGTGTTAGGCAAGCTGTATTGCCATAGTGCAGGATATTAAGTTAGAGATACCCTTAAGCAGAATGTACGCTGAGGCCTTAGTTGTGCAAGTGTTGCATTAGGAGGGTGAAACGTGTGCTGGTGCCCAGAGTGGGCAAGGAAGAAAAGGAGAAAGTGCACAGCGTCTTACCCTGCTAGCCCTGGTGAGGTCATTGACCTGGGGTAGGCTTGATGGACCAACTGGTCTTTTCCTGCTCATCACTTTTGTATTTTTGTATGTTCGCATGTTTTGTGGCACTGCTCTGTCATCCTGGGTGAGAGGAAGTTGGCACTCAGTGCCAGTGCCACCTCCCTCCAGCCAGCACAAGTTACATTCCTAGAAGGCTTGATGGCCACCAACACGAGGTATCTGTACCTCCTGTCTCCAATCTCCTCTCACTGGGCTTGGTGGTCTGCATCAGTGGAGCTGTGTGCTCTTCTCCTGGATGGGGCTCTGCCCTTCTGCCCTTTGGGTCCAGATAGTTCTTGAGTGGTTATTATTCTGTACAAGTAAGATAAAAATATTGCTAAGACATGCAATGACGTTATTAGAGAGTGGTGAAAGAGCCAAGCACTGCTCCTTTCTTACCTGGTTATCCCCCAGTCTGCTACAGGATGAACTGCCTTCTTAAAGGCTACACAGGAGTTGCAATGTAGTTCAGCGGCATACATCTGTTTTAAATGGAGTTTACACCAATGACCACACCAATGGGAATGTAAATGAGACCCAGGAAACCCGTGTGTATCATCCTCTGTTGGCCACTGTCGGGTGGAACAAATTTTTAAAGGAAGAAAGACTTACATTTATATAGCGCCTTTCACGACCACCGAACGTCTCAATGTGCTTTATAGCCAATGAAGTACTTTTTTGAAGTGTAGTCACTGTTGTAATGTGGGAAATGTGGCAGCCAATTTGTGCACAGCAAGCTCCCACAAACAGCAATGTGATAATGACCAGAAAATCTGTTTTTGTGTCGGTTTAACGTCTCACCCGAAAGACGGCACCTCCGACAGTGCAGCACTGGGCAACAACAATGTAACTCGCTTTAGAGTAATTTAGCCCCACAGTGTTTCTTCAGTCAAACAAGACTAAGTACTGATCCTGATCCTACTGATCTACTTTGGCTTTCTTCAGCAATCTTTTGGCTGCCTTGACTGCTTTCTCTACCTTGCTATTGGGCAATGCATAAATTGGAGATGATATTACATACTTACAATCTCAACCTTTGGAAATTTCTTGAACTGTTCTGCTGAAAACTGGGACTCATTGTTCCTGTGCATTGTAATGTCAACAAAGTATCATTGGAATCTTGCAACGACAGTGGAACTAGTCAAATAGCTCAAATGAAAGCCCGTTCTGATATGATTATTTTCTACACAAATCTATGTCTCTTTTTGACCACAGTTTATTAGGCAGTTCCTGTGGCGTTAGTGATTCTTTGGTCAGTGACTTACTGTATGCGTTACATGCACCACATGAAGAATTGCCATCACTGACTTCAGCCTGTTTGCCGTGCCAGTACAGAACCTCTCTGGCTCTGAGGATACATTGTTCAATCCTGACAGGTAGAATGGATTTTCTGCATCACCTCTATCTTCATCTCTGACTTTGTTTCCCTTAAACCAGATTTCACCTTGAACAGAAAGCTCATCTCAAAAACAATATTCTCTAATTTCATGAGGAATTTCATTTTGGACAGCGTACAAGGTGTATTACAACTTTGGTAAGGCTTGATTCTTATGTCTCTTCAGCTGTATTTCAACTAGATACTGTTCTGAGATAGGAAGGTACTGCACCTTATTGATGTTCTCAATCACTTTAATAAACTCATCTTCTGGTTTGAGCAGCCATATTTCACAGTCACTAGCTTTCATTGACATTATTCCTCTAGGCAAGTAGGCTCTACTCAAATTTTCAGCACTGTACATATTTTTGACTTGCTTGTATTTCATGCTTAAAATGTATTTCTGTAAGCATGACAGCATTTGTTGTAGATGGATGCTGACAAGAGCAGTTCCTCGACAATACTCATCAAAGACTTATCGTAGGGAAGATTTTCAGAGCCTTTGCCAGGCAGGAACAGGGTAGTCGTGTTGTAAAGATCACGGAGCAGCACTTTCCCATTGTTTCTTCTGGCACTGCCATTATTGAATCGTCCTGGAAATTAGGGGCAGGAGTGCCTACCTGCTCTGGGCGGAAATCTACTTTTAATGTGCTAATCAGGGTCCGACGCTGTTGGTAGGACCCCGCTGGAATTTTCCATGTAATAATGGGCTGAGCGTGAGCTCCACCCATTGGTACCAAGCATTGAGTGGCCTGACCAACGGTTCTTAAAGGGATCGCTCAGAGAACGTGACCAGGAATGCTGCAGCACTGATTTCTGTGGGGCCAGGAGGAGCAGGATTCTTGCCGTCTGCTGCCAGCCTGCCCGTGCCCTTGCTGCAAAGCACTCGTAGACTGCCGATCAAATAAAAATGAGACCCGGACCTCAAATGGCTCGGGACTCTGGCAAGGACATCAGGCGGGTAGCAGAATCGTACCACCTGCTGCCTGTCCAAAGTGAAAATCGCCTGTGCAGTCTCGATGGTGACTTCTCTTCCATACACATCCTGCTTAAACTATTCACATCTATACACAACAAGAAGCATTTCTTTTTCACTATGATAATGAAAAAGTAGATGAGTAGAAAATAGTGTTCCCCACTTTACATTCGCTCCTTCCTTTTACATATTATAAAGGGCCTCTGTAAGGGGTTTTGTCGTGCTTGTATCACAGACGGTGCTGGTGCGAGGTTAGGCCTTCGTTGCCTAATACTATTGCTTGCTCTGGTCTCCGGCCAGCCTTGTTGCAATAAGCACCTGTGAGTGGTTCGACCCACTCGCCCTTACGGTTCTAACACTGGACTTAGGTGCGAGAGCAGTAATGCAGAGAAAAACTCAAATAGACCCGGTTGAATAGTACGAAATGGAAATCTTTATTGCATAGCATCCAAAATCATGAAGTACATGTCATAGGCGCAAATTAACGAGAGTACGAGTGGTGAGCATGAGTCTCGATCCTACAAATCTAGATTAGGACAGGTATTGATAGGGGAGGGTTTATGTTTTAAGGATAATTATAATGCGTGTCCCCTTTTACGATGTGTCGTGCGCTCCTCGTTTCCCTAAACCTAGTTGCATAAATGTATGTAAGTTTGTACTGTCATTAATCTGTGCTTATGACATGTATTTCATAATCTTGAATAATATGCAATAAAGATTTTCCATTTCGCACTATTCAACCGGGTCTACCTGAGTTTTTCTCTGCATTATTGCTCTCGCACCTAAGTCCAGTGTCAGAACCGTAAGGGCGAGTGGGTCGAACCACTCACAGGTGTCTAGTGTTACCAGGCTGGCTGGAGACCAGAACAGGCAACAAGGCCTAACCCCGCACTAGCACCCAGGCTAAGCACAGAGCCACCCGAACCCCTTACAGATAATGGCGACCACGAAGGGACACTGGTAGCGAGAAAATAATGTGTTAGACCCTGGTATGAATGGGCGAAATGTTATGGAAGAGAGAATAGCAGATTATGTTTTTGGAAAAGTGAATTTGACTAAGAGATAAGTGACCTGCTGGTGGATAAGTGTCCACTAGAGGCAGCCGTGAGGTGGACAGGTAGCAAGGAACATAAAAAATCTGTAGAGAAAGCGGTCTGGCTGATGTGTTATAAAAGGCAAGTCCAGCTTTCGGACCAGGTCATCGTAGCGCAGGCAGCTCAGATCACGGGTTTGGTGGTGGAGATGGAGGAAAAGGTCGCGGGGGGGCAGCAGCTCATCGCGTCCTTAAATGCGTTGCATCAGGAACACCAGTTAGTCGCCAACCACCATGAGGCGAAAATAGATTACCTCGAGTGCCAGGTCACTGAGGCAAAATTAAATGAGGGCAGAATAAGGAAACGATGTGCCCGCCTAGCTGCTCAAATAAAAGCCCAGGAAGAGAGCTTAAAGGGGGTTAGGGCGGCATATAAGATGGCCCTCGAGGATAAACATGAGGGGGCCGATCACAGCTTCTGCCAAAGAGAGATAGGGAACCTTAAAGAGGTCCTGAATAAAGCGCACGGCATGGTGTGCCTTATCAGCCCGTCAGCACACCAGCCGCCGGTGGGTGGGGAATTCCAAAAATCCCTACCAAACAAAGCAGAGGAGGTATTTGCCACTGTGCCCTCCGCGCCACCCAGCTATTCGGCAACCTGGGTAAGGGAGGAAGTGGTAGAAGTAGAGGAAGAGGTCCCCGAGATAGTACAGCCCCCTGAGGTAGTAGTGCAGCTGGGACCGTTGTGTCCGGTCACGGGTATCAAAAGGGGCCCGAACGGAGACGGTGGGGAAGCGGGGAATCTCCTCAGCCAGCTTGTGTTGCCACACAATGCACACCAGCTGAGGGCTATGATCAGTCACGTACGGAAGCTGTCCGAGTCAGACGACCCTTCCGTACATTTCAGGGAGGTAGAGCAGACCGCGGCCATTAACGGCTGCGACGATGGAGAAAAGGCAAAAATGCTGCTGTTCTCATTGGACAGCTCGGTCCTACAGTGTCTCTCAGACGAGAGCAAGAGGGGAGAGCATACCTATGGGGAATTGAGGGACGAGGTCCTGGAAGTGTTGGGAGCGGACGATGAAGGTCCGTTTGTTAGATTGGGACAGACAGTGCAGATGGAGGGAGAACCCCCGAAGGTTTTCGCCGACAGGCTGTGGCCAGTATATCAGCGTAGCTGCCCAGGTGCGCCAGCGCGCGACGATCTGGACGGGGTCGGTTTAACTCATTGGCTCAGGTGTTTAGTAGCCAACAGTTTGCCAGCCGTGAGGGAGCAGGCCAAAGCGTGCTTTGATCCCACTAACCCCGCCACAACAGAGGAGTCGGTCCTAAATCGACTCACGGTAGGGTACCGTAATACCAGGAGTACGGGAGCACGTCCCCTTAAGGGAAAGGTGCATGAGGCGCGGCCCACAGCCCCAGCTCAAAAGGAGTGGCATCAGGAGGGAAATCGCATCCCACAAACCAGTAATGCTTGTTTCGGATGCGGAAAGACAGGGCACTGGCGCAAGAACTGCAGGAACCCTTGGAAGGAGTCCAGGGATAAAAATCCCGCAGTCCGAGCCCAGGCGCCTGTCTCTGAGAGGGGAGCTGGTGTGCCTATCCATCCCGATGCGATCGAATCAATGTTGGGAGCCATGCGCACCCTCATGATTTCGCAAGGAAGGGTGGCAGTCACTACCGGCCCCGCAGATGCCGCAGCCCCGTCCAACAGTACCCAATGACTAGAGCCCGCACAGCCCGTCTACTTGTGTCCGCTCAGCTATGATGCGTGGAAGCGACCCCTGGTGGAGATGGAGGTAGAGAAGCAGAAGGGTAGTTATTTGTTGGACACGGGAGCTTCATGCACCGTGATTCATACGGATAGCCCCTTTGACTCACCACTGTCTACCAAGGTCCCATACACATTAGCGGGGTTCACGGGAAAGGAGCAGGCTGGTGCGTTCTCCATTCCGCTCTCCATTCATTTAGGAGCACTCCACACCACGTGGAAGTGCATACTGATGAAATGGCAAGAGGGGGGTGGGAGAGGCATCTCGGATCAGATCTCCTATCGGAGCACGGGATCCTCGTGGACCTTAGGAATCACTGTCTCTGGGGAGCCAAGGGTGGAAAAGGCAAGGTAGTGGTAATCCCGGGGGAGGAAGGTAAAGGGGCCCTGTGTACCATGAAGCCATCCGGAGGCTACGACCTCGGGCTTATGGTCGCGGATGTCCCAACGGACATGCAGACGTACGTGTCAGATAATATGCACGCGTTTGCAACCCACAAACACGATTGTGGGAGGGTTACCGGGTTTGAGGTCAGCGTAGATGGGGACCCCATGACCCGGCCCCAAAAGCAGTATAACTTCCCCAAAGAAGCAGAACCCGATATGGAGACAGCAATGTCCTCCTTGGTGCAGCAGGGCGTGTTGAGGCCGATAGCCACACACGTGAACTCCCCATTATGGCCGGTTAGGAAGCCGGATAATTCGTGGAGGGCCACGGTGCACTACAGAGTCCTCAATAGTAACATTCCCGCCTGCGCGCCCACGGTAGCAGCAGTTGCTGACCTAATAGGGAGCATCCCAGCGTCCGCGACCACGTTCACGGTGCTGGATATCTCGAACGGTTTTTGGTCCATCCCGCTGCGGCGAGAGGACCAGTACAAGTTTGCCTTTACTTTCAAAGGACAACAGTACACATGGAACTGTTTGCCACAGGGTTTCCACAACAGCCCCAGTATTTTCCACCAGTGTATGGCAGGAAGTTTAAAGGAGTTTAGTCAGCCCAATCAGATAGTGCAGTACGTGGATGATTTGCTCCTATTTACGGACTCAAGGGAGGAGCATGGACCACTGCTGGCCGAATTATTGGAGCTGCTAGCGAGAAAGGGTTTTAAAGTGAACCCTAAGAAAGCACGTATCGGTCAGCAGGAAGTAAAATTCCTGGGGCTGACCATTCGCGCTGGGGAAAGAGCCATAGATAAGGCTAGGAGGGAGTCGGTACAAGAGTTACCGATTCCCAACACCATAAGGGGTGTGAGGTCCTTTTTGGGACTGACCGGTTACTGCAGAGATTTTATCGAAGACTATGCGGCCACAGCGGCGCCGCTGCTCCGACTCCTCCATAAGGGAGTGGAGTGGTCTTGGGACGAGGGCTGCCAGGCAGCCTTCGAGAAGTTAAAAAGGGATTTGCAGACCGTGCCAGCTTTAGGGGCCATAGATGGGGGGGAAGGAGTTTTTCCTGGAGGTAGCTGTCAGCGGAGACAGCTTGAGCGCTGTGCTGCTCCAAGAGCGCCACGGCAAGCTGAGGCCGGTTGTTTATTCGTCCAGGGTGTTAACGGATGTGGAGAGGAGTTTCTCCAATTGCGAAAAGCATCTTTTAGCCACGCATTGGGCTGTGAAAAGATCAGCGATCTTCACAGGGCTCTCTCCCATCACTCTCCTCACCCATCACACACCAACTAAGATGCTTCTAGATGGGAGGATTAAGGATGGGACCGTAAGCAGCGCTCGAATTGCGCGCTGGACCCTTCTCCTTTCCCAGATGGATCTTAGAATTAAAGGTCTTTGCGAGCACAGGCTTGCGGCCAATTTGGTATACCCCGGTACAGCCCACCAGTGTTCGGTGGAAGGGGTGTGGGAAGTCAACATAGGTTTGCGGGCTGGGATACATACCACAGGGCGCGAAATTTATGTTGATGGTTCCAGCACAGTGTCCGCTGGCGAACGACTCACAGGGTGTGGAGTTTATGACCCTGTGGCAAACCTTGCCCTGGCGATTAAGCTCCCTAGCACCATGAGCGCGCAGCAGGCTGAGCTGTCTGCGGTGGCGTACGTCGTTACCCACCCAGAAACTTTCCCAACCCCATACACGATTTGCTCGGACAGTATGTTCACATGCAATTCGTGTATGGAATACCTGGCCATTTGGTCCCGCCGTGTATACACCTCCGCGGACGGGCGACCTTTAACAGTGAAGCCCTTGCTGGAAAAGATCCTAGCAGCAGTAGGGGAGGAAGGGGAGATTTTCATCCATAAGGTGAAGGCTCACTCCTCCACAGAGCCCCGTGGGGAGGGCAACCAGCAGGCGGATGCGCTAGCCAGGGAGGGTGCCCGTAACGGCATTTTATGGGACCCCTATGGGCCCGGACCCGTGGCAGCGATCCAAGGCAGGGACGGGAATCCCGGGAACACCAGGGTAGCATTGCCCCTAGACCTTAAGACCGTCCAGAACCAGGATCCCGCCCTAAAAGCAGTTCTCAGAACCATTGCTGAGGGCAAGCAGGTAGAGGGTCCGTACAGTACAGCAACCCTCTCCGTTAAGGAAGGCATGCTGTTCCGCGAGGAGCAGTGGGTTGTGCCGCAGCAGCACAGGAGGGAATTCCTCCAGTTGGCTCATGAGGGACCGGGGGCAGGGCACCCTGGGCCCGAGGTTACCTGGCAATGGGTAGAGCAGGCGGGATGGTGGCCGGGACTCAGGGAGCAGGTCCACGAGTTCTGCGCTAGCTGTCTCGTGTGCGCTGCAAACAACACAGACCCCCAGAAAAGGAAAGTGCCCATGGGGCACATCAGGAGGGTGGAGGGACCGTGGCAGTCGATACAGATCGACTATATAGGGCCCCTGCCCACCACCCAGGGAGACTACAAATACTGCCTCGTCTTGGTGGATGTGTTTTCCAAATGGGTGGAAGCCTTCCCCTGTAGAACAGCTACGGCACTGGGCACTGCGAAAATCTTGGTCCGGGAAGTGTTCTCGCGGTGGGGACTCCCCCGTTTCGTGGAGTCAGACCAAGGGAGTCATTTCACCGGCCAGGTGATGCAGAACACCCTCATGCTTTTGGGCATTGAAGGGAAGTGGCACGTAGCGCACAATCCCCAGTCATCCGGGATTTTTGAACGCATGAACCGGACCCTGAAGGAGAAATTGAGGAAAGAGACTATGAACTCGCCCCAAAAATGGGCGGAGGTTCTGCCTCTAGTCCTCATGGGGATCCAGGCCAGTCAGTCGAAAGGTACGGGGTATTCCCCGCACGAGGTGATGACTGGAAGGATCATGCGAACCCCCACCCATGTACTAGCGCCGGTGCTCACTGAGGGTCAGCTCCAAGAGGTAAGCAGGGACAAGTTCGTCCAGACCCCCTTGGAGCGCCGGAAGCAGGTTTATGAGCAGGCAGCTGGGAACATGGGAAGGCAGCATCAGGGCAATCGCCTGTTGCTGGAACCCCGCAAGAAGCAGGAGTGGGAAGTTGGAGACCAGGTCATGGTCAGAAACTATGCCAGAATAGGGAGTCTGGAACCACTGTATATGGGACCCTACAGCATTGTAGATAAGGCGAGTCCCATGGTATACGCCGTAAAAGTACCTCGGCGCACTAAGTGGTTCCACGTAAATCAGTGCAAACTGTATAAGCCAGGTGCACAAGGGCCTACCACAGGGGCCAAACCTGCGAGTGGGGACTCGCAGCCCCGGGTAGGGCCACAGGGCACACAGGCAGGCAAAGCGGCCTGCATCAGGGGAGAGGACATCCTAGCAAAATGTAGGATCCTTTATTGGGGTTGGGAGTCAGATGAGGAAGAGTTCGAGGAGCTCGACCAAGATAGTGACACAAGCGAAGAGGAGCTGGAATCGGAGGACGAAAGGGTCGCCCCCGATTCAGGTAAAGGGAAGATAGGGACTGCAGATGGAGATCCACACAGGGTGGAGACAGAAGCTGCAGGTCCCGAAATCAGGGGGGCGGAGCTAGGGGAGGCGGGGCCAGCGGCTGTGGTGGGACCACAGGACTTGGCGATGGAAGCCTCAGAACCCAGTCCGTCCGCCTTGGAAGTCTTGCCCTCGAGGGAGGTAGGGACTGCGAGTGAAGGGCCGCCTACTGGGCCAAGTAGGGCAGTGCCAGAGGCTGCAGATCCCGAGTTCAGGGAGGCGGAGTCAGGGGAGGCGGAGCCAGCGACTGTCGTGGGTCCACAGGTCGCCACGGTGGAAGTCTCGAAACCCGGTCCGTCGGTCCTGGAGTTCCTGCCCCCGGTAGTTCCCCGTAGGTCAAGTCGGACACCCCAGCCCAAGAAGATGTGGTTAAGCCCCCAGAGTGTCCCAAGGCGTAGGTTCAAGGCTAAGGCAGCTCAGGGAGAGCCCAGTCACAGCGCAGCAGCAACAAGCTGCGGCAGATCAAAGGGAGGGGTCAGCGCCCTCCCACCGTTGGGAAAAGCTTGTGGCAGCCTTCGCAGAATTTAGGTAGGCCGCCCTGGGAACGGGCGGCGCTGTACAGTTTAAGTTTAGGATAAGTTTAGGATAAGTTTATAAGTTTAAGTTTATAGTTTTTAAATCATGTTAAGTTTAGTTTAATTTTAACAGAAAATGGTAAAATGATGGGAGTTAGAGATAGGATTAGTTAAAAGTCTATCCGGGACACATGTCTTTTTACGTGAGGCGAGGTCAAGGGACCCGCTCACCCTTCACAAAAGCCAGAGACTCTTGGGAGGCTGGCTACCTCATTTTATCTGATCACAGGAACCAAGGAAGGATGGAACGGATTCTGGTAGTGCTCGCGGCATTTGGATGTGGATTGGCCTATCGAGGCCGCACCAAGGATGTCGTGGTGTTTGGTTGCTCCGGGGACACGGCCCCCATCGCGGTGGATGGACCGGGAGGCGAGAGGCTGAGGAGACCGCCACCTACTTCCACAAGGGAAGGTGGCCAGGATGGCTGGGAACGAATTCAACCGAGTATTCCAGCACATCGGGTTTTGCCTACAAAGAGACTTCTTTGATGTGCCCCAAAGTGAGGATCATTGCACCCAGGATCAGCGTCACCGTCGGCAAACGGATTTGTTTGACTTGTAATGGGAATGTCCCATTGAGCCGATGGTGGTGGCTACGAAAGCTGAGCAAAAACATGAGGAACTCTTCGGTCGAGTGGGAGCGACTGGGGAATAATACCCATCGGACAATTATGGGGACTAACGGATGATTGAATGTCTGTTGGGACAAATGGTGGGAACCGGATGAGGGAATTTATGTATGTATGTGGGGGTCAAAGCACGTTTGCCCCAAAGGCATCTCCATATTTTGCATCAATCAGTGGCAGGATAATGGGAAAGGGATGAGGTGGGATGCAAGCACCAGGGGGTGCGGGGCTCCATACTCTCCGATCCTGGTAAATGCCACTGAACTCATTGCGCGCCCACGCAAGGCCCCGCCCACAATTCCGGTGGTTCTAGCTAAGGAAGAAGGGTGCCCAAAAACCAGTAAGGGACCCGGGAATGGTTTGGTACTGGTCCCTACAGACCAGCTACTATTTCAGGGGGTACATTATGCGGTGGCCTCAGTGATTTTAAACCTCACCGAGGTGCGGTTGCCGGAGTGGTGCCCCAAAGAGACGGAACAGTTATATCAGGTCCTGTTGACCAAGATGTTTAGGCAATTTTATGAGTTCGATTTCGCGGAAATTGATAAAACATGTTTGTACACCGCACCACATGAAGTTTTGGGTCAGGTGGGGAGACAAAGAAGGGGTGTTGTGAACGACATGTTCACTGCTTTCAATACAGGTACATCTGTGGTCAACGCTCTAGACAGCGTGGAGCTGCAGACCCAGATTAATGGTTTGAAAACACAATTAAAGAATATTCTTACAGACGAAAATAAGGTGGTTGGGTCTGGGTTACATGAGGACCAGGCCATGACTCTCCATTTAAAAGAAATTATAGCTGAGCTGGAGAAACACGCGCGTACGGTAAATGCCCTGATCAGGGAAGATCGGAATGCGTCCGATCAGGCTGCGCAGAATGAGGTGTGCGTGCTTTACGGGGCGTGGTTACTGGGCGAAGGCCGCAGTAATTTGGAGGATTTAAAACAAGGTTTGGTCCCGTCCTGGATAAGTAACAAGCACCTGCAGGCGCTCCACCCTTTTCAGAACGCATTAAGTCCGTGCCAGCTCAGGCTAGCTTCAGAAGCATACCCAGTCCCCATGGACTGCGGACGATCAAACCACACCATTATGGGTGTAGTTTTACGTATGCCGGTTTTGGGCGACACAGCAAAGCCCGCCCCGGTATATCGGGTAGAGAACATTGGTGTCATTCAGGGGGGAGCCCACATTCGCTATGCAGCGGTTCCACCTTACGTCATCCGCTGGGAGCAAACGATGACAGGTACAGATCTCTCTGGTTGTCGTAGCCGGGGAGCACACATAATCCTGTGTCCCCAGCACTTGAATGCCTTTTTAACACCACAATGCGGGTTCAGAACGGCTGGCGCCAAGCCCATGAATTGCACCATGGAGGCAATGGCACAAGATCATGTGCCTCCGCAGGTGGCATACATAGGGGGTGGAACATATTGTGTTACCACTGCAGCGCAACACTACCAGCATGGAAACTGCAGCCGGTGTCCGGTGAGTGACAGCAGTTTCTGTTTTAAACCCAGGGCTGAAGTTCAAGTGGCACAGCAGCGAATTGTCCCGATCCCTGAACCATCCACTGTTCATCTAACAGTAAAAGAGAATTTTACCGACTTGCAGCGATTCGTCGCGCATTTCGGATACCTCATTCCCCCTCTCCCTGAACACCTCACCAAACTTTTGAAGGCCGTTGCGGTTTCGCAAAAACATTATTATACCCTTGAGCAGAAAACTGTCGAGATAGGGTCCGAGATCCTAGACATAGTAATCCCACCGTGGTGGGATCTGTTCACCAACATTGAAGTGCCTTCCTGGATTAGAATAGCCTCCCACATTTTAGTTGTATGCCAAGTGTTTATTGTGATATACTTATTGGTCGTGCATTGTAAGAGAGGCAAACGCCTCACCAAGAACGAAAACACGGGAGAGTGGCGAGAGCGTTACGTGCGCGTGCACGAAGAAAGCACCGCGTAAACGGCCAAAATGGTGTCACTCCAGTTTTTCCACGTGCGCCTTGGAATTGTTGTAATTGATCGTGATTTTTCTCAGAAACTGTAATTAAGTTTGGAACTTACATGTTTAAGAGTTGGTTTTGATTATTTTGATTTGGTGTTGTTGAATATGATTGTTTGGTTGTTTTTGTTTTCTTTTTCCTTGAATAAAAAACATGCATATGCAGGTGGTGCGAGAGGCATCGGCCTGGTTACACCTGGAAGGAAAATACAAGTGGTGTAAGTTAAAGGCAAATGCTGCCTACGGTGTTATAAGAATGTAGTTTTCCTGGGAAATAAGGACGACACGGAGACCCTAGATAGTTTTAAGTTATGGGAATTTTTGGATATGGAGAATCGGGATAATATTGCTCACCACAATGTTTTTGATACGATAAGCGGAGTTATTCGCATCAACAGGAGGGACTGTAGAATTCGCAAAATTATCGCGATTTTATAATAATAAGAAGGAGACATAAAGTTTCGTATAACCAGCTTTAGTTCAGCAAAATGCTGTCATGTTTCAAAAAGGACACAAGCAGCCTGTAAAATGGCTGCCACGCCTCGTGGCAGAAGGTTCTAGACTTTCAGTCGGCAGACAAGATGGCGTTTCAATAAACATTTCAGCAAGATCGGACAGGACTCAGCACATTTGAGATAATGACAAGACGCGATGGGTTTGCATTTTAAACATAAATACTGGAATCGGTCTTCCAGGTACAAATGAGGGCTATTGCACTGGGCGATCAAGGACCCATCCAAAGACATTGATATGCAAAATCCCCACGGCTCTACGATGAGAGAGCCGTTCGCGGGTACTCACAGCAAGCATTTGGAAGCCCCCAAAACCCCTCCAGGGAGACTACTAGACGGTTCCACAATGGGAGAAATATTAACGGGTACTCAGACAGTTACAAGTATCACCGAAACCCATTAACGACAAGTACCACCCCATACAAGAAGTTTGAGCGCCAATACATGACAAAGATGAACATTTAGATTGGGCGGGAGATAAGGAATTACAGTACTATAAACTAGTGTCCAAACGTCCATCTTTCTCTTTCTGGCCCCTCCCCTATGACAGGCCACCGCCCCTGCTTGTGCATTCTGTGAAATCTCGCCTGCTGGAGGCTGCAGATTTCTATTCTGTTTTAGTTTGGGCTACTCTGCTACCATGGTTTGCAACTGCAGGGTGGTGAATTCCCCCGGGGTTGTTGAGCAAACCATCCCTCTGGCTTTGAATAGGGCTTGGGTCAAACCTTTTATCCTTTCCTCACAGGGCCCATGGTTTGAAACCTCATACTCCCTGCTCCTGGCTACCCTGTAGGCTGCCTTTATGTCTCTAAGCTGCCCTTCTAGCCTGTCTACTTTCCCCATTAAGCGGGCGTTCTCCTCCCGTAAGGCCTGCTCTTTTAACCTGGCCTCCTTACAGGAGGCCCCCTCCTGTGCGTGTCTTTCAAGGGGACACAGGTAGGCAGGCTGCACCGGTTCCAGTCAGAAGTCTGGGTTGTATGGGGCTGTTGCTACCTCCCCGTGCGAAATCATAAGAGACCGCATGGCTCCTAACATTGATTCTATCGCATCGGGATGGATAGGCACACCAGCTCCTTTCTCAGAGACATGCGCTTGGGTTCGGGCTGCGGGAATTTTATCCCTGGGGTCCTTCCAGGGGTTCCTGCAGTTTTTACGCCAGTGACCTGTCTTCCCGCACCCGTAACAAACACCACTGGTTTGTGGGGCGCGATTTCCCTCCTGATGCCACTCTTTCTGAGCCGGGGCTGCGGGCCTTGCCTCATGCACCTTTCCCTTAAGGGGACGCGCTCCCGTGCTCCTAGTGTTCCGATACCCTATGGTGAGTCGATTTAGGACAGACTCCTCTGTTGTGGCGGGGTTAGTGGGATCAAACCACGCTTTGGCCTGCTCCCTGACGGCTGGCAAACCGTTGGCTACTAAACACCTGAGCCAATGAGTTAAACCGGCACCGTCCAGGTGGTGGCGCGCTGGCGCACCTGGGCAGCTACGCTGGTATACTGGCCACAGCCTGTCGGCGAAAACCTTCGGGGGTTCTCCCTCCATCTGTAGGGTTTGACTCAATCTGACGAACGGACCTTCGTCATCCGCCCCTAACACTTCTAGGACCTCGTCCCGTAACTCCTCATAGGTTTTATTTCCCCTCTTGCTCTCGTCTGAGAGACACTGGAGGATCGAGCTATCTAACAAGAACAGCAACATTTTGGTCTTTTCCTCATCGTCGCAGCCATTAATAGCTGCGGTCTGTTCTACCTCCCTAAAGTGTACGGAAGGGTCGTCTGACTCGGACAGCTTCCGTACATGGCTAATCATTGCTCTCAGCTGGTGTGAGCTGTGAGGCAATATAAGCTGGTTCAGGACATCCCCCTCGGCCCCATTGTCTGTATTCGGGCCTCTCTTGTGACCTCGGAGCGGACACATTGGTCCCGATTTCGACTCTACCTCCGGGGACTGTCCTACCTCGGGAACCTCCTTTTCTATTTCCACCACTTCCTCCCTTACCCAGGTTGCCGAATAGCTGGGTGGCGCGGAGGGTGCAGTGTCAAATACCTCCTCTGCTTTGTCTGGGAGGGATTTTGGGAATTCCCTACCCACCTGTGGCTGGTTTGCTGACGGGCTGATGAGGCACACCAAGCCATTTGCCTTATTCAGGGCCTCTCTTAGGTTCCCTATCTCCTTCTGACAAACACTGTGGTCGGCTCCCTCATGCCTATCCTCGAGGGCCATCTTATATGCCGCCCTAACTCCCTTCAAGCTTTCTTCCTGGGCTTTTATCTGGTTAGCTAGGTGGGCACACGGTTCTCTAATCCTACCCTCGTTTAATTTCGCTTCCGTGACCTGACACTCTAGGTAATCAATTTTAGCCTCATGGTGGTTGGCTACTATCTGGCGTTCCTGATGTAACGCATTCAAGGATGCAATGAGTTTCTGTCCTCCCGTGATCTTTTCCTCCATCTCAACTTCCAGATCCCTGATCTGAGCTGCCTGTGCCACAATGACCTGGTCTGGAAGTTGGACTTGCTTCTTGTAGCACATCAGCCAGACCGCTTTCTCCACCGACTTCTTATGCTCTTTACTGCCTGTCCATTTGATAGCTGCGTCTAGCGGACGCTTATCCATCAGTAGGTCACTTATCCACCTTTTGGTTAAGTTAACCTTCCCAAACACATAGTCGGCTACCCTCTCATCCATCACATTTCGCCTATTCACACCAGGATCTAAAACATTACTCTCTCGCTACCAATGTCCTGCCGCGGTCGCCATTTTCTGTAAGGGGTTTTGTCGTGCTTGTATCACAGACGGTGCTCGTGCGATGTTAGGGCTTCGTTGCCTAATACTATTGCTTGCTCTGGTCTCCGGCCAGCCTTGTTGCAATAAGCACCTGTGAGTGGTTCGACCCACTCGCCCTTACAGTTCTAACACTGGACTTAGGTGCGAGAGCAGTAATGCAGAGAAAAACTCAAATAGACCCGGTTGAATAGTACGAAATGGAAATCTTTATTGCATAGCATCCAAAATCATGAAGTACATGTCATAGACGCAAATTAACGAGAGTACAAGTATACATACATTCATAAAGCTTGGTCTATGGTAATGAAGAACGCACGGCACATCGTAAAAAGGGGAACACATTATACTTTGTCCTTAATAAAACCACCCTCCCTTATCAATACCTACACTACATCTAGATTTGTAGGATCGGGAAACATGCTCACCACTCATGATACTTCGGAGAATTTTAAAGCTCGATCGCCGCAGCACCTGACTGTCACATGTTTGGAGGGGTCTCTGTACCCCACTTGTTTATCTTCGCTGCTGCGACAAGCAGGCCAGGCTCCCCGTTGTCATGAAGAACTCAACAGAACTTGGGCCCAGCTGTAGAACTCAAAGAAAGGTCTTCCTGTACCGACACCAGTTGTCGGTAGAATTCAAAGAAGAGTCTTTGACCGGTTCGTGCAATAACCTGTAGAGTTCATGAAGTGGGTCTTATATTTTTGGGCGCGGTCGGGGTTTACTGACCGCGGCGGCACGTGGATTCTTCTTCTTTTCTTCTCGTCTCGTCTTGTCTTGTTGGGCCTTCGGGTCCAGACACCGTTTACCGACCCTCGGGATGGTGCACTCGGTCACTTGCCCTTGTCAAGGCGGCTCGTTCCATTTGAGCTCCACCCAACATTCGAATAACCGACCAGTACGGCTAAAAGTCAAAAGTCAGCAAAGTCCAGAGAAACACAAAAGGCTGCTCGTCCAGCAAAGCGATACCCGAGGATAAGGACAAGAGAATAAGAGCCGATTCGAGCGAATAAGAGACCGATGGACATTTGTTCACTATAGTTATAGTGCTGTGTTCCCTTATCTCCCGCCCAAATCTTAATGTTTTTCCTTTGTAAAATATTGGCGCTCAAAATTCCCAGCATGGGGCGATTCTTTCCTTAACGGGTTTCGGTAGCATCTGAAACTGGCCAACTACCCGTTAATGTTTTCCCCATTGTTGACCCAGCCAGGATCGTACGAATCGTCTCCCTGACTGGTTTTGGGAGCCCGAATACTTGTTTAATCAGCCGAGAATGGCTCTCTCATTGTAGAGCCGTGGGGGTATATGTGTATTGCTGTGTCTGGATGGGCCTTCGATCGCCCAGTACAATGGTCCTTAATTGTGCATGGAAAACGATTCCAGCACTCATATCTTTTGCTATTGTTTCGAATGCAAACAGGTTGCATCCTGTCTTTATCAGTGTTTATCGAGTATGATCCAGTCTTATATTGAAATGTTTATTCGAACGCCATCTTGTCTGCCCACTGTAATTCTGGAAGCTTCTGCCACGATGCGCAGTGGCCATTTTACAGGCTTCTGTGTCCTTTTTAATCATGACAGCATTTCGTTTAAATCAACTGATCAAACGAATCTGCTTCTCTTTCGTTATTTTGAATCGCGATAATTGCGAAACTTTACACCATCTGAATTGACACTTCCCTCTAGTGTGTATGAGTGAACAAGAATACTGTAACCTTGAAAACTGCTGCTGGTGTAAAACATTATGTCACTGGCAACTGATCAATAAGGGGCAGCAGTGATGTCAGGACTCTGGTACAGTACTCAAATACTGCATGTTTACCGACCGGAACAAAATTGTTGGAGATACAAAACCAAATGGGAGCATTAACACACTCAAATAGTACAATCAACTAATTAACTATTGAATTTAATCCATAAATTTGACCCGAAAAGAAGCCGTAACATGTGTTTTTGTGATTGGAATAGCAAAGCAATGGAAGAATGGAAATGCCAATGAGGAGTGGCACCAGTAATGTAACAAAGAAGACTGGTGTGCCAGTACCTCTAGATACCTTCCGAGGAGTGCCATAGGCACACAATTTCTTAAAGTAGAAAATCACACCTGCCAAGTAATGATGTCCATAACATCTTGTCCTACATTTTCATACTTGGTTCTTAAATATGCTGCTTTTCTGAGGTTTCCACAGCTCTTTAGCTAGAAGCCCTGTGGAAATTCATCCCCTCATCAATTGCAATTTATGCTGGAATTCTGCTATAGCATGTTCAATGAGATTAAAATACTCAGCACAATAAGTGCAGGACATTTATTTCTTGTTTGTAGTGTGTAAATGATGCCAATTTGAATTGGCATGGTGCTGTCTTTTGATGCTTGTACTTTGTTTCATATATGTGATACCAAACCTTCCTGTTGGAGCGCTAAAGCTGAATTTCGTGGTCGGCGCTAAAGTTAGCGCCAGGTGATGCTAGCGCCCCATAATGGTCGATACTGAATTGTTCCCCCAGAGTCTCTTATCAGCAAGCATCTGAAAAATCTGAGGATGATGAAACACTCACGGTAAGTTTGTTTGAGGTAAGTTGTTCGTTCAGTTTACAGCCCTAACAACCCAGTTTTCTTTATTAAAGTCAGAGAAAGAAAAGTTGGAACTGAACATACCGCATTCCTTTCATTTACAATGAGGCATCCTCTTGCAGTGTATCTTTTTTCAGATCTTTGTTTTGAAGATCTAACAATCCTGACTCTAGAAAAAAAGTAAATCCCCAAAAGGGGTAAATAGATAATAGTCGATGTGCCTTTTCACATGAAATCTACATCACCTTTGATTTAAAAAAAATCAGATAAATGTGGAGCTGTAAGCACAGTGCCACCTCCAGTAGGGAGGAGCTCAACTGGTCAATAAGGATCTATGGGGGAAAAATTTGGCATCACCCATTTTGGGACACGAATATCGGCCGGGCGCAAAGTTTAGTGACCAGCACTAATTATCGCCGCCGACCACGAAATTCGTCTCCATCGCCCCGGAGGTGATTGGAGCACTAAATCAAACGCTGCACACCTCTCTTACGGCGCTAACGTTGGGGAGCGAGGCGCTATGTCAGAGCGCTACTGAAGCTCAGGCGATGTCAATTACCCTGGAACTCAGACAGACTGGTGTCGTGCAGTTCTTAAAGGGGAGGGTCCATCTTGCTGCACAGCCACACCCTGCTCATTGCAGCGTTGAACCTCGGCCTGCAAACATCTAATCATTGATATTGCTCAAACAATTGTGATGGATACTCAGAGGCCCAGTGAGAGAGCTCGTCGGTTTAGCGACCAGGCATTGGTGGTTCTGGTTGGCGCAGTTGAACTGCGACGGGCAGTGCTGTTTCCAGAGACTGGCAGGAGGCCATTGCCCCGCGAGTTTAGAAGAGTCTGGAGGGAGGTAACCCAGCATGTGTCATCGCGGAACCTGGTGCAAAGGACACATACTCAGTGTCGTAAAAAGTTGAACGACCTCACTCGGGTGGTCAGGGTGAGTACCTGCTTTTCAATACCTCTACACCCCACCATCTCAACCTCACTCTGTGCACAGATGGTGTAAATACCCAAAAGCACAACACTCATCCAACAACTATGGCCATCTCATAAAACTCACATGCACATCACACACCTTGCACACATTAACGGCTATTCAACTATGGGAGGCACATCTGCCAAACACATGGCTGCACACTCACTCACACGCTGTTCTTTTTCTTGCAGGCCAAGCTTTCACATAACCGCCGAGAGACCCAACGGACAGGAGGAGGACAGACGGACCTACACCCCCTCACAGAATTGAAAGAAAGAGTCCACAGACTCATTGCCAGCCAGGTAGTAGACGCCGTGGCCGGTGGAGAGGTCGACCCCCTTGGGGACAACAATGGTATGTTCCATCAGCTTTCTCTCCTCTCTCATACCATCGCCCCCACAACACCAGCCTTTTACACTTACAATCTAACTAACTGTCTCAGTCTTTGCTCCCTTCCTGTCCCCCTGCCCTCACACTAAAGCCACTCTTGTACCTTCCTGCTTTCAGATAGTGAGCCACCAGATGACCAGCCTGTCCCTCAGCCTCCCAGTGGCAACGATGAGGGAGAGGAGGAGGAAGAGGAAGCCGGAGCCTCACCGCCTGCGTCTCCCGAGGGTGACACTTCTGACACTGGGGCCACGCATTCTCTGGAGGGGAGCAGGACGTTTGCATCTGATGTGGGTGAAGCTTCGGGACCCAGTGTGCTGCAGCAACGCCATGGGGCAAGGGAAGCTCTGGGGCCATCTCCCCGGAGGGTGAGTGCGCGCATGAGTTCTGCTGTACAGGACTCGGAGGAGGACCTCGATATCACGGCGATGAATATTCAGGTGATGAGCATGCATAATGAGCTCATGGTGCAATGGCAAGGGTGCCCGAGAGCATGGATGCACTGGCTAGGAGCGTGGAGGAGTCCGCCACCAGCACAGCTGTCATCTGTGTGCAAACCCTTGAACCCATCCTTGCCTCGTCACAGAGGATGGTTGAATTGCAGGGAGACCGTGGGGACCCAGAGCCCATGCCACGTGTAATGGGTCAGGGGGCAGGATCTATTGCAGCACAGGTCGATGCAACGCAACGGCTTAGTGCTGCAATCGAGTCATTGGCTGGTGCCATCCAGTCTCAGACTGCTCTCATGCAGTCTCAGATTGATGTCACGCAAGCGCTGACTGCTGCCATCCTCACTGGGTCGCCCACAGTCCACCGGGGATCTGACGGTGCTGCAGCAGGCCGGCAATCTGTGCTCGAGCAGATTGCTCCGGATGCTGAGGTTCTGCCCTGGGGGAGTGGCAGTGTGTCGGTCGAACAGGAAGGTGCTGTCCTCTCTCAGGATGACAGCATTCCTGCTGCCACCACTGCCACTCCACCATTGAACTTGCCACAGCCTGTAAAACAGCCAGCCCAGACTGCTGTTGCCCATGCAGAGTTGGTGCAGTCTGCAGCCGGGCCCTCCAGGCCCAGAGCTGGTCGAGGGTGTCATTCAAGGCCATCTGCAGTCTCTGAATCCAACATTCAGCAGCCTTCCACCAGCCTAGCTGCAGCCACTGGGGCCACATTACGGAGGAGCAGGAGGGTTGGAAGTGGGGAAGTGCGCAGGGGATGGAGATCACCCTCGAAGGGCGAAAAGTAAAAATTATCCAATAAATGGGGGGAATGTTTGTGGCAAAGTTTGATGTTCATCTTAATATATTTGTTTACTGTGTTGACGCTTATCTCGATGTGGTAAGAACGAGTTTTGTTAGTTTATGAATTGTTATGTTTGTTTCTAATTGTTTGTCCTGAATAAATAAGACACAGTTTCTCATATAAATAAAAAATGGTATTGGAAGTTTACAACTTTGCTCATTTGACTCATTGGAGCTTTGCCCGGCAATAGGGGCTGCGGGATGGTTGCGATGATGTGATTGTTCATCCCAGAAGCCATCTTCCCTGTCATTCGTCAGAAGCAGTGTCTTATCAGGCATTCACGGACGGCCCTTGCAGAGGCATCATTGTGCACCTCCCCCCCACGTTGGTGCTGCTGATCTTGCTCTTCATCCTCCTCCTCCGCCTCCTCCTCCTCCTCCTCCTCTCCCTCTTCCTCCTCCTGAGGTGGTGCACCAATCCCTGGTGGCAATGTCTGGGTCCTCATAATTGCGAGGTTGTGAAGCATGCAGCGCACAACAATGAAAAGCGAGACTCGCTCGGGAGAGTACTGCAGGGCTCCTCCAGAGTGGTAGACACCGGAACCATTGCTTCAAGACGCCGATCGTCTGCTCAATGAGGTTCCTGGTGGCGCTATGGCTCTCATTATATGTGAGCTCAGCAGGAGTGTTGGGGTTACGGAGCGGTGTCATCAGTCAGGTGCAGAGTGGATAACCCTTGTCCCCGAGGAGCCAGCCACGAGGCTGACTCAGTGGTTGGAACAGGTCTGGGACACCAGTCTGGCGCAGGATGAAAGCATTGTGGCTGCTGCTAGGATAGCAGGCATTGATGGCGAGGATGCCCTGTCAGTGGTCGCACACCAACTGGACGTTCAGAGAGTGGAAGCCCTTGCGGTTTCAGAGCACCTCTGCATTTTCACGCTGTTTGTCCCGGGTCATGGGGAATGAGATGTACTCCCTTCTCCTTTTGTACAGAGCATTTGTGACCTCCCGGATGCAGCAATGGACAGTGAACTGGGAGATATTCGCTATGCCCCTAGTTGAGGCTTGAAAGGAACCGCTGGCATAGAAATTCAGAGCCACCGTTACCTTCACTGCCACCGACAGAGATATCCTGGTCCTGAGCTGAGGCTGCAGATCTGGTTGCAGGAGGTGGCAGAGCTCAGTGACCACCTCTTTGCTGAAGCGCAATCTTCGGAAACACTGCTTCTCAGACAAATGAATATAGGAGAATTGCTCCCGGAATATCCTGGGAGGGTGAGGTCTCCTCTGCAGAGGCCTGTTGACCCTCCTCCCTCTGGCCACGTTTGCCACTCTCTCTCTGGGCCTCTGCTGCCTCCGAAGGATAAGCTGGAGGACGACGCCCTGAGTTAGTACAGCCCCGATTTAATCTTGTAAATGTGGTAAATATGAAGCTCAGAGAAATAGGAACCTGAAAAGTGTTGCTCAGGACCAAAACTCCTTAGGACAGCGTTAAATGTCTCCAGACGTCTCTCTCCCTCTCAACCTGCATATGTCAAATATTTTGCCGACAAGAAAAAGCAGAAAGCGCCTGCCTTTAAATAGCGCTCCCCCAGCTCCTTGCCAACTTCCAAACGTCCCGCTCTGCCTGTCGTTCCTAGCGGCAGGCGCTAAGGCAGGGGGCGACAATCAATTTCCAGTCTGGGGCGCTACTGGGGCGTTGCATGTTTGGATGACGTCATGATCTCCGGGCGCAGGAGATCGTGGAGGTAGTGTTTAGCGCCACCGCAAAATGGCAGGTCAATTTCGTGAGCGGCGCTAAAATTGCCGCGCTCGGGTGCTGAGTTGCTAACGCCCCCTGGAGGCGCTAACAGGAGGCGCTAACCAACCCAATTTTTCCCCCAGTGTGTGTGGATTGTAGGAGCTGAGCAGGCAGGGGGTGATTTCTGTTGACACTAGCCTCTCTCTCTCTCTCACTTCCTTCTCTCTCTCCCTCTCTCTCTCCCTCTCTCTCTCACTTTCTCTTTCCCCTCTCTTGTTCTCTCTCTCCTTCCCTCTCTCTCCCTCTCTCACTTCCTTCTCTCTCTATCTCTCTCCCTTTCTCTCTCTCTCTCGCTCCCTTTCACTCCCTCTCTCACTAACTCTAACTCTCTCTCTTCCATCTCCCTCCTCGCTCTCTCTCTTTCCCTCTCTCTCTCTCCCCCTCTCTCTCTCCCTCTCCCTCTCTCTCTCTCTTCCCTCTGTCTCTCTTCCCCTCTCTCTCGCTCTCCCTCTCTCTCTCCCTCTCTCTCTCTTCCATCTCCCCCTCTCGCGCTCTCTCATTCCCTCTCTCTCCCCCTCTCCCTCTCTCTCTCCCATCTGTCTCTCTTCCCTCTCTCTCTCTCACTTCCCTGTCTCTCTTCCCCTCTCTCTCTCACTCCCTCTCTCTCTCTCTTCCATCTCTCACTCTGTTATGTTAACAAGAGATGTGTTGTGTGCTCCACAAATCATTTTATAAATGTGCAGTTTATAGTTTTCTATTAATGTTGTAAAATCAATGTTAATCCTGCCCGGCTTTGTGTGGCTTGTGTAAAGTGTTTGACATGACCATGGTGCTCCCCATGAAGAGTTTGTGGCTGAGGGAAGATATCTCTGTATGGTGGGAGCTTTTACTGTACATTTGAAGCTGTCAACTCAACAGCTGATTCAATGGCCACTGAACTCCCGCCTCAGCTTGACAGACGTGGTCCACGACCAGCGTGGACCCCATGGGCGAGCTGTCAAATGCAGAAGGTGAGCTGAAATTCATTCTTAAGTGGCTCTAAACAAGCCACTAATTTCCTGAATTGGGTCCCCGCTGTGAACCCACCGCTGCGTGTCGGGTCTGCTTAGCGCTGACAGACCCGACATCAAGGAAAAGCGCGTGGCGGCGGGTTCACAGCGCAGCGGGGTCCCGACCCGCTGGCAACAAAAAACGCTTTCCCACCTGAAGCCCCACCGATCGTGCCGGCTGACCCCCCGCCAAATCCAGCCCAATAGCTTCGGTCTTCCCAATATTTAGTTGAAGGAAATTTCTGCTCATGTCAGACAAGTGATCTGACAATTTAAAGCCAGTGGAGGGTCGAGAGAAGTGGTGATGAGGTAGAGCTGGGTGTCATCAGCGTACATGTGGAAACTGGCGCTATGTTTTCAGATGAAGTGGCCGAGGGGCAGCATGTAGATGATAAATAGGAGGGACCCAGGGTAGATCACTGGGGGACCCCTGAGGTAACG
Source organism: Squalus acanthias (assembly GCA_030390025.1). NCBI lineage: Eukaryota > Metazoa > Chordata > Chondrichthyes > Squaliformes > Squalidae > Squalus > Squalus acanthias. Next base: position 105,612,880 of record CM059426.1, on the reverse strand, counting down.
ATCCGGGAGTGGGAAGAGAGGCCATTGTAGGTGATTCTCTGGCTACGATTAGATAGATGGGAATAGAACCAGCCGAGTGCAGTCCCACCCAGCTGGACGACGGTGGAGAGGCGTTGGAGGAGGATGGAGTGGCCAATCGTGTCAGAGGCTTCAGACAGGTCGAGATGGACGAGGAAGGATAGTTTACCTTTGTCACAGTCAAATAGGATGTCATTTGTGATTTTGCTAAGAGCCGTTTCAGTACGTGTGTGTGAGTGAGGGTGAGTGTGTGTGTGTGAGTGAGGGTGTGAGTGAGTGAGGGTGAGTGTGTGTGTGTGAGTGAGGGTGTGTGTGTGAGTGAGTGAGGGTGTGTGTGTGTGTGAGTGAGTGAGGGTGTGTGTGTGAGTGAGGGTGAGTGTGTGTGTGAGTGAGGGTGTGTGTGTGAGTGAGGGTGTGTGTGTGTGTGAGTGAGGGTGTGTGTGTGAGTGTGAGTGAGGGTGAGAGCATGTGAGTGAGTGAGGGTGTGTGTGTGAGTGTGAGTGAGGGTGAGAGCGTGAGTGAGTGAGGGTGTGTGTGTGAGTGAGTGAGGGTGAGTGTGTGAGTGAGTGAGGGTGAGTGTGTGTGTGTGAGTGAGGGTGTGTGTGTGAGTTAGTGAGGGTGTGTGTGTGAGTGTGAGTGAGGGTGAGAGCGTGAGTGAGTGAGGGTGTGTGTGTGAGTGAGTGAGGGTGAGTGTGTGTGTGAGTGAGGGTGTGTGTGTGAGTGTGAGTGAGGGTGAGAGCGTGTGAGTGAGTGAGGGTGTGTGTGTGAGTGTGAGTGAGGGTGAGAGCGTGTGAGTGAGGATGAGTGTTTGAGTGAGTGAGGGTGAGTGTTTGAGTGAGTGAGGGTGAGTGTGTGTGTGTGAGTGAGGGTGAGTGTGTGAGTGAGTGAGGATGTGTGTTTGAGTGAGTGAGGGTGAGTGTGTGTGTGTGAGTGAGGGTGAGTGTGTGAGTGAGTGAGGGTGTGTGTTTGAGTGAGTGAGGGTGAGTGTGTGTGTGAGTGAGGGTGAGTGTGTGTGTGTGAGTGAGGGTGAGTGTGTGTGTGTGAGTGAGGGTGAGTGTGTGTGTGTGAGGGTGAGAGTGTGTGTTTCAGGTTATGTGTGTGTGTGAGTGAGGGTGAGTGTGTGAGTGAGTGAGGGTGTGTGTTTGAGTGAGTGAGGGTGTGTGTGTGTGTGTGAGTGAGGGTGAGTGTGTGAGTGAGTGAGGGTGTGTGTTTGAGTGAGTGAGGGTGAGTGTGTGTGTGAGTGAGGGTGAGTGTGTGTGTGTGAGTGAGGGTGAGTGTGTGTGTGTGAGTGAGGGTGAGTGTGTGTGTGTGAGGGTGAGAGTGTGTGTTTCAGGTTATGTGTGTGTGTGAGTGAGGGTGAGTGTGTGTAAGTGTGTGTGTGTGAGTGAGGGTGTGTGTGTGAGTGAGGGTGAGTGTGTGTGTGAGTGAGGGTGAGTGTGTGTGTGAGTGAGGGTGAGAGTGTGTGTTTCAGGTTGTGTGTGTATGTGTGAGTGAGGGTGAGTGTGTGTGAGTGAGGGTGTGTGTGTGTGTGTGTGTGTGTGAGGGTGAGTGTGTGTGTTTCAGGTTCTATGTGTATGTGTGAGTGAGGGTGAGTGTGTGTGTGAGTGAGGGTGAGAGTGTGTGTTTCAGGTTGTGTGTGTATGTGTGAGTGAGGGTGAGTGTGTGTGAGTGAGGGTGTGTGTGTGTGTGTGTGTGTGTGAGGGTGAGTGTGTGTGTTTCAGGTTGTGTTTGTATGTGTGAGTGAGTGTGTGTGTGAGTGTGTGTGTGTGTTTGAGGGTGTGTGTGTGTATGTGTGTGAGGGTCAGTGTGTGTGTTTGTGAGGGTGTGTGTGTATGTGTGTGAGGGTCAGTGTGTGTGAGGGGGTGCGTGTGTGAGTGTGTGTGTGAGGGTGAGTGTGTGTGTATGAGTGAGGGTGTGAGTGAGTGAGGGTGAGTGTGGGTGTGTGTGTGAGTGAGGGTGTGTGTGTGTGAGTGAGGATGAGTGTGTGTGTGAGTGAGGGTGTGTGTGTGAGTGAGGGTGTGTGTGTGTGTGAGTGAGGGTGTGTGTGTGAGTGAGTGAGGGTGTGTGTGTGAGTGTGAGTGAGGGTGAGAGCGTGTGAGTGAGTGAGGGTGTGTGTGTGTGTGAGTGAGGGTGAGAGCGTGAGTGAGTGAGGGTGTGTGTGTGAGTGAGTGAGGGTGAATGTGTGTGTGAGTGAGGGTGTGTGTGTGAGTTAGTGAGGGTGTGTGTGTGAGTGAGTGAGGGTGTGTGTGTGAGTGTGAGTGAGGGTGAGAGCGTGTGAGTGAGTGAGGGTGTGTGTGTGAGTGTGAGTGAGGGTGAGAGCGTGTGAGTGAGTGAGGGTGAGTGTTTGAGTGAGTGAGGGTGAGTGTGTGAGTGAGTGAGGGTGTGTGTTTGAGTGAGTGAGGGTGAGTGTTTGAGTGAGTGAGGGTGAGTGTGTGAGTGAGTGAGGGTGTGTGTTTGAGTGAGTGAGGGTGAGTGTGTGTGTGAGTGAGGGTGAGTGTGTGTGTGTGAGTGAGGGTGAGTGTGTGTGTGTGAGTGAGGGTGAGTGCGTGTGTGTGAGGGTGAGAGTGTGTGTTTCAGGTTATGTGTGTGTGTGAGTGAGGGTGAGTGTGTGTAAGTGTGTGTGTGTGAGTGAGGGTGTGTGTGTTAGTGAGGGTGAGTGTGTGTGTGAGTGAGGGTGAGTGTATGTGTGAGTGAGGGTGAGAGTGTGTGTTTCAGGTTGTGTGTGTATGTGTGAGTGAGGGTGAGTGTGTGTGTGAGTGAGGGTGTGTGTGTGTGTGTGTGTATGAGGGTGAGTGTGTGTTTCAGGTTGTGTGTGTATGTGAGTGAGGGTGAGTGTGTGTGTGAGTGTATGTGTGTGTTTGAGGGTGTGTGTGTGTATGTGTGTGAGGGTCAGTGTGCGTGTGTGTGAGGGTGTGTTTGCATGTGTGTGAGGGTCAGTGTGTGTGTGTGTGAGGGTGTGTGTGTATGTGTGTGAGGGTCAGTGTGTGTGAGGGGGTGCGTGTGTGAGTGTGTGTGAGGGTGAGAGTGTGTGAGTGAGGGTGTGTGTGTATGTGAGTGAGGGTGAGTGTGTGTGTGTGTGTTTGAGGGTGTGTGTGTGAGGGTGAGTGTGTGTGTGTGTGAGGGAGTGCGTGTGTGAGTGTGTGTGTTAGGGTGAGAGTGTGTGAGTGAGGGTGTGTGTGTATGTGTGAGTGAGGGTCAGTGTGTGTGAGTATGTGTGTGTGTGTGTATGTTTACACTCGGAACCTGCACTGTTTGAAGATCGACCGAGAGTTGCAACAACAGGATGTCTATTTATTTACAATTCATGAATTTACGTATTTACAAATCATGTTGGAAAATTGATCAGTTTGATGCAAAGATGATGATCAGGGCCTGTGTGTTTAGGCTTCATTCTGATGGCGGCAGCAGCAGTTCCTTAGGCAGCTGTTCCACCAGGTGAGCCTCTGGGCGGATCGGGCACGTTCTGACTGCTGGAGAAGTAAAGTTGAAAAGGCCACTGCACATGCTCAGAGCTGCTCCTGGGGGTTGTGGAGGAAGGACTGGCAATCCATGGCATAGGAAGTGATCCTGTTGGGGAAATCTTCAACCAACTGTCGTGAAAGGTCTCTTAGGAGATCCATGTAGTTCCCGTTAGGCTCCCTCAGATAGTTCTTGATTAATGAGGAAGCCTCAGCCGATCCAATGAACTGCAAGGCCTGGTGACCTCCTCACTCTTTCCGTCCAGGTGCAGCAACAAACGCACAAGGTTGGAATGGATCAGTCGGTAGAAGAAGGATCTGGAACCTCCGATTTCACATTTGGTCAAGTTCCCCAACATGCTGATCACATCAGCCTGCACTAGATCGCACTCATTGTCAAAGAGTGGTTGAATGCTGGTGAGGATTTTCTTTACAAAGGGTTGCATGGCGCTCCCTCTCAATTAATTTATGTTCTTGGAGAGGCACGACAGCACCTCAAATGTTAACTCTTCCTCTTGGTTTTCCTTGGTCCGCAGCAGGCTCAGCATTGTGCCCATCACTTGATGAGACCAGTAATGGGCTCCAATTGTAATGCTGCCTAGGCCCCTGACACACAACTGTCAAGGAATGAGCCAAACCTATTCAGAAAAATACATCATCTTATGAACAGAATTCGGATTTTATTAAAACATGACAAACTGTGTTTAAAAATTTAAAAGCCTCAACGACACAAGCCGTAAACAGAACATAGGCTTCTGAGATAAGATGAAGTGTTAACACAAAACTTGTAAACACCACACAAGCTTTTGAAATGGGAAATGGTTGTAAATACTAAGACAATGGCCTATTGAAGAAGCAAAGAGTTGGTTCCAAGGAGTCTGTGGTTTGGAACCAACACAATAGCAATGCCCAAGTAAAGTGTTAAAATCTAACACTTCGAACAAGAAAAATAGAACATTAAAAAACCATGTGCCTTTGTAAAAGTAACATCAAATGAAACAGGAAACACGATTATATATATAACCAACTAAGATGGCTAGGAAAACAAACACCCTGGTTGAAGTGGTTTTGATTTACATATTGTAAAAGGTACCTACAGAACACTTTGAAAATATTACATCAATAGATGTACCAAGCAATCACATTGTTTATGTGTTGAACTTGGAACACATGGAGACACGACGTCTGTAATACAAGCAGCTAAAGTGATTTAACAATTCAATGGAAAACCTTCCTAAGAATGGCATCAAATAGATAAATCTGTTATACCATATTTTATGATAAGTTTTTGAAACACCTATACAGAGACAGAATTCTGAAAGCTAACAGCTGAAATGACTGTAAGAATAGAAAATAATTCAATAGAGAATAACTAGAGAAAATTAGCTTACATCAGCAGAAAACTTCAAAGGATAAACCACTAAAAAAGTTATAAAAATAGAGCTTTTCAGATGGAGAGAAGAAGTCGCTGGAAGGAGCAGAGCGATTCTCGCCTTCAGAACCATTCTGTAGGCCTACAACTCTTTGAGTCTCGGGTAATCAAGGTATTTGATTTTAATGGATATTCTGGATTAAGAAATAAGTAGAAGTGTGGAAATGTAACAAAGTTAAGATTTGAGAATAAGGATCTCTGATAAGAAATGTAAGCTATTTGTATTTTGAACGGTTAAAGTTGCAATGAAATCAACAGCTGTTAAACTACATGTCGGTTCTTAATAAATCTATATATTTTTAAAATTATCTCACAGTGTATTTCTGTATCAACTCGCGAACTCAATTTCTGTACACTCTTCTGTAAGGAGTTGCAGAATTCTGGGGTTTTTTCCAGACCCTCATAATATCCGGAAGGTTACAGTCTAGTTAAACTTGTTAAAAGTGCTATCCGGAGGACGGTAACATCTTCAGGCCATTCCTTTCCTTTAGGGAGAGATAGTTTGAACCTTTAGACCCAATTAAGCGTCTCTAGGATTCGGCTACCGCTAACTTTAGTTGAAGGTGAACGTCTGGGGAATACGCCTGATCTGGAGTAGCCCGAAAAGGGCTAGGACTTGTAATTATCCCTTCACAACAACTGGGCAACTGGACTAGCATCACGCAAACACCTTAGCAATGTGCTCACCAGAGTGTCTGTGAGCTGCAGCTGTGAAACCAGTGGAGATTTTAATAGCTCTCCAAAGAAGGAAGCCACAGTGACTGCCTGACACTCTTGGATGGTATAGATCTGAGCTGCCAGCTCTTCCACAATGCCAGGCAGGCTGATGCCAGCAAATTGCACCATTGCTCTGGCCAGCAAGACAACCCCTTTGTCAAATATGCAGAGGTTCTTCATCTGGTCCCATCCTCCATTGTTCACCATGTAAGTAGCTATTTCTGTATTGTTTGTCCGAGCTAGCAGGTCCTTTAGTGTCCTCACACAGTTCACACACAGATCTCTACATTTAGGTGTTTCAAACGCAGCTGAGAATTGTCTCTGGTTGAATTTATCACCAGGAGCAAAATTATTGAGCAGAGAAACATGAATGGAAGAGTTGCAATGAATGAGCAGGGCGCTGAATAACTGCGGGGATAATGCAGTCACCGCCTTTACCGACTCGGGCTTAGTGATCATCTGTCGCAGCCCAAAGACGGCAGCCACGGATTCAAGGGTTGAATACTCTGGCGCATTCTCACTGACGGGACAGGTTCTGCTCATCCCAATAGGCAACTGCTTTTTCAGTGTGTCCAGCAGCTCTCCCATTGTTCTCATGGCACATTGTGTCCTCAGCCAGTGATCGCCACATGTCACTGACTTACTTGTCCAAAGGGACGGGGTAGGTGAGGAGACAGGACACAACTGTTGCTGTGTTGTGTGAGGCCAGAATGGCTACACTGTGCAGAACTGAAAGTTTCACCTGCTCGTAAGGAATTGATTGCAATTCTAGTCTCAGCGCATCAAATATCTCCGAGATCTGGTCCCCAAGTTCACTGCCTCGTAGTTTAATCGTGGTTTGCACGAGAACAGCGGCTGCATTGGAACAGCTGGGGTGTTGGTCAGACAGTCCTTTGAAGACCATGAAGAGCAAGTTGCCCAGCTGGTCATGGGGCAAACATTTGGAAATGAACTCTGTGATTTGAGAGCATGAGTTAAAGAGGACTGAATTGTCAGGGTTAACCAACTGTTCTCTGACTCTTTTCAGTCCCTCTAACTGCTCCATTTGCTGAGCCAGATTGGTGCCTTCACACGACAAATGAATGGCCAGGATTATGTACAAAGAGTCCAGGGCCATCTGTCGAACGGGAAGCGATGGGTCTGCACAATGCAGCATCAGTCGCCCAATCAGAGTCCCCGTGTTATTTCCAGGCACCACATCACTAACATTGAGCTTCCTCCAGTAAAGGTTCAGAAGCTCCAAGGTCATTTCCATGGCTCTCTCTTGTTCATAGTCTTTTGTTGAACTGATCCAGGCTGCTACATGTTTGTAAATGGCCACAAGTCCTTGAGGGGACAGGTCCTGAAGTAATACTTGCTTCAGAAGATTTTGCAGAGAATCTGTGGTTTGGGTATAAAGCGTGGCTGTCTCCTTTGTATTATCATTTGTGTCCTCGTCATTGTCCAGTTCTGGAGGTACCAAGCCGAAAGTACTGATCAGGCAGCTTTGAATCAATTGGCAGGTGTCAGCTTGGATTGATTCACTGTGTAATTTCACGAGATGTCTGCAGGCGTCCAGGGCTAATGGTCGAACAGGGCTCTGCAGTAGCTCTGGTGACTCGGCCTCGATAAGATCCTGCATGTATGGGAGCAGCACCCTGTTTCTAATAAAGTTGATGGGAAGTCTCCAGCGATTTATATATAGGGATCTGGCTATCTGAGTCACGGTCTGTATAAGGCTGAGCTTTAGTGTGAGATGCTTGGATTCAGCCTTTATCCCCTGTCCACTTGTAATTAAATGACTTAGAGCTGGCAGAATGTGGCTCTCGACTGTGAACAGCAGTTCTTCAGGTGCACAGACTGCCATGTTCCCATAGCACCGAACCAGTGTGCTCTTGACTTTATCCGATTCCTCATCAGCCTTGACCCTAAATCTGTTGGCATTAGCAAAATCCTCCAGGCTACTGAGCGTATCATCAAAATGTGCCATGGCACAGAAACCAATGGCGACGGCTGCTCCCTCTCTCTCCGCACTCTCTCTGCGCTGCACACTCAGTAGCATTTGGTGAAGCTCCCCCCTTACGTTCTTAGTGCGGGTCTGGCAGAGCACTGACACAAGAGATTTATATAGAAAGCCCTTCTCTCGTGGGGAATGATGGTTGGTGTTGAGCTGTTTTGATATTTCGTCAGCGAGCTGACATGTCCATTCCTCGTCATCAATCATATTTAAAGCTAGGCACAAGACCACCAATAATTTATTCTCCCATTCCGATTGGGACAGAGACTCCTCTGAATTTTCCAGTAAATGGTCAACTAATGGTGCCAGCTCGTCTTCCCACCACCTCATTGATTCTGAGTGGACATTGAGACTCAGGACTTTCAGTAGACTCACTGTTTCTTTTTCCCAATATGTGCTGAACAACTGCAGATTATTGTTAAAGCCCTGGGTCATAGTGACAAACTCCAGTAAGGATGGCCAAAGGACATCCTCCATCTTCACTGCAGTTGTGATCAAATACATCACTCTTTCACACAGTGTGACTAATTCTTCATCTGTTACTGGGTCTGGCTGATGATTGGGTGGTACCAGGGTCCCTGAACCAACGGGTGCCGCACACTGTTGGATGAGGAATTGCACCATTGCCTTTCCTCCCTCGGGCTCAAGGTGACCTTGCTGGGCCATGACACATATTACCTGGGCAATGAGCTTCTTCTCCTGATTGCTGCTCTTGTCTAGAAGTATTGGTTTTATTGTAGCCACAATCTGAGCCTTCTTCCTCTCCAAGTGCGATGAGACTGATGTGATGAGGTGCTTTAGTACAGTGAGTGTTCCTACTCTCATTTGTTGCTCAGCGTTCTCTAACTGAGACAGGAGAAATTCCACCATTTTGTCTGCATAAGCTGGGGCTAGAACTCTGAAAGAGCGAAGGATCTCAGTCTGGTTCTTCAGAGCAAGATCATCAGTAGACTCCAGCGAAACACAAATCTGCTGGTGGAGCTTGTTAAGTAGGTTGTCCATTTGTGATCTTAGCCTGAGACACTTTCACAACATCCACCTCATGCAGAAATGCACAGTCTGTAGCACTTTGCTGTATTTTGTCCAGCCCTGGGTTTCTGTGTTGTCATGGTTTTCATTGTGAGGCAAGGTTACATAAGCCCTCAGTTGTGATGTGGCCCTGGGTCATGTGCCCATTTAAGTCCTGCCAGCTCTTTGTGGCAGTTTAAGGTGGGTGCTGGGAGTTAAGGCCCAGACCTGAGATACAGACCACACGGACAAGGCAACATTCCCAACCCTTGGCAGCTATATTGGATTGAGCAGCTGTTTGTCCCTAATAAAGAACCACAGACACTCAAAATACTTGTGACAAAAAATGTGGAAATGGAAGTGTCGGACAGACATTTCTTGCAGAATTGCCCCAAATTGGTATCTTCATGTGTCAGGAATTGAAGTGCTTAATGATGTCATCAGGAAGTTGCTGTGACATCAGAGTGGCCCGTTGTGACATCAGAGCGGTCCGTTGTGACATCAGAGTGGCCCGTTGTGACATCAGAGTGGCCCGTTGTGTAATTTGTTCCACTCTTGTCTCCTTTAAAATCCTTGTTATCTATTGCCCACCACCCCAGATTTCTCACCCACATATGCTCCTTGCTTTCCTCCTTCAGCCTCTGCACTCAGTGACTTCTCATCCTTAGTCATTTCAATCTTCATCTCAACTCCCCTTGTCCTTTCTCCTCTGATTTTACTGCCCTCCTGTTGTCCCTTAAAAGCCCCTACCCATCACATCCACCCCATTACTTTGCCGTCGCTCCTGACCTCACTGCTGGCATGGTCTCAATCACTGATAAGGCCATCTCTGACCATTCATTTTATCACCCGTAACCCCCTACCACCTCCCAACCTTATTTCCATCTGTGTCCACTACTGCAAAAAACTCTTACAGGAAGATAGGAACAGAAGGAGGCCATTCAGCCCCTCGGGTGTGCTCCACCATTCAATGAGATCCTGGCTGATCTGTGCCTCAACTCCATTCACCTGCCATTGCTCCATATGGCTTCATAACCTCACCCAACAAAAACCCATCAGTCTGATTTCACTGATCAACGACTGATGTCACATCATTATGCAGCACCTGTTCAGATGGAGGTCTGTAGCTCTCCACTCACTCTGCAACAACCACAACAACTTATATTAACATAGCGGGGAAAAATTGGGTATCGCCCATTTTGGGGCGCTAGTATCGGCCGGGCACAAAGTTTAGCGCTTGGCGCTAATTATCGCTTCCGACCGCAAAATTCGCCTCTATCGCCCCTGGAGGTGATTTGAGCGCTAAATCAGGCGCTACACAGCTCTCTTAAGGCGCAAACATTGGGGAGCGAGGCGCTACCTCAGAACGCTACCGAAGCTCAGGCGATGTCAGTTACCATGAAACCCAGACAGACTGACGCCGTCCAGTTCTTAAAGGGGAGGGGCCATCTTGCTACCCAGCCACACCCTGCTCATTGCAGCGTTGACTCTCGTGCTGGAAAGACCTAAACCACCATTGTGCTGAAAGTACTGATGGATAGGCCCAGGGAGACAGCTCGGCGCTTTAGCAACCAGGCCTTGGTGGCTTTGGTTGGTGCTGTGGAACGGCGATGGGCAGTGCTGTTCCCAGAGAGTGGCAGGAGGCCATTGCCCCAGGAGTACCAAAGAGTGTGGAGGGAGGTGGCTCAGCATGTGTCCGTGAGGAGCCTGGTGCCGAGGAGTCACACCCAGTGTCGGAAGAAGCTCAATGACCTCTACATCCCTCCATCTCAACTTCGCTCTGTATCCAGACGGTTTAAAAACCCAAAAGCCCAACACTCATCCAAGACCTATGGCCATCTCATAAAACACACATGCACATTCCACACTTTGCACACATTAAGGGCTCTTCAACTATGGGAGGCACATCAGACAAACACATGGCTGCACACATTAAAGGCTATTCAACTATGGGAGGCATATATGCCAGACACATGGCTGCACATTCACTCAGACGCTTTTCTTTTTATTGCAGGCCAAGCTCTCTCACAACAAACAGGAGCTGCAATGCACGGAGGAGGACTGGCGGCCCTACACCCCCTGACTGAGTTGGAGGACAGAGTGCACAGGATCGTTGCCAGCCAGGTTATAGGTGCCGTGGCCGCTGGAGAGGTCGACCCCCTTGGGGACGGCAATGGTATGCTCATCAGCTTTCTCTCCTCTCTCATATCACTTGCCCCTCACAACACCAGCCTTTTACACTTTCAATCCAACTAACTGTCTCCAGTCCTTGTTCCCTTCCTGCTCCCCTGCCCTCATGCTAAAGCCACTCTCGTACCTTCCTGCTTTCAGATAGTGAACCTCCAGCTGACCAGCCTGTCCCTCAGCCTGCCAGTGGCAGCGGCGCGCCAGAGGAGGAGGAAGAGGAAGCCGGAGCCTCACCGCCTGCGTCTCCCGAGGGTGACACATCCAACACTGGGGCCATGCCTTCCCTGGAGGGGAGTAGTAAGTTCGGGTCTGATGAGGGTGAAGCTCTTGGACCCAGCGGGCTGCTGCAACGCTCGGGGGCCATCTCCCCCGAGGGTGAGTAGGCACGCGAGTTCTACTGCACAGGACATGGAGAGAACCTCGACATCGCGGCCATGAATACCCAGGCCTTGAGCATGCACACTGAGCTCATGGGTGAGTGGAAGCCCTTGTGGTTTCGGAACACCTCTGCATTTTCATAAGGTGCCCGCAAAGCCACATGCGTGCAGTCAATGGCGCCCTGAACCATGGGGAAGCCCGCTATCCTAGCAAAGCCACATGCGCGTTTGCGCTGTTTGTCCCGGGTCATGGGAAAAGAGATTTACTGGTGTCTCCTTTTATACAAAGCATTTGTCACATCCCGGATGCAACAATGGACAGCGAACTGGCAGATATTCGCTATGTCCCCAGTAGAAGCCAGAAAGGAGCCGCTGGCATAAAAACTCAGAGCCACCGTCACCTTCCCTGCCACCGACAGAGATGTCCTGGTCCTGAGCTGAGGCTGCAGATCTGGTTGCAGGAGGTGGCAGAGCTCAGTGACCACCTCCTTGCCTTCGGAAAAACTGCTCCTCAGACATATGGATATATGAGAATTGCTCCCGGAATCCCCTGGGAGGGTAAGGTCTCCTGTGCAGAGGCCTGTTGGCTCTCCTCCCTCTGGCCACGTTTGCCACTCTCTCTCTGCGCCTCTGCTGTCTCCGAAAGTGAAGCTGGATGATGACGCCCCGAGTTAGTGCAGCCCCCATAGAAGCTTCTAAATATGGTAAATATGGTGAAATAAATATTAACCTCAAAAGTGGTGCTCAGGACCCAAAACTCCTTAGAACAGCATCCAATCTCTCCAGACGTCTCTCTCCCTCTCAACCTGCATGTTCCAAAAATTTTGCCGACAAGAAAAGGCAGGAAACGCCCGCCTTTAAAATAGCGCTCCCCCAGCCCCTTCCCGACTTGAAAACATTCCCCTCTACCTGTCGTTCCTAGCGGCAGGCGCTAAGGCAGGGGTATGACTAAATATCTGGTCTGGGGCACTACCGGAACGTTGCACGCTCGAATGACATCATGATCTGCAGGCGCAGGAGATGGTGGCGGTAGTGTTTAGTGCTAGCGCAAAACGACTGGTCAATTTCGCGAGCGGCGCTAAAATCGCCGCGCTCGGGCGCTAAATTCCTAGCGCCCCCGTTAGCGCCCCCCGGAGGTGCTAACGGGTAGCGCTAACCAACCAAATTTTTCCCCCTATGTCTTATTTAGGACAGAGGACAGCTAGTATCATAATCACTAATTATATATCTGCTTGTCAGATTCTTTTGTGTTACACAGTGCTACAGTAAAATAGATTAGGGGTGAGTTAAATCAAATGAAATTAATTTAATTTGTACCTGTGAAATGCAAGACCTTGAAAGGGATTTTCTCTCCTCTTATTTTCCCAATCAGTTTTGTTTAACTCGATATAGACAAAAAAGTATTCTTATTTTTTTGTGAATGCTCATTTTTTTAGACTGTATTGTGGCAGGTGCATTTTCCCAGGTCTCTGCCAGTGCCACTCTTGGCCAGTTTACTACATATCATTGTTTTAACCAAACAGCAAGTACGTAACTAAAATAGATTGAGGATTATGCCTGAACATAAACATAATAACCTTTAAAACAATGTGGATTTTGCAATATCTACTGATTCAAAAGTTTTACAGACACACTGGGCCCAAAAACCAATGGGCCTTCATCCAGGTGCAAATGCCAGAACTGCCCACCTGGCACGTCCAGTGCTGACCATGCCAAAATTGGCATGGTCATGGGAGATCATCTTGTTTACATGACAGCAGGCGCCCAAACCACTACCGATATACCTACTATGCAAATGCAGCTTTGGATGCCTGCTTTGGGGTGGTGCCTGGGCCCTTCCTGGAAACATTACAAGGTGGGTCTCACTTCTGCCAATCGATGGACCAGAATGGTTGCGATGCCATGGTGTACTAGCCAGGCCGAGGTCGTGGGAACGCCTGGCTTGGGAGTCTCCACCCCTGACCATGAGCCTTCTTATGCTACTAGCCTTGATTGGGTTTGGCAGAGTTTCTGCCCCTTGCAAGATCATGCAGAAACTGCAGGGTAAGGCTGGGACCTAATTTGCAGCCTCTCCGTCAGAATCCAGCCAGTGTTATGGCTGGACTGAACTGGAAGGGCAAAGGGTTTTTGGCTCACTAACTTATTTAGACAAGAATGAGGATGCTCGTTATTGACTACCAAAAGCATAGATATGAAGAATAATTTCAAAAAACAATCTATTGAGTAGGGTTGCCACCTTTAGGGGCACGAGGATGCAACCATGCTAGAGTTTTGATTTTGAAAACAATGAAAATGCTAGCAACCTTAGCCAATTATAAAATACAGAAAACATGAAAAGTTAGCCTTGTGTTTTAGGGGCAGAAACTCTGATGGGCCGGCTCCATTGACACGTTTGTTGAAGTGGAAGGCGGAGATCTTAACTAAAATCTGGGGCTGGGGACATGTATAGGATTGGAGTGAGCCACCCGCGCCTGTAAAGGTGCTTCAAAGGTTCCTACCCTGATCTGCCAATGGTTGTTGGAGCAGGTCACCCGACGGCTCATCATGAGGCTGAAGAAAAATTAATGCTTTTAAGTGTTCAGCTCTTAAAGGAGCAAAAATTAACTTTTATTCAGATTACCAATCCCCTCTGGAATCGATTGCCTTAGTTTGGGAAAGTCCTTGGGTAGCTCTTAATGGAAGGAAAGTCCGGCAGGTTCTGACCCGCCTGATTTTCCTTTTGTCTGAGTAACTCAGTGTGCTTTGTCAAAAATATTTAATGATGAAAAAATGTATATATTTGCACTGAGGCAAAAATATATTTAAATTGGATTTTATGAGACAAATGAATTTTGTTGGGGTCAGGTGAGACATTTTTTAAATTGCAAACCCAACCCCAACCTGCCTCCAACCTGCCCACTTCCAGGTTTAACGGAGGCGGAACAAGTGGGGGCAGCCAACCCGCTCCCATGAGGCAGGTTGGCCATTTAAATATTATAATGAGGCTGGGAGCCTTACATTTAACCTGTATTACAGGTTTAACCCTGGTCGGCTGGGTTTCCTGGTCCTCAGGAAACCCGGCAGCTCAAGGGAGGCACGGACTGCTGCGGGGAGAAAGTAAGTGCCTTTACAGTATTGCTGGTGGACCAGGAGGAGCAGGAGTGCTTCCCGCCGGCCCTCAAAGCTAACGTTCTTCCCTGCTATCAAACCCCGACCACCCCCCTGCCATTGGATCCCCTCATCCAAAGACCCCCCCCCCCCACCAGATAAGGGATCCAAACCCCTTTTCGGATTGGACCCCCCCCCCAGGAGTCGGTGCTCAGAACCTGCCCGGGATCGGACCCCCCCACCATGGAGTCGGGGATTGGACCCTCCCTCCCCCACCTCCCTCCCACCCCACACTCGCACTAATGCAGCAGCAGGTTCCTTACCAGCTCCTGGGGCTGTGGCCTGCTTTGGAGTGCTCCCCGCCCAACAGGGAACCAAGCCTGTCAATCAGCTGACTTCTGGTTGAGGATCCTGTAGAAAGAAAAAGATGCACGCTGTGGAGTTAAAATTCCACAGCATGTGGGGAAACCTGGACTTCTGGGTTTCCCGACTGAAACTCCTCCCCTCCCCTCCCCCCACCCCAGCTTACGAAACAGCCCCTGTCAATATCGGGGCCATTGTTTCTAGTTAGTCCAGCCCTTCCATTTGCCATGGTGCCTTTTATTTGTGATGTAGCTTGAATGAGGAAGGAGAGTGTTGAAACAGACTGCATGTAGTCTTTACAAACACTAATGTAAATGAGCTATGATTGTCATATTGTATAGAACTCCGTTCTTTCATGGATATTGATACCACATCATTTTTTAATTTAAACCTTTAGGAGGAAATGACATGAGCACAGTATTTTTGTTAATGCATCCGAGAAATTCTGAAGAACCAACCTGAAGGCACGTTTGAAATCGAGTTAAAATGAAATGATCAACATGTTTTTAATGGTGTAAAGTTCCACCTTACATTGCTGCAAAGGCTAGAATTAGGACATATTTTCACCCATCAGCACACCCAAGAGAATATAATCTAGCTCAGTATAGTCTATAATAGGATTTGAACTTTGCATTGCCACATTTCAAGTTATAATGCTTGTTTTTGTGTTTGATGAGGAGAGACACAATCAAGCAAGGTCAGCTGGCCAAGGTTACTGTGGGGATAGAAAGGTAAATAGAATTTGATGTGATGAGCATTGAGGATCAGGTAATATTTATATAAAACTTTCTCTTAAGAGATTAAATATGTAGAGTTCATGATAGGGTAGATTCTACTTTTTCTCCAGAAATAACTGGTTTGGCAGGCCAAATTGCCTATGTTTTCTATCCTTTCACATGTTCTTAAGGTCTTATACTTTCAAAACCAAATCTTTCTTGTTCAGTTGCAGGTGTTTATTGTTTTAAAGCATCTAAGCCTGAAATAAATAATATTGTGCAGTTCAGATATCTTTATATCCTAACTTTTTTTCTTTTTTTTATTCGTTTATGGGATCAGGGCGTCGCTGGTAATGCCAGCATTTATTGCCCATCCCTAGTTGCCCTTGAGAAGCTGGTGGTGAGCTGCCTTCTTGAACCGCTGCAGTCCGTGTGGTGAAGGTACTCCCACAGTGCTGTTAGGTAGGGAGTTCCAGGATTTTGACCCAGCGACGATGAAGGAACGGCGATATACTT
The DNA here is from genome assembly GCA_030390025.1 of Squalus acanthias. Lineage (NCBI taxonomy): Eukaryota > Metazoa > Chordata > Chondrichthyes > Squaliformes > Squalidae > Squalus > Squalus acanthias. The sequence continues at coordinate 105,597,005 of CM059426.1, read as the reverse complement.
CTAAGTCAGGATGATGTGTGACTTGGAGGGGAACTTGGAGGTGGTGGTGTTCCCATGCGCCTGCTGCCCTTGTCCTTCTAGGTGGAAGAGGTCGCGGGTTTGGGAGGTGCTGCCGAAGAAGCCTTGGCGAGTTGCTGCAGTGCATCTTGTAGATGGTACACACTGCAGCCATGGTACGCCGGTGGTGGAGGGAGTGAATGTTTAAGGTGGTGGATGGGGTGCCAATCAAGCGGGCTGCTTTGTCCGGATGGTGTCAAGCTTCTTGAGTGTTGTTGGAGCTGTACTCATCCAGGCAGGTGGAGAGTATTCCATCACACTCCTTACTTGTGCCTTGTAGATGGTGGAAAGGCTTTGGGGAGTCAGGAGGTGAGACACTTGCCGCAGAAAACCCAGCCTCTGACCTGCTCTTGTTGCCACAGTATTTATGTGGCTGGTCCAGTTAAGTTTCTGGTTAATGGTGACCCCCAGGATGTTGCTAGTGGGGGATTCAGCGATGGTAATGCCATTGAATGTCAAGGGGAGGTGGTTAGACTCTCACTTGTTGGAGATAGTCATTGCCTGGCACTTCTGTGGCACGAGTGTTACCTGCCACTTATCAGCCCAAGCCTGAACGTCGTCCAGGTGTTGTTGCACTTGGGCATGGACTGCTTCATTATCTGTGGAGTTGCGAATGGCGCTGAACACTGTGCAGTCATCAGTGAACATCCCCATTTCTGACCTTATGTTGGAGGGAAGGTCATTGATGAAGCAGCTGAAGATGGTTGGGCCTAGGACACTGCCCTGAGGAACTCCTGCAGCGATGTCCTGGGGCTGAGATGATTGACCTTCAACCACCACAACCATCTTCCTTTGTGCTAGGCATGACTCCAGCCAGTGGAGCGTTTTCCCCCTGATTCCCATTGACTTCAGTTTTACTAGGGCTCCTTGATGCCACACTCAAGGGCAGTCACTCTCACCTCACCTCTGGAATTCAGCTCCTTTGTCCATGTTTGGACCAACACTGTAATGAGGTCAGGAGCCGAGTGGTCTTGGTGGAACTGTAAGGGTTTTTGTCTCTCAGCCTGTGAGATTCGTGTGGCTCTGTGCAGCCCGGGTGCTAGTGCGGGTTTAGGCCTTGTTGCCTGTTCTGGTCTCCAGCCAGTCTGGGAGCACTAGACACACCTGTGAGTGGTTCGACCCACTCGCCCTTACGGTTCTAGACACTGGACTTAGATGCGAGAGCAGTAATGGAGATGAAACTCAGGTAGACTCGGTTGAATGGTACGAAATGGAAAATCTTTATTGCATAGTACTTAAGATTACGAAATACATGTCATAAGCACAGATTAATGACAGTACAATCTTACACGCAGTTATGTAACTAATTTCGGGGAAACGAGGAACGAACGACACATCGTAAATGGGGGCACACATTACAATTATCCTTAATACTTGAAACCCTCCCCTATCAATATCTGTCCTAAGCTAGATTCGTAGGATTCGAGACTCATGCTCACCACTCGTGATAACTCGGAGAATTCCGAAAACTCTGATCGGATGTTTTTCACCGCAGCGCCCACGTGTCGATCAGGGGGTCTCCTGGCCCCACTTGTTTACTCGTTTCTGCTCCGGCTAGCAGGCTGGAACGTCTGCTGTCATGAAGATCTGTGTTGTCCTCGGAGTTCCGACTCTACTCAAAAAAGAGTCTTCCTGTGCCCTCACACCGGTTCGATAAAACTCGAAGAAGAGTCTTCCTGTGTCAGTTCTGTAGAACTCAAAGAAGTCTTCCTGGCAAGGAAAATGTCTATTCGACCTACAGGCGCGGTCGGGGCTTACTGACCGTGGCGATAAGTATGGTCTTCTTCTCTTCTCATCTCATCTCATCTCATCTCATCTCATCTCGGGCCTTCGGTTCCAACACCGTTTACCGACTTATCGGAGTGGTGCGCCCGCTTCAAGGCTGCAGAGCCCAGTTCTACACAGGTCTTCGCGACACGACACGAGGTAGATTCGAGCGGATCGTAAAGTTCAACAGTCTTTTGAAAAGAGACACGAGGCAAGCAGGAACAAGACGGCGAGTCAAGAGCACAGGAGCAACCACGAGGATAAGAGTCAACCGAATAAGAGTCAAGAGTCAAGAGAAAGATGGACGGTTTGGAGCTTGCAATTATAGTGCAAAATCTTCCGTTTCCCGCCCAACTTTAATGTCTTTTCTTTTGTTAGGGTTTGGCGCTCAAATGTCTTGTATAGGGTGATCTTCGTTTTAATGGGTTTCGGGGCTACTCGTAAATGTCTGAGTACCTGTTAATATTTCTCCCATTGTTTAATCGGTCGGTGTTCTCCCCGGAGGGGTTTTGGGGCTTCCAAGTGTTTTCTGTAACTACCCGCTAACGGCTCTCTCATCGTAGAGTCGTTGGGATTCTACATATTAATGTCTTTGGATGGGTTCTTGATTACTTGGTACAATAGCTTTTATTCGTACCTGGGAGACCGATTTCAGTATTTATGTGTATACTGTAAACCCATGATGTCTCGTGTATTATCTTCAATGTGCTGAGTCTTAATCGATCTTGCACAAATGTTTACTGGAACGCCATCTTGTCTGCCTGTTGAAAAGTCTAGAATGTTCTGCCACGAGGTGCGGCGGTCATTTTACAGCTGCTTGTGTCCACTTTGAAAACCTGACAGCATTCTGCTGAAATAAAAGCTGTTTGAACGAAACTATGTGTTTTTCTCCTTATTAATAAAATCGCGATATATTGCGAATTCTACAGAACCCAAACTGGACATCAGTGAGCAGGTTATTGGTGAGTAAGGGCCGCTTGATAACACTGTCGATGACACCTTCCATCACTTTGCTGATGATTGAGAGTAGACTGATGGGGCGGTAATTGGCCAGATTATCAACTGTCCTCTTGTTAACATATATAGCATTCTACTGGCAACAGAGGCATAACAATCGCTGAGGTTTATTTACATATCTCTAGTTTCTCTTTCTGTTCATTCACACAAAACGACATAAGAGACTGACGCAGGGACAGGGTTGTTGTTTGGAAAGAAACTGCCAGTCAGAGAGGAGAAACACTAAAAAATACTGAGAAGCAAAAAAATATCACCAAGATAGAGCAGGAAGTGAATAGGGGAGCTGAAACACCAGACCTGAAGTGACGAAAAGGAGATACAAAACCTGCTCACAATGTACTTAAAGTGGTGGTATTCACATCACGTATGACAAAAATAATAGGTGGCTCTTCTTCTCCTTCCTCAAAATAAGAAAACATTTATCAAATACCTGTTCATGAAGACACTTCCCCTTTAAATGACCAAGATCTTGAAATAATTTATGAATACTCTCAGCTCCACATAGGTGAATGAATTTATATTTCTGTTAGGTAACTATTATTTTTTGCTAGTTCAATCATTTTAGCAGTTTACTGCGGTTATCTTCCAAACTGCACACAATTAACTTATGTATCTTGTGGTGCGCGTCATCCATTCCAACAATTTAACAAATTACAGGAAATCAAAAGTCATAGCGATACAAACCTGAATTTATTTTGGAAAATCTTTCACTGCATTTGACTTGTACCTGTGGTCTAGCACTTAAAATTTGGTAACATGCCAGCAGAGAGTTTAATGGTTCCTACTTCATATTATTTTTGTCCAGGAGCCATTGAACAGGCCCAGTTGATTAGTTAGTGACTGTCTGACACCGATGAAAGTGAAGATGAAAAGAACAAAAATGCAAGAACTGGCGTACTGCTGTGTGATATAGGGAAGCAAATCAACTTTGGAAATAACAATCACTTGCAATTTTAAGGATGTTCCTTTACAGCACAATTCTCTCGTTCAGGGAAAAATCCAAAGAATAATTGGGAGATGGGGAATAGCAATGTTATAACTGACATTACATTGGATAAGTGAACTTTAAATGAGGGCTTGTTTGATACAGTTTTAATAATGTCTCTATTGCAGGGTTTTAGGTGCCTACAAATGGAAACCATGAAGGGTTTTCCAATTTACTCACATTTAAATGACACTGTGAATACAGTCTGCAGCTTATAAACAGCTCGAGTGGCATCAAATGGAAATGGGAGGAGGGAATGAATAAAAGTAAATAAACAACATTACCAGATATGGGCACAATTTTTGATCTCAGAAAGCTGTTGCTATTCATTCTAAATTGTGCCTCATATAGTGACTCATGGTATATTCATATTCGGTTATAGGTAATTATATTCTATCTGTCTTGACTTGGGGTAAGCGAGTTCCAATATAACTAAAAGCAGTTCTGTAAATGATTTTTGTGTTAATTAGATAACTGTGCAGTTCTTGCTTCTCAAGCCTTCAATTTATTTTATTAAAGTCTGTTTTTTCTTCCATTTTCTCTTCTATTTTCTCCTACCTCTCTGGCCAAGTCTTGCTGGGATTCTCTTCTTTGGGTGTTGGCTATAATCACCCATGTGGTTATATGTTATATCTGTGAGCTTAGGCAGTGAGTGTCATCAGGCAATTTGATCATGGGGGCTTCACAGCTGAGGCTGACCCTGTCCTCATTCGAAATGTACATATGCAGTGATCATGCATCGGGGTGGGTGGTGAGAGGTCTGGGGATCGAGGGCCGGGCAGAGGATTGGGAGGAGAGAGGTCCGGGGATCGAGGGCCGGGCAGAGGATTGGGTGGAGAGAGGACCAGGGATTGAGGGCCGGGCAGAGGATTGGGAGGAGAGAGGTCCGGGGATCGAGGTCCGGGCAGAGGATTGGGGGGAGAGAGGACCAGGGATCGAGGGCCGGGCAGAGGATTGGGAGGAGAGAGGTCTGGGGATCGAGGGCCGGGCAGAGGATTGGGGGGAGAGAGGACCAGGGATCGAGGGCCGGGCAGAGGATTGGGGGGAGAGAGGACCAGGGATCGAGGGCCGGGCAGAGGATTGGGGGGAGAGAGGTCTGGGGATCGAGGGCCAGGCAGAGGATTGGGGGGAGAGAGGTCTGGGGATCGAGGGCCGGGCAGAGGATTGGGGGGAGAGAGGACCAGGGATCGAGGGCCGGGCAGAGGATTGGGGGGAGAGAGGACCAGGGATCGAGGGCCGGGCAGAGGATTGGGGGGAGAGAGGACCAGGGATCGAGGGCCGGGCAGAGGATTGGGGGGAGAGAGGACCAGGGATCGAGGGCCGGGCAGAGGATTGGGGGGAGAGAGGACCAGGGATCGAGGGCCGGGCAGAGGATTGGGAGGAGAGAGGTCTGGGGATCGAGGGCCGGGCAGAGGATTGGGGGAAGAGAGGTCCGGGGATCGGTGGATGGGGGGGCGGGGAGAGGACCTGGGATCGGGGTGGAGGGAGAGGACCTAGGATTGGGGGGAGGGGTGAGAATACAGGGGTTCGCGAGGGGGGGAGAGAGGACTGGGGATTGGGGGGGAGGAGGAAGAGGACTGGAGAGAGAGGATTGGGGGGGAGAGAGGACCGGGGATCGTGAGGAGGGGAGAGCATCGGAGATTGGGAGGGAGGGAGGGAGGAGGGAGAGGCCCGCGGAGAGAGGATCGGGGGGGGGGAGAGAGGACCAACGATTGGGGGGGAGGAGGGAGAGGACCGGGGAGAGAGGATTGGGGGGCGGGGGTGAGAGAGGACCAAGGAATGGGGGGGAGGAGGGAGAGGACCGGGGAGAGAGGACCGGGGATCGTGTGGGGGGGAGAGGACCAGGGATCAGGGGTGGGGGAGAGGACCCGGGATCAGGCAGACAATCGAGGGTGGGGGTGGGAATAGAGGATATGGGCCGGATGATCGGGGTGGGTGAAGAGAAGATCGTGGCCGGCCACCGGAGGATCATGGCTGGCCTCAGCATCATCGTTGTGGGGGGAGGCCTTTGGGGGAGTGATAGGCGGCCCCGTGGTGGGGTCTCTGATTGCGGGGGTGGGGTGGGTTGGGCAGAGACCCTGGATCCAGGAGGTAGGTGTAAAGGCACTTACCTCCTGGATGCCGCAGTCCCTGTCTTGCTTTTACTGCCGGCTTCATGATTTGTGTGAAACCCGTCCACATGCAGTTAAAAACAAAATGGAGGTTAAAAAAGAGGTTTTCAATCTCATTATAATATTTAAATTGATGTTGCTCTCCCTGGGAGCGGATTGGCTTCCCGCCCCCCGTCCCGCCTCCGTTAAAACTGGAAGTAGGCGGGTTGGAGGTGGGATCAGGTCGGGATTCCCATTTTTAACAATTTAACTGCCCCCACGCTCCAAACCCACCCTTTCCTTCGGTTAAAATTCCCCCCCAATGTGAGAGGTCCCATTGCATCAAAACACACCAACAAATAACCATGCAAATACAATGAAATGCCATTTTAATTCCAAGACAGTTGCTGCAGAAGAAAAAAATAGTCTTTTTTAAGCCTACGTTTTAAGAATAATTTACTACTTTTTTTATTTCCTTAGCGAGTAACACAAAGACAGCTCACAACTTTGTTCACATTACATAATGAGACCTTCTATTCCTTTTTGAATATATTATTTCTCTCTGATTATAGTCTTTGTGGAACTATGATCTGAAGCTTGGCATCAAATTATGTGACAGCTATGTATTTTCATCAGCATCTTATTGCAGAACATATTAACAGAAATAGCTCAAGAATATTACAATATTTGTGTAAAATGGTCACCTTTGAGTAGAAAAATTATACTATGTATTTTAAAGGTGAAGGGCCTAAATCTGGACTTTCTGCAATTCAACAACACATGGAAACTTGCAATCTAAGCAGTAAGGACACTTTCAACAATGTTAATACCATAATACACATTCCAATATGGGCTTAAGGCAGTAATAAATGATCACTGGAGACAATTTTAACCCTACACACTCAGCAGAAACCTGACGGGTGGGCAGTTAAAATCGCCCTGGCCCTTACCTGTCCGAAAGCTGCCATGATCGCAACATCTGCAATTTTAACCTGCTCTCCTGAGCAGGCAGCAAGTACACGTGCCCGGAGCCTACAGGGTCCTTCTTTACATATGCATGTTGTGACCCGATGACATAATTGAGATTCGACTGTAATTTTAACTCAAGCTTGAGCAGGGAATCCACCTGGTGTTAAAATCGGGCCCAGTCAATGATCTAAAAACACTACTTAGCCATTATGAGGGGATGGATCCAATCAATTTGAGTATTTCAGCCATATTTTGATATTTTAAACTCTTTCTACTACAAGCTGTCAACATCAAATTCAAACGGTGCTTTGTTACCATTAATTCAATTCATTTAGCCTTCAACTGCTGCCAATGAGTTGATTCATTTTGGCAGAGTCTATTCCCTCAAGTCATGAAAGGATATCTCATCAAAAGCTTTGTGTTTGCAAAAAGCAGTCTGAAAAGCAAACTGGAGTTCGACTTGTTCACTCTAAAGATCCATGCAAGTCAAATTCTAATGTGCAGTTTCTTGTTTAATTTAAAAACTTTTATTTGTCATCTTTTTTCAGCTAATCAAGTAGAGGTCAGTGGAGATAAAGGACAGGTAACTTTAGATTTTAAACATAAAAGGCCCAAAACTCTTGGCCCTGCTAATGTACTCCCGCTGTTACTTTGGCAGGAGTCTGTCAGAAGGGCTGGGATTTAAGTTGGGACCCAGATATGCCAGAATTCCATATAAATGTGATGTGTATTTATACCTTCCAATGTGCAGGAATTCCTGGCCAGCCTTGTAAGGGATGGAGTCTCTGTCCACCCCTTAAAAAGGCCAGTAGTGTAAATGTGGGGGTGGGAACTACGATCTTCAGCGTTCCAGCCTCCCTGACCTTCCAGTTGGCGGAGGCAGGATTGTGGGATTGTACGCTAAACCCCCAAAGAGGCATCCGAAGGTCCGTTTTTTTTTCACTTAAATATAGTCTCCTCACAAAGGGGCCATAGGGATACTTGTATTTCTTTCCCGGACAGGGAGAACTGGCATCCTTTCCCCACAGGCCCTGCTGCTTGCCCTGTGCCTTCCAGTTTTTTAAATATTGTAGGTACCTTACATGTACCCGTAGTGCAACAGACATCTGCCATAATCATGTTAATTATTGGCCCACCCCCCGCCAGCATCCGCCATTGTCATGCTAATTATTGACCCTTCCCTGCCACCATCTACTAGTGCCATGTTAATTATTGGCACTCCCCTGACACTATGAACTTTAGCAGGGTCACCAGCGGAGATCCCAGGCGGACACATCTCGGTACTTACGGATGAGCCCCACACACAGATTTTCAGAGTCAAAACAAATGAAAAATGAGAATAAATTTATTTAGATTAATGAATATATATGGTATAAAAATAATAACGGGTAACAGAATAAATCTGGCTTGAACAGAAAAAAAGTCAAGTGGCATTCTTTTCTGACTTGGCTCAAATAAGGAATTCTTTGTAAAGTGACAATGGCAAAATCCATGGTGCACATGAGTTTTGTTTTCAGCTGAGGGCAGGAACTTGCTTTATTGCTCTTTAAAGTGCCATTCATTAGTCATATGAAATTTCGCATGCAGTCAAGAAAATTAATTCTACATTTGTTTAATGTAAAAATGCAAGCTTTGTAATATGCTAATTACTATGGACACTATAGATTCATGTTAAGGTCAAACTTAATTTGCAAGAATCATAACTTGCTTGCATCAGGAATAGCTGGAACTGATCTCCTCAGTATTATTCATTCTAGAACCAATACATGGGAATCAATTATTTCTAAACCACAGTCGCCATTAAAGGGGGAGTGCATTCCAGAAAAAAAAAGCCTTGTCAGAGATGCTGCTGCTCAATGTCATCACAGACCGAATGGTCCCGATTGATATTGATGGTACTTGCATATTGTTAACTGAATACTAGATGGTCCCTGATGGGAGTAAGCACATTGTAGCAATTACACTCCAATTTCTTCTCTTGTATTACTTTGTTATTCCTTGACGGAATGTTCCAGAGGGTCCACAAATAAAAGCAGCCAGTTATTACAGCACCAATTTAAGTCTTTATTCGGGCATAACTTTTACAATGCTTCTAAACCATCAGGGAGCATCAGTTATACAGAGTATTACATTTCAGGAAGATGGATATTCAAACCAGCACATTAAATAAGAAGTTAAATTGTGTTTCTGATGCAGTGTCCTCAATATACTTGTCTTGAGTACCTTTCAGATCAGTTGGAGTTAGGTGCTTACTGTAGGAAGATTATCATTGAAAATTGAAAAATTACAAATGTGACATTTATAAAGTGATTATAATTTTGCTTTTGCAGCTTTATTAAAATATAACTATTATGGTGATTTATTAACAGTTGCAATATTAAACATAAGCTAATGATTTAGAGCAATTAAATATCTGTTTTATGGTTGGCGTATTACAACTCTGTTCTATTTCATGCGAAACATGGAATCAAAGCATTCAAGAGTTACCGAGAATCATGGAAAGGTATAAATGCCTGGATGGCCACTGAGAAGATAGGGGGCATTTTCATTCCTGGGCGGGAAGCCTGTGAGATGCGCTGGGCGCCTGCCCCGGAGCTGCAGTGTGGGGTCTGGTCTTTTATGCTGTGCCACTGCATGTTAGAAAGCCAATACCTTATGTCACAATACTGACATCTTTTAAACATGTGAATGTATGTAATATAGGACAGCAGGTGCATGGGAACACTGTCACCTCCAAATTCCTCTCCAAGTCACACACCATCCTGACTTGGGCATATATCGCCGCTTGTTCAATGTCACTGGGTCAAAATCTTGGAACTCCCTCCCTAACAGGATTGTGGGGGCACCTTCACCACACAGACAGCAGCAGAAGGTCCACCATCACCTTCTCAAGGGTAACTAGGGATGGCAAATAAATGCTTGCCTTGCCGGCAACACTCACATCTCAAGAATGAATTAAGAGAATATGGAAAAATACTGCTTAATTCCACAGAAATGGAAGTTGCACAATACAATTACTTACATTTATTTGGCATGTCACACAAAAACGAACCTCTCATAACAATTTCAACTTTGCATGCAAGCAAAGCTTTCCCTTTGTAGCTCTCTGTGTTTGTGTGAGGACAGATGGTAATAGATGTTTGATTTGCTTGGGGAGCTTTCTGTGTTTTCTGTGAAGATCTTTTGGTCGTTCATGTAGCTTTTTTGGAAGAGATGGCACAGAAAAATGTAAATCTGGCCAAAAATCAGAGGCAAAGCTGATTTGGACATTTCAATTTGGCCTGACCAAACACAAGTGCTGCTTAGCGCAGGCTTAATTAAATTCAGTTTTCTTCATAAAATGATGAAATAGTTTTTTGGGGGCAAGACATTTGCCACTTGCACAAAGTAGGAGACCATAACAAGAAAGCATAACTAAAAGGAAGTCATTTATTATTATATGTGAGTCTCGTGGGGAAACTTTGTAACATGTAGAACCAAATGTAACTGAAGATTCAGCACATTGAAGTGTAGCTTTGGCGCAGAGAAAACGGCATCTGCTGCTCTCTATCCAATCAGCAGAAAAAGTCTTAATACAATTTAACAAAAATAAACTGTTTGAATATTCATGTGTGATACTGTGAAGGAAAAGAGATGCGGCACTATTTTGAGAGGAAAAGGGAACAGTAACTGAATTCTTACCAGAACTGAGCTTTTAAAAAGCAAAGTTGGGTTTTGACCAAATTTGGATTGGCACTGTAAATGGGCCCAGATCCACACTCAACCTTAATTGTATTCCTCTTCTGTTGTTCTTCACTGGAGTGCTCAATTGATAGACCAATTGGAAGCAGCTTCTTTCTGCAGACTGAATATTAATGTAACAATAAGTAAGGAAGGCATTAAAAGATGGCATATCACTGAATATTGGAAATTCAGCAACTTTTACACTTCAATACTGTGCTCTTTGATGTACCCCATGGCTCCAGGTATACCAACAACAACTTTCATTTATCTCGCATCATTAATGTAGCAAAATGTTCCAAGGCGTACCAGTGCTAATATCTCACAGCATTGCCTGCCAAAAAAATCAGCATTGAAAGATTTGCAATATTTTTTAAATTTGTTCTTGGGATGTGTGAGACACTGGCAAGGCAGTATTTATTGTCCATTCCAAGTTGCCCTGAGGAATTAAGGGATAGAATTTACATGGGGGTTCTCTTGGTCTCCCGCCATAATTTCTCCAGAGTTTCCCATGATCTGCCACTGGAAATTACTGATGCTAGAGTCAACCACATAGTGTGAGACTGGAGTCAGGTTGGCTAGAGCAGGGAGGAGTGGCAGGTCCATCCCTGAAGGGCATTAGTCAATCATATTTTACAATAATTCAGGTGCCAGCTAACAAATGACAGGTGGGCGGTGGGTAGGGTGGCTGCTCTGCCTGCCCAATGATGTTGATGGGAAGCTCAATTGATTTTAGTGGCCAAGCCTGATTTAATAGAACAGGTGAGCTGCCAAAGCTAATTTTGCTGCTTACATACAGCATACCACTATCATACAAGACAGTCTTTGTGGGCTGTAATGGAGGTAGCCACCAGACTTGTTAGGCAGTGGAATTGTTGCTTGAGGACTCCAATGGTCTGCTAGATTAAGGCGCTAGTGGTTCTATCAATCTGATTGTAATGCCATATGGCCAATCATTGTGGGTTCCTGAGAGGAGTCATGAGCTAAGTATACGGGGGACAGCCCTTTTCATCGGACAACCAGCCTCTCACTTGCTGTGAGAGGGCAAAGAGTGGGGGATGGAGGATTGGCTGCAAAGAAAAGCATTTACCAGGAAAGTGGACACAGACCTGCATGATGCACTACTGGTGATCACACTTCAGTTGCACATTAGTAGAGGGGAAGCAGTGGGCTTGATTGAAAGATCTGGCAGTGTGATGTGGGTGCAGTCAATGATGTACTGGACTTGGGGGAAATCCTGCAATCTGCGAGAACCCCAAACCCCAACCTGGTGTTTCCAGTGATGAAGGGGACATGGCATCTGTCACCTGCTTAATGCAAGCATGAACTGCAGACGAACTGTTATGCATATCTCTGTTGCAGCCTGGAAGGAGCCGGAGACAAAGGGCTGAATTTTGTCAGTGCTCAGAGTGTGGGTTTAGAGGCGGGTCCGCTGTCAAAATAGCAAAGATTGACAGCGGGTAGGAAACCCGCTGTCAACCCGCCTCCACACGAGTCTCCTAGGTGTCGGGTCTGTCAGCGCAGAACTGACCTGACACCAAGCAGCAGGGGAGACTATTTAGATCATTAAATGGCTTGTTAACAGCCAATTTAATGCTATTTTGAGCCTACATTGCAATTTTACGTACTCCCCCACGGGTTACCCACTGCTCGGGGAACACGTCAGCTCACCCTGACATGAGTTGAGTCTGCTTTGATTTATCTGATAACCTGACAGCTGCAGAAGTGGTATAAAGGATACCATGTTGCAGCTGTTCAGTTTCAGAGCTCAGAAACTGTTGGTTACTGCTTTTGTAAGACATATAGAGATTTCTTTAGTTCGCAAGTGTTTAGAACCAACTGTATGTCCAGTGCCACTTCATTGGAAAAAGCTCTCTCACCATTGACAGATCGCTTCTGTCATCTCAACTTCAGCTGCCATCTATTTCAGCAACATCGGTGCCCTTGAAAAAATCACACCTTGGTCCTCTGAATCCTTCCACGATCAGCCCCAACACCAACATCACCAGGCACACCAACATCACCAATAACAATACCAACCTTCTCCGCAATCACCTGATGCTGCACAGGACACAGGGCATCAGCACCCAACCACATTGCTGCCCAGGAGGCCAGGGATGGTCTCACCATGGCCACATTTACTTCACTTGACGCTGTACACCCTGGCTGCCACATCATGCGCCAGGTTGACACCACCCCACACCAGCACCATAAAGCATCCCTACAATGTCCAAGCCATTCCTTTCACACTCATTACAATAGCAGGGGGGAGCGGGGGGGGGCACGGGTTACCGTTATGCCTCACCATTCATCGGAACTCACTAAGCCACTTCCAAAAGTGCACACACATCTGTCCAAGAAGGCAAAGTGTTGATAAAGATTTCAAAGTCAGGGACTCCTGACGACATCCCTACTTGTATCCTCCTGTGCAATGTGCAACCAGACTGCGTTAATCTCCTGGGGATGTCTCTTCTGCCCATGGGAAGGGAAGAGAATCTCCCTGCGTGCTGTGACTCCCTCCATAAGCATATGGAGAGCGTCATGCATGAGCCTGGGTGCAGCCGTGCACCTTTGTGCAGTGCTTGTCAGTGTTTGCAGCACCTCAATGCTGCAGAACACTGACAGCACAACTGTCAAAATCAATGTGGCCGTGGTCCCTTTAAGGAAACCGGCTGATGACGCATCATCAAATGACATCATCAGACCCGGTTCTTGTTAATTGGCCAGGAACCCCGTAGGGCGGGCTTAACAAGGCCAATCTATGGAAAATCATTTTCAGAGAGCAACTGCAGACAGGAGTGGGACCGGAACTCGCCAACCAGCTCTCCTGCCGCCATCCCGCCTCCGCAGGGAAAATCCTGCCCAAAGGAATTGTTACAGGAAGTTACACAACTCTAAAAGTTTCCCTACAGAAGCACAGCCTAATATACTGCTCCTCAGATAAGGTATGTTGTCCTGGGCCTACAGACTGTTGGGAAGGTAAGGATTCCTGTGAGCACATCTCCTTCTATCTGGTCTCCCTGCAACCACAGCTCTGTTTGTTCCTTCCTCCTGTTGCTGCTGCTCCTCTTCCTCTACCCACAGTGGAATTGCAAGAAAGATCCCAATGTAGAAAAATGCCTCTTAAGAGTTCAGAATGTTATACAGCAATTACTTTAAAATAACCTGAGTAGCCAAAAACCACCTTAAATTACCAGCAGTGTTTTACATGAGAGTTGGTGTGTATCTCATTAAATAGTGCTGTAATGGTCTTCTCCCGACCTGTGGAGCCCATGCTAGGCAAGTTGAGGAAATATTGGTGGCAGCACTGATTGACATGAAAATGACATTGGGAATCCTGACAATATGAGGCCTTCGCCTGTTTCTGGTCAAGATCCGCTTGAAAATCGGAATAGGCAGACCTCTAGCAGTGTCAGCATATATTTGTTACCCCGATTTCCATCTTGCTACCGCTTTCCTTATAGACATAAATAGGGCAGTAGCCAGAAAAAAATGGACTTTGATGAATTTTACTGTTGTGTTCTGCTACTAGTTTTAATGCAAATATATGAGCCAAGGCTATTTCATTTATACAATGAAACCATGGTGATTTGAGTCCATTTGAATCAAAGCAATCTGAAGTTTGCTGGCTTACATTGATGCACTGGGACAGAATAGTCTTAGTTGGAAAAAAAGCTCTTGAATGAATTTAACACAGAACAGTGAACTGCTGTAAAAATGGGAGCTGTAAGTGGCAGCCTTAGCTGATGTGGAGAGAAGTCTTTGTCAAAAGCTTCTTTTTTGTGGTAACCAGTCATTACCAATAATGTCACTTTCGTGTTTCAGTGGCTCACTTGGATACGAGATGTTCAGTCTTGTTTGGATCAAACTGAGCTGTTCAACTAAACTCCATTGCACCCCTTATTTCTGCATCCATGAAATATTGGCACTGCCTGAATCCTGAGGGAAAGATATAAATATTAACCCATTGGGGGCAAAATGGAGAACCTACACTGGCTTCCTACTAAGGATCTACACTGCATTTACCTTAAAGTGGATTTTAACTTTTTAAGATGCAGTGATCAGTTCACTTCAGTCCACATGAGGGTATCATGGAACTAGTTGATAGAGGTGAAGGCAGGTACCCTGTAATTTCCTATGACTTCGGTGCAGTAAAGGGGAGAGCAAGAGACAAGAGAAAATACAAAGAGATTATGAGAGAAGTCAAAAAATCAATTAGGAAGGCAAAGAGGAACTATGAAATTAAATTATCAAGGAACATAAAACAAAATAGTAAAATATTCTACAGGCACATAAATAAAAAAAGGAAAGTCAGGATAAAAAAAGGAATAGTGCCACTAAGGGATGGACAGGCTAAAATCACAGCCAGCAAAAGCGAAATGGCAGAAATATTAAATAATTCTTTTGCTTCAATATTTACCAGGGAGATGAATCAGGTGGACATGACATCCTCATGACATTGCAATAATTACAGAGGAGTCTCCCTGCTGTCTGCCACAGGGAAAGTCATCGCAAGAATCCTCCTCAATTGCCTTCTCCCAGTGGCTGAAGAGCTCCTCCCAGAGTCGCAATGCAGATTCTGCCCACTAAGGGGCACAATGGACATGATCTTCGTGCATCAACTACAAGAGAAATGCAGGGAACAGCACCAACTGCTGTACATGGCCTTCTTTGACCTCACAAAGGCCTTCGACACCATCAACCGTGAGGGATTATGAAGTGTCCTCCTCAAATTCGGCTGCCCTCAAAAGTTTGTCACCATCCTCCGCCTGCTTCACGATGACATGCAAGCCGTGATACTGACCAACGGATCCACCACAGACCCAATTCACGTATGGACCAGGGTCAAGCAAGGCTGTGTCATCGCAGCAAGGCTGTGTCATCGCACCAACGCTCTTCTCGATCTTCCTGGCTGCAATACTCCATCTCACCCTCAGTAAGCTCCCCACTGGAGTGGAGCTAATCTACAGAACAAACGGGAAACTGTTCAACCTCCGTCGCCTCCAGTCCAGATCCAAGGTCGTCCCATTCTCTGTTATCGAATTACAGTATGCAGACAACGCTTGCGTCTGCACACACTCTGAGGCCGAACTTCAAACCATCGTCAACACCTTCACCGAAGCATACGAGAGCATAGGCCTTACACTAAACATCCGTAAGACAAAGGTCCTCTACCAACCTGACCCCGCCACACAGTACTGCTCCCCGATTATCAAAATCCACGACGAGGCCTTGGACAACGTGGACCACTTTCCATACCTCGGGAGCCTACTGTTAACAAGGGCAGACGTCGATGACGAAGTCCAACACCGCCTTCAGTGTGCCAGTGCAGCCTTCGGTCGCCTGAGGAAGAGAGTGTTTGAAGACCAGGACTTCAAACCCAGCACCAAGCTCATGGTCTACAGAGCAGTAGTTATACCTGCCCCCCTGTATGCTTCAGAGATAGGATAGGCGCACCAATGTCAGTGTTCTCGCTCAGGCCAACATCCCCAAGATCGAAGCTTTGACCACGCTCGATCAGCTCCGATGGACGGGCCACATCGTCCGCATGCCCGATACAAGACTCCCAAAACAAGCGCTCTACTCGGAGCTCCGACATGGCAAGAGAACCCGAGGTGGACAGAGGAAACGCTTCAAGGACACCCTCAAAGCCTCCTTGAAAATGTGCAACATCCCCACCGGCACCTGGGAATCCCTGGCCCAAGACTGCACAAAGTGGAGGAGAAGCATCCGGGAAGGCGCCGAACACCTCGAATCTCTTCGCCGGGAGCAAGCGGAAGCCAAGTGCAAACAGCGGAAGGAGCGCACGTCAACCCAAGCACTCCACCCACCCGCCCCTTCAACCACCGTCTGCCCCACCTGTGACAGAAACTAGGTCCCACATTGGACTCATCGGTCACATGAGAACTCATTTTTAGTCTGGAAGCAATTCATCTTTGGTTTTGAGGGACTGCCTAAGAAGAAGACATGACATCGGAAGATGAGATTAGAAATGATATAACTGCATTTAAAGTTAAAAGAGGAGAGATATTAAATAAACTAATCAAACTGAAAGAGGATAAAACCGATACGATAGCAAAATACTGCGGATGCTGGAAATCCGAAATAACAACAGAAAACGCTGGGAAAACTCAGCAGGCCAGGCAGCATCCGTGGAGAGAGAAACAGAGTTAACGTTTCAGGTCGAAGACCTTTCATCAGAACTGGAAAAAAGCAGGAAATTAAATAGATTTAAAGCAAGTATAAAGCAAGATAAAACCCCTGGTCCAGATGGATTGCATCCACGCATTTTAAAAGAATCTAGAGAAGAGATAGCAAAGGCACTTATACACATATTTAATAATTTGTTAGTAAAAGCATTAAGGTATGTCAATACTGAGAAGGATTTCAACAAATTACAAGAAGCTATTAATAAACTTGCAGAATGGGCATATAATTGGCAAATTAATTTCAACACAGATAAGTGTGAGTTATTACATTTTGGAAAGAAAAATAAGGAAGTCACATATTACTTGGAAAATAAGAATCTAAATGGGGTAGAGGAGCAAAGGGATCTGGGAGTACAAATACATAAATCACTAAAATTAGTGATGCAGGTTAAAAAGGTCATAAAAAAGCAAATCAAGCACCAGGGTTTATTTCCCTAGGGATAGAATTGAAAAGTAGAGAAATTATGCTAAACTTGTATCGAACCTTGGTTAGACCACACTGTGCACAGTTCTGGTCGCCATATTATAAAAAGGATATAGAGGCACTGGAGAGGATGCAAAAAAGATTGAGAAGGATGATACCAGAACTGCGAGATTATACCAATCAGGAAAGGATGAACAGGCTGGGTCAAGAGACGGCTGAGGGGTGACCTAATAGAGGTCTTTAAAATTATGAAAGGTTTTGATAGAGTAGACACAAAGAGAGTGTTTACACTTTTTTTTTATTTGTTACCGGGATGTGGGCATCTCTGGCAAGGCCAGTATTTATTGTTCATCCCTAATTGCCCTTGAGAAGGTGGTGGTGAGCCATCTTTTTAAACCACTGCTGTCCTTGTGGTGAAGGTAGGTGGTGTGTCTCTGATATCTCCCTGTGACTGTTTCTGTCTCTCTCCCCTTAACTTTTTGCTGCTTTGTCTGTCCTCTTCTGCTTCTCCCTTTGTCTCTTTTTTCCTTTCAGGTAGGGGTGGTAAGTGCTATGGCGTGGTGTTTTTTTTTTAATTTATTTGTTTATGGGATCTGGGCGTCGCAGGCAAGGCCAGCATTTATTGCCCATCCCTAATTGCCCTTGAGAAGGTGGTGGTGAGCCGCCTTCTTGAACTGCTGCAGTCCATGTGGTGATGGTACTCCCACAGTGCTGTTAGGCAGGGAGTTCCAGGATTTTGATCCAGCAACGATAAAGGAACGGTGATATACTTCTAAGTCAGGATGCTGTGTGACTTGGAGGGGAACTTGCAGGTGATGGTGTTCCCATGCACCTGCTGCTCTTGTCCTTCTAGATGGTAGAGATCGCGGGTTTGGGAGGTGCTGCCGAAGAAGCCTTGGTGAGTTGCTGCAGTGCATCTTGTAGATGGTACATACTGCAGCCACGGTGCGCCGGTGGTGGAGGGAGTGAATGTTTAAGGTGGTGGATGGGGTGCCAACCAAGCGGGCTGCTTTGTCCTGGATGGTGTTGAGCTTCCTGAGTGTTGTTGGGGCTGTACTCATCCAGGTAAGTGGAGAGTATTCCATCACACTCCTGACTTGTGCCTTGTAAATGGTGGAAAGGCTTTAGGGAGTCAGGGGGTGAGACACTCGCCGCAGAATAACCAGCCTATGACCCGTTCTTGTTGCCACAGTATTTATGTGGCTGGTCCAACTAAATTTCTGGAAGTGGGGAAGAGCAAAACTAGAGGCCATCAATATAAGATAGTCACCAAAAAATCAAATAGGGAATTCAGAAGAAACTTCTTTACCCAGAGAGTGGTGAGAATGTGATACTCGCAACCACAACAACAACAACAAGAGCAACTTGTATTTATATAGTGCCTTTAACGTAGTAAACATCCCTAGGCACTTCACAGGAGTGTTATCAAACAAAATTTGACACTGGGCCACATAAGGAGATATTAGGACAGGTGAGAGTTATGTTTTAAGGAGCGTCTTAAAGGAGGAAAGAGGGGTAAAGAGACGGAGAGGTTTATGGGGGGGGGGGGGGAATTCCAAAGCTTAGGGCCTTGGCAGCTGAAGGCACGGCCGCCAATGGTGGAACGATTAACATCGGAGATGTGCAAGAGGCCGGAATTGAAGGAGCTCAGATATCCCAGAGAGTTATAGGGCTGGAGGAGGTTACAGAGATAGAGAGGGGCGAGGCCTTGGAGGGATTTGAAAACAAGGATGAGAATTTTAAAATAGAGGCATTGCTTAACTGGGTGCCAATGTAGGTCAGCAATCACAGGGAGTAGTTGAGGCGAATTGTGTAAATGCATTTAAGGGGAAACTAGATAAGCTTATGAGGGAGAAGGGAATAGAGGGTTATGCTGATAGTTAGATGAGGAAGGATGGGAGGAGGCTCGAGTGGAGCATAAACACTGGCATGGACTGGTTGTGCTGAATGGCCTGTTTCTGTGCTGTATGTCCTATGTAATTCTAAAATGACATTACACATTGGCCCAAGCATGCAAAATTTCTGCAGATATGATTAAGGTGCTTAAAATGACAAAACGATTCAATAGGGTAGATGCAAAGAAACTATTTCCTCTGGTGGGGAAATCAAGAACAAGGGGATATAATCTTAAAATTAGAGCTAGGCCATTTAGGAGTGAAATCAGGAAGC
The DNA here is from genome assembly GCA_030390025.1 of Squalus acanthias. NCBI lineage: Eukaryota > Metazoa > Chordata > Chondrichthyes > Squaliformes > Squalidae > Squalus > Squalus acanthias. The sequence goes on along the minus strand of CM059426.1, from coordinate 105,577,598 downwards.
ACTTTTTCATGCAAATGATAGTGTGAATCTGGAACTCTCTCCCCAGGGGCAATGGATGCTGAGTCAATTGGAGATTTCAAGACTGAAATAGATAGATTTTTGTTCCATAAAGGTATAAAAGGATCTGGAACAAAGGTGGGTAAATGAAGTTGAGGTGCAGATCAGCCTTAATCTAACTGACGAAGCAGGCCCGAGAGACTGAATGGCCTACTCCTGTTCCTAATTTTCTTATGTTCCTAGAGGAGGGAAATAAAGGGGTTAAAGCTAAAGGAAAAATGTCAGAAAATTAAGATAAGTCGAGGAGAAATATTTAGATGATTGACTAGTTCAGTAAAATAGTATTAGTATAAAATGTGTCACTATATTGCACAGAGGATGAAAGTAAAATTCAAAACATTGGTCAGGAAATTCCTTGGAACTTCTCCCGCTCCGCTGGCATTACTTCACCGGACGTACGGTTGGAAACCCCTTTCTTGTAGGTACACAACGTTTTTGTCGTACTTCCGGCAAAGTAGAATTGACGGAGCAGGAGCAACTTAAAGAAATTTCCCGGCCATTATGTTTTCAAACTAGGAAGAATTATACTTGTCAATTTTTTTTTTGATTGCAAAATATATTAATATGAACATGATCTGAAGCAATTTCTTAACATTTATATTGACTCAATAGTACTAGGATTACATATATTTTATTTTTTCATTAGTGTTTGGTCTTTTTAGCTGTGGAAGAGAAGTAATTTGTTTTTCAACTCACTGTAACTCATTTACATTTTTTCATTATGTACTTACTGTCATTACATAAAGCCATACCTCAAAGCACATTTCATACACTTTGTAACTTATTAGCCTGATGTAAATCTTTCTCTCTCATGTAAAGTCCTTCTTTCCTTGATGTGATTTGCTCTGGGTGATTTTATGGAAATAATCGCAAGGAATCCAATTTCACAAGGAGTCTGTGGTCCATAAAATCAAGGACTGTGATGCCCCAACAACCCCTGACCTCAGATTAAATAAAAGTAGTTCTTCACAGTTAGCTGATCTTTATCCTTACGTTATGTTTTGTGTTAGAAATTCACTAGTATAACCTAAAGAAATAACTGCTGTTAGTGAATACAATAGCAGAAATTGTATTGTCTTGTTACTATTTCCAACAAATGCACTGCAATTAATTCCTCTTGATCTATACCCTCACATTCTCAAGCAGCAATTCCCACAGAAACAGTACAGAGTTAAGGTATGTCATGAAGATTTTCCAGAAATTGCTATCCTTGAAAATTATTTTGGCATTTTTGTTATTCATTGCACATTGTTAGTGTCAGAACAAGTGACAGAAATAGTTGATTTAATGCAGAGTAGGAAGAATTATTCTGGTCGTTAAGCATAGTGACATAGGAACAGGAGTGGGCCATTCAGCCCCTCGGGCTTGTTCCACCATTCAATTAGATCATGGCTGATCTGTATCTTAACTCCATCTACCTGCCTTGGATTTGTATCCTTTAATATCCTTGCTGAACAAAAATCTATCAATCTCAGTTTTGAAGTTTTCAATTGACCTAGCCACGACAGCTTTTTGAGGGAGAGAGTTCCAGATCTCCACTACCCTTTGTGTAAATATGCCTAAATGGAGCATCCTTACAATGTCACTGACCAGAGGGATTCTTCCCCAATATGAGTGTTGATTAGGATTATTGCCAGGAGCATTTAAATGATTAAACTTCAATATCATAAGCATTTAGCATTATATTGAACAGGCTGATTTCTCTATGGGCCTAATGATACAGTAGAAACTTGGTAATGGAATTTAATTGTCACAAGTGCAGTATTAATTTCATAAGATCATTCTCATGAAGGAAACATCATTGGGGTAGATATTCCCCCAGATCGGTACATGAAATAAGTCGGCTGGCCAGTAATCCTCCCTGAGGCCCGATCGATCTTGAGGACTGGGCCCCATTTGCATCAGGCTGGTGGGTTGCGGCTTGAAATCGAGCGTTCCGGGGGCACCACATTATCAGATGGCTCGACCAGCCTCTGGTTCCTGAGGAGAGGGGGTGGACGATCTCCGGCGGGGGCGGGGGGGGGGCGGTGAACCGGAGTGGCAGCAGCCAGGCTGTTTATGGGGCCTGGAAGAGCACTCCTTCTCTTCTCGGCCTCACCAAAATTAAGAGATACTTGCTTACCTTTCGGGTCCTCTTTGGCCGCAAGGCCACCTGATGCTGGCATGGCTGGCACAATCTGGCCAAATCAGGCCAAAATTGGGAAACGGGCTCCTGTATCTTACAGTCATGGGACCTAGATTTCCATTTTAAATGGTCCCACCACCAGACTACGTGGTAGAGTTGCCAACCCTCCATGAATTAAAGATTAATCTCCTAGGCAACCCGGGAGAAAAATCATAGTGGCATTGAAACAATTTTGTTTATTAGTTATAAAAATATTGCACATCTTGGGGAAAAAGTCTGTTTGACTGGGTGGGGCAGTTGGAGGCGGGAGGCCATGTAATGAACTCTCCAGGAATATGTCCAATCAGAGTTGGCACCCCTACTGCGGGGCTGCTCCAGCCACCCAGCGGTAAGTCCTGGTGAACATCACTGCGACCACAGGCCATAGGTCATTTACTTCAGAATAAATACTGAATTCTGTTCATGCTGCAGCTATGATGGAAAATATTATTTGAAAATCATTTATTTATTGCGTGCTAATAGAATCAAGGAATACTTGATTTCATATAAGCTTCTTTTTATATCTCTCGCAGAGTGTAAGACCACAATGTTGTAATGTGGTAAATTAATAAGTGCATGTTTATTCAGCATGGAAAACATAATGCATGGCATGATGTTAAAATTATGAGCAGGATCGGCACACAGAAAAGTTACATTTTGAAAATCTGCCTTGAAACTAGTTCACATTCAGCTCCAAGACTCATTAGGATCATAAATAGTTTTAACTTATGCAGTTAATTGAAATGTATGAATTGTCTAATCTTACATGCAAATATAATGGGTCGGATCTTCCTGGAAAAATAATGACGTATTAACGACGCACGCTGTTATTAATGCGTAAATCAGCCAGCAAGTTCAGGGGATTAATAGATACGGCGTGAGTTGCGAATCTCCAGAACGAGCTGGTTGATTTACGCCGCTTCGTTATTTGCTTTGCACAAATGGTGCCTCGCCCTTAGCCGCCCCATTATTTTTAAGAACTTGCTGGATTTGCACATTACTTGCCAATTAAACTCGCCGCAGAATGTTAGGGCTGGAACTTAACAGCGTGTGCACCTTTTTAATGACATGATAATTGTTAACACAATGCCAATCAACCTCTCTGGCCTGGAAAGGGAACAATTTGAACGATTTTTCGAGCTGAAGGGTGCAAAAGAAAGTCTAACTAACGATGTGCGCTGTGAGATGCCCCGCTCCAGCAAGATTTGTGTCATTATTTATATCTTTGAGCGAAACTATTCATTTAATTTTACAAATTGACTAAATTTCATGTAAGTTCCATATGTATGCATGTCCTGTTATTTTCAGAATAAATATGACAAAAAATTAAATCACTTGGGTTGAAATCCTGCGAATTTTTAGCAATGAACGGGCTGACATATGCATATGAAATTCCTCTGACTGCTATTTAAAGTTTAATATAACAAAGAAAAGAATTTCATGAAAACACATTAATGCATTTGTTATGAATGCTGCCAGTGTGCATGAAAAGTGCATCTAAGGAATTAATGAATAGCATCAACTTATTCTGAACTTGGACTTGTGAGCCCCAGTGACTTATCATCTTACAGTCTGCTCCATTTCAATTGCAAATTATATATTATTTTTTAGGCTGTTGCGTTTGTCTGTTTGAATTTGATGGAACTGGCTTTTTGGAAAAGGCTGTTTTAAAATTATAAAGTCACTGAGTGAGCAATCCTGAGAACAGAGTTTTTCAAATCGTCAATCACACCAAATTCAAGCAGGCAAATCCAATGGCATAAACATTGGAATTTGGGTCAGCCTGCATTTTTAATTGTCCTCCGAAAATGACAATAAGGAAATTAGGATTTTCCTTCCTTTGAACAATGGGGGCAGTAGCTCACCAGGTGAACACTAACCCAGACTCTACTACACTAAAGTGTCGAGCCACCCCATCACCTCCCACATTGGGGGCAAAACCTGGCAGGTGGGCAGTTAAAATCGCCCTTACCTGTCCGAAAGCTGCCATGATCGCAACATCTGTAATTTTAGCCTAATCTCCTGAGCAGGAAGCAAGGACACGCGCCCGGAACAAACAGGGTCCTTCTTTACACATGCATGTTGCGGCCTGATGACATAATTAAGCCCGACTGTAATTAAGGGCGGAACTTTAACCCCAAAAAACGGGTGGGTTGGGGTCGGGTGGGAGGTTAAAAGTCTGAATTCTGATCCCAACCCACCTACAACCCGCCCACTTCCGGTTTTAATGGAGGCGGGATGGGGGGGGGAGGGGGCAGGCAGCCAACCCACTCTCAGGAGGTGGGCCTCCCACTTAAATATTATAATGAGGCTGGCGTGCCTCAGATTTAAGCCGCATTTTAAATTTAACTGTAGCTGGTCAGGTTTTGCAGGCCTTGTGAAACCTGCCAGCTAAAGTAAGAAGAAGAGTGATGGATCCAGGAGGTAAGTGTACCTCCTGGATCCAGTGTCCCTGCCTAACCCACTCCCCCCGCGATCGGAGACCCCTCCGTGAGGCCTCCGATCCCTCCCCACGAGGCCTCCGCCCATGCTCCTCTGGCCCCTACGCGATGATCTCATCCAGTCCCCTGATCATGCTGCTCCGCGCCACCCCCCCCCGCCCCCGTGCTGCTCCTGGCTCCCTGATCATCAGCCGATCCTGGCCCCCCGATGATCAATTGGCCCACCCCCAGGCCCCCCCCCCCCACCGCTCCTCCGGCCCGCCGATGATCATCCCCCGGCGTCTTCCCCCCACCCCCACCATCGATCCTCCGATGATCATCCCCCGGCACCTTCCCCCCCGCCCCCACCACCGATCCTCCGATGATCACCCCCCGGGCCCCCCCCGCCCCCACCACCGATCTTCCGATGATCATCCCCCGGCGTCTTCCCCCCCACCCCCACCATCGATTCTCCGATTATCACCCCCCGGGCCCCCCGCGCCCACCACCGATCCTCCGATGATCATCCCCCGGCACCTTCCCCCCCGCCCCCACCACCGATCCTCCGATGATCACCCCCCGGGCCCCCCGCAGCCCCCACAACCGATCCTCCGATGATCATCCCCCGGCACCTTCCCCGCGCCCCCCCCCACCAATCCTCCGATGATCACTCCCCGGCACCCCCATGCCCCCACCACCGATCCTCCGATGATCACCCCCCGGCCCCCCCCCGCGCCCCCCCCAACCGATCCTCCGATGATCATCCCCAGCACCCCCATGCCCCCACCACCGATCCTCCGATGATCACCCCCCGGCCCCCCCGCGCCCCCACCACCGATCCTCCGATGATCATCTCCCGGCACCTTCCCCGCGTCCCCCCACCGATCCTCCGATGATCACCTTCCCCGTGCCCCCCCCCCACCGATCCTCCGATGATCACCCCCCGGCCCCCCCCCCCCCCGCGCCCCCACCACAGATCCTCCGATGATCACCCCCCGGCCCCCACGCGATCCCTCCCTCGCTCCTCTCTGCGGCCTAGTGTCGCAGGCCTACCCGCTCACAGCCAGCCAGCCTCTCAATCTGCGGGTAGGATACAGAGGATTCCAATGCAAATCAGTTCTTGAATTTGTGTTTCCCGAATGCTTACGAGCCACCCCCCCTCCCGCTCTCCCGGTCCCACCCCACCTCCTGATTAAAATTCAGGCCTTTAACTCAGGCCTGAGTGGGGAATCCACCTGGAGTTAAAATCGGGGCCAAGTCTACACAGATCCTGTCTGGCACTGTAGTGGTCCCTATACAGAGAAGAGCTTTGGCCGGAATTATGTCTACCTGGCGGGTCGGGTGCGTGCGGTCGCTATGGCGGGTCGTGACCCCGTTGTTGCTTCCATCCCTCTCCAGAAATCGACTTTGCGCCAAGGGGGCTATTAAGCCCGCCCTGCGTGTTACCCGGCCCTATTAAATGATGTGGGTCTGATGACGTCATCTATGACGTGTTTTCAGCCGGGACATTTAAAGGAGCCGTGGCCACATTGCATTTGAAGGTTCATCTAGGAGTGTGCAGGCAGCACACTGAACAAATCGACTGCTGCAAACAGTTGAACAGATGACTGCACAGAGGCAGAGGGCTGCACCCAGGTTCTCCGATGACTCCCTCCATATGTTTGTGGAGGGAGTCAGAGCACGCAGAGAGGTTCTCTTCCCTTTGACTGGGCGGAAGAGACCTGCCCAGGAGACAAAAAGAGCCTGGCTCCAAATTGCAGAGGAGGTTAACATCAGGGATGTGGTCAGGAGGATCTGGGTGCAGTGCCGCAAACGTTTCAATGATCTCATTAAATCAGGAAAGGTGAGTACAAAGCCACACTCAACTTCATCCTGCTGTGCCTCTCATCACATCCCCATCTCACTAGCCACCCCTCACACTCACCCTCATCCTAATGCAATCATACCAACTAACAACACACAAGGGTAGCCACTTGGCAGTGGCACCCCACTCCATTGTCGTCTCCCCCTAAAGATCTAACACATCCATTGCTTACACTCATTCCATCACTCTCCCACAAACCTCACTTCTTTCCCTCCTTGTAGGAAAAGAGAGCCCACAATAAAAGGGAGAGGGAGAGAACAAGAGGTGGCCCTCCATCATTTGCCACCCTTACAACAGCAGAGGAGGCTGCCTTAGAAGTATCTGGAGTTGCCAAGCAGCTGGAGGTGGGAGACAGAGAGATAGGGGAACATCTCAGCAACCTGGTGACAGAATTACAGATCATACAGCTACATGGCATACATCAGTCACTCATATGGGCACTGATGTCAGCAGCCATTGAATGGTCATCATGTGCATAATGGTATCGGTAGCTATTCTTCATCTAACTCATCTCTTTACTCTCCCATAGGTCCATCAACCAAACCCCCCCCCCATCCCAACTGTCCAGGAGGAAGAGGAAGACGACTCCTCAGAGGAGCCTCCAGCCTTTGAGGGCGCACCGACACCAGACATAAGTGCACCCAGCACCAGCGCAGAGACGCACACCTCGGTGGGTGCCACACGAGATAGTGTAGTGTTGTCACCTGGTGTCTCACAACTCACAAGTGAGCAAGAGCAGATGGTGGAGACAGGGACAGCAGTGGAGACTCCTCGCCAGAGGGCACAGGACACTCCCAGCTCTGCTCAGCTGCATGCAGACGCTGAGTTCGGGGGCCATCCAGAAAGAGGGCGATCCTGGAGGTGCAGCAAGAAGTGCAGGAGGCATTGACAGGTTTTGTGAGCACGGTGTCTGCAAATGTTCAGAGAATGGAGGAATCCATCTCCAGCATGAAAACTACCGTGTCACAGGCGATGAGGACTGTAGGCGCTTCCATGGATAGGGTGGGCACCTACATGGAGCAGCTAATGCGCCACTCACAGGAGTACATGGTCTCTATGGAGAATAGGTGGCAGAGGCTCATAGACCTCCTCTCTAGGAGGGATGTCAGCGTAGACGTGGGTTCTCATGGCCCCACTGATGTGCAGCAAGGTGCTCTCCAGCTCCTTGCTAGCAGGGAAGTGCAGCTGGCCCATGAGAGCGATGATGGTGAGAGGGGACATGGAAGTGTGGGCTCCTCTCAAAGCGCTTACACTTCTACCCCATTGCCACCCCCTCAGTCAGAGCCCCAGATGCCTCCTCAGACAGCGATGGCCGAGTCTGCCCCTGCACAGTCGCAGGAGGAGCAGACTTTGGCGGGGCCATCACAGGCTCCAAAACCCAGAGGACGTCCACCAAGAGTGTCTAAGTAGTCACAGCAGGAAAGTGAGCAGGCTGCCTCTACCTCTGCTGAAGCCACAGGGGTAGCACCTCGTAGAAGCAAACGGAAGAGAAAGATGACACACACATAGGGCTGGATTTTCAATGACCCGTGGAGTCGGGTTTGGAGGCGTGTGGGGGGTTAAAGTAGCAGATTCGGAGGTCCCGACCCCATCCTGACTCCAACATGCCTCCACACAATTTTGACAAAATCGGTCGCGGGGTTCCCGACTCCGTCCCGCCTCCAAGAGGCGCGAAAGGCCATTAACGCTCTTAACTATCCCTAAAGTGGCTCAGTAATGCCATTTTGAACCATTTTAGGTACTTTAACCCTTTTCCCACGTGAAGCACGCCTGATGGGAAACACTCCAGTAAAACCTGGCGGGAGCACAAGTGGATTGCTGACTATCAGCTGCAGCTCAACCTTTAAATAGGAGATTTGATCAGCCATCAATTGCAGGTGGCAGGACTTTGTTGTAACAGGTCTGGGGGAACTTTTAGAAGGCATAACCACAGCTCTGGAAGTTTGGAGCCTGACACCCATCTGCAGTGTGACCTCCTGGGAAACCACTCTCGCAACCCTCATTGAGGGCTTCCTCAACTGAGACATATACCAGAGGCATGGGAGCCATTTATTTCCTTCCCTCCTGGATATCCGATGAGGAGGAACAGCAGCCGCGGCACCAGCAGAACCATGAACAACAGCACCACCAACAGCAGCAGCAGCAGCAACAGCAGGAGCGCCAAGCTGCTGCTCACCCACCTGAAGCTGCACAGGACAGAAGGGACCAGCGCATGGAAGGCCGTCGGTGCAGGAGATACCCCCCAACCAGGGTCTACAGACAGAGGGTCAGCTACCTCAACATGTCTGAGCAGCAGTGACAAAGGTGGCTCCGACTTTCGCGAGAGGTAGTGGGTGACATCTGCGCAATGCTGCAACAAGACCTGGAGCCCAGAGGACCAGGTGGACGCCCCTTACCAGTGGCCGTCAAAGTCACCACCGCACTCAACTTTTTTGCCTCAGGCTCATTCCAGGGATCAGCAGCAGACATCAGCGGCATCTCCCAGGCGGCCGCACACACCTGCATCACGCAGGTAACCGATGCCCTCTTTGCCATCGCGCACAATCACGTCCATTTCACCAAGGATCAAGCAAGTGTCACAGCACGTGCGGTTGGATTAGCTAATCTGGCAGGCTTTCCAAGGGTGCAGGGCGTCGTTGACTGCACACATGTGGCCCTTAAGGCACCCCATCGCAATCCAGGTATTTTTGTCAACCGCAAGGGCTTCCACTCCCTCAACGTTCAGCTGGTGTGTGACCACAACAAGGAAGTTCTGCATGTTTGTGCCAAGTACCCTGGCAGTTGCCATGACTCCTTCATACTGCGCCAGTCGAGTGTGCCTCCGCTATTCAGTCCGCCAGACCAACTTCACGGATGGCTACTTGCAGACAAGGGCTATCCCCTGAGGACGTGGCTAATGGCGCCGTTGAGGAGCCCATCCAACGCAGCTGAGGAGAGCTACAACTCCAGCCACATTTCCATCAGATCCATAATCGAGCAAACCATCGGTATGCTGAAGATGCGCTTCAGATGCCTGGACAGATCAGGTGGAGCCCTGCAATACTCAGCAGCCAGGGTCTCCAGAATCGTCGTGGTTTGCTGTGCACTTCACAACATGGCACAGCGTCGTGGCTTACAGATGCCGGAGGACCAAGTGGCTCCTCACATAGCCTCCTCAGATGAGAAGGAGGAGGAGGAGAAGGAGAGAGAGAACAAACAAGTTGCAGAGGCCCCTCAACCAGCGGCAGCATTACGCGAGACCATAGCTGCCCGGAATGCAAGGAACGCACTCATCTTGGCCAGATTTGCTTAGCCTAGACAAGAAAGCACTTTTGCCTCGCAGCTTCTTACCAGAGCTACGACAATGGCCCAGACCCAGCGGATCCCTAACAATGTGACCACCATACTGACAATTGCAAGTTATCCTAAGGCCTCATTGTGGAAGTCCCATTAGCGAAATGACAGACACCACAACTGCAGCTGTAGCCATCAGAGTTTTTATTTACACTTTAGACCTGATGGCTTCTTAACAATGCACATCAAAATTCACCCAAGTGACTACCCTTGTGACTATTTGTGCAGTTTCTTTCTCTTACGCGTGCTCCTACGTGGTGCTTCCCCTGTGGCTTCAGCAGATGTGGAGGCCCCTTGCTCACTTTGTTGCTGCTCCTGTCTCGACTCCTTTGGCTGGCGTCCTCTGGGGTTGCGAACCTGAGAGGGCTCGGCAACAGTCTGCTGCTCCTACGGCTGGGCAGGGGTTGAGACGCCGATCTCACTTGGGTGCGGACTCTGGTGGGGCTCTGAGCGAGGACCTGTCAGTGGCATGGAAGTGTGAGCGCTTGGAGAGGATCCCCCACCTCCTTGTTGCGTGCCACCAACATCCCTCTCATGGGTCAGGTCCACCTCAGCGCTTGCAAGTGGCTTGAGAGCACCTTGCTGCACATCAGGAGGGCCAAGGGGACCCGTATCTGCACTGGAATTCCTACTCAGAAGGACTTCCATGAAGGTCTGGTTTCTCTGTTCAATAGATGACCATCGCTCCTCCAGAGATGTCATTCTATTCAGAACAATGACCATGTTTTCTGCACTCTAGCGACTTATCACCTCCATGGAGGTTGCCATCCTTTCCATGGTGATGCTTTCATGCGCCAATGACTCCACAAAGGCTCTGCTCATGTTCGCTATGGACTCCTCCATTCGCTCCACACTCGCAGCGACCCTGGAGACAAAACTTGTCAGAGACGCCTGCATCTGTTCCTGGAGTCCCAGCACTGCTGATCTTATGGATGGCCCCAGAGGCAGAGGGTCGACATGCAGCTGAGCCGAGCTAGGAGAGTCCTGCGCCCTCCGACTAGGACTCTCCACTGCTGTCCCTGTCTCCACCATCTGCTGATGCTCACTTGTGAGCTGTGATACACCAGGTGACAACACTACTCTATGTCCCGAGGGTCCCACCGAGCTGTGAGTGTCTGCGCTGGTGCTGGGTGCGCTTAGTTCTGCTGACGCTGCGCCCTCAGAGGTTGCAGCTTCCTCTGAGGAGTCTGTCTGCTCAGGCTGGTCCTCCTGGCTAGTGAGGACGGGTGCTTGCGATGGTCCTGTGGGGGAGTAAAGGAAAGAGTTAGAGATGTGATGCCAAGGTTACATGCATATTGCATATTGCAGATGATCATAAATCCATCTGTTAGAGCTTCAGATTCATTATCAGCGACTCATGCAATGTCAATGAGAGAGATGTAACACTATTCAGTCACCAGCTTGCTCTGCTACACCCGTCTGTCCATCCCCCACTTGCGTTTCCTCCTGGACGCCCACGATCTCCAGGACCGCCTCCTCCCAGGGGGTGAGCTGGGCTAATGAGGGTGGGCCTCCTCCTACCTGGCTCTTTCTCTTTTATTGTGAGCTCTCTTTTCCTGCAATGAGGGAGACAAGTGGAGTTTGAGTGAGATTGAAGGAGTGAGTGTAGAGAGTCCATAGCATAGATGCTTAGAAGGAGACAAAGATGGAGTGAGGTGGCAAGACCAAGGGCCCTTCCTGTGTGTTGTAAGTTGTTTTCATAGCATGACAGTGATAGGGAGTGTGAGGGCTGCATAGTGGAATAGTAAGGTGAATGTGACCATAGAGGGAGAGGGAATGGGTAAGGGTGCATGGATGTCAGTGTCAAGTGGGATATGGAGGAAGAGGTTGCTCAAGCTGAGTGCTGGTGAGGAGAGGCAATGGGGATCAGATTGAGGGTGAAGGGAAAGTCATACTCACTTTAGCAGTACGTAGAAGGTCATGAAACCTCTTCCTGCACTGGATCCAGGTCCTGCTTGTCAGAGATAAAGAGGTGACCTCCTGGGCGATCTGGACCCACACAGCCTTTGTCTGCTGGGGAGGCTTCTTCCTCCCTGAGGAGGGGAAGAGCACCTCCTTGTTGGCTCTTGCTCCATCTACCAAAGCCTGAAGGGCAACATCATGGAACCTGGGAGCAGTCCTGGGCCGTTGGCTGGCCATTCCTGCTGCAGGTGCTGAGATTACAGGTCCAAAAGCTTGGCAGCCTGCAGAGGAAGCAAGGCTTGCTGCAGACCTTAAATGCAGCAGCAATGATGACGTCATCGGAGGCAACTTGCAGACTGGAATAACTCATTGGCCATGGGTTCCCACATGTGGGAACTCAATTGGCCAATTAAGTTAAAATCGCATCATTAATCCACATTAATCTGGAGTCGGGGGAGGCAACACGAAATGTGGGTAACACAACCCCAACCCGACCCCAAGACAAAATCCAGCCCATAGATTCACAATGGTAGACACTTGGGTGTTTTATTCAATGTTTATGTAAAGTTTCCGCTAATGTGCTGGCAAACATAAAAATCTATATTTTCACCACTTTCTGGTCTTGGACAAATTTGTGTGCACCTTTGGAAGTGTCTTAATGAGTTGCAGTGAATGGTGAGACATAACAGTACCCCCCGCAATGGTGATTGGTGTGAAAGGAATGGCTTGGTCATTGGAGGAATCCTTTCTGGTGTTGTTGTGGGGTGATGCCAACCTGGCATAGAAACATAGAAACATAGAATCTAGGAGCAGGAGTAGGCCATTCGGCCCGTCGAGCCTGCTCCACCATTCAATACGATCATGGCTGATCATCCAAGTCCAGTACCCTGTCCCTGCTTTAATCCCCACAGTACACATATCCCACCCTACCCCCGTAACCCCACGTATTTAATTCCCCCTAACATATCCTATCCTATCCCCATAACCCCACATATTTAATCCCCCCCTAACACTAAGGGTCAATTTATCATAGCCAAATCAACCTAACCCGCACATTTTTGGACTGTGGGAGGAAACCGGAGCACCCGGAGGAAACCCACGCAGACACGGGGAGAATGTGCAAACTCCACACAGACAGTCACCCGAGGTCAGATTCGAACGCGGGTCCCTGGCGCTGTGAGGCACCAGTGCTAACCATTATGCCACCGTGTTGCCCGCAGCATGTGGCAGCCATATGGGTGTACTGCATAAAGTTAAGTAAATCTGGACATGGTGAGGCCATTCCGGGCCTCCCAGGCAGCAATGTGCTCGGGTGCTGGTGGGATCTGGCCCGCCTGTTCCTCCAGCTCCTCCTCGTCTTCCAGCTGATGCTCCCCCTCCTCCTCCTCCTCTGAAGAGGCTGTGCATTCATTGCCTTGCTCCTCATGCAGCGGTAATCCTTGCTGATGTGCTATGTTGTGCAGAGTGCAGCAGACCACGACAATTCTGGAGACCCTGGCTGGTGCGTGCTAAAGGGCTCCTTCAGATCTGTCAAGGCATCTGAATCGCATTTTCAGCATGCCTATTGCCTGCTCTGTGACATATCTGGTGGAAATGTGGCTTTCATTATATCTCTCCTCGGCCTCAGTACTTGGTCTCCTCAAGGGTGTCATGAGCCACGTCTTCAGTGGATAGCCCTTGTCTCCAAGCAGCCAGCCGGAAAGTCTGTTTGGAGGAGCAAAGAGCTGAGGGAGGGTGGACTGGCGAAGGATGAAAGAGTCATGGCAGCTGCCAGGGAATTTGGCACACATGCATGATGATCTTCCTATGGTTGCAGACCAGTTGCACATTGAGGGAGTGGAAGCCCTTGTGGTTGACACACACTCCTGGGTGATGTGGGAGTGTCCTGATGGCCACATGTGTGCAGTCGATGACACCCTGCACCTGTGGGAAGCCAACCAGAGTGGCAAAGGCCAGCGCCCACTGAGTAACACTGGTGTCATCAGTGGTAAAGTTTATATAATTGGCTGACTTGTCAAAGAGGGCGAGGGTGACCTGTGTGATGCATCTGTGGGCGGCTGACTGCGAGATGCCGCAAATGTCTGCTGCAGATCCCTGGAAGGAGCCTGTGGCGAAGAATCTGAGGCCACTGGTGATTTTGATAGTCACTGGTAAGGTGTGTCCACCTGTTCCTCTGGGCTGCAGGTCTTGCTTCAGCTTCAGCAATGTGCAAATGTCTGCAATGACCTGGCGCGATAGCCTGAACCTCCTTTAGCACTGCAGCTCAGTCATGTTGAGGAAGCTCATCCTCTGCCTGTATCCCCTGTGTTGGGGGTATCGCCTCCGGCGCAGTGCAGCCCTGCGCTGATGTCCTGTGCAGAATCAGATGATTGAGGAGAAGATTGGTGGTGTTGTGGTTGGTGCTGCTGGTGTGCCTGCTGCTGCTGGTGTAGGGCTCATCCTTGTCCGATTCTGAGGACCAAGGTGAGACAGTATAAACGGCACCCATGCTGACGTAATAGATGGCAGGTCAAGAAGAGATGAGAGAAGCAATCTGTCAATGGTGTGATAGGTTCTACCAACGAGGTGACACTGGATGGTGACATTGCTGGAAAAACTTGCAGCCTCTAGAAAGTTAAATCTGTGCTGGCAATGCTGTCAGCAACAGCTTCTGCCTGAGGAAAGTGATCAGCTGTGAGGTGGGAGCTTTTATAGTACATTTCATGCTGTCAACAAATCAGCTGGATCAATGGCCACTCAACTCACGCCTCAGGTTGACAGACGTGGTTCCTGTGGTCATCCAGGGAAATTTGAAAAGTAGACTGAAAAAGGCGCTTAAGGGTCTGACAAGTACCTCTTAATGATTTAAATTAGCTCGCCCGCCTCTGCCGTTCGGGTCGCTGCCGTGCTGGCAAACACGCCCGAGGGAAAGGCATGTGGTTGTGGGATGACAGCGGGTTCCTGACCTGCTCCAACATATTTCAAATTTCCCACTGGCCGGCCTCCGATTGCGCCCGCACAGACCCCATTTATTTTTCACTTCAAGTATTCAGTTGTTTCAAGCTCTGGGGGCTAACTATTAGGGCAAAAAAATTGGGGGCTTTATACCACGTGTTACTGTCAGAAAATGGAGAAAGAGTGGCATCCTCCATTTTCATCATCCCGGTAGCGCTGCCAGTAAGTATTAGCGCCCTGCAAAAAAGAAATGGCGGATTGGTGTGCAATGCGAACTTAACGTCACCATGGCCAACTTTGCCCCTAGCGCTGAGTTCAGCGCTAAGTCATAACCACGCCAGGGAAATCCAGCATGCAAAGAGACTGACAGAGGCGCTGTCAGCTCCTCTTAAAGGGACATGCATCTTTCAGGTAAGTTTGCATTTAAGCTTTTGGACTGTTTTTTTTTACTTTATTGAAGTAGTGGCTTGCTGCAATAGATGTTAAAAGTTTTTTAAGTGTGTAGGGGGTGCTGCTGGATGCTTGCTAGGCTTTGGATGATAAAGGAAGGCCTCCGAGAAAACTGAAAATGCTGCAAATACTCAACAGGTCAGGCAACATCCATGGAGAGAGAAACAGATATCACGTCTCAGGTCAAGATGCTGCCTGACCTGTTGAGTATTTGCAGCATTTTATGCTGTCATTTTAGATCGGTATCCACTTGCAGAGGGAAGAGGAAGACACAGAAGAGAAAGAAGCAGAAGAGGAGGATGCAGACGGAAGGATTTATCCCAGACAGCCCCTTTGTGATCGGGATATCCAGGATGGAATCATCCGCCTGCGGTCCCAGTGAACACAACCCGAATTCCCCTTTTAACATTAGTCCCACACTTAGCTTCCCTCTGTTACTGACCATCACAGCATCCTCTTGGCCATGATACTGAAATAAAAGCCAACACAAAGCAAACTTTCCATTCCAACTTAATCTATCCATCCAATATGATATCAAGAAATCAACTCATCACGCTTATGCATTCTCTTAGTGATTGTCTTGTGTGTGCATTTGACTATCCTACTGATGTCACGCAGTGCTACCCCAGTGGCTGCAGCATGGCTGGTGGAAGGCTGCTGACTTTCAGTGGGGGACACTGCAAATGGCCTTGCTTGTCGACCTTGAGGAGCTGGTGGCTGGAATTGTGAAATCGAGTGACTGTGTTTTTTCTTCTTCTTCTTCGTCTTCTTCTCTTCTTCTTCTTCTCTCTCCTCTCCCTCTTCTTGGCCAACCACTGGCTGGGCAGGCTGCATTTCTTGGGTGTGTGAAATGAGGAAGGCACAAGGGTTGAGTTGTGGTGAGGGGAGGGCGGGAAAGCAAGAGGTGCATGCCAGAAGGAGGATAATGTATGAGGCTACCAGCATCTTGTATCCTTTCAGCTGAGCCGCTGGCCAAGGGCTCAGCCATACCCTTGCCAAGAATGGCCAGCACCATCTCCTTCAAGCGGGTGAGGTGAGGCTAAGAATGGGAGATGTGCCTCATGATTGGTACAGATTGTTGGGAGGTGAGTGATTGTGGGGGAGTCGTGCATTGAGAAGTGTGTGAGTCTAGTGATGCAGTTGGTAGGAAACGGCCTTTGAAGATGCATTCACTGACCTTGATCAGTGGTCTTTGGGCATTGGAGCCAGGTGGTGGGGGCGACACTGGTGGCAGTGACGGCCTCAGTGATGTGTTCCCACATTGTTCTTTCTGGAGGGCCTCCTGGTCCCTGTGGGTAGAGGGCCAGTCTTGCAGTGTTGACCCCCTGCACAAAGCTGGAGTGCTGCGTGAGAGACTCTGGATGCCCCTTCCCTGGCCTGTTGAGCCATTTGTATTAGTGCAGAAGCACTTTTTCCATTTTTTGAGGTTCGGAAAGGAATTCAGCTTTAAGTGCTGAAGAATCCCATTTAGGACTTCTTTTTAATGGTCAATTTTTTATTGAAAGTCAGTAAGGATCTGTAAGGGATTCTGACCCTGCGTGTCTCGTGGCCTGTGAGATTCACGCGGCTCTGTGCAGCCTGTATGTCAGTGCGGGTCTAGGCCTTGCTGCCTGTTCTGGTCTCCAGCCAGTCTGGGAACACTAGACACACCTGTGAGTGGTTCGAATCACTCTCCCTTACGGTTCTAGACACTGGACTTAGATGCGAGAGCAGTAATGGAGATAAAACTCATGTAGACTTGGTTTGAATAGTACGAAATGGAAAATCTTTATTGCATGTTACTTAAGATTATGAAATACATGTCATAAGCACAGATTAATGACAGTACAATCTTACAAACAGTTATATAGTCGATCTTAGGGAAACGAGGAACGAACGGCACAAAGTAAATAGGGGCACACATTACAAATATCCTTAATCCTTAAACCCTCCCCTATCAATATCTATCCTAAACTAGATTCGTAGGATTTCGAGACTCATGCTCACCACTCGTGATAACTCGGAGAAATTCCGAATAGCTGATCGGATGTTTTTCACCGCAGCACCCACGTGTCGGTCAGGAGATCTCCTGGTCCCACTTGTTTACTTGCTTCTGCTGCTCCGGCTAGCAGGCTGGACCGTCTGCTGTGATGAAAACCTGTGTTGGTTGGTTTAACAGGTACTCTTCGAGCACAGTTGTCAATATCGTCGATACGATATGTTTTCACGTTCCAGTTACTTTGGGCACAGTCCAGTTATCATCGATGCAATATGTTTCGTTATAAGTTCGAAGAAGTCTTCCTGGCGAGGAAAACTTGGCTAATCGACCTACAGGCGCGGTCGGGATTTACTGACCGTGGCGATGGATATGGTCTTCCTCTCTTCTCATCTCATCTCATCTTATCTCATCTCGGGCCTTCGGTTCCGCTGCCAGTTACCAACATAGGTCTTCGTTACGCGACACGAGGTAGATCCGAACGGATCAGAAAGTTCAACAGTCTTTTCAGAAGAGGCAACAGGCAAGCAGGAGCGAGCCCAACTACGAGTACACAGGAGCATCCACGAGGTTACGAATCGATCGGATAAAAGCACAGGAGCAAGCCACGATGATAAGAGCAGCAAGAGCAAGAGCGAGAATGGACGGTTTGGAGCCTGCAATTATAGTGCAAAAATCTTCCGTTTCCCGCCCAACTATAATGTCCATTCTTTTGTTTAGGGTTTGGCGCTCAAATGTCTTGTATGGGTGATCTCCGTTCTTAATGGGTTTCGGGGCTACTCGTAAATGTCTGAGTACCTGTTAATATTTCTCCCATTGTTAAATCGGTCGGTGTTCTCCCTGGAGGGGTTTGGGGCTTCCAAGTGTCCTGTATAACTACCTGCTAACGGCTCTCTCATCGTAGAGTCGTTGGGATGTTACATATTAATGTCTTTTGGATGGGCCCTTGATTACTCGGTACAATGGCCTTCCTTTGTACCTGGGAGACCAATTTCAGTATCTATGTGTATACTGCAAACCCATAATGTCTCGTGTATTATCTTCACTGTGCTGAATCTTAATCGATCTTGCACAAATGTTTATTGGAACGCCATCTTGTCTGCCTGTTGAAAAGTCTAGAATGTTCTGTCACGAGGTGCGGCGGCCATTTTACAGGCTGCTTGTGTCCACTTTAAACCTGCCAGCATTCTACTGAAATAAAAGCTGTTTGAACGAAACTTTGTGTTTTCTCCTTATTAATAAAATCGCGATATATTGCGAATTCTACAGTCCCTCCTGTTGATGCGAATAACTCCGCTTATCGTATCAAAAATCATAGTGGTGAGCAATATTATCTCGATTTCTCTCCGAATCCAGTAAATTAATCCCATAACTTTAACCTAGCTAGGGTCTCTGTGTCGTCCTCATTTCCCAAGAAAACTACATTTTATATCACCGTAGGCATTATTTGCCCTTAAACTTACACCACTTGTTTTCCTTCCCGGCGTAACCAGGCCGATGCCTCTCGTATCACCTGTATATTCATCTTTTATTCAGGGAAAGGAGAAACAGAACCCAAAACCAAACAATCATTTTTAACTGTAACACCATCACCAAAATAATCAACACCAACTCTTAAAACATGTCGAGTTCCCAACGTATTTACAATCTCTGAAAATCTTATATGAGTACAGGCTTCCGCGGCGCACGTGGCGAGCGGGAGTGACGCCATTTTCCGATTACACGGTGCTCTCATCGTGCACGCGCACGTAACGTTCTCGCCACTCTCCCGTGTTTTCATGCTTGGTGAGGCGTTTGTCTCTTTTACAATGTACAACCAATAGGTACACTACAATGAAAACTTGGCATACGACTAAAATGTGGGAGGCTATTCTGATCCATGAAGGTACTTCAATATTAGTGAACAGATTCCACCACGGTGGAACTACTATATCCAGAATGTCTGTTCCTATTTCGACAGTTTTCTGCTCTAATGTATAAAAATGTTTCTGTGATACCGCGACGGCTTTCAAAAGCTTGGTGAGGTGTTCAGGGAGAGGGGGAATGAGGTATCCAAAATGCGCGACGAATCGCTGCAAGTCGGTGAAATTCTCTTTTACTGTGAGATGAACAGTGGATGGTTCAGGGATTGGGATAATTCGCTGTTGTGCTACTTGAACTTCCGCCCTGGGTTTAAAACAGAAACTGCTGTCACTCACCGGACACCGGCTACGGTTTCCATGCTGGTAGTGTTGCGCTGCAGTGGTAACACAATATGTTCCACCCCCGATGTATGCTACCTGCGGAGGCACATGATCTTGTGCCATTGCCTCCATGGTGCAATTCATGGACTTGGCGCCAGTCGTTCTGAACCCGCACTGTGGTGTTAAAAAGGCATTCAAGTGCTGGGGCACAGTATTATGTGTGCTCCCCTGCCACGACAACCAGAGAGATCTGTACCTGTCATCGTTTGCTCCCAGCGGATGACGTAAGGTGGAACCGCTGCATAACGAATGTGGGCTCCCCCCTGAATGACACCGATGTTCTCTACCCGATATACCGGGGCGGGCTTTGCTGTGTCGCCCAAAACCGGCATACGTAAAACTATACCCATGATGGTATGGTTTGATCGTCCGCAGTCCACGGGGACTGGGTAAGCTTCTGAAGCTAGCCTGAGCTGGCATGGACTTAATGCGTTCTGAAAAGGGTGGAGCGCCCGCAGGTGTTTGTTACTTATCCAGGACGGAACCAAACCTTGTTTTAAATCCTCCAAATTACTGCGGCCCTCGCCCAGTAACCACGCCCCGTAAAGCACGCACACCTCGTTCTGCGCAGCTTGATCGGATGCATTCCGATCTTCCCTAATCAGGGCATTTACCGTCTTTGCATGTTTCTCCAACTCTGCTATAATTTCCTTTAAATGGAGAGTCATGGCTTGGTCCTCGTGTAAACCCGACCCTACCACTTTATTCTCATCTGTTAGAATGTCTTTAAACCATTAATCTGGGTCTGCAGCTCCACACTGTCTAGAGCGTTGACCACAGATGTACCTGTGTTAAAAGCAGTGAACGCATCGTTCACCAAACCCCTTCTTTGCCTCCCTACTTGATCCAAAACTTCCTGTGGTGCGGTGTACAAACTTGTTTTATCAATTTCCGCGAAATCGAATTCGTAAAATTGTCTGAACATCTTGGTCAACAGGACCTGGTACAACTGTTCCGTCTTTTTGGGGCACCACTCTGGTAACCGCACCTCAGTGAGATTTAAAATCACAGAGGCCACCGCGTAATGTACCCCCTGAAATAGTATCTGGTCTGTGGGGACCAGTACCAAACCATTCCCGGGTCCCTTACTAGTTTTAGGGCACCCTTCTTCCTCAGCTAGAACCACCGGAATCGTGGGCGGGGCTTTGCGTGGGCGCGTAATGAGTTCAGTGGCATTTACTGGGATCGGGGAGAATGGGGCTCCGCACCCCCTGGTGCTCGCATCCCACCTCATCCCCTGTCCGTTATCCTGCCATTGATTAATAAAAAAATATGGAGATGCCTTTGGGGCAAACGTACTTTGACCCCCACATACATACATAAATTCCCTCATCCGGTTCCCACCATTTGTCCCAACAGACTTTCACTTGTCCGTCTGTCCCCGTAATTGTCCGATGGGTATTATTACCCAGTCGTTCCCACTCGACCGAAGAGTTCCTCATAGTTTTGCTCAGCTTTCGCAGCCACCACCATCGGCTCAATGGGACCTTCCCACTACAAGTCAAACAAATCCGTTTGCCGACGGTGACGCTGATCCTGGGTGCGATGATCCTTACTTTGGGGCACAGTAAAGAAGTCTCTTTGTAGGCAAACCCCGATGTGCTGGAATACTCCGTTGAGTTCGTTCCCAGCCATCCTGGCCACCTTCCCTTGTGGAAATAGGTGCTGGTCTCCTCTGCCTCCCGTCTTCCGGTCCCATCCACCGCGATGGGGGCCGTGTCCCCGGAACATCCAAACACCACGACATCCTTGGTGCGGCCTCGATAGGCCAATCCACATCCGATTGCCGCGAGCAGTACTAGAATTCGTTCCATCCTTCCTTGGTTCCTGTGATCAGATAGAATGAGGTAGCCAGCCTCGCAAGAGTCTCTGGCTTTTGTGAAGGGTGAGCGGGTCCCCTGACCTCGCCTCACGTAAACTTCAACGTTCGCTGAATAAACTTCAACTAAACCTATCTTTAAAGCTCCCATCATTTTATCGTTTTCTGTTAAAAACACTACAAACTTAACCTTAATAAAACTATAAACTTAACCTTGAACTATAAACTTAAAACTTAAAACTTATTACTATACAGTGCCGCCCGTTCTCAGGGCGGCCCCTTTAAATTCTGAGAAGGCTGCTGCGAGCTCTTCCCGACGGTGGGAGGGCACTGACCCTTCCCTCTGATCTGCCGCAGCCTGTTGCTGCGCTGACCCTTCCCTCTGATCTGCCGCAGCCTGTTACTGCTGCGATGTGGCCGGTCTGTATCTGGGTTATCTTAACCTTAAATTTTCGCCTTGGGGCAGTCTGGGGACATGACCACATCCTCCTGGGCTGGGGTTCTCTACTTGACCTACGGGGAGTTGCTATGGGCGGGGGTTCCGTGACGGACGGACCGGGTTCCGAGACCTCCATCGGGATGACCTGGGGTTCCATCACAGTCGCTGGCTCCGCCTCCGCTGACTCCGCCTCCCTAACCTCGGGGCTGGCAGTTCGTGGCTCCGCCCTGCTCGGCCCAGCAGGCGGCCCTTCACTCGTGATCTCTGCCTCCCCTGAGGACTGGACGTTCAAAGCGGGCGGCCACATCTCTGGGAGCCACACCGGTACTCTCTGTGCTCCCATAGCGGCTGGCCCTGCCTCCTCTAGCTCCTCTCTCCTGTCTTCGGGACCTGCAGCTCGTGTGTCCACCCTGTGTGGATCTCTACCTGCAGCCCCCGTCCCCTCCATATCGTAAAAGGGACCGTTCCTCCGAAACCACCCGTCGTCATCACTATCCTCATCTGCACTATCCTCATCTGACCCGGGTACCCTGAATTCTTCCTCATCTAACCCCCAATTCCAGAAAAACGCTGCATGATCGTCCGGGATGTCCCTTCCCCTGATGCAAGCTGCTATGCCTGCCTGTGTGCCTTGTGGTCCTACCTGGGGCTGTGCTTCCCCACTCGCAGGTCTGGCCCCTCCCTTAAGACAGGCCACCGCCCCTGCTTGTTTCTGTAAAATCTCACCTGCTGGAGGCTGCAGATTTCTATCCTGTTTTAAATCCTCATACTCCCTGCTCCTGGCTACCCTGTAGGCTGTTTTTATCTCTCTAAGCTGCCCTTCTAGCCTGAGCACGTCTAACTTTCCCATTGCTCGGGCATTCTCCTCCCGCAGGGCCTGCTCTCTAAGCTGCCCTTCCAGCCCATCTATTTTCCCTATTAAGCGGGCGTTCTCCTCCCGCAAGGCCTGCTCTTTTAACCTGGCCTCCTCACCGCAGACCCCCTCCTGTGCGTGTCTTTTAAAAGGACACAGGTAGGCAGGCTGCGTGGGCTCTAGTCATTGGGTACTATTAGACGGTCCTGCGGCACCTACGGGGCCGGTTGCGACCGCCACCTGTCCACGCGCATTCAAGACCAGCTTGCGCATGGCTCCTAACACTGCTTCGAGGTCGTCGGGAGGGGTGGGTGCCTTGGCTTCCTTAGCCGGGACAGGCGCCTGGGCTCGGACCGCGGGATTTTTATCCTTGGAATCCTTCCAAGGGTTCCTGCAATGCTTGCGCCAGTGCCCTGTCTTCCCACACCCGTAACAAGCATTACTTGCCTGTGGGGCGCGATTACCCTCCTGATGCCACTCTCTTTGATACGGGGCTGCGGGTCGTACCTCATGTACTCTTCCCTTAAGGGGACGTGTTGCCATACCCCTTATATTGCGATAACCTAACGTGAGTCGATTCAAGACCGACTCTTCCGTAATGTTGGGGTCATTGGGATCAAACCATGCTTTTGCCTGCTCTCTGACGGCTGGTAAACTGTTGGCTATTATGCACCTAAGCCAATGAGTTAAAGCTAAACCTTCCACATCTTCGCGCTCGGGCGCACCTAGGCAGCTGCGCTCATATACTGGCCACAGCCTGTCGGCAAAAACCTTCGGGGGTTCTCCCTCCATCTGCACTGTCTGTCCCACTCTAGCAAACGGACCTTCGTCGTTCGCCCCCAACACTTCCAGGACCTCATTCTTTAATTCCTCATAACTCTTGGTTCCCCTCTTGCTCTCGCCTGAGAGACACTGAAGGACCGAGCTGTCTAATGAGAACAGCAGCATTTTTGCTGTTTCCCCATCATCGCAGCCGTTAATGGCTGCGGCTTGCTCAACTTCTCTGAAATGTACGGAAGGGTCGTCTGCCTCGGTCAGCTTCCGTACGTGATTTATCATAGCTCTCAGCTGATGTGAACCGTGAGGCAACACCAGCTGTCCGAGGAGATCCCCCGGTTCTTCCCCACCGTTTCTGCTTGGGCCCCTTTTAATACCCGTTACTGGATATAACGATCCCTTTCCGACTTCTTTTTCAATGGGCTCTTTTGTTTCTTCCATTGCTTCCTCCCTAACCCAGGTTTCTGAATAGCTGGGTGGCGCGGAGGGCGCAGTGGCTACTACTTCTTCTGCTTTATTTGGTGGGGATTTTCTAAATCTCTCATTTACTAGCGGCTGGTGCGCCGACGGATTGATAAGGCACACCATGCCGTTCGCATTGTTCACGGCCTTTTTGAGGTGCTCTATCTCCCTTTGGCAGGCGCTATGATCGGCTCCCTGAAACTTATCCTCAAGGGCCAACTTATATGCCGCCCTAACCCCCGTCAAGCTCTCTTCTTGAGTTCTTATCTGGGCAGCTTGGCGGTTACATCTTTCCTTTAACCTGCTCTCATTCAATTTTGCCTCAGTGACCTGGCACTCGAGATAATCTATCCTTGTTTTAAGGTGACTGGAGACTTCCTGGCTTTCTTGGTGTAACTCATTTAAATTCTTAATGAGCACCTCCCCTCCAGAAACCTTCTCCTCCATTTCTCCCTCTAAATGACTGATTCGAGCTACTAGCGCTGTAATGGTCTGGTTTGAAATCTGAACCTGCCTTTTGTAACACATAAGCCAGACTGCTTTCTCAAGTGTCTTTCTATGTTCTTTACTATCTGTCCACCTTTCAGCTGCCTCTAGTGGGCTCTTATCCGCTAACAATTCACTTATCCATTTCTTCGTTAGATTAACCTTTCCAAACACATAATCCGCTATCTTTTCCTGCATAACATTTCGTACAGTCATTCCAAAATCTAACACACTACCCTCTCGCTGCCAGTGTCCTGCCGCGGTCGCCATTTTCTGTAAGGGATTCTGACCCTGCGTGTCTCGTGGCCTGTGAGATTCACGCGGCTCTGTGCAGCCTGTATGTCAGTGCGGGTCTAGGCCTTGCTGCCTGTTCTGGTCTCCAGCCAGTCTGGGAACACTAGACATACCTGTGAGTGGTTCGAATCACTCTCCCTTACGGTTCTAGACACTGGACTTAGATGCGAGAGCAGTAATGGAGATAAAACTCATGTAGACTTGGTTTGAATGGTACGAAATGGAAAATCTTTATTGCATGTTACTTAAGATTATGAAATACATGTCATAAGCACAGATTAATGACAGTACAATCTTACAAACAGTTATATAGTCGATCTTAGGGAAACGAGGAACGAACGGCACAAAGTAAATAGGGGCACACATTACAAATATCCTTAATCCTTAAACCCTCCCCTATCAATATCTATCCTAAACTAGATTCGTAGGATTTCGAGACTCATGCTCACCACTCGTGATAACTCGGAGAAATTCCGAATAGCTGATCGGATGTTTTTCACCGCAGCACCCACGTGTCGGTCAGGAGATCTCCTGGTCCCACTTGTTTACTTGCTTCTGCTGCTCCGGCTAGCAGGCTGGACCGTCTGCTGTGATGAAAACCTGTGTTGGTTGGTTTAACAGGTACTCTTCGAGCACAGTTGTCAATATCGTCGATACGATATGTTTTCACGTTCCAGTTACTTTGGGCACAGTCCAGTTATCATCGATGCAATATGTTTCGTTATAAGTTCGAAGAAGTCTTCCTGGCGAGGAAAACTTGGCTAATCGACCTACAGGCGCGGTCGGGATTTACTGACCGTGGCGATGGATATGGTCTTCCTCTCTTCTCATCTCATCTCATCTTATCTCATCTCGGGCCTTCGGTTCCGCTGCCAGTTACCAACATAGGTCTTCGTTACGCGACACGAGGTAGATCCGAACGGATCAGAAAGTTCAACAGTCTTTTCAGAAGAGGCAACAGGCAAGCAGGAGCGAGCCCAACTACGAGTACACAGGAGCATCCACGAGGTTACGAATCGATCGGATAAAAGCACAGGAGCAAGCCACGATGATAAGAGCAGCAAGAGCAAGAGCGAGAATGGACGGTTTGGAGCCTGCAATTATAGTGCAAAAATCTTCCGTTTCCCGCCCAACTATAATGTCCATTCTTTTGTTTAGGGTTTGGCGCTCAAAATGTCTTGTATGGGTGATCTCCGTTCTTAATGGGTTTCGGGGCTACTCGTAAATGTCTGAGTACCTGTTAATATTTCTCCCATTGTTAAATCGGTCGGTGTTCTCCCTGGAGGGGTTTGGGGCTTCCAAGTGTCCTGTATAACTACCTGCTAACGGCTCTCTCATCGTAGAGTCGTTGGGATGTTACATATTAATGTCTTTTGGATGGGCCCTTGATTACTCGGTACAATGGCCTTCCTTTGTACCTGGGAGACCGATTTCAGTATCTATGTGTATACTGCAAACCCATAATGTCTCGTGTATTATCTTCACTGTGCTGAATCTTAATCGATCTTGCACAAATGTTTATTGGAACGCCATCTTGTCTGCCTGTTGAAAAGTCTAGAATGTTCTGTCACGAGGTGCGGCGGCCATTTTACAGGCTGCTTGTGTCCACTTTAAACCTGCCAGCATTCTACTGAAATAAAAGCTGTTTGAACGAAACTTTGTGTTTTCTCCTTATTAATAAAATCGCGATATATTGCGAATTCTACAGATCTGAAAGCTGCATTTATTCACTGCATTGTAATTTTTATTAGTTTTGAATGCATTGCCCCTTTAATTAATGAGGATGTCCAGAGCAGCCTCCTCAGCGGTGGTCAACTGGGCAATGGAAGATAGCCCTCCTCCTGTCCTCTCCCTCTTATTGTGGGCTCTCTTTTCTTGCAATGAGGGACACAAGTGGAGTTTGAGTGAGAATGTTGGAGTGAGTGTAGAGAATCCATAGCATAGATATTTAGAGGGAGACAAAGATGGAGTGAGGTGCCAATACCAAGTGCACTCCCTGTGTATTGTTAGTTGTTGTCATTGCATAATAGTGCTAGTGAGTGTGAGGGGTGCATTGTAGAATGGTGAAGTGATTGTGCACATAGAGAGAGAGGGATGTTTAAGGGTGCAAGGGATGTAAGGGTAAAGTGGGATGTGCAGGAGTAGGTTGACAATACAGAGTGCTGGTGATGAGAGGAGATGGGGAGCAGATTGAAGGTAAGTGTGATGTTATACTTACTTTTGCTATGCGTAGCAGGTCATTGAACCTTTTCCGGCACTGAACCCAGGAGCGACCACACAAAGACCTGGCGCTCACCTCCTCAGCAATTTGCAGCCAGGCTGCCTTGGTTTGCTGAGGAGGCTTCCTCCGTCCGTTAGAGGGGAACAGTACCTCTTGGCACCCTCTCACTCCCTCCACAAGAGCATGGAGGGAGTCATCATCAAATCTGGGAGATGCCTTGGGTCTTGCAGCAGTCATTCTGAGAAGTGCCACAA
Source organism: Squalus acanthias (assembly GCA_030390025.1). NCBI lineage: Eukaryota > Metazoa > Chordata > Chondrichthyes > Squaliformes > Squalidae > Squalus > Squalus acanthias. The sequence continues at coordinate 105,550,651 of CM059426.1, read as the reverse complement.
CGAGAAGCAGCAGAATAGCATTGAGCAGAAACAACAAGGCTGCATGGGCCCCTTAAGTACAACTAGCAGAGGCGAGCAGCAGGCCCGAGCCCACTGGTTGGGCTGGGTAGCACACACGACGGGCTTAATCAGCCCGTAAGTGGAGGACAGCTGAAAGTGGCAGTGGGACCGGATCCCGCCAAGCATCAAGGCCGCCTCCAACCCGCCTCCTCAGAAAATCGCGGTTCTACTCTCTGGAACACCCAGAGGACCCGGCTGAAAATGTGGAAAAAGGTGCCAAGGTAAGGCTACTCAGCGGAGCCAGTTCTGCTTGTTCACCTTTGCAAAGCTTCCTTGCAACCTGACAGGACTTAAAATGCTAAATATGCATGGGGATACTGCAGAATGACGCACATAGAGGGCTGAATTTTGCCGGCGCTCAGAGGGCGGGTTCAGAGGCAGGTCCGCTGTCAAAATAGCATTGATTAATAGCGGGGTGGAAGTCTGCTCTGAACCCGCCTCCTTGTTAATTTCCCAAGAGTCGGCTCTGCCTGCGTTTTGCAGACCCGGCACTAAGCGACGGGTCAGGCAATTGAGATACTTAAGAAGCTGCTTAAAGGTATTTATGTGAGAAGTCGCATAACACCAGGTTATAGTCCAACAGTTTTATTTGAAATCACAAGCTTTCGGAGTGCTGCTCCTTCGTCAGGTGAAGGAGCAGCGCTCCGAAAGCTTGTGATTTCAAATAAAACTGTTGGACTCTAACCTGGTGTTGTGCGACTTCTCACATTTGTCCACCCCAGTCCAACACCGGCATCTCCACATAAAGGTATTTAAGCAGCATTTGACCAGGTCCTAACGATGTTTCCATGTTTTTGACTAGGTTCCCGGCGCTCGGGATCATGTCAGGTAAGTGTGTTGGGTTCTCAATGACTCTCCATTACTGTGAATAGTTGACAGCTGCAAAAGTGGTATAAAAGCTACCATTTCACATTTCAATTTCCAATCTTAGAGGCTGGAGCCTTCAGGATTTGGAACACACTTTTCAGCTTTATGGAGGTTTGAAGTGTTTGGAGCAAACTCTCCATCCAGTGTCACCTCCTTGGAGCAACCTCTCTCACAGTCGCTTCTATCATCTCAACTTCAGCTGCCATCTATTCCATCAACATCGGTGCCCTTGAAAAAATCTCACCTTGGTCCTCAGAATCTCACCACAATCAGCACCAACACCAGCATCACCAGGCACAGCAACATCACCAACAACAGCACCAACCTTCTCCGCAATCACCTGATGCTGCACAGCACACAGAGCATCAGCACCCGAGTGCATTGCTGCCCGGGACGCCAGGGATGGCCTCACCATGGCCAGATTTACTTCACTTGACGCTGTACACCCTGGCTGCCACATGATGCACCAGGTTGGCACCACCCCACACCAGCACCATAAAGCATCCCTACAATGCCCAAGCCATTCCTTTCACACTCATCACCATTGGGTGGGGGGGGGAGCGGGGGGTACCGTTATGTCTCACCATTCATTGGAACTCACTAAGCCACTTCCAAAGGTGCACACAGATCTGTCCAAGAACGCAAAGTGTTGAAAATAAAGATTTCAATGTTTTGACAACACATTAACAGAAACTTTACATGAACATTGGCTAAAACACCCAAGTGCCTTCCCTTGTGTGCTGTTAGTGGGTATGATTGGACAAGGATGAGGGTGAGTGTGAGGGGTGGGCTAGTGAGATGGGGAAGTGATAATGTAGATAGAGAGGGATGGGTGCAGGTGCAAGGTAAGTTGGTGTGAGTAAGGATGTGCAGGAGTAGAGTAGGGAAGGCAGAGTGAAGGGGATGTGATGAGTGGCACAGCAGGATGAGGTTGTGTGTGGCTTTGCAGTAAGGATTTGTGATCTACTGAGATCATTGAAAGGTTTGCGCCACTGCAGCCTGGTCCTCCCTGATGACATCCCTGCTTGTGTCCTCCTGTGCAATGTGCAACCAGGCTGCGTTGGTCTCCTGGGGAGGTCTCTTCCGCCCACTGGAAGGAAAGAGAACCAACCCCCTGCGTGCTGTAACTCCCTCCATAATAAGCATATGGAGGGAGTAATAGGAGAGCCTGGGTGCAGCCGTGCACCTTTGTGCAGTGTTTGCAGCACCTCAATGCTGCAGAACACTGACAGCACAACTGTCAAAATGATTGTGGACATGGTCCCTTTAAGGGAACCGGCTGATGACGCGTCATCAAATGACGTCATCAGACCCGCTTCCTATTAATTGACCGGGAACCTCGCAGGGTGGGCTTAATAAGCCCCATCAACGGAAAATCTTGTTGGAGGCTGGGATCGAGACAGATGCAGGAAATCGACAGAACTCCTAAGGAATTTCAGGGCCTCAGTTGGCAACGTTTTCCCCTACTGAAGTGATCAGGTGTATACAGTGGGCATCCCATACTGTTCCCAGTATAATCAATAATAAAGGCTAGACTTTTAAGTGTCTGTTTTGGCTCAGTGGTGGTACTCTCACCTCTGAGTCAGCAGGTTGTGGGTCAAAGTCCCACTCCAGTGGTTTGAGCACATAATCTAGGCTGACACTCCAGTGCAGTACTGAGGGAGCACTGCAATGTCGAAGGTGCCGTCTTCTGGATGAATCATTAAACCAAGATCCCTTGACTATTTGAAGAAGAGTAGGGGAGTTCTCCTGGTGACCTGGCCAATATTTATCCCTCAACCATTAGGAGTTCCGTCGATCTCCAACCGTAACTCTGGTGCAAAACTGGCAGAATCTGCAGGGAAGCAGCTACAGCTATACAAAGCCCTGGTTAGACCACCTGGAGTACCGTGAGCAGTTCTGGGCACCACACCTTAGGAAGGATATACTGGCCTTGGAGGGAGTGCAGCATAGGTTTACCAGAATGATACCTGGAATCCAAGGGTTAAATTACGAGGAGAGATTACACAAATTAGGATTGTATTCCCTAGAATTTTGAAGGTTAAGGGGTGATTTGATAGAAGTTTTCCAAAAAGCACCTCCTGTTACCGCCTGGGCACGGTGCTAAGGGCTTATTGCCAGGGCGTGGCGATTCCAATGCCGCCCGTGAAATTCAGTTGGCATTTAGCGCCGGCGCTAACACTTAGGCCTTGGCCCTGTAGTGCCACTCAGACCGTGACGTCAATGAGTGTTCCCCTGACTTACCGCCTAGCGCTGAGAGCAACAGAAATAGCAGGCGTTGATACCTGGGATTGCCGCTCCCAGGGTGCTATTTAAAGGGATCACTTACAGGTTCATTGAGAGGTCAGATTCATTGCTGGCTTGTCAGATAGCGTTTGGCTGCGTTCACATTTTCTCCATTTTTGCTTTGTTGCTGCTCTAACAGTTTCTTCATTTGTATTGCTCTGAACATTTCTACATCCACTGATCAGCCATTACTTCTTAGGTAAAGGCTTGCAGCTCCTTGCAGGCCCAGTTCACAAGCAGCAATGATCAGAGTGAGGCTGAGCAGCATGATTAAACCTCCCCTTTAAGAACTGGAAGGTGCCAGTCTGTCTGAGGACTCGCTAATTGATAGCGCCAGAACTTGATTAGCGCTCTGAAGGTAGCGCCCCGCTCTCCGATGTTAACGCCCTAAGAGAAGTGTGTAGCGCTTGATTTAGTGCTCCACTTCCTTCTTGGGGTGCTAAAACTCAATTCCGCGGTCGCCAACGTTAATTAGCGCCGGGCGCTAAAGTTAGCGCCCAGGCGGTGTTAGCACCCCAAAATGGTCGATACCAAATTTTTCCCCCAGCGAAACTATTTCCGCTGGTTGGGAAGTCTAGGACTAGGGGGCATAGTCTAAAAAAATAGAGCCAGACCTTTGAAGAGTGAAATTAGGAAACACTTCTACACACAAAGGGTGGTAGAAGTTTGGAACTCTCTTCCACAAACAGCAATTGATGCTAGATCAATTGTTAATTTTAAATCTGAGATTGATAGATTTTGTTAACTAAAGTTATTAAGGGATATGGGGCAAAGGCGGGTATATGGAGTTAGATCGCAGATCAACCATGAGGATTTGAGTACAGGAGTAAAGGAGTCTTACTCCAATTTTACAGGGCCTTGGTGAGACCACACCTGGAGTACTGTGTACAATTTTGGTCTCCTTACCTAAGGAAGGATATACTTGCCATAGAGGGAGCGCAATGAAAGTTCACGAGATTGATTCCTGGGATGGCGGGACTGTCGTATGAGAAGAGATTGAGTAAACTTGAATTCAGAAGAATGAGAGGGGATCTCATTGAAGCATACAAAATTATTACAGGGCTTGATAGGGTGGATGCTGGGAGAATGTTTCCCTTGGCTGGGGAGTCTAGAACCAGGGGCCACAGCCTCAGGATAAAGGGAAGGCCATTCAGGACTGAGATGAGAAGAAATTTCTTCACACAGAGGGTGGTGAATCTTTGGAATTCTCTACCCCAGAGGGCTGTGGAGGCTCAGTCATTGGGTATATTCAAAACAGAAGTCGATAGATTTCTGACTAGTAAGGGCATCAAGGGATATGGCGATAAGGCCGGTGAATGGAATTGAGGCAGAAGATCAGCCATGATCACATTGAATGAAGGAAAAGGCTCGAGGGGCTAAATGGCCTACGTTCCTATGTTCCAAACCAACATCACTAAAACAGATTATCTGGTCATTTATCTCGTTGCTGTTTGTGGGATCTTTCTGTGTGCCAATTGGTTGGTGCATTTTCCTACATTACAACAGTGACTACACTTCAAAAGTAATTAATTAGCTGTAAAGTGCTTTGGGACATCTTGAGGTTATGAAAGGTGCTGTATAAATGCAAGTTTGTTCTTTCATTCTTTATAATTTGAAAAACCTTTTATTGTTATTTCAAATGTTTTCAGTACAGAAGAGTCAGCAGAATCAAGCTAGCTATACTTTGTGTGTTTATGAAAATCCTAGTTAGCATTTATCACACCGAGTCACATTAAATGGTGCAAATTAAATTGGTTATTGCTTTTGTTTAAAGTAATTACATCTACTGTTATAACACTGGCTAAGAAATAAACAGGAGAGCTAATTTAAACTTTTCATCTAAACTCTGCGCTGAAGAATTCCCTTTAGCCAAACAGACCTATTATTAACTGTTGTGTACTTTAATAAGGGTTTTATTGGTTAATTTAATTTTTGGCAGGTTTTACTGCGGCCGGCCAGGAATCCCAGGCCTCGGGATTCCCAGTAGCTGGTAGGAACGTATCTAAGGTAACATGGTAACTTCCATGTCGTTTCCGAAATCTAATGGCCCAAAAATTAGTGCCTCTACGCGAGAGTACGCACTGTGTGCTCTCGCGTATTCTGTCTCCAATTGCCGGTTTTCTGCATGCACTGCGCATGCGCTGAAAACCGGCACTTGGTGATTTCAAAAGGGGGCGGTTCCTAGGTGAACCGCATGCGTGCTACAGGCTGCGCGCACGCAGTGCACTTAGTGCTTTGAACGCGCAGGTAAGCATGGAAGATTTTGCACATAAAGAAAGGAGGCGTAAGACCCTCTTTTAACCAGGTAAGTAGTTAATTAAGTATTATTTTGAATTTTTTTCAACAGATATATCTTTTTTAGAGACTTTAAAGAAAGGTAAATTTATTTTTATAACTTTTTAAAAGATTTTAAATTTTTAAAAAAATTTTATTTTTTGTTTAAAGTGGTTAATTTATTTAACTATACTTATTTTATTAATGTGATGGGTTTTTAAAAAATTTAATTGAGGTTTAGCTGTTCTTTTGGGGGGGTATAGATTCATAGCTTTCACAGCACTTGATGTGAAAACTATGAATGAAAGATGGTGTGCTGCCATTGGCTCTAACTGAATCACGTGATCCCACAGCTCGCACGAATTAACTGCGCCTGTGGGATACGCAAGCACTGCCCAGCTGCTGTCTAGTAAATCAAGTTCGTGCGAGTTCGGAATAAAAAAGCCGGCACGCAGTGAGATATCGCGGGGAAGCCTTACCCTCGCACGAAGGCTCCCTCACTAATTTTTGGGCCAATTTTGTTTGATCACTAGATAACATGCCTGTGAGCTATTTGACCTATTGATACCAGAACACATCCTTACTGGAATGGTTGGAGGCCTGGGAGGTCTATTTGCTCTATTGGTTCTTGATGTGAGGTCCTGAATAATAATGCTGCAAAAGTATCACTGTAATGATCAAGTCTTCTTCTGCTTAAATACTCAGTGCATCTAAAATTCAAGACTGTGCTATTCTCTGGCAAGTCCAGTTGTACATTATCTTTACAGACTGACAAAACGGGACTCAGAATGGCAACTGTAACTACAATATTTAGTAAAAAGACAGTAACATAATGGCTGGAATTTTGAAGTTTCTGACCCGCCTGGAGTGGGGTGGGATTGTGGGGGGGGGAGGAGGTGGGCCGGTAGACCGCAGGAAACCCGGAAGTCCGTGTTTCTCCGCACACTGTGGAGATTTAACTCCACAATATGAGTGTGACGTCACGAGCAGGTTCCCCGCCCGGAAGCCAGCCTGATTGACAGGCTGGCTTTCAGTCGGGTGGGGAACTCTGGACGGGAGGTTACAACCACAGGTAGTGGCAGGGTCTGATCCCAGGGCAGGGGAGGGTCGGGGGTTGGGGTTCCAAGCTCTGGTGGGGTCCGATCCCAGACCCGGGGGAGTTCCGATCCCCGGGTAGGGCCCGATCCCTGACCCCGGTGAGGGGGTGGTGTTTGTATGGGGCCGGCTGATGGTGGGAGATCTTGGGGGGCTGGGAGCAAGCACTCCTGCTCCTCCTGGCCCACAAGGATTGCTCCCCAAGGCTGTGCTCGCCTTGCTGCTGCTTTTGGGAATCCCAAGGCCTGGGATTCCTGGCTGGCCGCAGTAAAACCTGCACAGCAGGTTAAAGCAGAGGCTTCAGGGCCTCATTATCATATTTAAAGTGCCAACCTACCTGTTGGCAGTGGGTTGGCTGCCTGCCCGCCATCCCGTTTGAGTGAAAGCCGAAAGTTGGAGGCGGGTTGGGGTCGGGATTTAGATTTTTAATACTTTAACTTCCCCCCCTCTGACCCCAACCCACCCGTTTTTTCAGGTTGCAATTCTCCCCAATGAGGGGTTCAACCTCACTTAAATCTATGCACAAAATGGAGTCAGCAAGAGCCTTTTCATTAGGCAAGTAATGAGGTGTAATGTGGGACTATTTATGTGTTCTTACCAGCTCTCAGTGAATGGACTCGCACAATGGCCATTGATCACCCACCTCCCCTTCACAGGCGAGGTTCTCGAGGTGCGTGAATCCCGTGCTCCTGCAGTTACAACCAAAAGCTGGTGTTAAAAACCCTCTTAAGGGTCTCTCAACAAGCATTTAATTACTTGACTGAGGTCACCCGAGTTAAATGCGCGAGGTGGCGGGATGACGGCGGGTTCCTGATGCGCTGGCAATTTCGGGGGACATTTCCTGCCAACCCGCCCCCAACCCGCACGCTCGGCACCTGGAAAATTCTGGTCCTGCTGTCTGCTTACTGGAGTTAAATATAAAGCTACCAGTTCTCTGCTGTTTTGTGCCCTTCATTAAAGGTGGTATTATGCGAGTGCATCACATTCTCATAAATACTCTTCTTTCCTAAACAAACTAAAAATAGATAATAGATTACAAAGCGTAAGTAAAATTATTTTATGGGTTTAGCCGAAAAGGTGGCATCTCAATCTGGAAATGGAAAACAAAGCTTTGAACTGGATTTTCTCACCCTGGAAACTGAGGCCTAGAAGTGTGCAAGAGCTTGACACGGGGTTAGGATGCCACAGCAGCCAGATCACCGGAGGGCAGAGATCACATGCTGGTTCTGCTGCAGAGGACTCAGATGTTGACTTGGAAGCCCAGACTACCAATGAAGGCTGATGGGCATACACAAGGAAATGCTAGGTATATTGGGCAGCCTGTCATCGAGCTTACCCACAATTGCTGAGACCATAGAGGAGTCCAGCTGCAACCTGTGTTGGGGTTTCACGCAGAACATGGAGACCACGCTGTCAACCATGGAGTGACTGATGAGCTCCATGAACCACCATGATGGAGCCTCTGGTAACAGTGGTCTGCTGAATAAGATATCTGGTGGTGGGAAGATTGTCACCTCCTGCATCCTGGAATGACCCCGTGTCAAGAAGTGACTTTGACAGCTGCAGGCAGTTCTGTGGCTGCCCTGGTTTGGAGCGCCAGGTGTGGCTGCAACAGAGTTCAGTTACAGCCTCCTTGGTGAAGCGCAGGTGCCTCACACGCTGGTCCTCGGTCAGGTTGAGATAGAAAAAGTGTCCCCTGAAGACCCGCTGTGGATAAGGCCCCTTACACAGTACCCTCCTCCTCCCTCTTTCCCAGCTGCTCCTGCTTGTTCCTGTCATCTTTACCGCTCCAACTCCAAAGGTAGACCTAAAAGACCATCGATGAGTTAAGTGAGTTAACTGAAATATTTGCAAGGTAGTTAAACAGTCCAGCACCAACAAGTATTGTTCCCAGAACTCACAAGAAAATAGCCCTAAAAAAGTCCCAGAAGTTGGCCAGCAGCCTAACCGGGTAAAGCAGCAACGAACCTGTACAGAGGGGATGAGCCTTTTAAGTCGTGCCGCTGTGGGGTTATTGCTGACATGTTAGGAGCATGAGTTGCTGGCCAATTTTATCGCGTGGAAAGTCAGGCGCTGGGGCAGACCAATTTCACAAAAAGGTCATAGAACAATTGTAGGACCCTTATTTTAATATTATAATGAGGCTTTTGAATATTTCCAGCGTGCGCCCTGAAAGTCCGATTCAATATGCCGGGCAATGCATTTGCAGCGCAGGCTGGGTGTGCCGCCCACCATATTGGTACCTTAGGCGCCCATTTCGCACTTGAAAAACGGGCACCACATGATTTGATTTCTAGTCTACCACCTGGACTAGTGCTACCACCCTGGTTTTTGACCTGGCAGTAGCTGTAAATATTGAGTTGTGGCAGCTTCTGATTTTTCTCTTTCTCTCTGGTGCCAGTGATTTAGGGAGCAAATGTTATAGCTTGAGGTAGGGTGTAGGAGCGCTGCAATACTGATGCACCATTCGATTTGCCAAGGTGCTTGGATGCCAGTTTTTCATGTCTATTACATTCTTGGCATTTTTTCTGTACATTTAGGCACCATTCATAGCTAGATTCCAGACCTCATTAGGAAATTACTCCACCCACATATCTCAGTGGCAATCAGTGTGCATAAAAAAGGAAATAAACAAATGGGAAAATATATTGCATGGTCCACAATCCATTCCACCCACTCAATACTGACAGCTGCCAAGCAAAATAGCAACCGCAATCTGCTTTACCAACTGGGAAGACACTTGAACATTTAAACATTTGATTTTTTGTGCTTAAATGAGGATAAAATAAACAATTGGGTTGTGTATTTTTGGCAGTACTGTGAGTAGTAGACCAGTTGGGAAAGGTCTAGCCACAGTTTAGCTTAAAAAAAAAGTGTATTTGTTTGCTTATTTTCTCTCCCCCTTCCCTCCCACCCTATACCCAGTCATGTCACCTTCCATTTTTACCCTCTCAGGTACTTTGCCCACCCCCCAATTCATACCCCAACGCATCTGGTACCTTCTCCTCCTTCTAGAATGACACACCGTTCCACTCCTTCTTTAAAATTCTAATTTCTACAGCCGCCTCCCAAGCCCCACCCTGAATTTCTCCCTGAGAAATCCTCCCTTATTTCCCCTCTCAGCCTCTGTACTAAGCAACTCCTCATCCTCGGTGATTTCAACCTCCAACTGAGCTTCCATTATTACTCCTTCTGAATTCCCTGCCCTCCTGTCCTCCCTCCATATAAACTCTCCTACCCATATTCACGGCCATCCCCTCAACCTCCTCACTTCCCATGGCCACTCTACTCCCACTGACAAGGCCATCTCTGATCACTTCCTTGTATACCTCACCATAACATCCTGCTACTCCTTTCAAAACCACTTCCTCCTACATCTTCCCCCAGAAAAATTCTCCCTTACGTCATTACAACTGCACTTCCAAATTCTAAAGTCCATAGACACTGGCCTTCTATTTGTAACAATACTTCTGCAGCTGTTGATTTGCTCAACCATTCCCTCACCTTCACTCTAATTCCCTTGTCCCCAGCAAAATCTTTACTGTGTCCCATCCTGTTTGTTCCCACTGGTATTGCCTCCATCTTCACTCCCTCAAACCCAAAGGGATATAAGTTTTAGTGTATCTGGTGCACAACTACTTACCCATCCATCACCAGATCTGGCTTGCACTATTGAGACTCACTCTCTTTTGTCAATACTGTCCACTATTCCAGGATCATCTTAGAGAGCAAAGATAATCTCCAACTTCTTTTCTTCAATAGCAACTCTTTCCTTAAACATTTCTCTCCTGCCCCTCTCCAAAGTCCTTGAATTTGTTGTCACCTCCAAAATCTGTGCTCATTTCTCCTGCAACTCCCTGTTTGAATCGCTCCAATGAATTTTCAGCCCCTGCCACAGCATTGACAAAGTTCACAAATGACATTCTCTGTGACCATGTGCACTATCCCTTCTCATCCTCTTGATCCCTCTGCAGCCTTTGGCACATTCGGCCACACCATCCTCCTCTAACATGTCTCCTCCATTGCCCAGCTCAGTAGAACTGCCCTTGCTTTGTTTCAGTCTTAACTATCTAATTGTAGATAGAGGATCTCCAGCAATGGCTTTACTTCCAGCTCCACCACCATTACATCCAGAGTCTCCCAAGGATCTATCATAGATACATAGATACATAGAAGATAGGAGCAGGAGTAGGCCATCCGGCCCTTCGAGCCTGCTCCGCCATTTAATGAGATCATGGCTGATCCTTCAATTCAGTATCCCGTCCCCGCCTTCTCTCCGTAACCCTTAACCCCTTTTGCCTGTAGAAATATATCTAATTCCCTCTTAAATATATTTAATGAGCTGGCGTACACTGCCCTCTGTGGCAATGAGTTCCACAGGTTCACCACTCTCTGAGTGAAGAAATTCCCCCTCATTTCTGTCCTAAATGGTTTAGCCCTTATCCTTAAATTATGTCCTCTAGTTCTGTTCTCACCCGCCAAGGGAAACATTCCTTCTGCATCTAATCTGTCTAGACCTGTCAGAATTTTATACACTTCTATGAGGTCCCCTCTCAATCTTCTAAACTCCAGTGTGTACATCCCTAAACTACATAGTCTCTCCTCATAGGTCAATCCCGCCATTCCTGGTATCAGCCTGGTGAATCGCCGCTGCACCCCCTCCATGGCAAGAACATCTTTCCTCAGATGAGGCGACCAAAACTGTACACAGTACTCGAGGTGTGGTCTCACCAGTGCCCTGTACAGCTGCAGCAAGGTATCCCTGTTCCTGTATTCCAACCCTTTTGCTATGAAGGCCAGCATACCGTTTGCCTTCTTGACCGCCTGTTGCACCTGCATGCTCGCCTTCAGTGACTGGTGTACAAGAACACCCAGGTCTCTCTGTACTTCCCCCTCTCCCAATTTATTGCCATTTAAATAATAATTTGCCCTCCCGTTCCTGCACCCAAGGTGGATAACTTCGCACTTGTCCACATTATAGTGCATCTGCCATTTATCCGCCCAATCACCCAGTCTGTCCAAATCGCTCTGGAGCTTCCTGGTCTCCTCCTCTGAGCCCACCCCCCCTCCTAGTTTAGTGTCGTCTGCAAATTTGGAAATGCTGCATTCGACTCCCTGATCCAGGTCATTAATATAAATTGTGAACAGCTGGGGACCCAGGACAGATCCCTGTGGTACCCCACTTGTTACTGCCTGCCATTCAGAAAATGAGCCGTTTATTCCAACTCTCTGTTTTCTATCTGACAGCCAGTTCTCTATCCACGTCAATACTTTCCCCTTTATCCCATGAGCTTCAATTTTCCATGCTAATCTTTTATGTGGGACCTTATCGAAGGCCTTTTGGAAGTCCAGGTACACCACATCTACTGGCTCTCCCCCATCTATTTTACCAGTTACTCCCTCAAAAAATTCCAATAGATTAGTCAAGCACGATTTACCCTTTGTAAATCCATGTTGACTCTGTCCTATCCTGTCCCCATTTGCTAAGTGCTCGGCTATTTCATCCTTAATGATGGACTCCAGCATTTTGCCCACAACTGATGTAAGGCTTACAGGTCTGTAATTACCTGCTTTTTCCCTACCCCCCTTTTTGAATAGTGGGGTAACGTTAGCTACCCTCCAATCCATGGGCACTGTTCCCGAGTCTAATGAATTCTGAAAAATCATGCTTAGTGCATCCGCTATCTCTAGGGCCACCTCCTTCAGTACCCTAGGATGCATGTTATCAGGCCCTGGGGATTTGTCCGCCTTCAATCCCTTTAGCTTCCTTAACACCATATCCTTAGAGATATTGATTTGCGTCAGTTCCTCCTTTGCCAATGTCCCTATTTTTCCCGATATCCCAGGGAGGTTTTTTGTGTCTTCCTTCGTAAAGACTGACCCAAAGTATGCATTTAGTTGGTCTGCCATTTCCTTATTTCCCATTATATATTCCCCCGTATCTGACTGCAATGGACCAACTTTGGTTTTCACCAGTCTTTTCCTCTTGATATACTTATAAAAGCTTTTGGAGTTAGTTTTTATATTTTCCGCCAGCTTGCTTTCGTAAGCTATTTTGCCCTTCTTGATTAAGCCCTTTGCCCTCCTTTGCTCTATCTTAAACTGTTCCCAATCTTCCGCTCTGGCGCGTTTTTGGCTATTTTATACGCCCTATCTTTGGATTTTATGCTGTCTCTAATTTCCCCTGTTATCCACGGTTGAGTCACCTTTTTAGATTTCCTTTTATGCCAGATTGGTATAAACAATTTTTGCAATTTTGTCATTCTATCTTTAAATGCTTGCCATTGTTTATCTACCTCCAGTCCTCCCAGGAACGTTGTCCAATCAGACCTACTCAGTTCCCGTCTAATGGCATCATAATTCCCCTTGTTTAAATTCAGGACCTGAGTCTCTGAGTCAATTTCTTCGCTCTCCATTTCGAGTGAGAAATCGATCATGTTATGATCGCTCTGACCCAAGGGTCCCCGTACAACAAGATTACTAATTAGTCCCTTCTCATTGCACAGTACCCAGTCCAATATAGCCTGTTCCCGAGTTGGTTCCTCGACATATTGATCCAGATAACCATCCCTTAAACACTCAAGGAATTCCTCCTCCTCATTATTTTTACTGATTAGGCTAGTCCAATCTATATGTAAGTTAAAGTCACCTATGATGACAGCTGTGCTCTTATTGCACGCTTCTCTAATTTCCCTCGTGATGCCCTCCCCAACCTCTATTTTACTATTTGGAGGCCTATATACCACTCCTATTAATGTTTTTCGCCCCTCGCTATTTCTTAGCTCCACCCATATAGATTCTGTATTAACTGAGTTAATATCCTTCCTTTCAATTGCATTTATCCCCTCTTTTACCAGCAATGCTACCCCTCCTCCCTTTCTTTTTTGTCGATCCTTCCTAAATACTGAATACCCCTGTATGTTAAGCTCCCAGCCCTGCTCACCCTGCAACCATGTTTCCGTAATCCCAATTAGATCATAATTATTAACCTCTATTTCCACAGCTAATTCATCTACCTTGTTCCTGATGCTTCTCGCATTAAGGTATAAAACCCTCAGGCTTTTTTTATGCTCACATTTTTTATGAATTAGTTTGGCCCTTTGTTTTTTGTTCCTCTCCTTTTTACCATTTATTTCTGTCTGCCTTTCACTTTCCTCTATTTCACTACATGGGTTTCTAGCCCCCTGCCATACTAGTTTAAATGCTCCCGAACTGCTTTATCAAAATTTACCCCGAGAACCTCAGTTCCATCTTTGCACAGGTGTAGACCGTCCCTTTTGTATAGGTCACACCTACCACAAAACTGGTCCCAATGCCTCAAAAATTTAAAACCCTCCCTCTTACACCACTGCTCAAGCCACGTATTTAGCCTAACTATCCTGTTCTCTGTACTCTTACTAGCACGTGGCACTGGTAGTAATCCAGAGATTACTACCTTCGAGGTCCTACTTTTTAGCTTGGCTCCTAACTCCCTAAATTCTACTTGTAGGACCTCTTCCCTTTTTTTAGCTACGTCGTTGGTACCAACATGTATCACGACAACTGGCTGTTCCCCCTCCCCCTCCAGAATGTTCTGCACCCGCGCCGAGACATCCTTGACCCTTGCACCAGGGAGGCAAATTACCATCCTGGAGTCTCGGTCGCGACCACAGAAACTCCTATCTATTCCCCTTACAATCGAATCCCCTATTACTATAGCCCTGCCACTCTTTTTCCCTCCCTTCTTTGCAACAGAGCCAGTCATGGTGCCATGAGCCTGGCTGCTGGTGCCTTCCCCCGATGAGTCATCCCCCCCGACAACAGCACCTAAGGCGGTGAACCTGTTGCTGAGGGAGACAACCCCAGGGGATTCCTGCACTACCTTCCTGCCCTTGCTCTGCCTTTTGGTCACCCATGTACTATCTACTCTGGCCTTAACCTGCGGTGTGACCAACTCACTAAATGTGCTATTCACAACCCTCTCAGAATCGTGGATGCTCCAAAGTGAGTCCATCCGCAGCTCAAGGGCCGTCATGCGGTCCCACATGAGCTGCAGCTGGACACACTTCCCGCACACATGGTTGTCAGGGACACAGGAAGCGTCCATGATTTCCCACATGTTACAGGAGGAGCATGACACAGGTCCGAGCTCTACTGCCATGACTTAACCCTTATATTACTTATTAATTTTCTAGTTCTATCCTTGGCCCCTTGTTCTTTCTGATCTACATGCTGCAGCAGGCGACATTTTACACAGCTTGAGGTCAGCTTCTACATGTATGCTAAGGACACACAGCTCTACCTCTCTACCACCTCTCTCGATTACTCCACTGTTTTTATGTTGCCAGAGCACTTGTCTGACATCTAGTGCTGGATAAGCCACAATTTCCTCCAGTGAAATATTGATAAGACCAAAGCCAACATCTTCAGCCTCACCACAAACTCCGTACCTTGTCACCAATTTGAACCTCATTCTCAGCTTCTGTCTCAGGTGAAAACTGACTGTTTTCAATCTTGGTGTCCTGTTCGATCCCCAGCTGACATTCCAATCCCATATCCTATTCATCACAAAGACTGTCTACTTCCATCTGTATAACATCACCCATCTCTGTCCCAACCTCAGCTGATCTTCCATAGAAACCATCATCCATGATCTTTTGTGCTAGTTTAAAAAATATTGGGTAAAAATTTGTACCCCTTAGCACCTCCCGTTAGCGCCAGCAGATGGCGCTAATGGGGCACTAGAGCATTATCACCGGGGAGAGGTGAATCCAGCACCGTACCCCAAATCCCGCCCCACCACCCCCATAGCGCCGCCGGTAACAGTTATCGCCGGAAGACTCAACGCCAGGTGGATCGTGACGTCAGTGCATATGCAACGCTCACTGACCGCCCGATCTGTGAAATTGATTATCGCCACCTACCTTAGTGCCTGGAGTAAAAAGTGACAGGGAGAGCTGGCGTGAAGCAGCAGGAAGCCAGCTCCAGGGACATTATTTAAAGGGATCATCAGTAATGACTCGCAGCTGTTAGGTTAGTGGCGTTTCAGTGGTTTCTTGTAAGTTTCACATAGTCCAATAGTTTAATTCAGTAATTTCGAGGTTATTTTGTAGGAGAAGCGTTGTGGCAACTGTAAAGTAGCTACATTTCATCTTAAAAAATTCAAACTGCTAAACTGGTTACATTAATGGGGGCTGTACTGGCAGTCGACCTCGACCTCCAGGATCTATGGCAGAGGGTGGGTAGGCAGCGAGAAAGATTGGAACATGTGCCCAGAGGGAGGAGGAGGGCCATCAGGGCTCTCAACAGGAGGCCTTACCCTCCGCGGGTATTCTGAGAGCACTTCTCCCTCCAATTAAGCGAGGAACTTTGTTCCAAGGAGGTGCTTCACCAAGCAGCGGTCACAGAACTCTGCCACCTCCTGCAACCAGACCTCTAGCCTCAGATCAGGGTGACACGGCTCTCACAGTAGCCGTCACAGTCACCGTTACCCTCAATTTCTTCGCCAGCGGATCCTTCTAGTCTGCAACAGGAGACAGAGCTAACATCTCGCAGTTTGCCGTCCATCGCTGCATTTGGGAGGTCACAGAGGCTCTCTACAGTAAGAGAAGGGATTACAATTCCTTCCCCATCACCAGAGAGAAGCAGGACGAATGTGCATGTGGCTTTGCCAGGATAGCAGGATTCTCCATGGTGCAGGACGCCATTGACTGCACCCACGTGACTTTGCGGGCACCGCATAACAATCCTGACATCTTCCATAACCGCAAAGGCTACCACTCACTTAATGTGCAGTTGCGTGCGACCACAGACAGCAAATCCTCAATGATGCCTTCATCCTGCGCCAGACCGGTGTGCCGGCACTCTTCCAGCCATCGTGTCAAGCTCGCGGCTGGCTGCTTGGAGACAAGGGCTATCCTCTCTCCACCTGGCTCATCACGCCCCTCCGCAACTCCAACACTCCTGCCCAACACTCATATAATGAGAGCCAGGCTGCCACCAGGAACATCATCGAGCAGACCATCGGCCTGCTGAAGTAACGGTTTCGCTTCCTTGGCCACTTGGGAGGAGCCCTCCAGTATTCGGCTGAGCGGGTGTCCCATTTCATGGTGGTCTGCTTCATGCTCCACAACTTGGCCATCATGAGGGCCCAGTCTTTGCCACCAGGGATTGCGGGACCACCTCAGGAGGAGGAAGAGGGAGAGGAGGAGGAAGAGGATGAGAAGGAAGAAGATGACTAGGAGGACGAGGAGGAGGAGGAACAGGAACGAGGGAGGAGGCAGCCACTCAGTTGGCCTTCCAGAAGGGCGGTCCGTGATCACCGCATCAGACTCTGGTTCGAATGAATTAAACCCCAGATCCCCGTTGCTCACCACATCCCTATCATTCCATCCCTGTCGCAGGCTATATCACAGCGCAAAGCTGAAATGAGACACACCACAAAAGAAACCAAAGTGAATTAATAAATTTATCAATAATCAGTGAGCACATATTTACAACAAAAATATGAACTATTCACCCTTGTGCAATCCCTTAGTTCCTCTCGTTACCGTGCCTTTGCTTACTTTAGTGCTCCTACGAAGTGTTGACCCAGTGGCTGCAGCAGGGTTGGTGGAAGGCTGCTGAATGTCCGTGCGGGAGACTTCAGATTGCCTTGCAGGACGCCCTCGACCAGGTCTGGGCCTGGAAGGCCCGGCTGTAGACTGCACCACCTCAGCATGGGCGGCAGCAGTCTGGGCTGGTTGGATGACAGACAGCAACAGGGGCAATGGCGGAGTGGCAGTGGTGGGAGCAGGTATACTGTCATCCTGAGAGAGGACAGCAGGTTCCTGCTCCACTGATCCACTGCCATCCCTCGGGGCAGCACTTCAGCATCCCCAGCAATCTGTTGGAGCACAGATTGCTGGCCTGCTGCGACACCGTGAAAGACCCGGTCGATGGTGGTAGACCCAGCCACGATGGCAGCAGTCAGAGCTTGTGTGACATCAAGCTGAGACTGCATGAGAGCAGTCTGCGATTGGATGCCACCAAGCATAGACTCCATTACAGCACTAAGACATTGTGTCGCTTCTGCCTGTGCTGCAATGGAAGCTGTCAGATCGCCCATCACATGCGGCATCAAGTCTGGGTCACCATAGTCTCTCTGGGAGTCTCCCATCCTTTGCAGACTGGAAATGATGGGCTCCATGTGTGCGCAGAGCCTTGTGCAATGTTGGAGGTGGACTGCTCCACGCTCCTTATCATTGCCGAGAGGCTCTCAGGCACCCTTGCCATTGCACCTATCATCTCCGTGTGCACGCCCATCACCCTTCTTCTAAAGGTCTCCCAATCGAGGTCCTTATCTGAGTCTGCAGCAGAACTTGCACATGAACTCGTCCTCTGGGGAGCTGGCCCTGGAGCTACCCTTTCCCCCTGGCTTTACTGCAGCCAACGCATCCCCGGTGCCTCACCCTGTGCAGATCCCGCTACTATACTAGCCTCAAAAGAACGCGTAGTGCCAACATCTGAGCTGGTGCCTGCGGGTGAGACATGCAGTGACGTGGTATGTTCTTCCTCCTCCTCTTCTCCCGCCTCGCTCTCTACGGTGCCTCAGGGACAATTAACAGAAGTCCCAAATGTGAATATTCAGCTCTTCCTAACCTCAAAAAATGGGAAAACTGCTTCAGCACTGGCTGGAGTCATACCTAGTACCAAGGAAGATGGTTGCGGTTGTTGGAGGTCAGCCCCAGGACATAGCTGCAGGAGTTCCTCAGGGCAGTGTCCTAGGCCCAACCATCTTCAGCTGTTTCACCAATGACCTGTCCTCCATCATAAGGTCAGAAGTGGGGATGTTTGTTGATGATTGCACAGTGTTCAGTTCCATTCGCAACTCCCCAGATAATGAAGCAGTCCGTGCCTGCATGCAGCAAGATCTGGACAAGATTCCGGCTTGTGCTGATAAGTGGCAAGTAACATTCATGCCACACAAGTGTCAGGCAATGACCATCACCAACAAGAGAGCGTCTAACCACAACCCCTTGATATTCAACTGCATTACCATCGTCGAATCCCCCACCATCAACATCCTGGCGGTCACCATTGACAAGAAACTTAACTGGACCAGCCACATAAATACTGTGGCAACAAGAGCAGGTCAGAGGCTAGGTATTCTGCGGCAAGTGTCTCACTTCTTGACTTCCCAAAGCCTTTCCACCATCTATAAGTCACAAGTAAGGAGTGTGATGGAATACTCTCCACTTGCCTGGATGAGTGCAGCTCCAACAACACTCAAGAAGCTCGACATCATCCAGGACAAAGCAGCCCGCTTGATTGGCACCCCATCCACCACCTTAAACATTCACTCCCTCCACCACCGACGCACCATGGCTGCAGTGTGTACCATCTACAAGATGCACTGCAGCAACTCGCCAAGGCTTCTTCGACAGCACCTCCCAAACTCACGACCTTTACCACCTAGAAGGACAAGGGCAGCAGGCGCATGGGAACACCATCACCTGTAAGCTCCCCTCCAAGTTACACACCATCCTGACTTGGAAATATATCGCTGTTCCTTCATCGTCGCTGGGTCAACATCCTAGAACTCCCTCCCTAACAGCACTGTGGGAGTGCCTTCACCACATGGACTGCAGTGGTTCAAGAAGGCGGCTCACCACCACCTTCTCAAGGGCAACTAGGGATGGGCAATAAATGCTGGCTTTGCCAGCGACGCCTACATTCCATGAACGAATAAATGAAAAAAAAAACTAACACAAATTGCTCAGCAAGCCAGGGAAGGGGCACCTAGGGACTGGCAAGCAGCATTCTAGCTTTGTACAGGGGGTCAACACTGCAAGACAGATCCTTTTCACACAGGGGCCAGGAGGCCCTCCAGAAAGAAGGATGTGGGACTACATCACCGAGGCCATCACTGCCTGCTGTGTGTCCCCCACCACCTGGCTCCAGTGCCCAAAGAAGCTTCATGACCTCA
Organism: Squalus acanthias; assembly: GCA_030390025.1. Taxonomy (NCBI): domain Eukaryota; kingdom Metazoa; phylum Chordata; class Chondrichthyes; order Squaliformes; family Squalidae; genus Squalus; species Squalus acanthias. Next base: position 105,531,123 of record CM059426.1, on the reverse strand, counting down.
GACCACTGGTTAAGGTCAGTGAATGCATCTTCAAAAGCCTTCTCCTACCAACTGCACCACCAGCCTCACACACTGCTCAATGCACGACCCTCACACCAATCACTCACCTGCCAAAATCTGCAACAATCAAGAGGCACATCTCCCATTCACAGAATCACAGAATCCCCACAGTGCAGATAGAGGCCATTTCGGCCCATCGAGCCTGCACCGACACATATCCCACCCTATCCCCGTAACCCCACGTATTTAATCCCCCCTAACACTAAGGGTCAATTTATCATAGCCAAATCAACCTAACCCGCACATCTTTGGACTGTGGGAGGAAACCGGAGCACCCGGAGGAAACCCACGCAGACACGGGGAGAATGTGCAAACTCCACACAGACAGTCACCCGTGGCCGGATTCGAACCCGGTTCCCTGGCGCTGTGAGGTAACAGTGCTAACCACTATGCCATTCCTAGCCTCACCTCACCTCCTTGGAGGAGACGGTGCAGGCCATTCTTGACAGGAGCATGGCTGAGCCCTTTGCCAGTGGCGGGGCTGAATGGATAAAAGATGCTAGTGTCCTCCTACGTTATCCTCCTTCGGGCATGCACCTCATGCTTTCCCGCTCTCCCGTCACCACAACTCCACCCTTGTGCCTTATTCATTTCACACACCCAAGAAATGCAGCCTGCCCAGCCAGTGTGTGACCAAGAAGAGGGAGAGGAGAGTGAAGAAGAACAAGAAGAAGATTGATTTGACACTGCCAACCACCAGCTCCTCAAGGTCAACCAGCAAGGCCCTCTGCAGTGTCCCCCACTGAAAGTCATCAGCCATGCTGCAGCCACTGTGGTAGCACTGTGTGACATCAGTAGGATAGGCAAAGGCACACACTAGACAGTCACTAAGAGAATGCATAAGGGTGATGAGTTGATTTCTTGATGTCACATTGGATGGATAGATGTATAAAGTTGGATTGGAAAGTTTGCTTTGTGGTGGCTTTTATTTCAGCATTGTGGCCAAGAGGACGCTGTGATGGTCAATAACAGATAAGGTTTTGGACTAATGTTCAAAGGGGAATTGGGGTTGCAATCACTGGGACCGCAGGCGGCTGATTCCATCCTGGATATCCCAGCCACAAAGGGGATTTCTGGGATGCATCCTTCCTTCGGCTTCCTCCTCTTTGACTTCTTCCTCTTCTGTGTTTTCCTCTTCCCTCTGCGAGCGGATGCTCTAAATCTGAAATGACAGCATAAAATGCTGGAAATACTCAGCTGATCAGGCAGCATGTCGACCAGAGACATGAACTCTGTTTTTCTCTCCGCGGATGCTGCCTGACCTGCTGAATATTTGCAGCATTTTCTGTCTTCTCAAAGGCTTTCATTTATCATCCGAGCTCTTGCAAGCATCCAGCAGCACCCCCTACACACTTAAAAAACTTTTTACATCTATTGTAGCAACTCACTACTTCAATAAAATAAAAAAAAGTCCAAAAGCTTAAATGCAAACTTACCTGAAAGATGTGTGCATCCCTTTAAGAGGTGCTGACATCGCCTCTGTCAGCCTGGCGTGCTTCGGACCCAGTGTTGAATTCAGCGCTGGGGTGAAGTTCACATTGATGATGTTAAGTCAGCGTTACACGCCAATTGACGTCACCACGACGCAGGACCCGCCACCAGCTGGCAAAAGAGCAGCGGCCGGCGTTTTAGCTGAGGGGACGAATTTCTAGCCCATTAGGCCTTCACACTGCCCGTTTTGTGGCTATAACCAAATTCTAGGCCTGACTTCCTATTTTGTTTTTATTCTTACTTTTTTTATATGACAATATAAACATGACAAGTAATTTGACTGCCTACAAGATTGAGATTTCACTTGTATGAAATTCAGCAATGAAAATTCCCAGGCGTAAAATAGCACTCAACAGTCAGCTGCATGCAATGTTAGAACATTCATTTAAAGATGCATTTAAGATTCTGCCAGGAACTATACAGCCTTAGAATAAACAGAATGATTTTGAGGCATTCATTCACCAATGGGGAAAAATAAATTAGACCCATAACTCATGGATGCAATGTAAGAAATAGAAATGGTTCTTCCATATTTGTAAAAAGATCACGTAATTCATTGTCACTGGTCAGGCCTATCTCTATGTAATCAATATGAAACACTTTCCAACATAAAGCTTTTGCAGAAAATTTTTGGTGATTTTCAATTTGTGCATGTGTGTTCTACCTTCAAAAAAATATGATCTATTACCCCAAAATTCAGGTTGCAATCTAGCGCACCTTTCCTGTGCTAAAAATTTACCCAATGCCATTTTGGGTCAGGCCATTTTTTACAGCACCTATTTAAGCATGCAAATAGAGGTCCTGCACTAGTTGAAAGACCTAAATGCCATTTTAAACTGCACTAGCATACTAATTGTTAATTCTACAATAGCCACAGAAATCATGGGTGTGAACAGGAGTAGGCCATAGGGTAGATGGAGAGAAACTATTTTCTCTGGTGGGGGAGTCCAAAACAAGGGTTAAAATTAAAGCTAGTCCATTCAGGGGTGATGTCAGGAACCAATTTGTCACACAAAGGGTAGTGGAAATCTGGAACTCTCTCCCCCAAACAGCTGTTGAGACTAGGTTAATAGAAAATTTCAAAACTGCGATTGATAGATTTTGTTAGGCAAGGGCATTAATGGTTATTGAACCAAGGCAGGTAAATGGAGTTAAGATACAGATCAGCCATGGTCTAATTGAATGGCAGAATGATCTACTCCTGTTCCTATGTTCTAAACAGCTGGAAAGATGCTATTTCTCGCAATAGTTAAATGAATCATCAGCTGCTCTCGGGTAAATGGCTGGTTAGTTTATTTGGACTGCTAGTGTGCTGATTTTGCTTTGGGGGGGGCGGATTTTGTCTGCTAGAACTGAGAGTGAGGGCTGGATTTTCATTGACCCGTAGAGACGGGTTTGGAGGCGTGTGGGGGGTTAAAATTGCGAAAAACTGGCGGGCGGGCACAAGTCCGCCTCCATCCCGCCTCCACGCAATTTTCATTAAATCGTGTCTGCTGGTCCCGACTCCGTCCCGCCTCTAAGAGACGGGATAGGCTGTTAAGGCCCTTAACAAGCACTAAATTGCCTCTATAATGCCATTTTGAAAGGCCTTTGTGATTTTAACCCTTTTTCTACGTGAAGCACGCCAGTTCTGAACCACGAATGTGAAACCTGGCGGGAGCACATCTGGCTGGCGCTGGCTGGCTATGGGGATGCATATATGGATGGCTATGGGGATGGATGGAGAGGAGACATATCTAGGAGTGGTGGTGTAAAAATATCTGAGAGCAGACTTAGGACTGCTGCTGCTCATTTTGCAGGTCCTCTCACAGCAAAGGTCAGGCAGTCTCTGAAGACCTTCAATGCAGCAGCAATGATGACATCATCAGAGGTGACTTTCAGACTGAAAACACTAATTGGTTCATGGGTTCCCACATGCTGGAACTCAATTGCCCAATTAGGTGAAAATTGCATCAATCTCCCACATCCAATTGCAGGCGGGTGGATAACACGAAAAGTGAATGACACGACCCCTAATAGTTTCAGAAAGTTCTTTTATTGAGTCTACAGTTGAATTTTGACCAGAGGCTTTTGGCATACTTCAGGTTGGCATTATGGGTTTGGTGCTTGGAAACCATTGTGACTGGAAGAGGACATAGAGAGTAGTGGACTAGAGTCCAGGTACCCGCAGGTGCAGAGAGAAGAGGCAAAAGGAGGGAAGCTCGCGGAAGACCTTAACCCCCCTTGAGAATATGGAACTTCATGCCGGCAGTTTAGTGAGAAGCTGTGTGTGAAGATGCTCTGGTTTACCAGGGAGGTCCCTCACAGAGCTATGTTACCTGTTGCAGCCCCAACTGTAGCACAGCACAAGGTCATATACTTCATTGCCTGTGGCTGTGAAAGTCGCTGTGGCCCTGAAGTTTTATGCCTCTGGGTCATTCCAGGTTGCTGTAGGTGACATTAGTAACATCAGCCAATCAGATGTGCATGCCTGCATTAGGCAGGTGATGGATGCACACTTTACCAAAACCAATGATGTCATCTCTCGCCCCAGTGGAGGCCACAAAGCAGGAAGACAGGGTTGTGGTCTTTTCCAGGATTACAGGCTCCCCAGGTGCAGGGCATCATCGACTGCACACACGCTGCCTTGCGTGCTCCAATAGAAGGGCCTGAGGTGTACATGAATCGGATGTCACTCGCTGAATGGCCAGCTAGTGTGCGATGACATGTAACGCATCATGCAGGTCTGTGTCAGGTTTGCCTTCATTCTGTGCCAGCCCTCAATTCCCCCACTCTTTGAGCTGAGTCCTGGGTATTCCTCTCCTCCTGCTCTTGCTTTTAAACACTTGTGCTTGGTGCATCACCTAGTGCTGATCCCTCTAAGTCATTATCTAAAGGTCACAGGGTGTCAGGTTTGAACTGGTGCTTGCAAGGGTAAGAGTGAGTAATGCTGCATCTTCAGTTGGAGTGTTCTCCTCCTCTTCTACTGGCAATGGGGCTGGGACTTCATAGGGTTCAGAATGAGAGGAGAGAGAAAATGGTTAGTAGCTTGAGGCACTGGTAACTTGTAGCGAAAGAGTGGTTGCTCAATGTAACGTCAGGCTGTAACTCAAATTGAATGAGGGGAATAGTTAAGTGTTAAGAGAAAAGGATGTTGATAGGGCCAAGCACGCTGTGGCAAATTTCCTCCTGGCTCGTCATCAGCTGCAGCTCTGGCTCTCCCTCTGCCAGCATAGCCATGCTTACATAGAAACATAGAAACATAGAAAATAGGTACAGGAGTAGACCATTCGGTCCTTCGAGCCTGCACCGCCATTCAATGCGTTCATGGCTGAACATGCTACCTCAGTACCCCATTCCTGCTTTCTCGCCATACCCCTTGATCCCCTTAGTTGTGAGTGTTATATCTAACTCCCTTTTGAATATATTTAGCGAACTGGCCTCAACAACCTTCTGTGGAAGAGAATTCCATAGATTCACCACTCTCTGGGTGAAGAAGTTCCTCCTCAGCTCAGTCCTAAATGGCTTCCCCTTAATCCTTAGACTGTGACCCCTGGTTCTAGTTTTCCCTACCATTGGGAACATTCTGCCCGCATCTAATTTGTCTAAACCAGTCAGGATTTTAAATGTCTCTATAAGATCCCCCCTCATTCTTCTGAACTCCAGAGGATACAAGTTCAGTTGACCCAATCTTTCTTGATATGTCAGTCCGGCCATCCCAGGAATCAATCTAGTGAACCTTCGCTGCACTCCCTCAATAGCAAGAATGTCCTTCCTTAAGTTAGGAGACCAAAACTGCGCACAATACTCCAGGTGTGGCCTCACCAAGGCCCTGTACAACTGTAGCATCACCTCCCTACTCCTGTACTCAAATCCCCTTGCTATGAAGGCCATCATTCCGTTTGCTTTCTTGACTGCCTGCTGCACTTGCATTCCCACCTTCAGTGACTGATGTACCATGACGCCCAGGTCTCGTTGCACGTCCCCTTTCCCTAATCTGCCACCATTCAGGTAATAGTCCGCCTCTCTATTTTTACCACCAAAGTGGATAACCTCACATTTATCCACATTGTACTTCATCTGCCATACATTTGCCCATTCACCCAACCTGTCCAAGTCACTCTGTAGCCTCCTAGCATCCTCCTCATTGTTCACACTGCCTCCCAATTTAGTGTCATCCGCAAATTTGGAGATATTACATTTAATCCCTTCGTCCAAATCATTAATATATAATGTAAACAGCTGGGGTCCCAGCACCGAACCCTGCGGTACCCCGCTGGTCACTGCCTGCCATTCTGAAAAGTACCCATTTACTCCTACTCTTTGTTTCCTGTGTGCCAACCAGTTCTCAATCCACGTCAACACATTACCCCCAATCCCATGTGCTTTAACTTTGCTCACCAATCTCTTGTGTGGGACCTTGTCGAAGGCCTTCTGAAAGTCCAAATACACCACATCTACTGGTTCCCCCCTGTCCACCCTATTGGAAACATCCTCAAAAAATTCCAGAAGATTTGTCAAGCATGATTTCCCTTTCACAAATCCATGCTGACTTGGACCTATCATGTCGCCACTTTCCAAATGGTCTGTTATGACATCTTTAATAATTGCTTCCATCATTTTACCCACGACCGATGTCAGGCTGACCGGTCTATAATTCCCTGCTTTCTCCCTCCCTCCTTTTTTAAAAAGAGGGGTTACATTGGCCACCCTCCACTCCATCGGAACTGATCCAGAGTCTAAGGAATGTTGGAAAATGATCGTCAATGCATCCACTATTTCCAAGGCCACCTCCTTAAGTACTCTGGGATGCAGACCATCAGGCCCCGGGGATTTTTCAGCCTTCAGTCCCATCAATTTCCCCAATACCTTTTCCCGACTAATAAGGATTTCCCTCAGCTCCTCCCTCTTACCAGATCCTCTGACCCCTTTTATTTCCGGCAGGTTGTGTGTGTCCTCCACAGTAAACACTGAACCAAAGTACTTGTTCAATTGATCTGCCATTTCCTTGTTCCCCATTACGACTTCCCCTGTTTCCGACTGCAGGGTACCTACGTTTGTTTTTACTAACCTCTTTCTTTTTACATATTTATAGAAGCTTTTGCAGTCCATTTTAATGTTCTCTGCAAGCTTCCTTTCATATTTTATTTTCCCTGCCCTAATCAAACCCTTCGTCCTCCTCTGCTGAGTTTTGAAGTTCTCCCAGTCCCCGGGTTTGCTGCTACTTCTGGCCAATTTGTATGCAACTTCCTTGGTTTTAATACTATCCCTGATTTCCCTTGTTAGCCATGGTTGAGCCACCTTCCCTTTTTTATTTTTACGCCAGACCGGGATGTACAATTGTTGTAGTTCATCCATGCGATCTCTAAATGTCTGCCTCTTCTCTTGACATGAGGACTTGATAGGAAGGTGTCCGTCCTGCAGTGCGGGTCCTTTCTCTGGCATTGTGTGCAAGTATGTCCTGCAAGAGGAAGGGGACTGTGTAAGTGAGGGGCCTGCTGAAGAGTTATGAACATCTGTGTGTGAGAGCAGAATTGTTTGAATGATGCTATGTAGAAGCATCAGGTGAGTGCAAGAGAGGGCAATGATTGTGAGGGCAGTGGCAGAATGTGGAAGTGGCAGCAGGTGGAGGGACACTGAGGAGTGTTACTATGATTGGATTAGAGGAATGTGAAGTGGGGGGAGGTCAAAGTTTGCAGTTTTGCTGTTACAGTAAACAGGTGCAGAGCTGTGTTGACAACGACAAGAAGGCTGTGAATGGGAATCTTAGCATAGTAGCCCATTAGATCATTAATTATTTTTCTGCACTGCTTCCAGGTCCAAGAGGTTAAAGTTCTGGCATTGACACGTTCTGGCACCTCAGACCATCCCTGTCTGGCACTGTGGCAAGGCACCCTTCTCCCATCCAATGGGAGGAGGATAGTCTTCCTCCTGGACTAAAGCCTCCAGGGCACTATCTGAAAATTGGGGTCTTTTCCCATAGGATATTTTGCTGCAGCTAATGGAGAAAGAGCATCTTTAATTGAGCTCCACAATGAACACCACACATCCCCTTTAAGAGGTGCAGGACAGCTGCCACTGATGTCAGGCTAGCCCACAATCCTCCACCCCGCCCCCACCTCTGCCACAGTGGGGAGTTGTTTAACTTCCAGCATAATTCTCGCCAACAGCTGGTCCATCAAATTCAAATGAGGCACAAACCTGAAAATGGTTCCTGCTTCCTGGTGATGTCCTGCCTACTTTGCATCCATTTTGGGTGCAACTTGAAAATCTCCCCCTTTCTTTCTACATAGGGCAAAGAGTTAGAAATGAAGCACTGAATGACTTTTGAATGCCCTTATCATCCAGTTACACTTCTAAAAAAAATCTATGAAAATTAGATTAATTCTAATGCAATCATTCATGCTAATGCTAATCTTGGATTAAATTTAAATATCCTGACCTCACTTCTCATTTACTATACACTCATTCAGGATACTTAGATTCATAACATTTTTATCATTGCAAAATAAGATGATATAATGCTCAATGTATAGCACATGATATAGTAATAAAGTATAATATTCTTTAATACATAATATGTTAATAACGTTTATATCCCGCCCATTCATTCCAATTCTAAACTATATGCCAAACCTTATTATCACTCTTATTATAGAAGGTATTGCAGACATTTTAAATTAAAAAAAATAGATAGAGCTTTCTGTGGAATTAGCTGCTGTGGAATTACCTATCTGTTTCTATGATAATATTTCTCTTGGTATGGGATTTAAAACACAGTGATAATGCACCAAATGAAGCAAGTGGGAAGCTTTGGCTATATTACCCATCTCCATCACCAATTGAGAGATGGGCTGGGAGTGGGCCGTGCTTTATGCATCCATGTTGAAATCCGTGTATGTAGAAGAAAAAGAAGAACCACTCAGTAGGTCAGGCTGCATTGGTGGAGAGAACAGAAAAGTCAGCGTTTTAGGTGTGGACCCTTTGTCAGAAATGAAGGATATTATCAATGAACAGCATTTTAAAAGGAATAGAACAAGGGCTTCGTTTATTTGCACCACAAGTGAGTTGGACCAGATTTCTGATTGGTCCCCTTGGAGGACAAGACATACTCAACAGTTTGTCTGAATTGTGTAATTTGATCCTGCCTGCTGGAGAGTAATTCAAAATCTCTGCAATGTGTAATTTAATCCAGTCATTGTCAGAGGCAGGCTGCTCCAGTGAAGCTGCTCCAGTGCAGCCATGACAGTGGCATCTGCCTGCTAATGTGGAGGGACACCAAGAAGAGCAAGATAACTCTCACACGGCCACGTGCGGCCTGCCCTGTCGACCTCCTCCCATAGAAACATAGAAACATAGACATAGAAACATAGAAGATAGGAGCAGGAGTAGGCCATTCGGCCCCTCGAGCCTGCTCCGCCATTCGATGAGATCATGGCTGATCATCCAAATTCAGTACCCTGTCCCTGCCTTCTCCCCATATCCCTTGATCCCTTTAGCCTTAAGAAATATATCTAACTCCTTCTTGAATATATTTAATGAATTGGCCTCAACTGCCTTCTGTGGTAGAGAATTCCACAGATCCACCACTCTCTGGGTGAAGAAATTCCTCCTCATCTCAGTCCTAAATGGCTTACCCCTTATCCTTAGACTGTGACCCCTGGTTCTGGACTCCCCCGCCATCGGGAACATCCTTCCTGCATCTAGTCTGTCTAGTCCTGTTAGAATTTTATAAGTTTTAATGAGATCCCCTCTCATTCTTCTAAACTCTAGCGAATACAAGCCCAATTGTCCCAATCTCTCTTCATATGTCATTCCTGCCATCCTAGGTATCAGTCTGGTGAATCTTCGCTGCACTCCCTCCATGGCAAGAACATCCTTCCTCAGATAAGGCGACCAAAACTGCACACAATACTCAAGGTGTGGTCTCACCAAGGCCCTGTACAACTGCAGCAAGACATCCTTGCTCCTGTACTCGAATCCTCTCGCTATGAAGGCCAACATACCATTTGCCTTCTTAACCGCCTGCTGCATCTGCATGCTTACCTTCAATGACTGGTGCACAAGGACTCCCAGGTCTCGTTGCACTTCCCCTTTTCCCAACCTTTTGCCGTTCAGATAATAATCTGCCTTCCTGTTTTTGCCACCAAAGTGGATAACCTCGCATTTCTCCACATTATACTGCATCTGCCATGCATCTGCCCAATCACCCAACTTGTCCAAATCATACTGGAGTTTCTCTGCATCCTCCTCACAACACACACGCCCACCCAGCTTTGTGTCATCTGCAAACTTGGAGATATTACATCTAGTTCCCTTGTCTAGATCATTAATATATATTGTGAATAACTGGGGTCCTAGCACCGATCCCTGCGGTACCCCACTAGTCACTGCCTGCCACTCGGAAAAAGACCTGTTTAATCCAACTCTTTGCTTCCTGTCTGCCAACCAGTTCTCTATCCAAGTCAGTACCTTACCCCCAATCCCATATGCTTTAACTTTGCACGCTAATCTCTTATGCGGGACCTTATCGAAAGCCTTCTGAAAGTCCAAATACACCACATCCACTGGTTCTCCCTTATCTATTCTACCAGTTACATCCTCAAAAAATTCCAGTAGATTAGTCAAGCATGATTTACCTTTTGTGAATCCATTTTGACTTTGTCTAATCCTGTCACTGTTTTCCAAGTGCTCTGCTATTACATCTTTTATAATGGACTCTAGCATTTTCCCCACTACCGATGTCAGGCTTACCGGTCTATAATTCCCCATTTTCTCTCTACCACCTTTTTTAAATAGTGGGGTTACATTAGCTACCCTCCAATCCATGGGAACTGTTCCAGAGTCTATAGAATTTTGCAAGATGACCAGCAATGCATCTACTATTTCTAGGGCCACTTCCTTAAGTACCCTAGGATGTAGATTATCAGGCCCTGGGGAGTTATCGGCCTTCAATCCCATCAATTTCCCTAACACCATTTCCCTACAAATCCTGATTTCATTTAGTTCTTCCCTCTCATTAGACCCGATGTTCTCCGACATCTCTGGGAGGTTATTTGTGTCCTCCTTTGTGAAGACAGAACCAAAGTATGTATTTAATTGGTCTGCCATTTCTTTGTTCCCCATTATGAATTCCCCTGATTCTGACTGCAAGGGACCTATGCTTGACTTCACCAATCTTTTTCTCTTCACATATCTATAGAAGCTTTTACAGTCAGTTTTTATGTTCCCTGCAAGCTTACTCTCATACTCTATTTCCCCCCTCTTAATTAATCCCTTTGTCCTCCTTTGCTGAATCCTAAACTGCTCCCAATCCTCAGGTTTTTTGCTTTTTCTGGCCAATTTATATGTACTATCCTTGGATCTTATGCTATCCCTAATTTCCCTTGTTAGCCACGGTTGAGTCACCTTTTTTGTTTTACTTTTATGCCAAACAGGGATGAACAAATTCTATAGTTCATCCATGCGATCTTTAAATGTTTGCCATTGCCTATCCACCATCAACCCTTTAAGTAACGTTCCCCAATCCATCCTAGCCAATTCGCGCCTCATACCATCGTAGTTTCCTTTATTTAAATTCAGGACCCTAGTCTCTGAGTCAACTACTTCACTCTCCATCTTAATGAAGAATTCTATCATATTATGATCGCTCCTCCCCAAGGGGCCTCGCACAACAAGATTGCTAATTAATCCTTTCTCATTACATAATACCCAGTCTAAGATGGCCGGATCTCTAGTTGGTTCCTTGACATATTGGTCCAGGAAACCATCCCGTATACACTCTAGATATTCCTCCTCCACAGTATTGTTACTAATTTGGTTAGCCCATTCTATATGTAGATTAAACTCACCCATGATAACTGCTGTGCCCTTATTGCACACTTCTCTAATTTCCCATTTAATGCCATCCCCAACCTCAGCATTACTGTTTGGGGGTCTGTATACAACTCCCACGAACGTTTTCTGCCCCTTGGTATTCCTCAGCTCTACCCATACAGATTCCACATCATCAGAGCTAATATCCTTCCTTACTATTGTGTTAACCTCCTCTTTAACCAGCAATGCTACCCCACCTCCTTTTCCTTTTTGCCTGTCTTTCCTGAATATTGAATACTCCTGGATGTTGAATTCCCAGTCTTGGTCACCTTGGAGCCATGTCTCCGTAATCCCAATTATATCATATCCGTTTACATCTATTTGCGCAGCTAATTCATCCACCTTATTACGAATGCTCCGCGCATTAAGACACAAAGCCTTCAGGCTTGTTTTTTTAACACTCTTAGAACTTTTAGAATTATTATTTACTGTGGCCATGTTTGATTTACACCCTTGATTTCTCTGACTGCCACTTCTGCTTTTCAACTTCCTGTCTTTTGCTTCTATCCTTGCTTCCCTTTTATCTGTCTCCCTGCACAGGTTCCCAACCCCCTGCCATTTTAGTTTAAATCCTCCCCAACAGCACTAGCAAACACTCCCCCAAGGACATCAGTCCCAGTCCTGCCCAGGTGCAAACCGTCCAGTTTGTACTGGTCCCAGCTCCCCCAGAACCGGTTCCAATGTCCCAGGAATTTGAATCCCTTCCCCTTGCACCATTCCTCTAGCCACGTATTCATCTGAAATATCCTTCTATTTCTACTCTGACTAGCACGTGGCACTGGTAGCAATCCTGAGATTACTACCTTTGAGGTCCTATTTTTTAATTTACCTCCCAATTATCAGTTGAGTGATATAACATAAAATGCTGGAAATGCTCAGCAAGTCAGGCAGCATAGAAACATAGAATCTAGGAGCAGGAGTAGGCCAGAGAAGCAGAGTTACCATTTCAGGTCGATGACCTTTCATCAGAACGTGAAACATTAACTCTGTTTCTATTTCCGTAAATGTTGCCTGATTTGATGAGTGAAATCCACAGCAGTGACTATTTTACATAATTTGAGCTGCCATGTTGGTTTTAGTGAGGCGCATTTCATTCAACGAGAACAGGTGAGGGTGATGTCATTACTGGCAGAACCGTAGATTTTTAGCTTGTGCTGAGAATGTCATCATCGAATGGCTCATGCGGAGAATGACATCACGGGTCAACCAAAAATAGAAGTACCCACACTGTCGCTAATCACTCCGTCAAACTAATCACTCTGGTGCTGAGAGCTGCGGTGGCTGATGGGGCATTGTGTGTGGGTCACGGATTGTTAACAGGTTTATTGGGAATGAAGTGAATAGTGACAGTGACATGACTTCCGCATTTCTCCCAGTCCAACGTTATCACTTACCGCACACATGCTGGGCTTTCCGAGAAATCAACTCACTACCGTTCATGGTCAAGAACATGATCCAGGTCGAGGGAGGAGGAGAGGGAGAACGTGGTGCGGGTGGAAAGTGGGTGGGGTGGGAATAGCATGATCCATGTCTAGCAGAGGGGGGAGAATGTTACCCGTCTTCCCACCTGGAACATGTTCTCGCTCTCATTCCCCCCCGCCCCCTACCCCCCCATTAGACCTGGATTACATTTCCCCCATCCCCACTGTTCTCTACATGCTCTTCCCCTGCCCCCCCGCCGAGTTCCTGACTTTCCCTCCACCCCCCCGAGCTCCTGACTGTAGAATTCGCAATATATCGCGATTTTATTAATAAGGAGAAAACACAGAGTTTCGTTCAAACAGCTTTTATTCCAGCAGAATGCTGCCAGGTTTCTCAAAGTAGACACAAGCAGCCTGTAAAATGGCCGCCGCACCTCGTGACAGAACATTCTAGACTTTTCGACAGGCAGACAAGATGGCGTTCCAATAAACATTTGTGCAAGATCGATTAAGATCCAGCACAGTGAAGATAATACACGAGACATCATGGGTTTGCAGTATACACATAAATACTGAAATCGGTCTCCCAGGTACGAATGAAAGCTATTGTACCGAGTAATCAAGGGCCCATCCAAAAGACATTAATATGTAAAATCCCAACGACTCTACGATGAGAGAGCCGTTAGCAGGTAGTTATACAAAACACTTGGAAGCCCCAAAACCCCTCCAGGGAGAACACCGACCGATTTAACAATGGGAGAAATATTAACAGGTACTCAGACAGTTACGAGTAGCCCCGAAACCCATTAAGAACGGAGATCACCCATACAAGACATTTGAGCGCCAGACCCTAACAAAAGAAAGGACATTAAGGTTGGGCGGGAAACGGAAGATTTTGTACTATAATTACAAGCTCCAACCGTCCATCTGTCTCTTATTCTCTTATCCGATCGACTCGTAACCTCGTGGCTGCTCCTGTGTTTTGACTCGTAGTCTGGTTCCTGTTTGCCTGGTGCCTCTTTGAAAAAGACTGTTGAACTTTCTGATCCGTTCGGATCTACCTCGTGTCGCGTAACGAAGACCTATGTTGGTAACTGGCAGCGGAACCAAAGGCCCGAGATGAGATGAGATGAGATGAGATGAGACGAGATGAGAAGAGAGGAAGACCATACTCATCGCCACGGTCAGTAAATCCCGACCGCGCCTGTAGGTCGATTAGCCAAGTTTTCCTTGCCAGGAAGACTTCTTTGAACTTGCAAGAACGGTTCATCATCGATGATATTGACTGAACTGTGAAACCTGCTCGGAAAAGTACCTGTTAAACCAACCAACACAGATCTTCATCACAGCAGACGGTCCAGCCTGCTAGCCAGAGCAGAAGCAAGTAAACAAGTGGGACCAGGAGATCTCCTGACCGACACGTGGGTGCTGCGGTGAAAAACATCCGATCAGCTATTCGGAATTTCTCCGAGTTATCACGAGTGGTGAGCATGAGTCTCGAAATCCTACGAATCTAGTTAGGATAGATATTGATAGGGGAGGGTTTAAGTATTAAGGATACTTGTAATGTGTGCCCCTATTTACGGTGTGTCGTTCGTTCCTCGTTTCCCTAGGATCAGCTATATAACTGCTTGTAAGATTGTACTGTCATTAATCTGTGCTTATGACATGTATTTCATAATCTTAAATATCATGCAATAAAGATTTTCCATTTCGTACCATTCAACCGAGTCTACATGAGTTTCATCTCCATTACTGCTCTCGCATCTAAGTCCAGTGTCTAGAACCGTAAGGGCGAGTGATTCGAACCACTCACAGGTGTGTCTAGTGTTCCCAGACTGGCTGGAGACCAGAACAGGCAACAAGGCCTAAACCCGCACTGACATACAGGCTGCACAGAGCCGCGTGAATCTCACAGGCTGCGAGACACGCAGGGCCAGAATCCCTTACAGAAAATGGCGACTGCGGCAGGACACTGGCAGCGAGAGGGTAGTGTGTTAGACTTTGGAATGACTGTACGAAATGTTATGCAGGAAAAGATAGCAGATTATGTGTTCGGAAAGGTTAATCTAACTAAGAAATGGATAAGTGAATTGTTAGCGGATAAAAGCCCGCTAGAGGCAGCCGAAAGGTGGACAGATAGTAAAGAACATAAAAAGACACTCGAGAAAGCAGTCTGGCTTATGTGTTACAAAAGGCAGGTTCAGATTTCAAACCAGACCATTACAGCGCTAGTAGCTCGAATCAGTCATTTAGAGGGAGAAATGGATGAGAAGGTTTCTGGAGGGGAAATGCTCATTAGGAATTTAAGTGCGTTGCACCAAGAAAGCCAGGAAATCTCCAGTCACCATAAAACAAGGATAGATTATCTCGAGTGCCAGGTCACTGAGGCAAAGTTAAATGAGAGCAGGTTAAAGGAAAGATGTGCCCGCCAAGCTGCCCAGATAAGAACTCAGGAAGAGAGCTTAACGGGGGTTAGGGCGGCATATAAGTTGGCCCTTGAGGATAAGTTTCAGGGAGCCGATCATAGCGCCTGCCAAAAAGAGATAGAGCACCTCAAAAAGGCCGTAAACAAAGCGCACGGCATGGTGTGCCTTATCAGTCCGTCAGCACACCAGCCGTTAGTAAGTGAGAAGTTTAAGAAATCCCCACCAAGTAAAGCAGAGGAAGTAGTAGCCACTGCGCCCTCCGCGCCACCCAGCTATTCGGAAACCTGGGTAAGGGAGGAAGCAATGGAAGAAACGAAAGAGCCCATTGAGAAAGAAGTGGGAAAGGGACCGTTGTATCCAGTAACGGGTATTAAAAGGGGCCCAAACAGAAACGGTGGGGAAGAACCAGGGGATCTCCTCGGACAGCTTGTGTTGCCTCACAGCTCACACCAGCTGAGAGCTATGATAAATCACGTACGGAAGCTGACCGAGTCAGACGACCCTTCCGTACATTTCAGAGAAGTTGAGCAAGCCGCAGCCATTAACGGCTGCGATGATGGGGAAACAGCAAAAATGCTGCTGTTCTCATTAGACAGCTCGGTCCTTCAGTGTCTCTCGGGCGAGAGCAAGAGGGGAACCAAGACTTATGAGGAATTAAAGAATGAGGTCCTGGAAGTGTTGGGGGCGAACGATGAAGGTCCGTTTGCTAGAGTGGGACAGACAGTGCAGATGGAGGGAGAACCCCCGAAGGTTTTTGCCGACAGGCTGTGGCCAGTATATGAGCGCAGCTGTCTAGGTGCGCCCGAGCGCGAAGATGTGGAAGGCGCCGGTTTAACTCATTGGCTTAGGTGCATAATAGCCAACAGTTTACCAGCCGTCAGAGAGCAGGCAAAAGCATGGTTTGATCCCAATGACCCCAACATTACGGAAGAGTCGGTCTTGAATCGACTCACGTTAGGATATCGCAATATAAGGGGTATGGCAACACGTCCCCTTAAGGGAAAAGTACATGAGGTACGACCCGCAGCCCCGTATCAAAGAGAGTGGCATCAGGAGGGTAATCGCGCCCCACAGGCAAGTAATGCTTGTTACGGGTGTGGGAAGACAGGGCACTGGCGCAAGCATTGCAGGAACCCTTGGAAAGATTCCAAGGATAAAAATCCCGCGGTCCGAGCCCAGGCGCCTGTCCCGGCTAGGGAAGCTAATGCACCCACCCCTCCCGACGACATCGAAGTAGTGTTAGGAGCCATGCGCAATCTATTGAGTGCACATGGAAAGGTGGCGGTCGCAACCGGCCCCGTAGGTGCCGCAGGACCGTCTAATAGTACCCCATGACTAGAACCCGCGCAGCCCGTCTACCTGTGTCCGCTTAGCTATGATGCGTGGAAGCGACCTTTGGTGGAGATGGAGGTAGAGAAACAGAGGGGTAGTTATTTGTTGGACACGGGAGCTTCTTGCACCATAATCCATACAGATAGCCCTTTTGACTCGCCGCTATCTACCAGGGTCCCATTCACGTTAGCGGGTTTCACAGGAAAAGAACAGGCTGGCACGTTCTCCCTTCCGCTATCCATTCGTTTAGGAGCACTTCACCTTAAGTGGAAGTGTATACTGATGGAATGGCAGGAGGGGGGTGGAAGAGGTATTCTCGGGTCGGATCTTCTATCGGGACACGGGATCCTCGTGGACCTCAGAAATCACTGTCTCTGGGGGGCTAAGGGTGAAAAAGGCGAGGTAGTAGTGATTCCGGGGGAGGAAGAAACAGGGGTCCTGTGTACCGTACAGCCATCCGGAGGCTACGACCTCAGGCTTATGGTCGCAGATGTCCCAACGGACATGCAAACGTACGTGTCAGATAATATGCACGCGTTTGCAACCCACAAGCACGATTGTGGGAGGGTTATCGGGTTTGAGGTCAGCGTAGATGGGGACCCCATGACCCGACCCCAAAAGCAGTATAACTTCCCCAAAGAAGCAGAACCCGATATGGAGACAGCAATGTCCTCCTTGGTGCAGCAGGGCGTGTTGAGGCCGATAGCCACACACGTGAACTCCCCATTATGGCCGGTTAGGAAGCCGGATAATTCGTGGAGAGCCACGGTGGACTACAGAGTCCTTAACAGTAACATTCCCGCCTGCGCGCCCACGGTAGCAGCAGTTGCTGACCTAATAGGGAGCATTCCAGCGTCCGCGACCACGTTCACGGTGCTGGATATCTCGAACGGTTTTTGGTCCATCCCGCTGAGGCGAGAGGACCAGTACAAGTTTGCCTTTACTTTCAAAGGACAACAGTACACATGGAACTGTCTGCCACAGGGTTTCCACAATAGCCCCAGTATTTTCCATCAGTGTATGGCAGGAAGTTTAAAGGAGTTTAGTCAGCCCAATCAGTTAGTGGAGTACGTGGATGATTTGCTCCTATTTACGGACTCAAGGGAGGAGCATGGACCACTACTGGACGAGTTATTGGAGCTGCTAGCGAGAAAGGGTTTTAAAATAAATCCTAAGAAAGCACGTATCGGTCAGCGGGAAGTAAAATTCCTGGGACTGACCATACGCGCTGGGGAAAGAGCCATAGACAAAGCAAGGAGGGAGTCGGTGCAAGAATTACCGATTCCCAACAACGTAAGGGGTGTGAGGTCCTTCTTGGGACTGACCGGTTACTGCAGGGATTTTATCGAAGACTATGCGGCCACAGCAGCGCCGCTCCTCCGACTCCTCCATAAGGGGGTGGAGTGGTCTTGGGACGAGGGCTGCCAAGCAGCCTTCGAGAAGTTAAAAGGGGATCTGCAGACCGCGCCAGCCTTAGGGGCCATAGATGGGGGGAAGGAGTTTTTCCTGGAGGTAGCTGCCAGCGGAGACAGCTTGAGCGCTGTGCTGCTCCAAGAGCGTCACGGCAAGCTGAGGCCGGTTGTCTATTCATCCAGGGTGTTAACGGATGTGGAGAGAAGTTTCTCCAATTGCGAAAGGCACCTTTTAGCCACGCATTGGGCTGTGAAAAGATCAGCGATCTTCACAGGGCTCTCTCCCATCACTCTCCTCACACATCACACACCAACTAAGATGCTTCTGGATGGGAGGATTAAAGATGGGACCGTAAGCAGCGTGCGCATTGCGCGCTGGACCCTTCTTCTCTCCCAGTTGGATCTTAGAGTAAAAGGTCTTTGCGAGCCCAGGCTTGCGGCCAATTTGGTATACCCCGGTACAGCCCACCGGTGTTCGGTGGAAGGGGTGTGGGACGTCAACATAGGTTTACGGGCCGGGATACATCCCACTGGGCGCGAGATTTATGTTGATGGGTCTAGCACAGTATCTGCTGGCGAACGACTCACGGGGTGTGGAGTTTACGACCCTGCGGCAAACCTTGCCCTGGCGATCAAGCTCCCCAGCACCATGAGCGCGCAGCAGGCTGAGCTGTCTGCCGTGGTGTACGTTGTTACCCACCCAGACATTTTCCCAACCCCATACACGATTTGCTCGGACAGTATGTTCACCTGCAATTCGTGTACGGAATACCTGGCCATTTGGTCCCGCCGTGGATACACCTCCGCGGACGGGCGACCTTTAACGGTGAAGCCCTTGCTGGAAAAGATCTTAGCAGCAGCAGTAGGGGAGGAAGGGGAGATTTTCATCCATAAGGTGAAAGCTCACTCCTCCACAGAGCCCCGTGGGGAGGGCAACCAGCAGGCGGATGCGCTAGCCAGGGAAGGTGCCCGCAACGGCATTTTCTGGGACCCCTATGGGACCAGACCCATAGCAGCGATCCGAGGCAGGGACGGGAATCCCGGAAACACCAGGGTAGCATTGCCCCTAGACCTTAAGACCGTCCAAGCCCAGGATCCCGCCCTAAAAGCAGTCCTAAAAACCATTGCTGAGGGGAGGCAGGTAGAAGGTCCGTACAGTACGGCAACCCTCTCAGTTAAGGAAGGCATGCTGTTCCGCGAGGAGCAGTGGGTTGTGCCGCAGCAGCACAGGAGGGAATTCCTCCAGTTGGCTCACGAGGGACCAGGGGCAGGGCACCCCGGGCCCGAGGTTACCTGGCAACGGGTAGAGCAAGCGGGATGGTGGCCAGGGCTCAGGGAACAAGTCCGCGAGTTCTGTGCAAACTGTCTTGTGTGCGCTGCAAACAACCCAGACCCCCAGAAAAGGAAGGTGCCCATGGGACACGTAAGAAGGGTAGAGGGACCATGGCAGTCGATACAGATCGACTATATAGGACCCCTGCCCACCACCCAGGGAGGTTATAAATACTGCCTCGTCTTGGTGGATGTGTTTTCCAAGTGGGTGGAAGCCTTCCCCTGTCGAACAGCTACGGCACTGGGTACAGCAAAAATCTTGGTCCGGGAAGTGTTCTCGCGGTGGGGACTTCCCCGTTTTGTGGAGTCGGACCAAGGGAGTCATTTCACCGGCCAGGTGATGCAGAACACCCTCATGCTTTTGGGCATTGAAGGGAAGTGGCACGTAGCACACAATCCCCAGTCATCCGGGATTGTTGAACGCATGAACCGGACCCTGAAGGAGAAATTGAGGAAAGAGACTAGGAACTCGCCCCAAAAGTGGGCGGAAGTTCTGCCTTTAGTCCTCATGGGGGTCCGGGCCAGTCAGTCAAAAAGTACGGGGTACTCCCCGCACGAGGTGATGACTGGGAGGCTCATGCGAACCCCCACCCATGTGCTAGCGCCGGTGCTCACTGAGGGTCAGCTCCAAGAGATAAGCAGGGACAAGTTCGCCCAGACTCTCCTGGAGCGCCTGAAGCAGGTTTATGAGCAGGCGGCTGGGAACATGGGAAGGCAGCATCAGGGCAATCGCTTGTTGCTGGAACCCCGCAAAACGCGGGAGTGGGAAGTAGGAGACCAGGTCATGGTCAGAAACTACGCCAGAGTAGGGAGTCTGGAACCACTGTATATGGGACCCTACAACATTGTAGACAAGGCGAGTCCCATGGTATACGCCGTAAAAGTACCTCGGCGCACTAAGTGGTTCCACGTAAACCAATGCAAGCTGTACAAGCCAGGTGCGCAAGGGAAAACTACAGGGGTAAACCCTGCCAGTGGGAAAGCACAGCCCCAGGTAGGACCACAAGGCACACCGGCAGGCATAGCAGCTTGCATCAGGGGAGGGGACATCCTGGAAGATCATGAAGCATTTTTCTGGAGTTGGGAGTCAGATGAGGGAGAATTCAGGGAACTCGAGTCAGATGAGGATAGTGATGAAGACGAGTGGTTTTGGAGGAACGGTCCCGTTTTAGATATAGGGAGAATACGGGCTGCAGATAGAGATCCACACAGGGTGGACACACAAGCTGCAGGTCCCGAAGACAGGAGGGAGGAGCTAGGGGAGGCGGGGCCAGCCGCTGTGGGAGCACAGGGAGTGACGGTGAGGACCCCAGAGACAGAGCCGCCCGCTTTGAACGTCCCGTCCTCGGGGGAGGCAGAGATCACGAGTGAAGGGCCGCCTGCTGGGCCGAGCAGGGCGGAGCCACAAACT
Source organism: Squalus acanthias (assembly GCA_030390025.1). Taxonomy (NCBI): domain Eukaryota; kingdom Metazoa; phylum Chordata; class Chondrichthyes; order Squaliformes; family Squalidae; genus Squalus; species Squalus acanthias. The sequence goes on along the minus strand of CM059426.1, from coordinate 105,510,380 downwards.
GCGAGCCCCGAGGTTAGGGAGGCGGAGTCAGCGGAGGCGGAGCCAGCGACTGTGGTGGAACCCCAGGTCGTCCCGATGGAAGTCTCGGAACCCGGTCCGTCAGTCACGGAACCCCCGCCCATGGCAACTCCCCGTAGGTCAAGTAGAGAACCCCAGCCCAGGAGGATGTGGTCATGTCCCCAGACTGCCCCAAGGCGTAGACTTAAGGTTAAGGCAACCCAGATACAGCCCGGCCCCATCGCAGCAGCAACAGGCTGCGGCAGATCAGAGGAAGGGGTCAGTGCAGCAACAGGCTGCGGCAGATCAAAGGGAAGGGTCAGTGCCCTCCCACCGTCGGGAAGAGCTCGCAGCAGCCTTCTCAGAATTTAAAGGGGCCGCCCTGAGAACGGGCGGCACTGTATAGTAATAAGTTTTAAGTTTTAAGTTCATAGTTCAAGGTTAAGTTTATAGTTTTAATAAGGTTAAGATTGTAGTGTTTTTAACAGAAAACGATAAAATGATGGGAGCTTTAGAGGTAGGTTTAGTTAAAGTTTATTCAGCGAACGTTGAAGTTTACGTGAGGCGAGGTCAGGGGACCCGCTCACCCTTCACAAAAGCCAGAGACTCTTGCGAGGCTGGCTACCTCATTCTATCTGATCACAGGAACCAAGGAAGGATGGAACGAATTCTAGTATTGCTCGCGGCAATCGGATGTGGATTGGCCTATCGAGGCCGCACCAAGGATGTCGTGGTGTTCGGATGTTCCGGGGACACGGCCCCCATCGCGGTGGATGGGACCGGAAGTAGGGAGGCAAAGAAGGGGTTTGGTGAACGATGCGTTCACTGCTTTTAACACGGGTACATCTGTGGTCAACGCTCTAGACAGTGTGGAGCTGCAGACCCAGATTAATGGTTTAAAGACACAATTAAAAGACATTCTAACAGATGAAAATAAAGTGGTAGGGTCGGGTTTACACGAGGACCAAGCCATGACTCTCCATTTAAAGGAAATTATAGCAGAGTTGGAGAAACATGCAAAGACGGTAAATGCCCTGATTAGGGAAGATCGGAATGCATCCGATCAAGCTGCGCAGAACGAGGTGTGCGTGCTTTACGGGGCGTGGTTACTGGGCGAGGGCCGCAGTAATTTGGAGGATTTAAAACAAGGTTTGGTCCCGTCCTGGATAAGTAACAAACACCTGCGGGCGCTCCACCCTTTTCAGAACGCATTAAGTCCGTGCCAGCTCAGGCTAGCTTCAGAAGCTTACCCAGTCCCCGTGGACTGCGGACGATCAAACCATACTATTATGGGAATAGTATTACGCATGCCGGTTTTGGGCGACACAGCAAAGCCCGCCCCGGTGTATCGGGTAGAGAACATTGGTGTCATTCAGGGGGGAGCCCACATTCGTTATGCAGCGGTTCCACCTTACGTCATCCGCTGGGAGCAAACGATGACAGGTACAGATCTCTCTGGTTGTCGTGGCAGGGGAGCACACATAATACTGTGCCCCCAGCACTTGAATGCCTTTTTAACACCACAGTGCGGGTTCAGAACGACTGGCGCCAAGTCCATGAATTGCACCATGGAGGCAATGGCACAAGATCATGTGCCTCCGCAGGTAGCATACATCGGGGGTGGAACATATTGTGTTACCACTGCAGCGCAACACTACCAGCATGGAAACCGTAGCCGGTGTCCGGTGAGTGACAGCAGTTTCTGTTTTAAACCCAGGGCGGAAGTTCAAGTAGCACAACAGCGAATCATCCCAATCCCTGAACCATCCACTGTTCATCTCACAGTAAAAGAGAATTTCACCGACTTGCAACGATTCGTCGCGCATTTCGGATACCTCATTCCCCCTCTCCCTGAACACCTCACCAAGCTTTTAAAAGCCGTCGCGGTATCACAGAAACATTTTTACACATTAGAACAGAAAACTGTCGAAATAGGAACAGACATTCTGGATATAGTGATTCCACCGTGGTGGAATCTGTTCACCAATATTGAAGTGCCTTCATGGATCAGAATAGCCTCCCACATTTTAGTCGTATGTCAAGTGTTTATTGTAGTGTACCTATTGGGTCGTACATTGTAAAAGAGACAAACGCCTCACCAAGCATGAAAACACGGGAGAGTGGCGAGAACGTTACGTGCGCGTGCACGATGAAAGCACCGTGTAATCGGAAAATGCCGTCATTCCCGCTCGCCACGTGCGCCGCGGAAGTTTGTACTCGATCATGATTTTCAAAGATTGTAAATACGTTTGGGAACTCGACATGTTTTAAGAGTTGGTGTTGATTATTTTGGGTGATGGTGTTACAGTTAAAAATGATTGTTTGGTTTTGGGTTTTGTTTTTCCTTTCCCTGAATAAAAGATGAATATACAGGTGATACGAGAGGCATCGGCCTGGTTACCCCGGGAAGGAAAACAAGTGGTGTAAGTTTAAGGGCAAATAATGCCTACGGTGATATAAAATGTAATTTTCTTGGGAAATAAGGACGACACAGAGACCCTAGCTAGGTTAAAGTTATGGGATTAATTTGCTGGATTCAGAGGAAAATCGAGATAATATTGCTCACCACTATGATTTTTGATACGATAAGCGGAGTTATTCGCATCAACAGGAGGGACTGTAGAATTCGCAATATATCGCGATTTTATTAATAAGGAGAAAACACAGAGTTTCGTTCAAACAGCTTTTATTCCAGCAGAATGCTGCCAGGTTTCTCAAAGTAGACACAAGCAGCCTGTAAAATGGCCGCCGCACCTCGTGACAGAACATTCTAGACTTTTCGACAGGCAGACAAGATGGCGTTCCAATAAACATTTGTGCAAGATCGATTAAGATCCAGCACAGTGAAGATAATACACGAGACATCATGGGTTTGCAGTATACACATAAATACTGAAATCGGTCTCCCAGGTACGAATGAAAGCTATTGTACCGAGTAATCAAGGGCCCATCCAAAAGACATTAATATGTAAAATCCCAACGACTCTACGATGAGAGAGCCGTTAGCAGGTAGTTATACAAAACACTTGGAAGCCCCAAAACCCCTCCAGGGAGAACACCGACCGATTTAACAATGGGAGAAATATTAACAGGTACTCAGACAGTTACGAGTAGCCCCGAAACCCATTAAGAACGGAGATCACCCATACAAGACATTTGAGCGCCAGACCCTAACAAAAGAAAGGACATTAAGGTTGGGCGGGAAACGGAAGATTTTGTACTATAATTACAAGCTCCAACCGTCCATCTGTCTCTTATTCTCTTATCCGATCGACTCGTAACCTCGTGGCTGCTCCTGTGTTTTGACTCGTAGTCTGGTTCCTGTTTGCCTGGTGCCTCTTTGAAAAAGACTGTTGAACTTTCTGATCCGTTCGGAACTACCTCGTGTCGCGTAACGAAGACCTATGTTGGTAACTGGCAGCGGAACCAAAGGCCCGAGATGAGATGAGATGAGATGAGATGAGACGAGATGAGAAGAGAGGAAGACCATACTCATCGCCACGGTCAGTAAATCCCGACCGCGCCTGTAGGTCGATTAGCCAAGTTTTCCTTGCCAGGAAGACTTCTTTGAACTTGCAAGAACGGTTCATCATCGATGATATTGACTGAACTGTGAAACCTGCTCGGAAAAGTACCTGTTAAACCAACCAACACAGATCTTCATCACAGCAGACGGTCCAGCCTGCTAGCCAGAGCAGAAGCAAGTAAACAAGTGGGACCAGGAGATCTCCTGACCGACACGTGGGTGCTGCGGTGAAAAACATCCGATCAGCTATTCGGAATTTCTCCGAGTTATCACGAGTGGTGAGCATGAGTCTCGAAATCCTACGAATCTAGTTAGGATAGATATTGATAGGGGAGGGTTTAAGTATTAAGGATACTTGTAATGTGTGCCCCTATTTACGGTGTGTCGTTCGTTCCTCGTTTCCCTAGGATCAGCTATATAACTGCTTGTAAGATTGTACTGTCATTAATCTGTGCTTATGACATGTATTTCATAATCTTAAATATCATGCAATAAAGATTTTCCATTTCGTACCATTCAACCGAGTCTACATGAGTTTCATCTCCATTACTGCTCTCGCATCTAAGTCCAGTGTCTAGAACCGTAAGGGCGAGTGATTCGAACCACTCACAGGTGTGTCTAGTGCTCCCAGACTGGCTGGAGACCAGAACAGGCAACAAGGCCTAAACCCGCACTGACATACAGGCTGCACAGAGCCGCGTGAATCTCACAGGCTGCGAGACACGCAGGGCCAGAATCCCTTACATGACCTTTCCCCCCCGTGCTCCTGACCTTCTCTCCCTGAGTTCCTTACCTTCTCCCCCCGGGTTCCTGACCTTCTCCCTCCAAGACCTCCTGGCCTTCTCCCTTGAGTTCCTGACCTTCTCCCCCTCCCAAGTTCCTGACCTTCTCTCCCCAGTCCGAGCTGCTCTCCTCGCTTCCCCTCCAATCCCCTGTTCTCTCTCCCCCTCCGATTCCTTGTCCTTTCTCCCCCTCCATTCCCCTCTCCTCTTCCCTCCTATCCCCTCTTCCCTCCCCCTCCAATCCCCTCTCCTCTCCCCATCTCCGATCTCCTTTCCCTTCTCCCCCTCAGATCCCCTGTCCTCTCTCTCCCCCACCGATCCCCTCTCTCCTCTCCTCCTCCGATCCCCTCTCCCCGTCTGATTCCCTCTCTGCTCTCCCCCTCCAATCCCCTCTCCCCTCTCCCCCTCCGATCCCCTCTCCTCTCTCCCCCTCCGATCCCCTCTCCTTTCCCTGTCTTCGAACCCCTCTCCTCTCTCCCCCTCCGATCCCCTCTCCCCTCTGCTCCTCCGATCCCCTCTCCTCTCTCCCCCTCCGATCCTCTCGCCCCCTTCCCCTCCGATCCCCTCTCATCTCTCCCCCTCCGATCCCCTCTCCTTTCCCTGTCTCCGATCCCCTTTCCCCCTCCGATCCCCTCTCCTCTCTCCCCCTCCGATCCCCTCTCCTCTCTCCCCCCTCCGATCCCCTCTCCCCTCTCCTCCTCCGATCCCCTCTCCTCTCTCCCCCTCCGATCCCCTCTCCCCTCTCCCCCTCCGATCCCCTCTCCTCTCTCCCCCTCCGATCCCCTCTCCTCTCCCCGTCTCCAATTCCCTTTCCCCCTCCGATCCCCTCTCCTCTCTCCCCCTCCGATCCCCTCTCCTCTCCATGTCTCCGATCCCCTCTCCTCTCTCCCCCTCCAATCCCCTCTCCCCCTCTGGTCCCCTCTCTCCTCTCCCCCTCCGATCCCTCTCCCCTCTCCCCCTCCGGTCCCCTCTCTCCTCTCCCCCTCTGGTCCTCTCTCTCCTCTCCCCCTCCGATCCCCTCTCTCCTCTCCCCACTCCGATCCCCTTTCCCCCTCCGGTCCCCTCTCTCCTCTCCCCGCTCCGATCTCTTGACCTTCTCCACAGAAAGGAAACGTGGTTGAGGCTGCAGCCCTGCGGCTAGGCGCGGTTTTGGTGGGGGCGGGACGGTGTTTAGGCTCCACTCTCATACAGTGCGCATGTACAGAGACTCAAATTTGTTTGTACAAATAATCACTCCGTAGAACAAAGGGAAGGAAGAGAGGAAAACAGTCACACACAAAGAAATAGAATGATCTGTTAAGTGCTTAAGTGGAGAACAGGAGATGCTTGAGTGGCAGAAGTGATATTAAAATGACACAATGGGAGTCTTAACGAGAGACATCAAAGAAATAAAGGACTCGACACTGCATGGCCTTTAATCTGATGGAATGGATCGTACACCCGTTGTAGAACCCGCCTGATTTTCATTCCATTGAAATCAATGGTCACCTCTCCTAATATCATATAATAGCAAAATACTGCGGATGCTGGAATCTGAAATAAAAACAGAAAATGCTGGAAATACTCAGCAGTTCAGGCAGCATCTGTGGAGAGAGAAACAGAGTTAACGTTTCAGGTCAATGACCTTTCATCAGAACTGGTCAAAACGTCATCGACCAGCATTTTCTGTTTTTATCTCGTAATATCATCTTTGGCTTGGCACCCACCTTTGCCTGATTACATCTCTGTGAAGCAACTTGGGACATGTTTCTACATTAAAGGTAATGGCCTGGAATTTGCGGTAAGCGTTGCAGGGAGGGCATTTGCTGCTGGCCCTGAAGTACGCTTCGCACAAGGATCTCGCGATCCCTGTGTCGAGAACTTTGGGATTTCCGACCTTCAATTCAAATCAACAAACTTAATGGGGATCCCCTTGTCCGAACTGCTGTGACATCAACAGGCTGTCTAATCAACCAATTAAAAGGCAGAATTCTCACAGATCGCAAACAGGGAAGTGAATAAGCTCTTAAAATTCTAACATTTTAAAAATGTTAGAGAGAGAAAAAGAAAGATTGGGCTCTCACATGGGGAAAAGTCAAACCTGAAATAAAGATGGACAAACTTTAAAACTAAATTAAAAATATATTTTTGAAAAGTTTCTTTAAAAATTGAATTTTTATGAAAATGGACGAATTTCACACTGCACAAAATTAAAATAGTTTTACAGGCCGTTAACATTTGTTTATCAGTAATAACGCTGTCAAAATCGCAGTTATACCTAATCCCATTGGGTTTAACTTTTAGTGGGGAATTTAACAGCGCACTTACTGCGGAGGAGCCGACGTTTTCCTCAGTTTCAATTATTTGGCTGATTACACTGATTGCCGGCTCTGTGTGGGGTGGGGGCGCAGTGCAGCCAGTTTTGGAGCTGTCAATGACTGACCGCAACTTCGGGATTTTCGCACTCGCATGAAACGAAGTTGCGGTCAGTTTCAAAGGCGGAATGACGGCGAATGCTGCCAGTTCGCCATCATCCCGACCGCAAATTCCGGGCCATTATATAATGCAAGTCGATATTGTTGTTGAAAATTGGACTGGTTCTATAATGAGTGTGCAATTCCTTGTGACAGATTTCCGCCCATGTGGTGAAGAAATTGGAGAGGTGGGGCAGAGGCAGGTGGAAAGAGAAGCAAGAAAACCTGGCATAGGGGAGCAAGCGCCTTCTTCTTCTTTTCCTTTCACTGCTATTTCATTTCTACCTGATACTTCCATGTATATAGATCTGTTAGATATGTCTCGATTTTAACCCAGCATCGCTCACATGATGCGTGCAATGCCAATGCGACTCCTGATCCTGGTTGTGCCCTATATTAGACTGTATTTGTGCTGCCCGGAAGTGGTTGGGTTGTGCAGGGGTGTCATCAGCCAGGTCTGCAGAGGATATCTCTTCTCCCCCAGTGTTAGAATGCTTTAAGATGATTTTGTTATTCCAGCATCCTTTCGCTTAGGATTGCATTATTATAGCAATATTGGGGAAAGAGAAATTGTCCTACTTCCAAGACAGCACATACCACAGGATCAAATATTGGGGGACGGGGGTGCTGCTGTCTCAGGAAATAAGCATTTGTGGCAGCTCCCTGGGTAGCTTGCACAGACCTGCATGATGTTGTTCCTGTGATGGCCCGCTAGCTGTACAATGATAGACTGGTCTCCTTCTCTGTTGACTAATGCTGCTGGCTCGTGTTCCGGTGCCCTAAAGGCCAAGTGTGTACAGTCAATCATGCCATGGACGTGAGGGAAGCCAGCCACTGCTGCAAAGTGACAAGCTCTCTCCTGTTGACTGCTGTGGTCAGTGGGGAAGGTGATTGTTGCATCGCCTCTAAGGCATGTCTGTCCTTTCTCAGATAAGGAAACTAAAACTGTGCACAGTACTCCAGGTGTAGTCTCACCAAAGCCCTGTACAATTGTAGTAAGACTTCCTTATTCTTGTACTCCAACCCCCTTGCAATAAAGTCCAACATGCCATTTGCTTCCTAATTGCTTGCTGTACCTGCATGCAAACTCTCTGTATTTCCTGTATGAGGACACCTAAATCTCTCTGAACACCAACATTTAATAATTTCTCACCATTTAAAAAATATTCTGTTTTTTTTAATTCTTCCTACCAAAGTGAATAACATCACATTTCCCCATATTATACCCACTCTGCCACCTTATTGCCCACTCTCTTAACCTGTCTATATCCCTTTGCAGGCTCTTTGTGTCCTCCTCACAGCTTACTTTCCCACCTAGCTTTGTATCATCAGCAAACTTGGATACATTGTACTCAGTCCCTTCATCTAAGTCATTAATATAGATTGTAAATAGCTGAGACCCAAGCACTGATCCTTGCAGCACTCCACCAGTTATAGACTGCCAACTGGAAAATTACTCTTTTATCCCTACTTTCTGTTTTCTGTCCGTTAATCAATCCTCTATCCATGCTAATATAATACCCCAACCCCATGAGCCCTAATCTTGTGTAACAACCTTTTATGTGGCAGCTTATCGAATGCCTTTTGAAAATCCAAATATGCTACATCCACTGGTTCCCCTTTATCTACCCTGCCAGTTACATCCTCAAAAAACTCGAATATATTTGTTAAACATGATTTTACTTTGGATGGAACATTTTTTCACTGATGCTTGTTGCTCTGAATCTAAGTTGAAGTTATTTGCTTGGATTTTTCTCCTCACCTCCTAGAAGACCTGAAAAATGTAGGCCTGTATATCATTCCCAAGAAAATTATTAATACACCAGCAATATCTATAATATTTATGCCCATTGATACCTTCTTGAAATCTCCAGTAAATTTTTTGTTGAAGGATACCAAGTGAAATTGTCCATCACCACTTTCCAACCAAACTCTGAGACTTATCCCTACTCAAGTGCTGAGTTTAACACCAGTTTTTTCAGCATTCGTGCCAAAGTGTCTCGTCATAACCCTCTTCTTTATTTTCACTCTGATTCATGCCTTTTTACTGTAGTTTACATCGCTGCATTACAACACGTTAGCCGGAATTTTCATTACCTGGGCGGGTTGGGTACGGGTGGTCGGGGTGGCAGGTCGGAACCGTGTTCTTCTTATCATCCCGCTCCTCAGAGCGACTTTCCATTAATGCCACCTATTAAGGCAGGCCTGCGCGTTTCCCGGCCCTATTAAATGGTGCAGGTCTGATGATGTCATCAAGGACTCATTTCCAGCGGGGATATTTAAAGCAGCCATATCGGATTTAAATGTTCATCTAGGAGTGTACAGGCAGGATATATCACCACTGGTTATTGCTCAGCCTTACAGTGACGGCTTCACCCAGGTTTTCAGATGACTCCCTACATATTCTTGTGGAAGGAGTCAGAGCACGCAGGGAGGCCCTCTTCATTGCTGATGGGCGGAAGAGACCTCCCCAGGAGACAAAGAGAGCCTGGCTCCAAATTGCACAGGAGGTGAACAGCAGGGATGTTGTGAGGAGGACCTGGGTGCAGTGCTGGAAGCACTTCAGTGATCTCATGAGATCAGGAAAGGTGAGTGCAAAGCCACACTCAACTTCATTCCACTGTGCCTCTCATCACATCCCCATCACTCTGCCTTCCCAAACCTACTCCTGCACATTATTACTCACACCAACATACCTTGCACGCCCACCCATCCCTCTCTCTCCATGTACATACTCACATCCCCCTCTGACTAACCACCCCTCACACTCATCCTCATCCTAATGCAATCATACCAAGTAACACCATGCCAGGAGGCAATTTGGCATTGGCACTTTGGCATTGGCACCACACTCCCTCAGAGCCAACCTCTAAAGATGTAACCCACACATTCCTTACACTCATGCCATCACTCTCACTCTTCTTTCCCTACTTGCAGGAGAAACGAGCGCACAATAACAGGGAGAGGGAGAGATGCAGAGGTGGCCCCGCATCCTCCTGCACAAAGGAAGATGGTTGTGGTGGTTGAAGGTCAATCATCACAGCCCCAGGATATCGCTGCAGGAGTTCCTCAGGGGAGTGTCCTAAGCCCAACCATCTTCAGCTGCTTCATCAATGATCTTCCCTCCAACATAAGGTCAGAAATGGGGATGTTCGCTGATGACTGCACAGTGTTCAGCACCATTCACAACACCTCAGATAATGAAGCAGTCCATGCCCGCATTCAACAAGACCTGGACGATGTTCAGGCTTGGGCTGATAAGTGGCAGGTAACATTCGCGCCACAGAAGTGCCAGGCAATGAATATCTCCAACAAGCGAGACTCTAACCACCTCCCCTTGACATTCAACGGTATTACCATTGCCGAATCCCCCACCATCAAATTCCTGGGGGTCACCATTGACAAGAAACTTAACTGGACCAGCCACATAAATACTGTGGCAACAAGAGCAGGTCAGAGGCTAGGTATTCTGCAGCAAGTGGCTTACTTCCTGACTTCCCAAAGCCTTTCCACCATCTATAAGGCACAAGTAAGGAGTGTGATGGAATACTCTCCACTTGCCTGGATGAGTGCAGCTCCAACAACACTCAAGAAGCTCGACACCATCCAGGACAAAGCAGCCCGCTTGATTGGCACCCCATCCACCACCTTAAACGTTCACTCCCTCCACCACCGGCGTACCGTGGCTGCGGTGTGTACCATCTACAAGATGCGCTGCAGCAACTCGCCAAGGATTCTTCGGCAGCACCTCCCAAACCCGCGACCTCTTCCACCTAGAAGAACAAGGGCGGTAGGCGCATGGGAACACCACCATCTGCAAGTTCCCCTCCAAGTCACACACCATCCTGACTTAGAAGTATATCGCCATTCCTTCATCATCGCTGGGTCAAAATCCTGGAACTCCCTCTCTAACAGCACTGTGGGAGTACCTTGACCACACGGACTGCAGTGGTTCAAGTAGGAGGCTCACCACCACCTTCTCAAGGCAATTAGGAATTGGCAATAAATGCTGGCATTGTCAGCCCACATCCCATAAACAAATTAAAAAAAAACTTTGACAGCAGCAGAGGAAGCCATCCTCACAAGTCACAAGTGAGCAAGAGCAGATGGTGGAGACAGGGACAGCAGTGGAGACTCCTCGCCGTTGGCCCCAGGATGCTCCCAGCATTATTCAGCTGCATGCAGACGCTGAGCCTCGGGGGCCATGAAAAAGTGGTCAATCCTGGAGGTGCAGGAAGAAATGCAGGAGGCTCTGACAGGTTTTGTGGCCACGATGTCTGCAAATGTGCAGAGAATGGAGGAGTCCATCTCCAACATGAGCACCACCGTGTCGCAGGTGATGGCGACTGTATGCTCTTCCATGGAAAGGATGACCACCTACATGCAGCAGCGAATGCGCCACTCACAGGAGCACATGCTATCTATAGAGGACAGATGGCAGAGGCTCATAGACCTCCTCTCTAGGAGGGATGTCAACCTAGACTTGGGTCCTCATGGCCCCACTCCTCTGCAGCAACGTGCTCTCCAGCTCCTTGCTAGCAGGGAAGTGCGGGTGGCCCATGAGAGGGATGATGGTGAAAGGGGAGAGGGAAGTGTGGGCTCCTCTCAAAGCGCTCACATTTCTTCCCTGTTGCCTCCCCCTCAGTCAGAGCCCCAGATGCCTCCTCGGATCACGATGGCCGAGTCTGCCCCTGCACAGTCACAGGAGCAGCAGAGTTTGGCAGAGCCATCACAGGCTCCAAACCCCAGTGGATGTCCACCAAATGTGTCTATGCAGCTGCAGCAGGGAAGTGAGGAGGCTGCCTCTACCTCTGCTGAAGCCACCAGGATTACACCTCATAGACGCACGCTTAAACGAAAAATGACACAGAAGTAGATGCACAAGAGTAAGCAGGTGAGTGTTTAAAGAAGTGTTAACATTAAAAGAAGACATAACATTACTGTTATGTCATATATAAAAATATTTATTTTCACCACATTCCGGTCATGCCCATTTTTCTCTGCTACTTTGAAGTGGCTTAGTGAGTTGGAGTGAATGGTGAGCCATAATGTTACATCCAGCAATGGGGGTCAGTGTGAAAGGAATGGCTTGGTCATTGTAGGGATGCTTTATGGTGTTGCTGGGGGGTGGGGTGGGGGGTAACTGGCACAGCATGTGGTTGCCATATCGATGTAATGCAGGAAGTTAAGCAAATCTGGCCATGATGAGGCCATCCCTGGCCTCCTGGGCAGCAATGTGCTCCAGTGCTGCTGGCATCTGGAACTCAGGTTCCTCCTGCTCCTCCTCTTTGTCTTCCAGCTGATGCTCCTCCTCCTCCTCCTCCTTCTCCTCTGAAGAGGCTGTGCGCTCTGCACCTTGCTCCTCATGCAACGCTAATCCCCGTTGCTGCGCTATGTTGTGCAGCGCGCAGCAGACGACGATGATTCTGGAGACCCTGGCTGGTGTGCACTGAAGGGATCCTCCAAAATCTGTCAAGGCATCTGAAGTGCATCTTCAGCATGCCTATTATCTGCTCTATGACACATCTGGTGGACATGTGGCTTTCATTATGTCTTTCATCGGCCTCATTACTTGGCCTCCTCAAGGGTGTCATGAGCCATGTCTTCAGTGGATAGCCCTTGTCTCCAAGCAGCCAGCTGGAAAGTCTGTTTGGTGGTGCGAAGAGCTGAGGTAGGGTGGACTGGCACAGGACAAAAGAGTCATGGCAGCTGCCAAGAAATTTGGCGCACACATGCATGACGATCTTGATATGGTTGCAGACCAGCTGCACATTGAGGGAGTGGAAGCCTTTGCGGTTGACAAAGACACCTGGGTGATAATGGGGAGCTCTGATGGCCACATGTGTGCAGTCAATGATGACTTGCATCAATGGGAAGCCAGCCAAAGCAGCAAAGCCGAGCGCCCGCTCAGTAACACTGGCGTCATCAGTGGCAAAGTTGATATAATTGGTTGACTTGTCAAACATGGCATCGGTGACCTGTGTGATGCATCTGTGGATGGCTGACTGCGAGATCCCACAAGTGTCTGCTGCAGATCCCTAGAAGGAACCTGAGGTGAAGAAGTTAAAGGCACCGGTGACTTTGACTGCCACTGGTAAGGAGTGTCCACCAGGTCCTCTGGGCTGCAGCTCTTGCTCCAGCAAGCTGCAAATGTCTGTGACGACCTGGCGCGATAGCCTGAGCCTCCTTTGGCACTGCTGCTGAGTCATGTTGAGGAAGCTCTGCCTGTATACCCTGTGTTGGGGGTATTGCATCTGGTGCGGTGCAGCCCTGCGCTGATGCCCTCTGTCCTGTGGAGCATCAGGTTATTGAGGAGAAGGTTGGTGGTGTTGTTGTTGCTGCTGCTGGTGTTGGGGCTCATCCTGGTCCGATTCTGAGGACCAAGGTGAGACAGTATAAACTGCACCCATGCTGATGTAATAGATGGCTGGTCAAGTAGAGATCAGAGGAGCAATCTGTCAACGGTCTGATAGTTAGTAGCAATGAGGTGAGAGTGGCTTCCGAAGTTGCAGAAAAGACTTGCAAACTGTAGACACCTAAATCTGTGCTCAAAATGCACTCAACAAGAGCCTTTCCCTTAGGCAAGTAAGCAGGTGGCATATGGAAGTATTTATTGTGCTTTCCATGCTCTGCAGAAATGACCTCGATCAATGGCCACTGAGCTTCCGCCTCAGCTAGACCGAGCTGCGTGATTCCTATGGGCATCCAGTGAAATTCAAAAGGTCTGGTTAAAAACACTGTTAAGGGTCTGACAACAAGATAATAATGATCTAAATTAGGTCGCCCGCCTCTGCCGTTCGGGTCCGTGCTATGCTGGCAAACACGCCCGAGTTAAAGGCGCAAGGAGGCAGGATGACGGCGGGTTCCCGACGCACTCCCATTTTTTGTGACTTTTACTCCTGACCCACCTCCGATCCCGCATGCATGGCAGCATGAAAATTCCGGCCACTGTCATTCTGGGATCTTTACTCCTAGAGTTTGATGTACCATGCTGTATATTCTGGTAACTCATCACTACATGACAACCATAATGTTACAAATATTAATTGCTCTATTACCTACCTGAGACATTCGAAACTTATGCCAGCTGCTTTTCCTTATGTTTTTCCTACGGCTGGTGATCTCTCTTTTTAAATTCAGACATTCATATTTATTACCACTAATAGTTAAGGGCTGAATTTTAGGTTGTGGGTGGCAGAGAAAATGGGTCACAAATATTAGGCTGGAAATTTTTTTTTGCTTCAATGCTACCGAAGTGGAGCGGGTCAAGCAGCATTGTTTTGATAACAAGGCATCCATTTTCTAAACTTTAACGGAATAGTTTAAGGTAAAGCTCCATAATAACAAACTCACAAGAAAAGAACTAAAAGAACAGCTTAGCTTTAGTATTTACATCCCTCCGCTCCCACCTTCCCAGTCAGAGCTGCCATCTTCTTGGAGCGTCTGAGGTTCTGTAATAAGCATTATATTTCTGTCCTGATTCTCAGTGCCCAGTATCCTCTACTGCCCCACTCAAAGCAATGACCAGCAGGGGTTATAGCAATTCACGGCTGACTACAGAAGTCTGATGCTTCAGTGCTCCAGTTTCAAATGATTTGGGTGGCCAGGCCAATATGTTTTTTTTTGAAATGTTGACTGAGAATTTCTTTTAAACAAAGCAACACTGACTTACTTTTGTTGGGAGAGGAAGAAAAGATAGAAGAAACGTACATCATTTTCATCACACAATCACTCACAAATGACACAGCCTGCAAATGTCCTCAGGGGTACTTGCTCTAACTTTAGCGGGAGATCAGCGGAGACCTCAGAACAGTGGTGTAAATGGCCATTTAAGCCGTTTCTCGGGGGTTTCAGTTAATCTTCCACCGAAGTTAGGACGGGCGATCTTGGAACCCACCAGTAAAATTGTACTGCAATGATATGTTTCAATGTGATTTCCATCATCATTTGATCCAGCTTCTGCAAGCCTCATTTTCAAGTAATGCATCCCTAAAATCCTCCAGGGACCACCTGCAAAATGATTTCATGCCGCCTATTTAGATAAATCTTTTCATTGTGCAGTTTATGATGAAAAACACAATCAGTTTGGGAAGATTTATTTTCTGCTTGTATTATTTTGACTTTTGGATCAGAATTTCTATAAGCAGCGCATAAATATGGCAATTTACAAATCTTTCTACCGCAGTCAATCTAATTGCTCATTTAGCAATTTAATCTAAACAAAACCAGCAGAAAATATTCAATGCAGCACACTTTACATAAAAGGAATTGATTTCTAAAATGAACGGTTCTCTCCAGGAGAAATTTCTCAGTAGATTAAGTGATTTCAGGGTATTGATGATTAAAATTGGGAAATGTTTTATGATTGTCGATTCATTTTGTATTTAAACATTAGGCTTCAATTAGGAACTCTACTAATGGAATGGAAGTGAATGAGAAGTAGTTTGATGCACTACTGGTCTGCACAGAGTGATCTTAAACAGAGTGCTTCTAAACAGTGTTAAACTTGGGAATTCGGAGCAGAAGGGAAAGGAGATGTTGCTTTTTGCCTTCAATACTTGTAGGGCTTTGTGTTACAGGTAAATATTTAATTTCATCTATCTGGAACTTAAAGTAGATCGAGTAATTATTTAAAAACTAAACTATAAGCTAAGTTAATTAAATACATAAATTTTCATTAACTTAATAAATAAAATAAGGTTATAAAGGGATGGCAGTGCATGTGGTGTGCCGCAAGTGCATCATGTGGGAGTTTGTGGAGAGCATCGCGATCACGGACGACCACGTCTGCAGTAAGTGTCTGCATCTCGAGGAACTTCAGTTGTTGAGCTGGAGTCCGAGGTGCAGACATTGCAGGGCATCAGGGAGGGGGAGATTTGTCTGGACACTTTGATCCAGGAAGCAGTCACACCCTTTAGGTTAGGTAGTGGTACAGGTCTGGTTAGTGGTCAGGGACAAGAGGGTGTGACGGCAACTCAGGCAGGTGCATTGTTGGAGGAGCCTCGGCCTTTGCCCTTATCCAACAGGTATGAGGTTCTTGCTGCCTGTGTGGATGAGGGCAAAGCCTGCAGGGTGGATGAGCAAACTGACCACGGCATCGTGGTAGAGGAGGCCATTCAATTGGGGGGGTGTCAAAAGAAATGTTGTAGTGGTAGGGGACAGTATAGTCGGGATAGATACTGTTCTCTGCAGCTGTGACCGGGAGTTCCGAAGGCTGTGTTGCCTGTCCGGTGCCAGGGTTAAGGATAACTCCTCGCGGCTGTAGAACAATTTGGAGTGGGAGGGGAAGGATCCAGTTGTCGTGGTCCATGTAGGAACCAATGACATAGGTAGAACTAGGAATGAGGTTCTGCTTAGAGAGTTTGAGGAGCTAGGGTCAAAATTAAAATGCAGAACCTCAAAGGTAATAATCTCTGGATTGTTACCTGAGCCACACGCAAATTGGTGTAGGGACAAGCAGATCAGATAGTTAAATGCGTGGCTCAAAGAGTGGTGTGGGGGGAAGGGGTTTCAATTCATGGGGCACTGGCACCAGTACTAGGGAAAGAGGGAGCTGTTCTGTTGGGACAGTTTCCATTTAAACCGGGTTGGGACTCGTGTCCTGGTGAATCGAATAACTAGGGCTCTAAATAGGACTTTAAACTAAAAAGGGGGAAGGGGGTCAGGTGAGGGGAAATTTAGAAATCTAAAGAGAAAAGTCAAGGCAATGGAGCAATGTAGCAATTTTGGTAAAGATAAGCAGAGTGTGACAGGAGGAGACAGAGTGAAGGAGTTTTGGGTACTGAGCAGCACTTTGCAGGTTCATTTTGATTTGCCATTCCTTGTATCGATTTAGCAGAGACCGTGGGAGCTGCACTCTGAGCTCTTTGCCTGGTGCTCTCCATTGTTCTTTCCAGCACATTTGATGTGCAAGGGGTAGAAATTAGGTCGCGCCCCATTTGGGGCGCAAATATCGTCCGCGCGCAAATATTAGCGCCTGGCGCTAATTATCGGCACTGACAGGAAACTTCACTTTTACCGCCCCGGGAGGTGAGTGGAGCGCTAAATTAGGCGCTGCACACCTCTCTTAAGGCGCAAAGGCCTAGGAGTGAGGCGCTACCTCAGCACACGAGCGCAGCGCAGCTGCTGCCAGTTAGCAAGGGAACACAGACACACTGGCGCCGGACACTTCTTAAAGCGGGGGGGGCCACTTGCTCCCCAGCCACACCCTGCTCATTGCAGCCTTGAATCTCAGCCTGGAGAGACCCGTGAATCCATTTTGCTGCCAAGCATGGCGAGGGTGAGAGAACGCGCTCATCGCTTCACCGAGCGGGCCTTGGATGCTCTGGTTGACGCAGTGGAGCGCAGACGATGCATGCTGTTCCCGGAGAGTGGCAGGAGGCCTTTGCCACGCGAGTTCAGAAGAGTGTGGAGGGAGGTGGCTCAGAGCGTCTCCTCCAGGAGCATGGTGCCCAGGACCCATGTCCAGTGCCGCAAAAAGTTCAACGACCTCACTCGGGTCGTCAGGGTGAGTGGCTTTTTCTCAATACCTCTCCATCCCTCCATCTCAACCTCACTCTATGGCCAGAGGGTCTTAAAACCCCAATGCACAACACTCATGCAACACCTATGGCCCTTTCATCAAACACACACACACATTCCACACTTTGCATACAGTAAGGGCTATTCACCTATGGGAGGCACATCAGGCAAGACCATGGCTGCATATTGTAAGGGCTATTCACCTATGGGAGGCACATCAGGCAAGACCATGGCTGTATATTGACTCAGATGCTGTCCTTTTTCTTGCAGGCTAAGCTGGCTCATAATCGGAGACAGCAGCAACGGACGGGTGGAGGGCGGCTTCAGCTGCAACCCCTCAGCGATCTGGAGGAGCGCGTCCACAGGATTGTGGCAAGCCGGGTGATCGGTCCCGTCGCCACTGGAGACGCCGACCCCGTTGTGGACAGCAATGGTAAGGTCATCACCTTTTTGTCCTCTGTCCTTCCACTTGTCCCTCACAATACCAGCCTTTGACACTTTCAATCCAACTTGCTAACTCGCTGCACTTATTCCTCCCTTACTGCCACCCTGTCCTCACGCTAAAGCCACTCTTGTACCTCCCTGCTTTCAGATGGTGATTCACCAGCTGAGGAGAG
The DNA here is from genome assembly GCA_030390025.1 of Squalus acanthias. Lineage (NCBI taxonomy): Eukaryota > Metazoa > Chordata > Chondrichthyes > Squaliformes > Squalidae > Squalus > Squalus acanthias. The sequence goes on along the minus strand of CM059426.1, from coordinate 105,492,484 downwards.
GGTCCCTGAAGCTGCCACTGGGAGTGATGCTGCAGCTGAGGAGGAAGAGGAAGCCGGAGCATCAGTGCCACCCTCTCCCGAGGAAGCCCATGGCCACACTGGGAACACGCCTTCCCCGGAGGGGAGCAGGGGGGAAGGGGCTGATGATGGTGAAGTTCCAGGACCCAGCGGGCTGCAGCAATGCCATTGGGGGGGGAGGGAAGAACGGGGGAGCAGGGGGGAAGGGGCTGATGATGGTGAAGTTCCAGGACCCAGCGGGCTGCAGCAACGCCATGGGGGGGGGAGGGAAGAACGGGAGCCTTCTCCCCAGAGGGAGAGTATGCCAGACACTCCTAATGCAATGGACGCAGAGGAGGAGCGGCTGATTGCAGAAATGAACAGCCAGGCGGTGGTCATGCACACTGAGCTCATGGGTGCAGTGGGAAGGGTGCCCGAATGCATTGAGGCACTGGCAAGGAGTGTGGAGCACTTCGCTGTAGCACAGGCGGATGCCACACTAAAGCTTACTGCTGCAATTCAGTCACTGGCTGCCAGGAATCCATCTGAGACTGCTCTCATGCAGACTCAGATTGAGGCCACGCGAGCACTGACTGCTGCCATCCTCGATGGTTCGTGCACATGTCCCCGGGGCTGTCACCGCGCCGCAGCAGGCCAGCAATCTGTTCTCCGGCAAATTGCTCCGGATGCTGAAGTGCTGCCCCGTGGGAGTGCCAGTGTGTCGGGCGAGCAGGGAGTTGCTGTCCTCTCTCACGATGACAGCATTCCTGCTGCCAACACTGTCACTTCTCCACTGCACTTGCCACCGCCTGTAGGACAGACTGCTGCCGCCCATGCAGAGTTGGTGCAGTCTGCAGCCGGGCCCTCCAGGCCCAGAAGTGGTCGAGGCCGTCCTTCAGGGGCATCTACAGTGTCAGGGTCTGACAAGCAGCAGCCTTCCACCAGCCTTGCTGCAGCCACTGAGGTCCCATTACGGAGGAGCAGTAGGGTTAGAAGGGGGGAAGTGCGCAAGGGAAGGAGATCACCCTCGAAGGGCAAAAAGTAGGAGGTGTGCCAAAATGCTGGTCATTTTTTTATTAAAGGCCGAGGTTCATGGCCCAACTTTTGTTTAGTGATTTGGACATTATCTCCAGGTTGTGAGAACCAGTTATGTTATTGACTGTTTTTTTGTGTTTATTTCTATGAGTTTGTCATGAGGAATTGACACACACAGAGTTTGTACAATAAATAAGTTTCTGTATTCAAAATATACATGGCTGGTGGTTGGAATTATTGGTGCCTTGGCCGGCTTAGGGGTTGCGTGCTGGGTTGATTCGTGTTTGTAGCACTGGCAGGGGCCCTAGAAGCGGCTTGCTATTAGTCGTTGACGGACGGCCCTTGCAGTTTGACCATTGTGGGCCGCCCTCCTGCCTTGGTGCTGCTGCTGATCATCGTCCTCGGCCTGTTCCTCCTCTTCCTCCTCCTCCTCTTGTGGTGCTGCAAGGCCTGGTGGCATTGGCTGCGTCCTGAGGATTGCCATGTTGTGCAACATGCAGCACACCACTACGAATTTGGAAACTTGCTCAGGCGAGTACTGCAGGGCTCCTCCGGAATGGTCCAGACAGCGGAATCGTTGTTTGAGCACGCCGATTGTGCGCTCAATAATGTTCCTCGTTGCTTGTTGGCTTTCCTGGTACCGCAGCTCAGCAGGGGTGTTTGGCGCACGGAGCGGTGTCATCAGCCAGGTGCTCAATGCGTACCCCTTGTCCCCCAGAAGCCAACCAACTGGCTGATGCGGTGCCTCGAAAATTTCTGCCACAGTACTCTGGCGCAGGATGAAAGCATCGTGGCAGCTGCCCGGATAGTGGGCATTGACAGCGAGAATCACCTGTCTGTGGTCACAGACCAACTGCACATTCAAGGAATGGAACCCCTTTCTGTTCCGGAACTCCTCTGCATTCTCTCGCGGAGCACGCAAAGCCACATGCGTGCAGTCAATGGCGCCCTGCACCATGGGGAAGCCCGCTACCCTCGCAAAGCCCATAGCACGGTCATGCTGCTTGTCTGGGGTCATAGGGAAGGAGATGAAGTCTCGTCTCCTTGTGAAGAGGGCATTGGTGACCTGCCGGATGCAGCGATGCACCGCAAACTGGGAGATATTGGCGAGGTCCCCAACAGCAGCTTGGAATGAGCCAGTGGCGTAGAAGTTCAAAGCCACTGTGACCTTCACTGCCACCGACAGAGACGTCCTGGACCTCAGCTGAGGCTGCAGATCTGGCTGCAGCAGGTGGCAGAGCTCAGTGACCACCTCCTTGCTGAATCGCAGCCTTCGCAAACACAGCTCCTCGGACATGTGGATGTAGGAGAGCTGTTCACGATATACCCTGGGAGGGTAGGCTCTCATGTACATGCGCCTGATGGCCCTCCTCCGTCTGGCCATCATTGCCACTCTCTGTCTGCGTCTCACTCTCCTCCGATTGAGCTGGAGCAGGACGACGCCCCCAATCATTGCAGCCCCCATATTCTCTTTGCCAGAAAAGTAATGAGGTACAGCAACGAAAGTAGCAGCAAAGTTAGGATGAACTAGGCAAAACTACCTCACAAAGCGTTGAGTCAATGTAGAAGTCTCTCTCTCTCTCTCTCCGAATCTCTCTCTCTCTCTCAGAACGAGTGGTGCATAAATGTCGACCACAGAAAAAGACAGGAAGAGGCCCCCTTTAAATAGCGCCCCCCCCAGCCCCACACCGATTGATAACGTTCCAGTCTTCCGGTCGTTGGAAGCGCCAGGCGGTAAGGCAGGGGGCGCCACTCAATTTCCGCTCCGGGGCGCCCCAAGGGCGTTGCACCACGGAATGACGTCACAATCTGCGCGCGCAGGTGGTCGCAGCGGTAAGTTTTAGCGCTGCCGCACAATCTCAAGTTAAGTTCTCGAGCGGCGCAAACAGCGCTGCGCCCGGGCGTTAGCGCCTTAACGCCCCATTAGCGCCCATTTAAGGCGCTAACGGGAGGCGCAACCAACTGAATTTTTACCCCCAAGTCTCTCCAGGCCGAGATTCAAGGCAGCAATGAACAGGATGTGGATGGAAAGCAAGATTAACCATCCCCTTTAAGAACTGGCCCGTGCCATTGTGTGTGTGTTCCATTGCTGACTGACATTACATGAGCTTCGCCAGCGCTCTGAGTTAGCGCCTCACTGCTCGGCCTTTGCGCCTTAAGAGAGGTGTGCAGCGCCTGCTTTAGCGCTCCACTCACCTCCCGGGGCGGTAAAAGTGAAGTTTCCCATCAGTGCCGATAATTAGCGCCAGGCGCTAATATTTGCGTCCGGACGATATTTGCGCCCCAAATGGGGTGCGACCTAATTTCTACCCCAGAGAGTTTAAAGGTGAAAGTGCATCAGCGAATAAGGTGAAAGCAGGGAATAATGGTAAAAAATTAAAATTAAAGGCTCTTTATCTGAATGCACAAAACACTAATAACAAGATAGATGAATTAATAGCACAAATAGAGATAAATGGCTTTGATCTAATAGCCATTACAGAGACGTAGTTGCAAGGGGGAGGTGGGACCAGTACAAACTGGACGGTCTGCACCTGGGCAGGACCGGGACCGATGTCCCAGGGGGAGTGTTTGCTAGTGCTCTTGGGGAGGCTTTAAACTAAAATTTCAGGGGGTTGGGTACATGTGCAGGGAGACAGAGGAAAGGGAAGCAAAGATAGAAGCAAAAGACAGGAAGGAGAAAAGCAAAAGTGGAAGGCAGAGAAATCAAGGGTGTAAATCAAACAGGGCTACAGTAAATAATAATTCTAAAAGGACTAAGAGTGTTAAAAAATCAAGCCTGAAGGCTTTAGGGGAAAAATTCAGTTTGTTGCGCCTCCCGTTAGCGCCTTAAGAGGGCGCGAATGGCCGCAAAGCAACTAGCGCCCGGGCGCGGCGATGTTTGCGCCGCTCGCGAAATTAACTAGACATTTTGCAGCGGCGCTAAACACTACCGCCACGATCTCCTGCGCCGGCAGATCGTGACGTCAGTAGAGTGCGCAACGCCCCGGTAGCGCCTCGGAGCGGATATTGAGTGGCGCCCCCTGCCTTACCGCCTGCCGCTAGCAACGACAGGTTGAGGGGAGCGTTTTGCAGTCAGGAAGGGACTGGGGAGCGCGATTTAAAGGCGACCGCTTCCTGCCTTTTTTTGTTGGTGACATTTTTGAACCATACATTCTGAGAGAGAGAGAGAGGGACTTCTGGAGAGATTCAACGCTGTGTGAAGGAGTTTTGGGTACTGAGCAGCACTTTGCAGGTTCATTTTGATTTGCCCTTCCTTGTATCGATTTAGAAGAGACTGTGGGGGTTGCACTCTGAGCTCTTTCACTGGTTCTCTCCATTGTTCTTTCCAGCAGATTTGATGTACAGGTCTCTCCAGGCCGAGATTCAAGGCTGGAATGAGCAGGATGTGGATGGAAAGCAAGATTAACCCACCCCTTTAAGAACTGGCCAGCGACATTGTGTCTGTGTTCCATTGCTGACGGACATCACATGAGCTTCGCCAGTGCTCTGAGTTAGCGCCTCGCACCTCGGCCTTTGCACCTTAAGACAGATGTGTAGTACCTGATTTAGCGCTCCAATCACCTCCAGGGGCGATAAAAGTCAAGTTTGCAGTCGGAGGCGATAATTAGCGCCAGGCGCTAATCTTTGCGCCCGGCCGATAATTGTGCCCTAAACGGGGTGATACTGAATTTTTCCACCTTTGTGTCTTAATGCGAGGAGCATTCATAATAAGGTGGATGAATTAGCTGCACTAATGGATGTAAGCGGATATGATATAATTGGGATTACGGAGACATGGCTCCAGGGTGACCAAGGCTGGGAATTCAACATCCAGGGGTATTCAATATTCAGGAAGGACAGGCAAAAAGGAAAAGGAGGTGGGGTAGCATTGCCGGTTAAAGAGGAGATTAACACAATAGTAAGGAAGGATATTAGCTCTGATGATGTGGAATCTGTATAGGCAGAGCTGAGAAATACCAAGGGGCAGAAAAAGTTAGTGGGAGTTGTATACAGACCCCCAAACAGAAATGCTGAGGTTGGGGATGGCATTAAATGGGAAATTAGAGATGCGTGCAATAAGGGCATCGCAGTCATCATGGGTGACTTCAATCTACATATAGATTGGGCTAACATGTTAGTAACAATACTGTGGAGGAGGAATTCCTAGAGTGTATACGGGATGGTTTCCTGGACCAATATGTCGAGGAACCAACTAGAGATCAGGCCATCTTAGACTGGGTATTATGTAATGAGAAAGGATTCATTAGCAATCTTGTTGTGCGAGGCCCCTTGGGGACGAGCGATCATAATATGATAGAATTCTTCATTAAGATGGAGAGTGAAGTAGTTGACTCAGAGACTACGGTCCTGAATTTAAATAAAGGAAACTATGATGGTATGAGGCGCGAGTTGGCTAGGATGGATTGGGGAGCGTTACTTAAAGGGTTGATGGTGGATAGGCAATGGCAAATTTGAGGATTGGGATTGAGGATTGGGAGCACTTTAGGATTCAGCAAAGGAGGACAAAGGGATTAATTAAGAGGGGGAAAATAGAATATGAGAGCAAGCTTGCAGCTAACATAAAAACTGACTGTAAAAGCTTCTATAGCTATGTGAAGAGAAAAATATTGGTGAAGTCAAGCATAGGTCCCTTGCAGTCAGAATCAGGAGAATTTATAATGGGGAAAAAAGAAATGGCAGACCAATTAAATACATACTTTGGTTCTGTCTTCACAAAGGAGGACACAAATAACCTCCCAGAGATGTAGGGGAACATAGGGTCTAATGAGAGGGAGGAATTGAATGAAATCAGTATTTGTAGGGAAATGGTGTTAGGGAAATTGATGGGATTGAAGCCTGATAAATCCCCAGGGCCTGATAATCTACATCCTAGGGTACTTAAGGAAGTGGCCCTAGAAATAGTAGATGCATTGCTGGTCATCTTGCAAAATTCTATAGACTCTGGAACAGTTCCCATGGATTGGAGGGTAGCTAATGTAACCCCACTATTTAAAAAAGGTGGTAGTGGGGAAAATGCTAGAGTCCATTATAAAAGATGTAATAGCAGAGCACTTGTAAAACAGTGACAGGATCGGACAAAGTCAACATGGATTTACAAAAGGTAAACCAAGCTTGACTAATCTTTGGAATTTTTTGAGGATGTAACTGGTAAAATAGATAAGGGAGAACCAGTGGATGTGGTGTATTTGGACTTTCAGAAGGCTTTCGATAAGGTCCCGCATAAGAGATTGGCGTGCAAAGTTAAAGCACATGGGATTGGGGGTAAGGTACTGACTTGGATAGAAAACTGGTTGGCAGACAAGAAGCAAAGAATTGGAATAAACGGGTCTTTTTCCGAGTGGCAGGCTGTGACTAGTGGGGTACCGCAGGGATCGGTGCTAGGACCACAGCTATTCACAATATATATATATGATCTAGACGAGGGAACTAGATGTAATATCTCCAAGTTTGCAGATGGGTGTGTGTGCTGTGAGGAGGATACAGAGAAACTCCAGTATGATTTGGACAGGTTGGGTGATTGGGCAGATGCATGGCAGATGCAGTATAATGTGGATAAATGCAAGGTTATCCACTTTGGTGTCAAAAACAGGAAGACAGATTATTATCTGAACGGCAATAGATTGGGAAAAGGGGAAGTGCAACGAGACCTGGGTGTCCTTGTGCACCAGTCGCTGAAGGTAAGCATGCAGGTGCAGCAGCTGGTTAAGAAGGCAAATGGTATGTTGGCCTTCATAGCAAGAGGATTCGAGTACAGGAGCAAGAATGTCTTGCTGCAGTTGTACAGGGCCTTGGTGAGACCACACCTTGAGTACTGTGTGCAGTTTTGTTCGCCTTATCTGAGGAAGGATGTTCTTACCATGGAGGGAGTGTAGCGATGATTCACCAGACTGATACCTGGGATGGCAGGAATGACGTATGAAGAGAGATTGGGTCAATTAGGCTTATATTCGCTAGAGTTTAGAAGAATGAGAGGGGATCTCATTAAAATTTATAAAATTCTAACAGGACTAGACAGACTAGATGCAGGAAGGATGTTCCTGATGGCGGGGGAGTCCAGAACCAGAGGTCACAGTCTAAGGATAAGGGGTAAGCCATTTAGGACTCAGATGAGGAGGAACTTCTTCACCCAGAGAGTGGTGAACCTGTGGAATTCTCTACCACAGAAGGCAGTTGAGGCCAATTCATTAAATATATTCAAGAAGGAGTTAGATATATTTCTTAAGGCTAAAGGGACCAAGGGATATGGGGAGAAAGCAGGGACAGGGTACTGAATTTGGATGATCAGCCATGATCTCATTAAATGGCGGAACAGTCTCGAGGGGCCAAATGGCCTACTCCTTCTCCTATCTTCTAAGGTGACCAAGGTTGGGAACTAAATATTCCAGAGTCTTAGCGTTTTGAAAAGACAGGCAGAATAGAAAATGAAGGGGTAGCCCTGATAATAAAGGATGACATAAGGACAGTCGTGAGTAAGGATCTTGGCTCAGAAGGTCAGGAAGTAGAATCAGTATGGGTGGAGATAAGAAATAACATGGGGCAGAAAACATTGGTGGGAGTAGTTTATAGGCCTCCAAAAAATAGCTATACCTTTGGACAGAGCAGTAATCAACAAATAATAGGAGCTTGTAAAAAAAGTAATACAATAATCATGGGGGACTTTAATCTTCATATGTACTGGCCAACTCAAATTGGCAAAGGTAGTCTGGAGGACGAGTTCATGGAATGTATTCAAGACAGTTTCCTCGAACAATATATTGTGGAACCAACTAGGGAACAAGCTATTTTAGATCTTGTATTGTGTAATGAGACAGGGTTAATTAGTAATCTCATAGTAAAGGATCCTCTGGGAAGAGTGACCATAATATGAGAAAATTTCACATTGAGTTTGAAAGTGAAACACTTCAGTCGAAAACAAGAGTTTTAAACTTAAATAAAGCCAATTACATAGGTATGAGTGGCGAGTTGGCGAAGGTAGATTGGAGAATTATAGTAAAAGGTATGACTGTAGATAAGCGTTGGAAAACATTTGAAGAAATATTCCAAAATTCTCAATGAATATATATTCCAAGAGAAATAAAAACTCCACAGGAAAAGTGATCCATCTGTGACTAACTAAAGAAGTTAAGGATAGTATTAGATTAAAAGAAGAGGCTTATAATGTTGTGAAGAATAATAGCAAGCCTGAGGATTGGGAGAGCTTTAGAAACCAGAAAAGGAGGACCAAAAAATTGATAAAAAGGAAGAAAAGAAAATATGAGAGTAAACTAGCAAGAAATATAACAACAGATTGTAAGACCATCTACAAGTATGTAAAAAGGAAGCGAGTAGCAAAAGGAAGCATTAGTCCCTTAGAGGCTGAGACAGGAGAAATTATAATGGGGAATAAGGAAATGGCAGAGACTTTAAACAAATATTTTGGGCTAGAAATTCATGATAGCCCAGGAATGGGCGGTAAAATTAGAAAAGGTGGAGAATTAGCACCAGGCACTAATGCATTAGATCGCACACAAAATTAAGTCTCACTGCTCAAAGAAATGATTGGGGCGCTAATTCAAGCCTTAAAATCCAAACTCATTGGCGTTACACTCAAACGGTGAACCAATATCAAGTGCAGTCTAATTGCTAGGCATCATTGCCACAGGCTTTCCCCAGTTCTTAAAGGGGAGGTTCATTGATGCTGCAGAACCTCATTCTCAGCATTGCTGGCTGTGCAACTGCCTCAGCAAGCAGCAGCAGGTCAAGTGGAAGGAGTCAGACGACTCAAGCAGCTGTACTGATGGCAGATCCATGCCCCAGGGAGCGAGCCCGCAAATTCTGCAATCAAGCATTAGAGGCGTTGGTATTCGCTGTGGAGAGATGGAGGGTGGTGCTCTACCCAGCAAGTGGCAGGAAGACCTTGCTGCAAGTCTTCTGCACCATGTAGAAGGAGGTAGCGCAGCAAGTCTTGGGTCGCACTGTGGTCCCCAGGACCCACACACAGTGCAGGAAGAAATTTAACAACCTCACTCGGGTGGTCCGGGTGAGTGAATGCTTCAACAAATGCTACATAACACCATCTGTACCTCTTCACACACGGCCCAAAGCACCACACACACAACACTCATCCACCAACAATCTCTACCTACCAACACTCACACCCACATCTCACAGCTTGCACACAATGACAGCTATTCAACTATGGCAGGCAAATCACCCAAACACATTGCTCCACACTCACTCACACACTTTCCTTTCTCTTGCAGGCCAAGGTGGTTCATCCCTACTCCTTCTTCTCACATCCCACTTCCCCCTCACCCCACAAGCATTTCGCACTTTCCAGCTAATCAGGCTGTATGCATGCATTTCTCACTTCCTGCCCCTCTCCCCTCACCATAATCCGACTCTTATGCCTTTATGCTTTCAGATAATCAGATAATCAGCAAGCAACTGAGCAGCCTGTCCCTGAGGGCACCGTAGAGAGCAAGGCGGGAGAAGAGGAGAAGGAAGAACAAATCGTGTTACTGCATGTCTCACCCGCAGACACCAGGTCAGATCCTGGCACTATGCATTCTTTAGAGGCTGGTATAGTAGCGGGATCTGCACAGGGTGAGGCACCGGGGACAAGTGGGCTGCAGCAAGGCCAAGGGGAAAGGGTAGCTTGGGAGTTCGGAGGGGGAGTTCGCGCGCGAGTTCTGCTGCACAGGACTCAGATGAGGGCCTCGATGGGGATGCATTTAGAAGAAGGGTGATGGGCATGCACACGGAGATGATAGGTGCAATGGCAAGGGTGCCTGAGAGCCTGTCGGCAATGATAAGGTGCGTGGAGAAGTCCGCCTCCAACATTGCACAAGGCTCTGCGCACACCATGGAGCCCATCATTTCCGGTCTGCAAAGGATATTAGACTCCCAGAGAGACCGTGGTGACCCAGACCTGATGCCATGTGTGATGGGTGATCTGACAGCTTCCATTGCAGCACAGGCAGAAGCGACACAATGTCTTAGTGCTGTAATGGAGACTATGCTTGGTGGCATCCAATCTCAGACTGCTCTCATGCAGTCTCAGCTTGATGCCACGCAAGATCTGACTGCTGCCATCGTGGCTGGGTCCATCACCATCGACCGGGGCTTTCACGGTGTCGCAGCAGGCCAGCACTCTGTGCTCCAACAGATTGCTGAGGATGCTGAGGTGCTGCCCTGGGGGAGGGGCAGTTGGTCGGTGAAGCAGGAATCTGCTGTCCTCTCTCAGGATGACAGCACTCCTGCTCCCAACAGTGCCACTCCGCCAGTGCCCTTGTCGCTGCCTGTCATCTAGACAGCCCAGACTGCTGCTGCCCATGCTGAGGTGGTGCAGTCTACAGCCGGGCCTTCCAGGCCCAGAGCTGGTCAAGGGACTCCTGCAAGGCCATCTGAAGTCTCCCGCACGGACACTCAGCAGCCTTCCACCAGCCCTGCTGCAACCACTGGGCCAACACTTCATAGGAGCACTAGAGTAGGCAAAGACACAGTAACGAGAGGTACTAAGGGATTGCACAAGGGTGAATAGTTCATATTATTGTTGTAAATATGTGTTCACTGATTATTGATAAAATTATTAATTCAGTTTGGATTCTTTGGTGGTGTCTCTCATTTCAGCTTTGCACTGTGATATGGCGTGCGACAAGGATGAATGATGGGGATGTGGTCAGCAACGGGGATCTGGGGTTTAATTTATTGGAACCGCAGTCTGATGAGGCGATCATGGACCGTCCTTCCGGATGGCCGATTGAGTGGCTGCCTCCTCCCTCGCTCCTCTTCCTCCTCCTCCTCATCTTCCTCTTCCTCCTTGTCCTCCTCCTCATCCTCCTCCTCTCCCTCTTCCTCATAGAAACATAGAAACATAGAAAATAGGTACAGGAGTAGACCATTCGGTCCTTCGAGCCTGCACCGCCATTCAATGCGTTCATGGCTGAACATGCTACCTCAGTACCCCATTCCTGCTTTCTCGCCATACCCCTTGATCCCCCTAGTTGTGAGTGTTATATCTAACTCCCTTTTAAATATATTTAGCGAACTGGCCTCAACAACCTTCTGTGGAAGAGAATTCCATAGATTCACCACTCTCTGGGTGAAGAAGTTCCTCCTCAGCTCAGTCTTAAATGGCTTCCCCTTAATCCTTCGACTGTGACCCCTGGTTCTAGTTTTCCCTAACATTGGGAACATTCTGCCCGCATCTAATTTGTCTAAACCAGTCAGGATTTTAAATGTCTCTATAAGATCCCCCCTCATTCTTCTGAACTCCAGAGGATACAAGTTCAGTTGACCCAATCTTTCTTGATATGTCAGTCCAGCCATCCCAGGAATCAATCTAGTGAACCTTCGCTGCACTCCCTCAATAGCAAGAATGTCCTTCCTTAAGTTAGGAGACCAAAACTGCGCACAATACTCCAGGTGTGGCCTCACCAAGGCCCTGTACAACTGCAGCATCACCTCCCTACTCCTGTACTCAAATCCCCTTACTATGAAGGCCATCATTCCGTTTGCTTTCTTGACTGCCTGTTGCACTTGCATTCCCACCTTCATGACGCCCAGGTCTCGTTGCACCTCCCCTTTCCCTAATCTGCCACCATTCAGGTAATAGTCCGCCTCTCTATTTTTACCACCAAAGTGGATAACCTCACATTTATCCACATTGTACTTCATCTGCCATACATTTGCCCATTCACCCAACCTGTCCAAGTCACTCTGTAGCCTCCTAGCATCCTCCTCATTGTTCACACTGCCTCCCAATTTAGTGTCATCCGCAAATTTGGAGATATTACATTTAATCCCGTCGTCCAAATCATTAATATATAATGTAAACAGCTGGGGTAACAGCACCGAACCCTGCGGTACCCCACTGGTCACTGCCTGCCATTCTGAAAAGTACCCATTTACTCCTACTCTTTGTTTCCTGTGTGCCAACCAGTTCTCAATCCACGTCAACACATTACCCCCAATCCCATGTGCTCTAACTTTGCTCACCAATCTCTTGTGTGGGACCTTGTCGAAGGCCTTCTGAAAGTCCAAATACACCACATCTACTGGTTCCCCCCTGTCCACCCTATTGGAAACATCCTCAAAAAATTCCAGAAGATTTGTCAAGCATGATTTACCATTCACAAATCCATGCTGACTTGGACCTATCATGTTGCCACTTTCCAAATGGTCTGTTATGACATCTTTAATAATTGCTTCCATCATTTTACCCACGACCGATGTCAGGCTGACCGGTCTATAATTCCCTGCTTTCTCCCTCCCTCCTTTTTTAAAAAGAGGGGTTACATTGGCCACCCTCCACTCCATCGGAACTGATCCAGAGTCTAAGGAATGTTGGAAAATGATCGTCAATGCATCCACTATTTCCAAGGCCACCTCCTTCAGTCCCATCAATTTCCCCAATACCTTTTCCCGACTAATAAGGATTTCCCTCAGCTCCTCCCTCTTACCAGATCCTCTGACCCCTTTTATTTCCGGCAGGTTGTGTGTGTCCTCCACAGTAAACACCGAACCAAAGTACTTGTTCAATTGATCTGCCATTTCCTTGTTCCCCATTACGACTTCCCCTGTTTCCGACTGCAGGGGACCTACGTTTGTTTTTACTAACCTCTTTCTTTTTACATATTTATAGAAGCTTTTGCAGTCCATTTTAATGTTCTCTGCAAGCTTCCTTTCATATTTTATTTTCCCTGACCTAATCAAACCCTTCATCCTCCTCTGCTGAGTTTTGAAGTTCTCCCAGTCCCCGGGTTTGCTGCTACTTCTGGCCAATTTGTATGCAACTTCCTTGGTTTTAATACTATCCCTGATTTCCCTTGTTAGCCATGGTTGAGCCACCTTCCCTTTTTTATTTTTACGCCAGACCGGGATGTACAATTGTTGTAGTTCATCCATGCGATCTCTAAATGTCTGCCATTGCCCTTCCACTGATAGCCCCTTAAATATCGCTTGCCAATTTAACCTCGCCAATTCACACCTCATACCCTCAAAGTTGCCCTTATTTAAGTTCTGGAGCATGGTCTCTGACTTAACTGTTTCCTTCTCCATCCTAATGTAGAACTCCACCATACTATGGTCACTCTTCCCCAGGGGGCCTCGTACCACAAGATTGCTGATTAGTCCTTCCTCATTACACAACACCCAGTCCAGGATGGCCTCCCCTCGAGTTGGTTCCTCAACATATTGGTTTAGGAAACCATCCCTTAAACACTCCAGGAAATCCTCCTCCACCGTATTGCTTCCAGTTTGAGTAGCCCAATCTATATGCATATTAAAGTCACCCATGATAACTGCCGTGCCTTTTTTGCACACACCTCTGATTTCCTGTTTCATACCCTCCCAGACAATACACAGGACATTATGGGTTTACAGTATAAACATCGATACTGGAATCGGTCTCCCAGGTACAAAGGAAAGCCATCAAGGGCCCATCCAAAGGACATTAATATGTAAACTCCCAACGGCTCTACGATGAGAGAGCCGTTAGCAGGTAGTTATACAGGACACTTGGAAGCCCCAAACCCCTCCAGGGGGAACACCGACCGATTTAACAATGGGAGAAATATTAACAGGTACTCAAACATTCAGGAGTAGCCCCGAAACCCATTAAGGACAGAGATCACCCATACAGGACATTTTGGGCGCCAAACCTTAAACAAAAGAATGGACATTGTAGTTGGGCGGGAAACGGAAGAACTGTGCACTATAATTGCAGGCCCCAAACCGTCCATTCGCTCTCTTGATTCTCTCTGGCCTCTTGCTCTTGCTGCTCGCCTCGTGTTCTTGACTCTTGCCGCTTGTTGCTGTTATCCTCGTGGCTGCTCCTGGGTAAAAGACTGTTGCAAAGACCTATGTTGGTAGCTGGCAGCGGAACCGAAGGCCCGGGATGAGATGAGATGAGATGAGATGAGAGGAGAAGAGAAGAAGACCTTATCCATCGCCACGGTCAGTAGATCCCGACCGCGCCTGTAGGTCGATCAGCCAAGTCTTCTCGACAGGAAGTTTTCTTCTTTAACAAGACATATTGCATCAATGATAACTGGACTGTGCAAACACATCGTATCAGCGATATTGACAACGGTGCTCCACGATTAAACTTTGAAGCCCACCAACAGAGGTCTTCACTACAGCGGACGGTCCAGCCGACTGACCGAGCAGCAGAAGCAGTAAACAAGTGGGACCAGGAGATCTCCTGACCAACACGTGGGTGCTGCGGTGAAAAACATCCGATCAGCTATTCGGGATTTCTCCGAGTTATTACGAGTGGTGAGCATGAGTCTCGAGGTCCTACGAAGCTAGTTTTAGGATAGTTATTGATAGGGGAGGGTTTAAAGTTTAAGGACCACCTCACTACTGCTGTTTGGAGGTCTGTACACAACTCCCACTAACATTTTCTGCCCTTTGGTGTTCTGCAGCTCAACCCATATTCATTCCACATCCTCCAAGCTGATGTCCTTCCTAGCTATTGCATTAATCTCCTCTTTAACCAGCAATGCTACCCCACCCCCTTTTCCTTTTATTCTATCCTTTCTGAATGTTGAATACCCCTGGATGTTCAGTTCTTGATTGTTCTGGAGCCACGTCTCTGTAATCCCAATCACATCGTATCCGTTAACATCTATTTGCACAGTCAATTCATCCACCTTATTACGGATACTCCTTGCATTAAGACACAGAGCCTTTAGGCTTGTTTTATTAACATCCTTTGTCCTTTTAGACTTATGATTTAGTATGGCCCTTTGTGTTTCTTGCCTTTGTTTACTCGGCCTTCCCCTATTGTTTCTCACCCTTCTAACATTTGTTTCTGACTGCATATTACTTCCCCCTGTTTCGCTACATAGGTTCCCATTCCCCTGCCATATTAGTTTAAATCCTCCCGAACTGCTTTAGCAAATATTACCCCGAGGACATCGGTTCCAGTCCTGCCCAAGTGCAGACCGTCCCTTTTGTACAGGTCCCACTTCCCCCAGAACTGGTTCCAATGCCTCAGGAATTTGAATCCCTCCCTCCTGCACCACTGCTCAAACCACGTATTCAATCTCACTATCCTGTTCTCTCTATTCTGATTAGCACGTGGCCCTGGTAGCAATCCAGAGATTACTACCTTAGAGGTCCTACTTTTTAATTTAGCTCCCAGCTCCCTAAATTCTGCTTGTAGGACCTCTTCCCGCTTTTTACCTATATCGTTGGTACCTACATGCACCACGACAGCTGGCTGTTCACCCTCCCTCTTCAGAATGTTCTGCAGCCGCTCCGAGAGATCCTTGACCTTTGCACCAGGGAGGCAACATACCATCCTGGAATCTCGGTTGCGGCCACAGAAACTCCTGTCTATTTCCCTTACAATTGAGTCCCCTATCACTATAGCCCTACCACTCTTTTTCCCGCCCTGCTGTGCAGCAGAGCCAGCCATGGTGCCATGAACCTGGCTGCTGGTGCCTTCCCCTGGTAGGCCATCTCCCCCAACAGTATCCAAAGCGGCATACCTGTTTTGGAGGGAGATGACCACAGGGGACTCCTGCACTACCTTTCTGATATTGCCCTGCATCTTGGTCACCCATTCACTGTCTGTCCTAGCCTTTACCTGCGGTGTGGACAACTCACTAAATGAGCGATTCACCGAGTTCTCGGCATCGTGCATGCTCCAGAGTGAGTCCACCCGCAGCTCCAGCACCGCCATGCGGGCTGTCAGGAGCTGCAGCTGGACACACTTCCCGCACACGTAGTTGTCAGGGACACTGGAAGTGTCCCTGGTTTCCCACATGGCACAGGAGGAGCATGAAACGGGTCCGAGACTTCCTGTCCTGACTTAACCCTTATGTTACTTTATTACTAAAATTTAGACTTATTTATCTTAGGTCCAGGAGTTAAGTCCCTGAAAACAAAATATAAAATCAAACCTACCTTTTAAATTCCCTCTACCTCCTGAAGTGGTCCCGCAATCTCTGGTGGCAAGGGCTGGGCCCTCATGATGGCCAAGTTCTGGAGCATGCAGCAGACCACCACGAAATGGGATACCCGCTCAGCCGAGTACTGGAGAGCTCCTCCCGAGCGGTCAAGGCAGCAGAAGCGTTGCTTGAGCACCCCAATGGTCTGCTTGATGATGTTCCTGGTGGCAGTATGGCTCTCATTATATGAGTGCTGTGCATGAGTGGTGGGGTTGCGGAGGGGAGTCATGAGCCAGGTGGAGAGCAGCCAGCCGTCGGCTTGACATGGTGGCTGGAAGAGTGCTGTCACACCGGTCTGGCACAGGATGGAGACATCGTGGTTGCTGCCAAGATAGCGGGCATTCACATTGAGGATTCGCTGTCTGTGGTCGCACACCAACTGCACATTAAGTGAGTGGTAGCCTTTGCGGTTACAGAAGATGTCAGGATTGTTATGCGGTGCCGCAAAGCCATGTGGGTGCAGTCAATGGCACCCTGCACCATGGGGAATCCCGCTATCCTGGCAAAGCCACATGCACACTTGTCTTGCTTCTCTGTGATGATGGGGAAGGAAATGTAAAGAGAGCCTCTGTGGCCTCCTGGATGCAGCGATGGGCAGAGAACTGCGAAAGGCCAGCTATGGCTCCTGTTGCAGACTGGAAGGATTCGCTGGCAAATAAATTGAGGGCGATGGTGACCTTGACTGCCACTGAGAGAGCCGTGGTCACCCTGATCTGAGGCTGGAGGTCTGATTGCAGGAGGTGGCAGAGTTCTGTGACCACCAACTTGGTGAAACGGAGCCTTCTAATACACTGCTCCTCGATTAATTGAAGGTAGGAGAAGTGCTCTCGGAATACCCTCGGCGGGTAAGGCCTCCTATTGAGAGCCCTGATGGCCCTCCTCCTCCCTCTGGCCACATGTTCCAGTCTTTCTCGCTGCCTCCGCTCCCTCTGTTGTAGATCCTGGAGGGCCAGTTCGACTGCCAGTACAGTGCCCATTAATGTAAGCCATGTATAGCATTTTGATATTTTTTAAGAATAAATGTATCTACTTTATAGTTAGCACAACACTCCATATACTAAAGAACCTTTAAATTCCTGAATTAAGCTGTTGCTCAATGTCAAACTGAGAAGAAGGTGCTGAAACTCCACTAAACTGACAGCTGCGACTCATTTCTCATGATCCCTTTAAATAACGTCCCTGGAACCGGCTTCCGCCTGCTTGACGCCTCCTCTCCCTGTCGCTGTCTGGTCGAGACGCTAAGGTAGGTGGCAAAAATGGATTTTGCAGTTCGGGCACCCAGTGAGCGTTGCACACTCACTGACATCATGATCTGCCTGGCGTTGAAGTCACTGGTGGTAACTCATACCGGCGGCGCAACGGGGGTTCCAGGTTTGCCGTGCGTCGCTGGATTTGCCTCGCCCCGGCACTACTGCATCAGCACCGTAGTGCCAGCTGCTATCGCTAATGGGAGGCTCTAACCAACTGAATTTTTCCCCCTTTGTATCTGTCTTCACAGTAGAAGACACAAAAAGCATACCAAAAATAATGAGGAACCAAGGGCTAATAAGAGTGAGGAACTTAAAGTACTTAAGATCAGTAGAGAAAAAGTACTTGAGAAACTAATGGGAATAAAATCCGACATATCCCCTGGACCTGATGGCCTACATCCTCGGGTTATAAAAGAGGTGGTTGCAGAGATAGTGGATGCATTGGTTGTGAACTTTCAAAATTCCCAAGATTCTAGAAGGGTCCCAGTGGATTGGAAGGTGGCAAATGTAACCCAGCTATTCAAGAAAGGAGAGAGAGAGAAATAGGGAATTACAGGCCAGTTAGCCTGACATCAGTTGTTGGGAAAATGCTGGAATCTATTATTAAGGAAGTGGTAACAGGGCATGTAGAAAATCATGATGGAGTATAATGTGGGGAATTGTGAGGTTATTCACTTTGGTAGGAAGAACAGAAAAACAATATTTTTTAAATGGTGAGAAACTTTAAAATGTTGGTGTTCAGAGCGATTTAGGTGTCCTCATACAGGAAACACAGAAAGTTAGCATTGTAGGGGGTGATGGTTTGTGTCAGCTTCACCTCTGACTTCTGAACAGTTCGAATCGCTCCCACTCCCTTGGTTCTAGACCTTGGACTTATTTGGGGGTTGTGATAAAAAGGTGCAGCAGACAACTGATTTTGATGAAAAGAACTTCAATCTTTAATCAAAAGGTAAAACACAAATGACAACACTCTTAACACTCTAAAGGTGGGGAACACTTTGATACAAGCGAGGGAAATGACAGTAGAACAATACTTCACCCCTCCCAACCCCACTTCACTAGCTAAGTTAGGTTTTGAAGGACATGGGATAATGCTCACCAATCCTTTGACAGTTGGGCTAAATCGCGGTTTTGGGGTTTGCTGTTTATGGCGGTTAGTGTCTGCCGTACCCCGTACGCGGTAGAGGACTTCACCTGCATCTCTGGTTAGTCTTCGCGAGTCCGCTGATGCGGTAGGGTGCGTTTTGGATCTATCAGGTGAGTACCCAATTTCCTTTGGTTAGGAGTAGGGTTTAGAGTCTTTTGGTAGAAATCTTACTCAGGGGTAAGTCAGGAGTAGTTTGTCGTGTGGAAACTTTGCGGTTCTTCGGGTTTTCTTCCTTGGAGTTGGTCTTTGTTGGTCGCGGTGGCCTGCTATTACCCAGTCAGTTGGGGGTAATGTGCAGTCGTTGGTTTCGTGAGGCCTTTGGTTTCCGCGATGGCTTTAGGCCTTGCCTAGTGTGTCGGTCGACCTTGTGGAGCCATCGATGTCTTTTTGCTGCTTATTGCTCCGGGTGACTGTGTTGGGACCGTTGTTGGAGGTCCGTCGAGGTGGTATCTTCACGGGCTGGACTCAGGTGTGTCTGAGTGGGGAGCGATGCCGACTCGCTTCCAGCTCGGTTTTCCTTCTTCCTGGTTTCTTCTTCTTCTGATAACCACCGGTTGCGACTGACTGACTTTGAACTGCTTAACGGGCCTTCAATTATACTAAATTGAAGTGGCCTTATCTACCCGCCAAATCTACTCAGTTCATTGTCTGGTTTTTGGCGGGCTCGTAAATCAGTAACAACTTACTAGCGCGTTAACTGGTTTTTTAACAGGCCTCAATCTCACCCATTGAACATGGCCTTATCTATCCGCCAAATCTACTCAGTTCATTGTCTGGTTTTGGCGGGCCTGTTACCAGTAACTGCTCTGTAAGTGTCAAATGGCCTTTGGGATGGTTTGCATCCTGTCGATCTCCTTGGTTGATCACTGGTGATTGATTTCGTGTTTTGGGTTTCTAGGCTGGACTCGGTCTTTTCTATAGAATGGTCCTGAGTGATTTGTATTATGCATGATTTCTGATGGGCCCTGTAATCGGTTTGATGGGGCCTGTTATTTTGGGTGGGACTGTCTTCTCCCAGGGTCTATTCTTCAAATGTTAATGTCTGCTGGGGCTTGAGTGGGGTCATCCCGGTTCCTCAGACATTGTAATTAACTGCAATAACCAAACTGCTTTTACAGAGGTCGAACCCACCAGACATAGTTTTAAAATGCCAAAACTTGGTTTTTGGTCTTAAATTCCTTAGGTTAGGCCCATATGCATTTTTATCACTCTGAGGTAGTTCCAAAGTCCTTTTTCCTTAGGTTTTGGGGATCTGTAAATTTTGGCAACCTTACAGCAATGCAGGTACAGCAAGCAATTAGGAAGGCAAATGGCATGCTGGCCTTTATTGCAAGGGGGTTGGAGTACAAGAGTAAGGAAATCTTACTACAATTGTACAGGGCTGTGGTGCGACCACACCTCGAGTACTGTGCACAGTTGTGGACTCCTTATCTGAGAAAGGACATACATGCCTTAGAGGTGGTGCAACGAAGGTTCACTAGATTGATCCCTGAGATGAGAGTGTTGTCCTAGGAGGAGAGATTGAGTTGATTGGGCCTATACTCTCTGGAGTTTTGAAGAATGAGAGATGATTTCATTGAAACATATAAGATTCTGAGGGGGATTGACAGGGTAGATGCTGAGAGGTTGTTTCCCCTGGCTGGAGAGTCTAGAACTAGGGGGCATAGTCTCAGGATAAGGGGTCGGCCATTTAAGACTGAGATGAGGAGGAATTTCTTCACTCAGAGGGTTGTGAATCTTTGGAATTCTCTATCCGAAAGAGCTGTGGATGCGGAATCGTTGAGTATCTTCAAGGCTGAGATAGATAGATTTTTGGACTCTAGGGGAATCAAAGGATATGGAGATCAGGCGGGAAAGTGGAGTTGAGGTCGAAGATTAGCCATGATCTTATTGAATGGCGGAGCAGGCTCGAGGGGCCGTATGGCCTACTCCTGCTCCTAATTCTTATGTTCTTATCTTCTACTGTTTGGACTGCCGCTTAACCTTTATGTGGAGTTGGTTGTATTTTAACATTTCACAATTTGCATATGCTATACTATGGAATCCAAACGACTCAGTAAACTGAATACTTTGATGCTGAAAGGTTTTTTTTGTGATGTAATTTCTGTCAGCCATGTATCCGTATATGGATAGACAATAAACTATGTGGAGGACATTACATTCATTAATAAAGCTGAGAACATTGTAAGAGGGAATAGAATTTTAAGAAATAGGCAAAATGTTCAAAAATAGTTCCAGGGAAAAGAGAGGAAACAGTCTCTCTCCCTCCTACCCCACACAAAAAACAGTGTATAAATCTCACGGACCCTTTACATTACAGGGCTGCCAGTAACACCAGTCTTGACTTTAGTAACAATGCTTTATGCTCTAAGATATATGAAGCGATATTACTCTCCTTGGTAGCTCAGGTACTCACCTGAAGAGAAAACAATGTAGTTTCCCTATTGGCTTCTCTCTTGCTCTTTAGCTTTTAGCAGGCTCTAAGATAATGTGATTATTGAAGGCCCGAGACATAGCTCAAGCCGAAAGGTGTGACACTGGGCATAATGAGTAACTTCCCTTACAGACTAGCTCCTTTAATTTGGTGTGTACTATGTAGGAAATAGAAGCCTTCATTTGATTCACATTGCCTTGCTTAACTGTACATACAATGGTGCGTGATGAACCAGGCCTGACTTTGTGAATTGTTGAGATTGCATTCAGCACAGTATATCAGACTAATTTGCAGCTTGGCTTGTAACCTGGCTTGTACTGAGAGTTAACCTGCTATTCTTGCGTCTCAATAAATTGCTTTTGTTTATATCCAGCTGTGTCAAGCACTCCATTTGAATGTGACAACAAGAAAGGGGTCAGATGTTATCCTGCACTTGAGATATAGCAAAGGCTAAGGCAACTCATTTTATAAAGCCTTTCTAATATAAAACCTTTCTAATCAGAATGAAAACAAAATAATCATGGAATTTAATATAATTTCTATATCTGTATTTGTTGCTACTTCAGTTCTGATATATTGAATTGCAGTATGTGAACTCAACATTTTCTGTTATCGTCATTAAAGATTAGCTTTGTAATTTGTGCACACAAGGTTTAATTTGGACTTAATTTGGTATATGAGCATCTGAACATACGAACAATGATGGTCCATCTAGCCTGTCTCACACAACTGCAATGCCTTGTGCATCACAATATATACACTACCAGTCCCAATCCCACTCCAAAACCATGTAATCTCCATGAAGTAAAAATTTAGGATGACAGAGTTTTTAGTCACTGTGAAAAGTGTTAAAGCAATCTTTTGTGAGCAAAGCTGAAGTGAAATGATTCTGGATGTATTTGCTTTGATGACTTTAATGAACTCTTGTTTGCAGCAATGAATGTCACCACGTCAGGAGATGGGTGATTGGACATCACTGACTGACAGTTTGATAAAACGGAGAAAGCAGCAAGTTCAAGTTCAGTTACAGTTAAGTGTCAACTCAGCTTTGAAATCACTGAATTCTTGACATTGATTCAAAAACTCTAATCCAAAAAAAGTGCTTCTTTCACTAGTTGTTCAGGTTGTAAGCCAGGCCTGAAATGACTGTATACTTTACACAAAGCACAGACCCAAGAATGCAATCCAAAGACTGTCTCTTGTAGTTAAACTCAAAAGATGATTTTTTTTTAAAAAGTGTAATTAAGAGAATAAATTAGCACACAGACCAAAATTAAATACTTTATGATTGGAAATAATAATTCCCATTAATTTATGAGGTTCATTTCTGCACCTTATTGGCTAAATGAATGGTTAGAGTCAAACATTCACTGTAAATGGGTAGCAGAATTGTGCTGCTTTATTCAAACCCTCTTTATCCCTCTGCTAAGATGTACAATGTAAATTTGTCAGAACCAAGTATATATAACTGACTTTCATTTCGATAATCTGACAACCTCAGCCTCAGAATCTGGCAGCAACAACAATGCACTTTCTGAATATAATTTTACTTGGATAAGCCAGCCAATGTTCAGTAGAACATCAGCTGGCACTTAATGACCTGTGCAAAATTAAGCTTCCACTGACTGGATAAAGTTGTAGGAAATGAGTGGTGAAATGGAAACAATCTGGTTGTGCCTCATTAATTCCGCAGTTTTAATAACCTGAGATTTTTGTCTATAAATGAGGTCAGTTGAAATAACAAGGCACAACCATAATTTTACTATAAGACAAGTTTCATTGCATCTAGTTATGCAGCAAGTGAATTGAGACAACACTGTTTCCACTATCAATGGGTTTCACTGTATGCAAATTCACTAGAAATGAGATCTGGGGTTAAAATGAATAAGGTGTCATTGTAATTGTACTATAACAGGAACCTCATTCTGTAGTAAATGACTTGGGACGTCAGCATTGGTTTAATTAATGAAGTGTCACTGCAAGTGTGTTTTACTCTACATAAATTGGAATGTTGCTAAGTATTTATAGGAATGCTCAAAGTGATAGTTGACTCTGCAAGCAAGGTTACCGTCCTTGCTCCAGATTTGCTAGCTGGAAAACATTGTAAAATCTAATACGTTTTTCTAGAAAATCTAAATGTAATTTTTGGTTGCTGGGCGATGTAGTGGGTGAGCACACTGTATTTCACTTCCAGGTCCTGGGTCTGAATCCAGCCTAGAATGCTGTCTCTAAGGAGTCATAGGTGAACGCTACTGTCAGGAAGCATCAACCCAAGTGCAGAACCTTACCCTTATTTGGAAACAGTTTTCACAAGATTGATAATCTTGTTTAGGAGTTTCATTTGCTCTTCGTGTGGTGATTATACATTAAAGGAGAATTAATTTTTACACATTTTTTTAGCACACAGGCAGGTCAGTACTACTTTACTCATTTTCTAAATTTGCGTTGCTGGAGGGGAGCCTCACCTTCTGCGTGTGATTCTTAAGGAGTGCAAAGCTTGAAAATTAGTGTATGCACCAGCTCTAATGTACAGAGTAAATTCATCCCCTTATAGAGGTGCAAGAGACATGAAGAAACTGAGGTAGATTTTGTCAGCTTGGCAATAGCTCATTTTCAGGCACAAAGTGGACGTGACCAAGCAGCAAAATGGGATGGAGATCCGTTACACTGGATCTCCGCCTATATTTGCTGTGAGAAGTCGCACAACACCAGGTTATAGTCCAACAGGTTTATTTGAAATCACAAGCTTTCGGAGCGCTGCTCCTTCATCAGGTGACGAAGGAGTGTAGAGTTTCGCAATTATCGCGATTCAAAATAACATGAGAGAAGCAGATTCAATTGATCAGTTTTATTAAACGAAATGCTGTCCTGATAATAAAGGACACAGAAGCCTGTAAAATGGCCGCCACGCATCGTGGCAGAAGCTTCCAGAAACACAGTGGGCAGACAAGATGGCGTTGAATATACATTCAATATGAGATTGGATCATACTCGGTAAACATTGATAAAGACAGGATGCAACCCGTTTGCATTGTGAACAATAGCAATGATATAAGTGCTGGAATCGTTTTCCTATGCACAGTAAGGATCATTGAATTGGGCAATCGAAGGCCCATCCAGACACATCAATACACAAATACCCCCCCCGGCTCAACAATGAGAGAGACATTGGCGGGTGATTAAGCAAGTATTCGGGGGGCCCCAAAACCAGTCGAGGAGATGATTCATACACATCCTGGCTGGCTCCACAATGGGGAAAATATTAACGGATAGTTGGCCAGTTTCAGGTGCTACCGAAACCCGTTAAGAAGATAATTGCCCCATGCTGGGAGTTTTAAGCGCCAAAATCACACAAAGGACAAACATTTAGATTTGAGCGGGAGATAAAGCGGACACAACAGTATAACTATAGAGGACAAATGTCCATCGGTCTCTTATTCGCTTGCTGATCTCTTATTCTCTTGATTCGACTCTTATTCTCTGGTATCGCTTTCCTGGTTGGTCAGCCTCTTGTGTTTCTCTGGACTTTGTTGACTCTTGACTCTTAGCCGTACTGTCGGTTATTCGAGTGTTGGGTGGAGCTCAATCGGTACGAGCCGCCCCGACAAGGGCAAGTAACAGGGTACACCATCCCGAGTGCCGGTAAACGGTGTCTGGACACGGAGGCCCGAGAAGACGAGACGAGAAGAAGACGAGAAGAAATTCCACGTGCCGCCACGGTCAGTAAACCCCGACCGCGCCCGAAAATATAAGTACAGAACTCTTCTTTGAGTTCTACAGACTTCTACCTGTACCGCAACACAGGAAGACTCTTCTTTGAATTTTACAACGTTTTGAGTTCCATCGATTTCTTCATGACAACAGAGAGTCTGGCCTGCTTTTCGCAGCAGCAAAAGTAAACAAGTGGGGTGCAGAAACCCTTCCAAACACGTGACAGTCAGGCGCTGCAGCGAAATGAGCTGAGTGCCTCACTTTAAAAATCTCCGAAGTAACACGAGTGGTGAGCATGTTTTATGATCCTACAAATCCAGACGTAGTTTAGGTATTGTTAAGGGAGAGTGGTTTTTATAAGGTTAAGGCATAATGGGGGAAAAATTCAGCTGCTTGCGCCTCCCGTTAGCGCCTTAAATGGGCGCTAATGGGGCGTAAAGCAGCTAACGCCCGGGCGCAGCGCCGCCCACGCCTCCCAAAAAATTTAGTGGGAGGTTAGCGGCGGCGGCAGCCGGTAGCGCCCTGTGGCGCTGCGCCGCCGGCGATGACATCATCGCCGTGCGCAGCGCCCCGCTCGCGCCCCGGCCGTGATCTTCAGTTGCGCCCCCTGATTTACCGCCAGACGCTATGTCCGACGGGTTCAGGGGGGCGTACGTGCGGCCGGGGCGGCGATATTTAAAGGGGAGGTGGCAGGCGGCCATTTTTGTTGCTGGCCGACTGCCAGCACCTGCCCCCGTTGCTGTCCCCGGCCCCCGTGAAGCCCCCCCACCGTGAAGTGCCGGCTGCGCTCCAAGAGCCCGGCACTTCTCTTGAGTGCCGGGCTCTTTTGCCGGCACTCCCGATCCCTGGGAGCCCAGCTGGGCCCCGGTTCGCGCTGCGCAAGGCCCCTCCCCTTTAAGAAGGGGAGGAAGGCCTGCAATACCGCGGCACGTAGCGCCAGGATATTCACTCGCAGCGCCCCAAGAGGGATGCGGGGTGCTTCCAGTTGCGCCCCGCTTCCCTCTTGGGGCGCAACCACTGAAGTTCCGGCGCGGGGCCGCTAATTTTTTCGGGGCGCTAAAAGTCGCGCCCCGGCGAGGTTAGCGCCCCAAATGGGGCGCGACTCAATTTTTACCCCAATGTGTTCCCCTTTTTACGATGTGCCGTGTGTTCTCCATTTCCATAGACCAAGCTTTATGAATGTATGTATACTTGTACTCTCTTTGATTTGCGCCTATGACATGTATTTCATGATTTTAGATGCCATGCAATAAAGATTTTCATTTCGTGCTATTCAACCGGATCTATTTGAGTTTTTCTCTGCATTACTGCTCCTTGCATCTAAGTCCAGGTGTCAGAACCGTAAGGGCGAGTGGGTCGAACCACTCACAGGTGCTTATTGCAAAAAGGCTAGCCGGAGACCAGAGCAAGCAGTAGTATAGGCAACGAAGGCCTAACCTCGCACCAGCACTGTCTGAGACACGTCCCCCTTACAGAAAATGGTGACCACGGCAGGACCCTGGCAGCAAGAGAGTAATGTCTTAGACCCAGGTTTGAATAGGTGAAATGTGATGGATGAGAAGGTAGCCGACTATATGTTTGGGAAAGTTAACTTAACCAAACAGTGGATATGTGACCTACTGATGGATAGGCGTCTGCTAGACGCTGCCATCAAATGGACAGGTAGTAAAGATCATAAGAAGTCAGTAGAGAAAGCAGTCTGGCTGATGTGCTACAAGAAGCAAGTCCAACTTTCCGACCAGGTCATTGCAGCACAGGCAGCTCAGATCAGGGAATTGGAAACTGAGATGGAGGAAAAGGTCACGGGAGGACAGAGACTCATTGCATCACTGAATGCATTACATCAGGAACGCCAAATAGTAGCCAACCACCACGAGGCTAGGATTGATTACCTAGAATGTCAGGTCACGGAAGCAAAATTAAACGAGGGAAGGATTAGAGAATGGTTTATCCGCCTAGCTAACCAGATAAAAGCCCAGGAAGAAAGCTTGAGGGGAGTTAGGACGGCATACAAGATGGCTCTCGAGGATAGGCATGAGGGAGCCAACCACAGTGTTTGCCAGAGGGAGTTAGAGAACCTAAGAGAGGCCCTGAATAAGGCAAACGGCTTGGTGTGTCTCATCAGCCCATCAGCGAGCCAGCCACATGTAGGTAGGGAATTCCCAAAATCCCTACCGGAAAAGGCAGAAGTGGTATCAACCACTGCGCCCTCCGTGCCACCCAGCTACACGGCAACCTGGGTAAGGGAGGAAGTGGTGGAAATAGAGAAGAAGGTTCCCGAGGTAGGACAATCCCCGGAGGTAGTGTCGAAACCGGGACCGATGTGTCCGGTCCGAGGTCATAAGAGAGGCCCGAATGGGGTAGATGGGGCAGACGGGGATATCCTGAACCAACTTGTATTGCCCCACAGCTCACACCAGCTGAGAGCAATGATGAGCCATGTACGGAAGCTGTCCGAGTCAGAAGACCCTTCCGTACATTTTAGAGAAGTAGAACAGACCGCAGCGATTAATGGCTGCGACGACGAGGAAAAGACCAAGATGTTGCTGTTCTCTTTAGATAGCTCGATCCTTCAGTGTCTCTCCGACGAGAGCAAGAAGGGAACTAAAAGCTATGAGGAGTTACGGGACGAGGTCCTAGAAGTGTTAGGGGCGGATGACGAAAGTCCATTCGTCAGATTGGGTCAGACCGTACAGATGGAGGGAGAACCCCCGTGGGTTTTCGCCGACAGACTGTGGCCAGTATACCAGCGCAGCTGCCCAGGTGCGCCACAGCGCTTCTATATGGACGGCGCCGGGAAAGCTCATTGGCTCAGGTGTATAGTAGCCAACAGCTTGCCAGCCGTCAGGGAGCAGGCCAGAGCGTGGTTTGATCCCACTAACCCCGAGACAACGGAGGAATCTGTCCTGAGCCAACTCACCATAGGGTATCGGAACACTAAGAGCACGGGAGCGCATCCCCTTAAGGGAAAGGTGCATGAGGTAAAGCCCGCAGCTCCGGCTCAGAAAGAGTGGCATCAGGAGGGAAATCGCGCCCCACAAACCAGTGGTGTTTGTTACGGGTGCGGGAAGACAGGTCACTGGCATAAAAACTGCAGGAATCCCGGGAAGGACTCCAGGGACAAAGCTCCCGCAGTCTGAACCCAAGCGCCTGTCTCTGAGAAAGGAGCTGGTGTGCCTATCCATCCCGATGCGATAGAATCAATGTTGGGAGCCATGCGGTCCCTTATGATTTCGCACGGGAGGGTGGCAGTTGTTACCGGCCCCACAGATGCCACAACCCTGTCCACCAGTACCCAATGACTAAAGCCCTTGCAGCCCGTTTACCAGCTATGATGCGTGGAAAAGACCCCTGGTAGAGATGGAGGTAGAGAAGCAGAAGGGTAGTTACTTGTTGGACACGGGAGCTTCATGCACCGTGAATCATACAGATAGCCCCTTTGACTCACCACTGTCTACCAAGGTCCCATTCACATTAGCGGGGTTCACGGGAAAAGAGCAGGCTGGCGCGTTCTCCATTCCGCTCTCCATTCATTTAGGAGCACTCCACACCACATGGAAGTGTATTCTGATGAAATGGCAAGAGGGGGGTGGCAAAGGTATCCTCGGATCGGATCTCCTAGCGGAACACGGGATCCTCGTGGACCTTAGGAATCACTGTCTCTGGGGAGCCAAGGGTGGGAAAGGCAAGGTCGTTGTAATCCCAGGGAAGGAAGGAAAAGGGGCCCTGTGTACCATGAAGCCATCCGGAGGTTACGACCTCGGGCTTATGGTCGTGGATGTCCCAACGGACATGCAAACGTACGTGTCAGATAATAAGCACGCATTTGCAACCCACAAGCACGATTGTGGAAGGGTTACCGGGTTTGAGGTCAGCATAGACGGGGACCCCATGACGCGGCCCCAAAAGCAGTATAACTTCCCCAAAGAAGCAGAACCCGACATGGAGACAGCAATGTCCTCATTGGTGCAGCAGGGCGTGTTGAGACCGATAGCCACACACCTGAACTCCCCATTATGGCCGGTAAGGAAGCCGGATAATTCGTGGAGGGCCACGGTGAACTACAGAGTCCTTAACAGTAACATCCCCGCCTGCGCGCCCACAGTAGCAGCAGTTGCTGACCTAATAGGGAGTATCCCAGCGTCCGCGACCACGTTCACGGTGCTGGATATCTCGAACGGTTTTTGGTCCATCCCGTTGCGGCGAGAGGACCAGTACAAGTTTGCCTTTATTTTTAAAGGACAACAGTACACATGGAACTGTTTGCCACAGGGTTTCCACAACAGCCCCAGTATTTTCCATCAGTGTATGGCAGGAAGTTTAAAGGAGTTTAGTCAGCTCAATCAGATAGTGCAGTACGTGGATGATTTGCTCCTGCTCACAGACTCAAGGGAGGAGCATGGACCACTGTTAGCTGAGTTATTGGAGCTGCTAGCGAGAAAGGGTTTTAAAGTTAACCCTAAGAAAGCACGGATAGGTCAGCAGGAAGTAAAATTCCTGGGTCTGACCATTCGCGCTGGGGAAAGAGCCATAGATAAGGCTAGGAGGGAGTCGGTGCAGGAGTTACCGATTCCCAACACCATAACGGGTGTGAGGTCCTTTCTGGGACTGACCGGTTACTGTAGAGACTTCATCGAGGACTATGCGGCCACTGCAGCTCCGCTGCTCCGACTCCTCCATAAGGGAGTGGAGTGGTCTTGGGACGAGGGTTGTCAGGCAGCATTCGAGAAGTTAAAAAGGGATCTGCAGACCGCGCCAGCTTTAGGGGCCATAGATGAGGGGGAGGAGTTTTTCCTGGAGGTAGCTGCCAGCGGAGACAGCTTGAGCGCGGTGCTGCTCCAAGAGCGTCACGGCAAGCTGAGGCCGGTTGTCTATTCGTCCAGGGTGTTAACGGATGTGGAGAGGAGTTTTTCCATAAGGGAAAGGCATCTTTTAGCCACGCATTGGGCTGTGAAATGATCAGCAATCTTCACAGGGCTCTCTCCCATCACTCTCCTCACCCATCACACGCCAACCAAGATGCTTCTGGATGGGAGGATTAAGGATGGGACCGTAAGCAGCACTCGTATTGCGCGCTGGACCCTTCTCCTTTCCCAGATGGATCTTAGAGTTAAAGGTCTTTGCGAGCCCAAGCTCGCGGCCAACCTGGTATACCCCGGAACAGCCCACCGGTGTTCGGTTGAAGGGGTGTGGGAGGTCAACATAGGTTTGCGGGCCGGGATAATCCCACGGGCCACGAGATTTATGTTGATGGTTCCAGCACAGTGTCCGCTGGCGAACATCTCACAGGGTGTGGATTTTATGACCCTGCAGCAAACCTTGCCCTGGCGATTAAGCTCCCTAGCACGATGAGCGCGCAGCAGGCTGAGCTGTCTGCGGTGGCGTACGTAGTTACCCACCCAGAGATCTTCCCAACCCCATACACGATTTGTTCGGACAGTATGTTTACGTGCAATTCGTGTACGGAATACCTGGCCATTTGGTCCCGCCGTGGCTACACCTCCGCGGACGGGCGACCTTTAACGGTGAAGCCCTTGCTGGAAAAGATCCTAGCAGCAGTGGGGGAGGAAGGGGAGATTTTCATCCATAAGGTGAAAGCTCACTCCTCCACAGAACCCCGCGGGGAGGGCAACCAGCAGGCGGATGCGCTAGCCAGGGAGGGTGCCCGTAACGGCATTTTCTGGGACCCCTATGGACCCGGACCCGTGGCAGTGATCCAAGGCAGGGAAGGGAATCCCGGGAACACCAGGGTAGCACTGCCCCTAGACCTTAAGACCGTCCAGAACCAGGATCCCGCCCTAAAAGCAGTTCTCAGAACGATTACTGAGGGCAAGCAGGTAGAGGGCCCGTACAGTACGGCAACCCTCTCCGTTAAAGAAGGCATGCTGTTCCGCGAGGAACAGTGGGTTGTGCCGCAGCAGCACAGGAGGGAATTCCTCTAGTTGGCTCATGAGGGGCCGGGGGCAGGACACCCCGGGCCTGAGGTTACCTGGCAACGGGTAGAGCAGGCGGGATGGTGGCCGGGACTCAGGGAGCAGGTCCGCGAGTTCTGTGCAAGCTGTCTTGTGTGCGCTGCAAACAACCCAGACCCCCAGAAAAGGAAAGTGCACATGGGGCACATCAGGAGGGTGGAGGGACCATGGCAGTCGATACAAGTCGATTACATAGGGCCCCTGCCCACCACCCAGGGAGGCTACAAATACTGCCTCGTCCTGGTGGATGTGTTTTCCAAGTGGGTAGAAGCCTTTCCCTGTAGAACAGCTACGGCGCTGGGTACTGCCAAGATCTTGGTCCGGGAAGTGTTCTCGCGGTGGGGACTCCCCCGTTTCGTGGAGTCAGACCGAGGGAGTCATTTCACCGGCCAGGTGATGCAGAACACCCTCATGCTTTTGGGCATTGAAGGGAAGTGGCACGTAGCGCACAATCCCCAGTCATCAGGGATTGTTGAGCGCATGAACCGGACCCTCAAGGAAAAACTGAGGAAAGAGACTATGAACTCGCCCCAAAAATGGGCGGAGGTTCTGCCTCTAGTCCTCATGGGGATCCGGGCCAGCCAGTCGAAGAGTACGGGGTATTCCCCGTACGAGGTGATGACTGGGAGGATCATGCGAACCCCCACCCATGTACTAGCCCCGGTGCTCACTGAGGTTCAGCTCCAAGAGGTGAAACGGGACAGGTTTGTCCAGACCCTCTTGGAATGCCTGAAGCAGGTTTACGAGCAGGCGGCTGGGAACATGGGAAGACAGCACCAGGGCAATCGCCTGTTGCTGGAACCCCGTAAGAAGCAGGAGTGGGAAGTCGGAGATCAGGTCATGGTTAGGAACTATGCCAGAGTAGGGAGTTTGGAACCACTGTACATGGGACCCTACAGTATTGTAGATAAGGCGAGTCCCATGGTGTATGCCGTAAAGGTACCCCGGCGCACAAAATGGTTCCACATTAACCAGTGCAAGCTGTATAAACCGGGTGCACAGGGGCCAATCACAGGGGCCAAACCTGCGAGTGGGGACTCTCAGCCCAGGGTAGCACCGCAGGGCACACAGGCCGGTAAAGCAGCCTGCGTGAGGGGAGAGGACATTCTGGAAAAGTGTAGGATCTTTTCTTTTTCGTGGGATTCAGATGAGGAAGAGCTCGGAGAGCTCAACCAAGGTAGTGACCCGGTCGGAGAGGTGGTGGGGTCGGAGGATGGAGGTTCCGCCCTCGACCCAAGCATAGGGGAGATAGGGATTGCGAGTGGAGTTCCACTTACAGGGGAAACAAGTAAGGTGGAGTCGGAAACCGCAGATCCCGAGCCCAGGAGGGCGGAGCCAGGGGAGACAGAGCCGGCAGCTGTGGTAGGACCACAGGCCGTGACGGTGGAAGTCCCGGTCCCCGGTCCGTCAGTCCTGGAGATCTTGCCCAAGGTGGCCGTCCGCAGGTCGAGTCGGACACCCCAGCCCAGGAAGTTGTGGTCAAATCCCTCATACACCCCCAGGCGTAAGTTTAAGGCAGTCCGGGGAGATCCCAGTCCTAGCTCAGCAGCGACAGGCTGCGGCGGATCAAAGACAGGGGTCAGTGCCCCCCCCGCCACTGGGAAAAGCTCGTGGCAGCCTTCGCAGACTTTAGGTAGGCCGCCCTGGGAACGGGCGGCGCTGTACAGTTATTTCATGTGATTTCAGAATGCATTAAGCCCGTGCCAGCTCAGGCTAGCCTCAGAGGCATACCCAGTCCCAGTGGACAGCGGACGGTCAAATCATACTATCATGGGGATAGTAGTACGGATGCCGGTGTTGGGCGACACAGCAAAGCCCGCCCCGGTGTACCGGGTGGAGAACATTGGTGTCATTCAGGGGGGAGCCCACATTCGCTATGCAGCGGTCCCACCTTACGTCATCCGCTGGGAGCAAACGATGACAGGTACCGATCTTTCGGGTTGTCGTGGCCGGGGAGCACACATCATACTGTGTCCCCAGCACTTGAATGCCTTTTTAACACCACAATGCGGGTTCAAAACGGCTGGCGCGAAGCCCATGAATTGCACCATGGAAGCAATGACACAAGATCATGTGCCCCCACAGGTGGCATACATAGGGGGTGGAACGTATTGCGTTACCACTACAGCGCAACACTACCAGCATGGACAGCACAGCCAGTGTCCGGTGAGTGACAGCAGTTTCTGTTTTAAACCCAGGGCTGAAGTTCAAGTGGCACAACAGCGATTGTCCCGATCCCTGACCAATCCACTGTTCACCTCACTGTAAAAGAGAATTTCACAGACTTGCAGCGATTCGTCGCGCATTTCGGGTACATCATTCCCCCTCTCCCTGAACACCTCACCAAGATTTTAAAAGCCGTCATGGTATCACAGAAACATTTTTACACCCTGGAACAGAAAACTGTAGAGATAGGGGCAGAGATATTGGACATAGTAACCCCACCGTGGTGGGATCTGTTCACTAATATTGAAGTCCCGTCATGGATCAGGATAGCCTCCCACATTTTGGTAGTGTGTCAAGTTGTAATTGTAGTGTACCTGTTGTTCGTGCACTGCAAAAGAGGCAAACGCCTCACGAGGCAGGAGAACACAGGGGAGTGGAGAGAACGTTACATGCGCGTGAACGAGGAAAGTACCGCGTAAACGGCCAGGATGACGCCGCTCCATTTTACCATGTGTGTTTTTTTTGTAATTGTTCTTAGTTATGAGTATGTGTAACTAAGTTTGAAACTTTTGTATTTTTAAAACAGTTTGGTTTGATTATTTTTCCTTTTGTAATAAAACATGCATATACAGGTGGTGCGAGAGGCATCGGCCTTTTGCACCTGGAAGGCATATACGCAGTGTAAGTTTAAAGGCAATACTGCCTACGATTTGTCCAAGATAGACAATGTGTTTTCTCTGGGAAATGAGGACTGCATGGAGGCCATAGATAGTTTAATTACCGGGAGTGTTTGGATGTGGAGAATTGGGATAACTTGCTCACCAGCATTTAATTGATATGATAAGCGGAGTTATTCGCATCAACAGGAGGGACTGTAGAGTTTCGCAATTATCACGATTCAAAATAACATGAGAGAAGCAGATTCATTTGATCAGTTTTATTAAACAAAATGCTGTCCTGATAATAAAGGACACAGAAGCCTGTAAAATGGCCGCCACGCATCGTGGCAGAAGCTTCCAGAAACACAGTGGGCAGACAAGATGGTGTCGAATATACATTCAATATGAGATTGGATCATACTCTGTAAACATTGATAAAGACAGGATGCAACCCGTTTGCATTGTGAACAATAGCAATGATATAAGTGCTGGAATCGTTTTCCTATGCACAGTAAGGATCATTGAACTGGGCAATCGAAGGCCCATCCAGACACATCAATACACAAATACCCCCCCCCGGCTCAACAATGAGAGAGACATTGGCGGGTGATTAAGCAAGTATTCGGGGGGCCCCAAAACCAGTCGAGGAGATGATTCATACACATCCTGGCTGGCTCCACAATGGGGAAAACATTAACGGATAGTTGGCCAGTTTCAGGTGCTACCGAAACCCGTTAAGAAGATAATCGCCCCATGCTGGGAGTTTTAAGCGCCAAAATCACACAAAGGATAAACATTTAGATTTGAGCGGGAGATAAAGCGGACACAACAGTATAACTATAGCGGACAAATGTCCATCGGTCTCTTATTCGCTTGCTGATCTCTTATTCTCTTGATTCGACTCTTATTCTCTGGTATCGCTTTCCTGGACGGTCAGCCTCTTGTGTTTCTCTGGACTTTGTTGACTCTTGACTCTTAGCCGTACTGTCGGTTATTCGAGTGTTGGGTGGAGCTCAATCGGTACGAGCCGCCCCGACAAGGGCAAGTAACAGGGTACACCATACCGAGTGTCGGTAAACGGTGTCTGGACACGGAGGCCCGAGAAGACGAGACGAGAAGAAGATGAGAAGAAATTCCACGTGCTGCCACGGTCAGTAAACCCCGACCGCGCCTGAAAATATAAGTACAGAACTCTTCTTTGAGTTCTACAGACTTCTACCTGTACCGCAACACAGGAAGACTCTTCTTTGAATTTTACAACGTTTTGAGTTCCATCGATTTCTTCATGACAACAGAGAGTCTGGCCTGCTTTTCGCAGCAGCGAAAGTAAACAAGTGGGGTGCAGAAACCCTTCCAAACACGTGACAGTCAGGCGCTGCAGCGAAACGAGCTGAGTGCCTCACTTTAAAAATCTCCGAAGTAACACGAGTGGTGAGCATGTTTTACGATCCTACAAATCCAGACGTAGTTTAGGTATTGTTAAGGGAGAGTGGTTTTTATAAGGTTAAGGCATAATGTGTTCCCCTTTTTACGATGTGCCGTGTGTTCTCCATTTCCATAGACCAAGCTTTATGAATGTATGTATACTTGTACTCTCTTTGATTTGTGCCTATGACATGTATTTCATGATTTTAGACGCCATGCAATAAAGATTTTCATTTCGTGCTATTCAACCGGGTCTATTTGAGTTTTTCTCTGCATTACTGCTCCTTGCATCTAAGTCCAGGTGTCAGAACCGTAAGGGCGAGTGGGTCGAACCACTCACAGGTGCTTATTGCAAAAAGGCTAGCCGGAGACCAGAGCAAGCAATAGTATAGGCAACGAAGGCCTAACCTCGCACCAGCACCGTCTGAGACACGTCCCCCTTACAGGAGCAGCACTCCGAAAGCTTGTGATTTCAAATAAACCTGTTGGACTATAACCTGGTGTTGTGCGACTTCTCACATTTGTCCACCCCTGTCCAACACCGGCATCTCCACATCACATATATTTGCTGTGACAGATTTCACAATTGCGATTCCTAGGGCCCCAGAAATCACCTCTCAGTTTGTGGGCTGGTACTTGTAAGTAAGGCCAAAGTGACACCATGATGTCATCTGCACTATTTTCTGGCATTTCTGCATGTTTGCCTTACCTGCTCACATAAAATGGGAGTCCACGCTGCCAGGGACTGAGCTGTATGTGAACGTTCACTTAAAGAGCCCATTAAGAAGATACTTTGAACAATTTCTAAGCCATTTGCTCCATCATTGTTCCTGTTTTGTTTACTACTGGAACCAGTGCCGTCATTAGAAGGGGCTAGCTGGAGGGTCTGAATGTTTTGGCGTTTTTAGAAACAGCACCATTATTGATGCCTGCTCCATCCTTGTAGGTGTTACTGGGCACCACGGCCACTGATTTGCATGAGAGCACACCTAATGTCACCAGTGAGATCAGCAAAGCCCTCTTTAAGGGTTCTGTCTTAGCAATTTCCGAGTCTGTTGAAGCCAGCAGCGATAATGCTTTCCACTCTGGAACCCCGGGCCTCTATGACAGCAGTCTGATCATCCAAGGAAGAAACACTGACTAAAAGAGAAGGCTGAGTGGTGACCTAATAGAGGTCTTTAAAATTATGTAGTGATTTGACAGGGTAGATGTAGAGAAGATGTTGCCACTTGTGGAGAGTTCAAAACTAGGGGTTATAAATATAAGATAGTCATTAATAAATCCAATAAGGAATTCAGGAGAAACTTCTTTTCCCAGAGAGTGGTTAGAATATGGAACTTGCTACCACAAGGAGTAGTTGAGGCAAAAACTAGATAAGTACATGAGGAGAAAGGAATAGAAGGATATACTAATAGAATGAAATGAAGTAGAGTGGGAGGAGGCTCGTGTTGAGCGTAACACTGGCATATACCAGTTGGGCTGAATGGCCTGTTTCTGTGCTGTAATTTCTGTGTAATTCTATGTAATAAGGCCGAGGAACCCATTTCCTGTAGCCCTGCCGCCGACCTCATTAAGATTTCAATTTCTAGGCCCACAAGTTTTCAGAGGTTCTACCTCAGATCTGGAGTAATGCAGGTATGCATCCTGACTTCAAGCCTGTCCGTTCATGCAATGGACTGGATCCTCGACCACATCTCTGCAAATATTGATATTATTGTCGATCAGACGTACAATACACAGTTTAGAAAATATAGTGAAATATTTGCAATCTTGATGACATGCAAAATGACCATTACATAGCCTGTTGTTCAAACAATCCAATGTTCATTTGCAAGTCAAGCTAGATATTCCATTTTGTTCTTTTATTCCTCCCCCAGCCTCCCCCTTGCATTTTTATCTGTTTAATTTCTTGCTCTTCTCTCAGTTCCGACGAAGGGTTTCGACCTGAAACGTTAACTCTGTTTCTCTCTCCACGGATGTTGCCTGGCCTGCTGAGTTTTTCCAGCGTTTTCTGTTGTTATTTCGGATTTCCAGCATCCACAGTATTTTGTTATCATAGATATTCCATTTGACTGCTTCACTTAAAGCCTGTGATATCAGCTACTGCTGGCCTTCCTCTCAGCATTACCCTATCAGTACAAGTGTTACAAGGATAAGTCTATTGATCTCAGTTCCGTGCAGCTGATTCTGCTATTATTGGTAATGACTAAAAGTGTGCAATAATGCACATAATGGCCCAGAAATTAAAGACTGAGTGTTGGCGCGGGGGTAAGGCTTCCCCGCGATCTCTCACTCCGCGTTGGCTTTTTCAGATCCAGCTCGCACGAACTTGATGTTCTAGACATCAGCTGGGCAGTGCTTGCGTATCCCACCGGCGTAGTGAATTCGTGTGAGCTGTGGGATCACGTGACTCAGTTAGAGCCAATGGCAGCACACCATCTTCCATTCATAAGTTTCACATAAGTGCTGTGAAAGCTATGAATCTTACACACCCCCAAAATAACAGCTAAACCTCAATTAATTTTTTTTAAAAACCATCACATTAATAAAATAAGTATAGTTAAATAAATTAACCATTTTAAATAAAAAATTAAATTTTTGAAAAAATTTAAAATCTTTTAAAAAGTTATAAAAATAAACTTACCTGTCTTTAAAGTCTCTAAAAAAGACTGTTAAAAAAAATTCAAAATAATACTTAATTCACTACTTATCTTGTTAAAAGTGGGTCTTACTCCTCCTTTTTTCATTTCTAAAATCTTCCGTCCTTACCTGCGCGTCCAAAGCACTAAGTGCACAGCGTGCGCGCAGCCTGTAGCGCGCACGCGGTGCACCGAGGAACCGCCCCCTTTTCCAAAAACCAAGTGCCGGTTTTCAGCGCATGCGCAGTGCATGCAGAAAACCGGCAATTGGTGACAGAATACGCGAGAGTACACAGTGCGTACTCTCGCGTCGCGGGACTAATTTTTGGGCCAATATCTCAGTTGCCTGATGTTACTCAGTGTTACATTGTTTTATAATTTAATAACAATTTACACTTGTCCCAGTCTCTTAGGTAATATTACTCATGCAATAGAATGTCAAGGCCCTCTGATTTGAAAATCAGAGCCAGTCTTATAACTGAAACCTAAAATATAAACCCCATCATGCTTACTGTGAATGTAAAGGTATTCAGTGTTTACTGCATAAATTTAAAAAACATTCTCTGTTTTTAGTTAATATCACTAAGTGACCAGCTGTTGCTTAATTGAAATATGTAAACACACATAATGGTCACATTTTGAACTGTTAATAACATGATTCTGAGCAATCATAGAGAAAGAAAAATCCTTTCAGACCATTAAGCCGTCTCCTTCCACAGGACCTACACAATCTACCCTGTCATGGATTCCATCCAACCCTTTGAATCTGCTGAGAGAAAGGTCTGTACAAAAACTGCCTGATTCCCAATGACAATCAAGCAGACCTCCTGAATATTAATCATAGGTGTATCTCCACTGTTGCCCACCATAAACAATATTTACACCACCCCATCCCACCAATACAGTAACCATTGTGTGTCTCGTGGTGTATTTGACAGTTTCATCCTACCCTGATAACCTCCCATCCTTTTCCAACCAAATATTTATGCAGTTCCTTTTTGAAGGAGTTAATTTTCACGGAATTAACAGCATATAGTTAGCTCAATCTCTAGTCTTGTTTGAAGCTTGAACATTATATAGAGTCCTTTAGTTGTCTGCTCACAGCCTAAGCCAAATTCTAATTACATTTACATTGTTTATGCCTCTCAGTATTTAAAGACCTGAATCAGGCTCCCCCTCTTCTTTTTGCTAATAAAAAAAGAAAATCAGTTCAGTTCTGAGAATTATTCCTCATACCTTTTCTGAGCTGAAGGTCTCAGCATCATCCTAGTTTCTCTTCTATGACCCTTTTCCAACACATTAAAATCCTTTCAAAATAGAGTCCTGAAATTGCACAAAATATTCCAAATATACAGAGTTGAAATCACATGAAATACTGGCATTTGTTTCATTTGTTTGAAAATGAACAATACAGTAATATGAGTTGTGTTAAAATACATTTTTGGGTCACTTGTGCAAGGCATCATCATGCTGAAAATTATAACATTCTGTGACTGTCTTCCTCCCCAAACAAAAACATTTTCCAAAAGGTTTTTCCAAGACCATTTTAGTGGCCCGGAATTTGCAGTCACCAGCGAGGCGAAGGCATTAACTGCTGGCCCCGAAGTACGCTCCGCACAAGGATCTCGCAATCCCTGTGTCGAGAACTTTTGTTTTTCTGACCTTCAATTCAATTCAACGGACTGTAGTGGGGTTTCCTTGTTCAAACTGCTGTGACGTCAACAGGCTGTCTAAGCAGCCAATCAAAAGGCAGAATTCTCACAGACCGCAAACAAGGAAGTGAGTCATAGAGTCATAACGGCACAGAAGGAGGCCATTCGGCCCATCGAATCCGTGCCGGCTCTCTGTAGAGCAATTCAGTCAGTCCCATTCCCCGCTCTATCCCCGTAGCCCTGCAAGTTTATTTCCCTCAAGTGCCTATCCAGTCTCCCCTTGAAAACATTGAGTGTGTCCGCTTCCACCACTTCCGTCGGCAGCGAGTTCCAGGTTATCACCACTCGCTGCATAAAAAAGTTTTTCCTCACATCCCCCCTGTATCTTTTGCCCAAAACCTTAAATCTGTGTCGCCTAGTCCTTGTACCATCAACTAGTGGGAACAGCCTTTCCCCATCTAGCCTATCCAAACTCGTCATAATCTTGTACACCTTTATCAAATCAGCCCTCAACCTCCTTTCTAGCGTACACTGCCCTCTGTGGCAATGAGTTCCACAGGTTCACCACCCTCTGAGTGAAGAAATTCCCCCTCATTTCTGTCCTAAATGGTTTAGCCCTTATCCTTAAATTATGTCCTCTAGTTCTGTTCTCACCCGCCAAGGGAAACATTCCTTCTGCATCTAGTCTGTCTAGACCTGTCAGAATTTTATACACTTCTATGAGGTCCCCTCTCAATCTTCTAAACTCCAGTGTGTACATCCCTAAACTACATAGTCTCTCCTCATAGGTCAATCCCGCCATTCCTGGTATCAGCCTGGTGAATCGCCGCTGCACCCCCTCCATGGCAAGAACATCTTTCCTCAGATGAGGCGACCAAAACTGTACACAGTACTCGAGGTGTGGTCTCACCAGTGCCCTGTACAGCTGCAGCAAGGTATCCCTGTTCCTGTATTCCAACCCTTTTGCTATGAAGGCCAGCATACCGTTTGCCTTCTTGACCGCCTGTTGCACCTGCATGCTCTAATGAAAACAAATCCAGCTTCTCCAACTTGTCCTTGTAGCTCAGATCCCCCATCCCCGGAACCATTCTGGTAAATCTCCTCTGCACCCTCTCAAGGACCTTCACATCCTTCCTAAAGTGTAGTGACCAGAACTGGACACAATACTCCAGTTTTGGCCTAACCAGCGCTTTATAAAGGTTCAGCATAACTGCTCTACTTTTGTACTCAAATACCTCTATTTATGAAGCCCAAGATCCCATATGCTTTGTTAACCACTCTCTCAATATGTCCCGCCACCTTCAGGGACCTATGCACATTAACTCCCAGGTCCCTCTGTCCCTGCGCACTCTTTAAAACTGTGCCATTAAGTGTATATTGCCTCTCCCAGTTCCTTCTGCCAAAATGCATCACCTCACACTTCTCTGTATTAAATTCCATCTGCCACTTGTCTGCCCATTCTGCTAGCCTTTCTATGTCCTGTTGCAGTCGATTGATACCATCATCACTGTTTGCCACACCCCCAAGTTTGGTGTCATCGGCAAATTTAGAAATTCTACTCTGTATTCCAATATCCAGGTCATTTATATATATCAAAAAAAGCAGTGGCCCCAGCACTGACCCTTGGGGAACACCACTGTCTACCATACTCCAGTCTGAAAAATAGCCACTTACCACAACTCGCTGTTTTCTGTCCTTAAGCCAATTCCTTATCCAAGCTGCCACTGACCCACCTATTCCATGAGCCTCAATTTTGTTAACCAGCCTTCTATGTGGTACTTTGTCAAATGCCTTCTGAAAATCCATGTAGACAACATCCATTGCATTCCCTTCATCAATCCTCTCTGTTACTTCATCAAAAAATTCAATTAGATTAGTCAAAGATGATCTGCCTTTTACAAATCCGTGTTGGCTCGCCTTAATTAGCTTAAACCTCTCCAAATGCCCATTAATTTTTTCCTTGATTATTGTTTCTAAAACTTTACCCACCACTAATGTTAAACTGACTGGCCTGTAGTTACTAGGATTGTCCTTTCACCCTTTCTTGAACAATGGTGTCACATTTGCCACTTTCCAATCTTTAGGCACCTCCCCCGCATCTAGGGAAGATTGGAAAATTATGGCAAGCCCTTCCGCTACCTCCTCCCCCAATTCCCTTAGCAACCTGTGATGCAAGCCATCTGGACCAGGTGACTTGTCCACTCTAAGCATACCCAACCTTTCTAGTACACCCTGTCTATCAATTTTTACCCCTTCCATTGCTTCTACCTTTTCCACTTCTACTGATATTTTGTCAGCATCCACCTCCTTAGTAAACACCGATACAAAGTACTCATTGAGTATTCTAGCCTTGTCCTGCGCCTCTAAGCATATATCACCTTCTTTGTCTCTAATAGGCCCCACCCCGCCTCTTACTACCTGCTTACTGTTTACATGCCGGTAGAAAATTTTGGGGTTCCCTTTTATGTTAACCGCTATTCTACTCTCATATTCTCTCTTTGCCAATCTTATTTTCATCTTCACATCCCCTCTCAACTTATTGTATTTGGTCTGGTTCTCCCTTGATGAATTCACCTGACATGCATCATACACCCTCTTTTTTGTTTCATCATCTTCTCTATCTCCCTCGTCATCCAAGTAGCCCTTGCTTTGGTTCCCTTACCCTTCCCTCTTGTTGGAATGTACCTAGCCTGTACTTGGAACATCTCCTCCTTAAAGATCACCCATTGTTCCATTACAGTTTTTTCTGTCAGTCTTTGGTTCCATTTTACCCTGGCTAGATCCTTTTGCATCCCATTGAAGTTAGCCCTATTCCAGTTTAGAAGTTCTACTCTAGATTGTTCCTTGCTCCTCTCCATTGCTAATCCAAATCTTATGATACGATGATCACTCGTACCCAAGTGTTCTCCCACAGACATTTGGTCGACCTGGCCCACCTCATTCCCCAGCACCAAATCCAGCAATGCCTCCTTCCTAGTTGAGCCAAGAACATATTGTTCAAGGAAATTCTCCTGAACACATTTCAGAAATTCCTCCCCCACCTTTCCCATT
Organism: Squalus acanthias; assembly: GCA_030390025.1. NCBI lineage: Eukaryota > Metazoa > Chordata > Chondrichthyes > Squaliformes > Squalidae > Squalus > Squalus acanthias. The sequence goes on along the minus strand of CM059426.1, from coordinate 105,450,401 downwards.
ACCCTAGCATTATCCCAATCGATATTTGGGTAATTAAAGTCCCCCAATATCACCACTCTATAGCACTTGCATATCTCTGTGATTTCCCTGCAGATTTGCTCCTCTACCTCCCTCTCACTATTTGGAGGTCTATAGAATACTCCCAATGGTGTGATCATACCCTTTTTGCTCCTCAACTGTAACTTGTCCCCTCAAGAACATCCTCCCTTTCCAACACTATGATGTCTTCCTTAATCAGCACTGCCACCCCACCTCCCTTTTTTACTTCCCTATCTTTTCTGAACACCTTGTATCCTTGAATATTAAGAGCCCAGTCCTCACCGTTTTTAAGCCACGTTTCCGTTATTGCCATAATATCATATTGCCACATGGCTAATTGTGCTTGTAGCGCACCAACCTTATTCAGCACACTGTGCGTTTACGTACATGCATTCTAAACCCATTTTTGAATTTTTCATAGTCTTTCTTAGTCTGCTCCTATCTAATATGGTACTACTACCGCCTCTAGTACTATCCTCTCTAGTACTAACCAACACACTCACTCTTTTATGCACCTTATTCCTCTTTTCTACTCCTTTATGCTGGTGCCCATCCCCCTGCCAAGCTAATTTAAACCCTCCCCAACAGCACCAACAAACCTCCCCGCGAGAATATTGATCCCAGCTCTGTTGAGGTGTAACCCGTCCGGCTTGTACACATCTCACCTTCCCCAGAAACTGTCTCAATGCCTCAGGAATCTAAAGCCCTCCCTCCTGCACCATCTCTCCAGCCACGCATTCATCTGTTCTATCCTCCTATTCCTGTACTCACTAGCATGTGGCACCGGGAGTAATCTGGAGATTACTACCTTTGAGATCCTGCTTTTTAATCTCTCTCCTAGCTCCCTAAACTCTGCCTGCAGGACCTCATCCCTCTTTCTGCCTACGTTGTTGGTACTGATATGGACAACGACCTCTGGCTTTTTACCCTCCCCCCTCAGAGTGTCCTACAGCTGCTCAGTGACATCCTTGACCCTGGCACCAGGGAGGCAACATACCATCCTGGAGCCACGTCTACGGTCGCAGAAACGCCTGTCTGCTCCCCTAAATATTGAATCCACTACCACTATTGCTCTTTCCACTCTTTTATCTCCCCCCCATGCTGCTGAGCCACCCATGGTGCCGTGGACTTTACTCTGGCTGCACTCCCCAGAGGAACCATCGCCCTCGCCAGTACTCAGAACAGAATACTGGTTGGAGAGCGCGATGCACTCTGTGGACTCCTGCACTACTTGCCTGGTCCCCCTCTTCTGTCTGGCGGTCACCCATTCCCTCGCTGCCTGCATACTCTTAAGCTGTGGGGTGACCACCTCTAGAAACAGCTATCCATGGAACTCTCAGCCTCGTGGATGCACCGCAGTGACTCTAGCCGCCGCTCAAGCTCCGAAACCCGGAGCTCGAGTTGCTGTAGCTGGAGAAACTTCCCGCAAATGTGGTCATCCAGGCTACGCGAAGTGTCCAGGACTTCCCACAGGGCACAGAATGTGTACTCCACGGGACTGAGCTGCCCTGCCATGCCTCTATTTAATAGACTAAGAACTAACCCAGCAGAAATAAACTTAAAACAGAAAACACTCCCCAGCTACTCATCAATTAGCTCTTTCCTTCTATTTAATAGGCTATTAACTAACTTAGCAGAAATAAAATTATTAACTTAAAAAAAAATACACTCACCAGCTACTCACCAATCAGCTCCTTCCCTTGTGCCGACGTCACTTTTACAAAAATTGCCTCTGTTGAGTTGCTGCCGCTCCTTTTAACTGATCCGCTCTCGCTGTGTTCCCTCCAGGTCCGTTCCTTCCGGTCTCAGGCTCTTGCCGCTCGGGACTGCTCCTTTTAACTGCTCCGCTCTCGCTGTGTTCCCTCCAGGTCCGCTCCTTCTGGTCTCTTAAAATTCTAACTTTTTAAAATAGTTAGAGAGAGCAAAAGAAAGATTGGGGCTCTCATATGGCGAAAGGGCAAACCTGAAATAAAGAAGAACAAACATAAAAAAAAAATTTAAAACAAGTTTTTAACGTTTCTTAAAAATTGTAATTTTTATTAAAATAGACAAATTTCACACTGCACAAAATTAAAATTAGTTTTCCGGGCCCTTAACATTTGTTTAGCAGTCAATACGTTGTTAAAACCCCAGTTACACCTCATCCCTTTGGGTCTAACTTTTAGTGGGGAATTTAACAGCGTACTTACTGCGGAAGAGGTGAAGATTTTGTCAGTTTCAATGATTTACGATATCTCACTGATTGCCGGCTCTGTTGGGGGGGGGCACAGCTCAGCTAGTTTCAGAGCTGTCATTGACAGACCGCAACTTTGGGATTTCTGCATGCACCTGCGTCAATCCCGAGGTTGCGGTCAGTTTCAAAGGCGGAATGACGACAAACGCTGCCGGTGCAGTATCATCCCGACCGCAAATTCCGGGCTGATATTTCTGTGTTCCATTATTTTTTGTAGAACATTGGAAAATGTCAATAAGTTACCAGTTTAATTCCAGTCATTTCTTGTTGACTGAACAAGCTCTCAAATATTCAGTCGCACTTCATTTGAACAGTTAAGTCGGATTGCTAGTAAACAGGTGAATTGAGGAGCAGGCTCGAGAGGCCATATGACCTACACCTGCTCCTATTTCTTATGTTCTTATGTTCAATAGAGGTCAACAAAAGAAATAGAGGGCATTTGGCATCAACTGTGTTGGAAAATAAACCATCCCAAATATGTTGGGTCCAGAACTCAGTTGCTCCCCAAGAGTCATGAATGTATATCACTCACATGCCATCACTTGAAATTAAACCTTTTATTCATCTTGTATATGATTTCATTTTCATACATTATAATCTAATAAGAACGTTCAGTTTGAAGTAATACATCACTGGTATTACAAGTGCATGTAAAATTCTGATATTCTTGGGCTTTTCTGTATTTCTCAATTTCCTGGAACCATCAAGTGTAGCTCAGTGCCTCTGATCTTCCTCTTTAGTCAGTCAATGTAATCAGTTCCATAAAGAATGGGTTCATAAAGTCAATGTGCAAACGTAATCTTTCTCTCGATAGACTGACTGAGATGTAAAGCTTTGAAATGGGATGCATTAACTATCCCACTATTTTGTGGTACACTGTATTAGTATTGCAATGTTCTATGTCATCCGGCCATTTTGAGTCAGGAGATCTTGCAGTAAGATTGGCACTTCGAAAATCTTTGATTTTCTTTCCATTTAATCAATTTATTCAATAAACAATATCTTATTCACTGAGCGGTTTCTTTACTGCTCAGTGGCTTTTTATTTCTTCAAGACTAACTTTCTTCTGTTTGCTTATCCATAAGCTCAGACACTCAGGCCCTGAAATTCCACAGGGGTTCTCCCAGTTTCCCACTGTAACCACACCAGGAGATTGGCAGAACCCCCAGGGAAACAGCAGAGACCCGACGTAACTCAGGTTACAGTGGGTCGCCGGCATTTCTCTGGCGATTCCACCAGAGTTATGGCAGGAGACAGAGAGAACCCCCTCCAGGACGTCAGGGCTCAAATGCCAACCAAATTGAGTACTTAAAGTAGGTGGCAGACCCATATATCATCCTGACAGAACATATTGAGGGTAATTTTGACTTTGTGCGACAGTGTAAAATGGGTGATAGCGAGTCCACAGCCCATTTTACATCTCTCACAATTTTTATTTCTATTGAAGTCACTGGAACTAAAAATTGGGAGAGATGTAAAACAAGCTGCCGACTCGCTATCACTCATTTTACACTAGCGCACAAAGTCAAAATTATCCCCACTGATCCCAGAGCGCATTGGTTTCTACATGCATTATTTCAATACGGTTACACAATCTAAATAAAAACAGAAGTTACTTAACAAAATATATTTTGCACAGAAGTGTCTGTTGCACTCTGATAGTCGCTTTGTCTGTGCAGTGAGGGAAATCAGCCATGGGGAAAGAAAGTGGGAGCAACATGCTCAATATTTTAATCTTAAAGTTGGGCAGCAAGGCATTGGTATTGCTGGGAGGAGGAGCTTTTCTGGATGGGATTAACATAAGATTGTATGAGCAATAACATCAGTGCCCATGTCATCCTATCCTAATCTTGGTCCAGCTTTTTCTTTGGGGTGGGGGGAAGGCATTTGGGTAATGAGAGAGTGTCAAACAGGCTTATGGCACTGACTCTGTAGGAAGCAACACTCCAATTGCTTCCGTGCTGGAGTCACAATAGGTTCGTCTTGATATCAGCATCAAGATGAAAATTGAGCTCCAGCTGGCAGTTGAACATAAAGGTTTCTGTCCTGGACTGTTCTGGCCTCACAGTTTGAAACTGCACAAAGAGTGGAGGGTTTTAGAAAAGAAACACAAGGCAAATAAATGGAAAAATAGGATAAAACCAGAAACAACCTAAAATAACTCTTATTAAGAGTATACGCATAATAAATTAAATTACTGATCAGGCAGCTAAGTGCAGACTTGAGCGATTTGAATGCTATTTTTCTAACTGATAACATAATCAAGTTAACTCCCTGTTTCAGCAGTTAAGGATTGTCATTTTCCTTCTGTCTGGAATAGCAGGGTTCTTTTTTAAAATAAAAGCAGCTACAAGATTTCCACCACTTCATCAAACACACAAGGAAGATCACTGGGAAATGAAGTACCATCTATTATCAATTTGCGAATTTCAATACTAAAATATTCCTTTACATGCTTATCGGACTCTAACAAGTCTCATAAGAGAGCCAAATGCCAGATAATTGCTGCAGTTTCACTTTTTGCCATGTCACTTCATTCATTTCAACAAGAGCCTTAAAGGCCTCTGGAGACAGTCATTTTTGCAGACTGCGAGCTTTGCATTCACTAAGGCAGGCCATTTTCATGTTAAAATGTGCAAACCTGTACGGCTCCCAGTTAATGAGAGTAAACTAGAAATTGTAATTAATTCAAACCATGCACTGTTTTAAGATTTCTTTTACTGACTGCTTTGTTCTCTGTTCTAGCATGGTGTACAGCTAATAAAGCTTTCGAACAGCTTATGACCACCTTAATGCTGCCATTGGTGAAACCAGTGAAATGAAGCTAATGTTTGCTACAGGAGACTGGTTATAAGCAGTCTGAAGGCATATGAAAGAGCAAAATTTTCCATCCATGCCCTGCAGTAAAATTATGATATTTACCTTGTTATTTCACTGTCATGCAGCTTGAAGAAAAATTATAATTAACAAAATAATTTACTTTGTTTAGTGATTTAAAAAACAGTATACATTTTAAAATGTCATTTGATGTTCTAGTTGCGACAATTTGTTCTTTCAAATTGCCCTGACATGCCCTGCTATAGGCCGAAACAAATCTTGTTTCACAGCTCCGATTAGGTATGATGTACTTGTCCTTATTAAACTGTCCTTACTTGTTTCACTTGGCCTAGGTACTTCTATGATAGTCCATTAAATATGGCATTTCCTCAAAATACATAATTGAAAATTAACTAGTAATTTTGAGTAACAGTGTAAATATATATCGCAGAAAAATTAGCTTCCGCGACAGTTTAATGATGCGGTAATGAACCATACAGCACGAAAGTCCCAAGTTTGATTTCCAGTCTGCACCGTGTTAGTTGATCTCAGCCTGGGCATTAAAAAGGATGCTGCAATTATCTTAATATGAAACACAAAAAGTTAGCATGCAGGTACAGCAAGTAATCAAAAAGGCAAATGGAATGTTGGCCTTTATTTCAAGGGGTTGGAGTATTAAAGCAGGGAAGTCCTGCTACAACTGTACAGGGTATTGGTGAGACCACATCTTGAGTACTGTGTACAGTTTTGGTCTCCTTATTTAAGGAAGGATATACTTGCATTGGAGGCAGTTCAGAGACGATTCACTAGGTTAATTCCAGAGATGAGGGGGTTGACTTATGAGGAAAGGTTGAGCAGGTTGGGCCTATACTCATTGGAATTTAGAAGAATGAGAGGTGATCTTATTGAAACATATAAGATACTGAGGGGGCACGACAAGGTAGATGCAGAGAGGATGTTTCCCCTCGTGGGGAAATCTAGAACGCGAGTTTTAGAATAAAGGGTCGCCCTTTTAGAACTGAGATGAGGAGGAATTTCTTCTCTCAGAGGGTCGTAAATCTGTGGAATTCTCTGTCCCAGAGAGCTGTGGAGGCTGGGTCATTAAATACATTTAAGGTTACATTTAAGACAAATTTTTGCAAGATAAGGGAGTGAAGGGTTATGGGGAGCGGGCGGGGAAGTGGCTTTAGCCCAAGATCAGCCAGGATCTTATTGAATGGCAGAGCAGGCTTGAGGGGCCAAGTGGCCTATTCCTATTCCTATTTCTTATGTTCTTATGTTCTTAATTTACTTTGAGCTAGAGAGAACAAGTCAGCTGGCCTTTCCACTACTGGATCACCAACTTGTGCTGGAAATTTTGTGTGTGTGTGAACATCAGGTGAGGGTGTGATTAGGTTTGAGGTCAGCCTTGGTGCCTCTTCATTGGCTGTATAGTCTGTCAGTACTTACTGTTGAGGATAATAAATGGGGAAAAAGCATGTGCATGTGCTGCAACAAAGGGCTGCTGGGCTCACTGGAGCTGTAAACCAGCAAAAGTTATCAGCTTCAGGAAAAGGTGGGAGAAAATTAGAATAAAAGCACTGATTGAAAAAGCTGACAGGGATGGATGTATACAGAACTTAAATCATTGCTACTTTTAAAGTGTAGTCTATCTATAATCATTCTGTTCCTTTATGATATTGGAACATTAATGCCGTCACTGTACCATATTGAGAATGAAAAGCAAATCAGAGTTAAAATGGCTTTAATGTCTATAAATTTTTATCTCTTCCAAGCAATACGCCATATAAATGTAGATTCACAGATGGCATAACAAGGCATTATCCTGCTGGTTTATTAGAAAGAACCATTATCCTTCTCCTGCTAAGACAGGTTGAATGTATTGCTTGAGCAAATCAACAGTCTCAAAACATCTTTGATTTTTATTTGTGAACATATATGAAATGAACCATTCAGCTGAATTGAACATCATAACCAAGATCCATCACTTATGAAAAATAGTTTTCTGTATTAACTGCTCATTAATGCAAGTGGACAATAATCTTAATTCTGCAGGCAACAGAATGGAGATTATTGCTCAGTGCCTGCTGACAACATACAAAGTCTGACACTTTCTCAGTACTGCATTGTTGGAGGGGCTGCCTTTCAGGTGATGTCATAGAATCATAGAATGCGACACCACAGAAGGAGGCCATTCGGCCCATCGTGCCTGTGCTGGCTCTTTGGTAGAGCTATCTAATTAGTTGCACTTCCCTGCTCTTTTCCCACAGCCCTGTAATTTTTTTACTTTCAAGTATTTATCCAATTCCCTTTTGAAAGTTATCAATGGAATCTTCTTACCCCACCCTTTCAGGCAGTGCACAACTCGTTGTGTAAAAAAATGTTTCCTCATGTTGCCTCTGATTCCTTTGCCAATCACCATAAATCTGTGTCCTCTGGTTACTGACCCTTCTGCAACTGGAAACAGTTTCTCCTTATTTACTCTATCAAAATCGTTCATGATTTTGAACACCTCTATCAAATCTCCTCTTTAACCTTCTATGCTCTAAGGAGATCAACCCCAGCTTCTCCAGACTCTCCTCATCCTTGGTATCGTTTTAGTAAAGCTCCTCTGCACCATCTCTGAGGCCTTGACATTCTTCCTAAAGTGTGGTGCCCAGAATTAAACAAAACACACCAGCCAAGGCCTAAACAGTGTTTTATAAAGGTTTAGCATAACTTCCTTGCTTTTGCCTCTATTAATAAAGCCAAGAATCCTGTATGCCTTTTTAACAGACTTCTCAACTTGTGCTGCCACCTTCAAAGATTTATAAATACACCCCAGGTCTCTCTGTTCCTGCACCCCCTTTAAAATTGCATCATTTAGTTTATATTGCCTCTCCTCATTCTTCCTACCAAAATGTATCACTTCACACTTCTCTGCATTAAATTTCATCTGTCATGTGTCTGCCCACCTCACCAGTCTGTCCATGTCCTTCTGAAGTCTGTTACTATCCTCCTCATTGTTTATTACATTTCTGAGTTTCGTGTCATCTGCAAACTTTGAAATTATGCCCTGTATATCCAAGTCCAGGTCATTAATATATATCAAAAAGAGCAGTGGTCCTAATACCGACCCCTGGGGAATACCACTGTAAACTTCCCCCAGTCTGAAAAACAATTGTTCACTACTACTCTCTGCTTTCTGTCCTTTAGCCAATTCCTTATCCATGCTGCCATTGTCCCTTTAATTTCTTGTCTGATTACGCTCCTGTGAAGTGCCTTGAGATGTTTTACTGCATTAAAGGTGCTATATGAATGCAAGTTGTTGTTGTTGAACATATGAAATATGTGAAAATGGAGGACTGGAAAGGACCAACTGGTCCATCCAGCTTGTTGCACATAGTTGTGGTGCCATGTGTGCTCCCCACCCACCTGGAACCATAAACTGAGGTCTGCATGTCCTCTTAGTGGACATAAAAGATCCCATGGCACTATTTGATGAATAGCAGTGGCGTTTTCCCAGTACCCTTGCCATCACTTATCCCTCCTTAATCAATGTTACAATGTTACTAAAAACAGATTATCTGGTCATTTATGTCTTTGCTGTGTGTGGGACCATGCTGTGAGCAAATTAGATGTCGCAATTCCCTACATTACAACAGTGACTACACTTCTAAAGTATTTAATTGACTGAAAAGCTTTGGTATGTCCTGAGGTACTATATAAATGCAAGTTCTTTCTTTTTTCCAACTTTGGTGTCTGCATGTAGGGCACATACAGCCCACAAACCCTCAAAATCCACCCATGAACCCCAGGCAACACTGCTCTATTTGCATTTATATTGATTACTCATTAGTTTGTTCTGTTTGAATTTTGTGGGCCTAAAGGTTTGGGAAATCAGAACAGCAAGATTATCAACAAATTAATGGCAATATGGATTTAACTTTATTTCTGGCCTATGAAGCTCCTCGTTAGTTATATATGTGGTCTATGAATACAACAGGCTTGGATACTACTGCAGTACAACATATGAAGACAAAGGCTTGATAAACATTATAGTACTTTCTTAGTCACTTCTAAAACCCTCAGATGTGACTAAAACCTTCAACTGTAGTCATTATCATAACTATGGGGTGAATTTTAACTTGCAGGAGCACGTGGGTTTGGGAGTGGGTGGGTGGGGGGGAGGTTAAAAGAGCAGAAATTGACAGCATATTGGGAAGCCGGCTCCAAGCCACCAACTTCCGCATTTAACTGCAGCAGGTTAGGCTGCGTGTGAGCAACCCCCTCAGGAGAGGTGGGTGTCAATTTTAATCTATTTATAGGTCAATTACAGCAATAGTAACATGGGTTTTGGGTTTTAACAGTGGGTGCATGGGTTTCCCGGGCTTCCTGGAACTCGCCAGAGGAAGCAAGGCGACAACACAGTGGCAATTGAGGAGTCTGAAGACATGATAGGCAAATATTCCAATAAGTACTGGAACCTCACAGCTGCTTTCATGCCTGCTTGTGTGAAAGGTTTTGTTCACAGTACTTGTGCTGAAAGGATACTCTCACAACTTTGGATGTTTGTACATTTGGGGGTAAAAATTCAGTTGGTTGCGCCTCCCGTTAGCGCCTTAAGAGGGCGCTAATGGGGCGCAAAGCCGCTAACGCCCGGGCGCAGCGATGTTTGCGCCGCTCGGGAACTTAACTTGACATTGTGCGGCGGCGCTAAACTTTACCGCTGCGACCACCTGCGCGCGCAGATTGTGACGTCATTCCATGGTGCAACGCCCTTGTGGCGCCCCGGAGCGGAAATTGAGTGGCGCCCCCTGCCTTACCGCCTGGCGCATCCAACGACCAGAAGACTGGAATGCTATCAATCGCTGTGGGGCTGGGGGGGGGGGCTATTTAAAGGGGGCCTCTTCCTGTCTTTTATTGTTGGTGGCATTTTTGAACTACGCATTCTGAGAGAGAGAGGGAGAGACTTCTGGAGAGATTCAACGTTGTGGGAAGGAGTTTTGGGTACTGAGCAGCACTTTGCAGGTTCATTTTGATTTGCCATTCCTTGTATCAATTTAGCAGAGACTGTGGGAGCTGCACTCTGAGCTCTTTGCCTGGTACTCTCCATTGTTCTTTCCAGCACATTTGATGTGCAAGTCTCTCCAGGCCGAGATTCAAGGCTGCAATGAACAGGATGTGGATGGAAAGCAAGATTAACCATCCCCTTTAAGAACTGGCCCGTGCCATTGTGTGTGTGTTCCATTGCTGACTGACATTACATGAGCTTCGCCAGCGCTCTGAGTTAGCGCCTCACTCCTTGGCCTTTGCGCCTTAAGACAGGTGTGCAGCGCCTGCTTTAGCGCTCCACTCACCTCCCGGGGCGGTAAAAGTGAAGTTTCCAGTCAGTGCCGATAATTAGCGCCAGGCGCTAATATTTGCGTCCAGACGATATTTGCGCCCCAAATGGGGCGCGACCTAATTTCTACCCCTTGATCTCCAATTTGGAGCTGTGATCTATCAGATCACCATGGGTGCCGCTTAAGGCCTAGACATTGGGCTACTTACCGCCACCGTTTACCGGCAGATTCCTGAAAAAAAATGGCGGCCGCTGCTCTAACGCCCACCTCTGGCACAAGACTGGGCAGTTGCCATTTTGGTGAGAGCCATAGCACTGCCATTAGCAGTGCTGGCCCTGGACATGCAAATCTGGGGAATGTGACGTCAGTCGGCGTGCAACGGTGACATAAGGCTACGCACTGCGAACTTGGACCTTTGCACTGAGTTTAGCGCTGGGTTCTAAGCTCGCTCTGAAAATTGAGTGTGCAGCAGACCAACAGATACGCTGTCAGCATTTACAGTCATAGAGTCATAACGGCACAGAAGGAGGCCATTCGGCCCATCGAGTCCAAGCCGGCTTTCTGTAGAGCTATCCAGTCAGTCCCATTCCCCCGCTCTATACCTGTAGCCCTGCAAGTTTATTTCCCTCAAGTGCCTATCCAGTCTCCCCTTGAAAACATTGAGTGTCTCCGCTCTGGTCACCACATTACAGGAAAGGTGTGATTGCACTAGAGAGGGTGCAGAGGAGATTTACGAGGATGTTGCCAGGACTGGAGAATTTTAGCTATGAGGAAAGATTGGATAGGCTGGGTTTTTTTTCTTTGGAACAGAGGAGGTTGAGGGGAGACTTGATTGAGGTATAGACAATTATGAGGGGCCTAGATAGAGTGGATAGAAAGGACCTATTTCCCTTAACAGAGAGGTCAATAACCAAGAGGGCATAGATTTAAAGTAATTGGTAGAAGGATTAGAGGGGAGTTGAGGAGAACTTATTTCACCCAGAGGGTGGTGGGGGTCTGGAACTCACTGCCTGAAAGGGTGGTAGAGGCAAAAACCTTCATCACATTTAAAAAGTACTTGGATATGCACTTGAAGTGCCGTAACCTACAAGGCTATGGACCAAGAGCTGGAAAGTGGGATTAGGCTGGGAAGCTCTTTATCGTCCAACACAGACATGATGGGCCGAATGGCCTCCTTCTGCATTGTAAATTTCTCTGATTCTATGATTCTTTGATTCATCAACCACAAGGGCTTCCACTCCATCAATGTGCAGCTGGTGTGCAACCACAAAAAATATCTTTATGCAGGTGTGCACAAGATTCCCAGGCAACTACCGTGATGCTTTTGTCCTGCGTCAGTGCACCCTCCATGATCTCTTTGCACTTCAAAGCAAACTTATCAGCTGGCTGCTTAGAGACAAGGGATACCCACTTAAAACATGGCTAATGACACCTGTGAGGAACCCAACCAATGAGGGCCAATGAAAGCCATATGACAACCAGATGTGTCATTGAGCAAGCAATCAGCATGCTGAAGATCCGCTTCAGGTGCCTCGACAGATCTGGAGATGCCCTTCAATACGCACCAGCCAGGGTCCCCAGAATGATTGTGCTGTGCTGCGCTCTGCACAACATTACACAGCAGCAAGGTTTGGACCTTCAGGAGGAACAGGGCGCTGAGCACAGAGTCTCTCCATACGATTCCGAGGAAGAGGAGGAGGAACATGATGCAGCCAATGCACCAGCAGCAGCGCACATTGCTGCCCAGGATGTCCGGAATGGCTCCATTATTGTGAGCTTCAGTCAGGTTCCACCAATCCACCCATCTGGCAGCCACATGCAAAAATCACTTCCCTCCCCCCCACTTCCCCCAACACAAAGCAGTCCTGAAAACAGCCAAGCATCTCTTTTACAGTCCCCCATTTATCGGTGTTAATTCTTGTCTTACCATTCATCACAGGTGAAAAGGCCACTTGCCAGGCAGCTGCCAAAATGGGCAACACGGGAAAGTGCTGGAAGCAAATAATATTTAAGTGGCTCAAAAATAAAATAGAAACTTAACAATCTAACATAGTGTAACACACACATGTTCATACCCTTGTGCAACTACAAATCTTTACTCTTCCGCTTCCTAGCACTTCTACGAAATATCAGCCTATGGCTTCAGCAGAGGTAGAGGCCAGTTGCCCAGATCCCTGTTCTGACAATGTCCTCTGAGTTTTGGAGCCCGTGAGGGCCCCGCCAAAACTGCTCCTCCTGCACGAGTGCAGGGGCAGACTCGGCTATCAGGACATGAGGCAGCATGTGGGGTACTGACTGCGGGGGAGGGGGCAACGGTTGCAAAGTGGAATCACTTTGAACTGATCCCCACTTCCATGTCCCCCTTTCACTACCATCCCTCTCGTGGCCAAACCACACTTCCCTGCTAGCAATGAGCTGGAGAGCACTTAGGTGCAGATCAGTTGAGTGATTAACCTGCCAAGGCTACGGTTTCATGAATCCTATTAAAGGTGGCATTTATAGTGTGGAAGCCATTGGTGAGGGCCTGTACGCACTCATTTGATTGCTGCGTTTGATGCTCCATGCAGGTGGCCATTCTTTCCATGGATAAAGACATAATTGCAAAGACTTGTGACATCATGCCACTCATGCTTGAGATGGACTCCTCCAATCTCTCTGCAAGTGTGCACAGTGCGGCTGGAACGCTTTCCAGTGTATCACACATTCTTTGCTGCTGTTCCAGAAGTATCCCAGTCGTCGACTGCCCTCGAGGTTTAACATCTGCGTTGAGCTGAGCAGAGCTTGGAGAGTCCTGCGGCCTCTGGCGAGGACTCTCCACTGCTGTCCCTGTCTCCACCATCTGCTCTTGCTCACTTGTGATATGTTAGTCACAAGGCGAAATCCCAACTATCTTCCTAACTGGTCCCACCGAAGTGTGAGTATCTCAGCTGGTACATGGTCTGCTTGAGTCCTGTGACGGTGCACCCTCAGAGGGAGTGAGCTCCTCTGAGGAGTCATTGTTGTCCTCCTGCACCACCTCCTGTGGGATGCTTGAAGGCCTTGTGGGAGATTAAAGACATGAATTAGAACTGTCAAGGTCAGAATGTTTTAAGTGATGATTATGCACATGATCATCTTTCACTGGCTGCTGACATCAAGTCACGATGAGTGAACATTGTATGCCATGTGGCTGTCTGATATTTAATTCTGTCACCAGGTAGCAGCAGGCCCCCATAACCCCATCTCTGACAGCTAGGCACATCGAGACTCCACTGATGTCCAGCGCCTCCTCCTCTGCAGCTGTCAGTTGCGAGATAGCTGGAGGGTCCCCAGTATCCCTGGTGTTCTGTGCTCTCTTCTCTTGCAAGGAGGGAAAGAAAGGACCTATGAGGGAGAGTAATGGTATGTTTGAACGGATGGATGAAGAGCATTTGTTGGGGGTGACAATGATGGAGAGACATGACATTGCATAAAGATGAGGGTGAGTGTCAGTGGTGGATGGACAGATGCGAATGTGAGGAAGTGCATTGACAGAGAGGGTTGGGTGCACCTGCAAGATAAGTTGATATGAGCAGTGATGTGCTGGAATAGGCTTGAGAAGGCAGACTGAGGGGGTTGGTGCGATACACACAATTGGATGTAGTTGAATGTGCCACAGTACACACCTTTCCTGCCCTGCTTAGGTCTTTAAACTGCTTACGGCAGTGTATCCAGGAGCGTGGCACCACACTCCTGCAGCTGACCTCATGGGCAACCTCCAGCCATGCCTTCTTGATTTCATTGACAGGCTTCTTCCTCCCTTCAGTAGGGAACAGTATCTCCCTGCGGGCCCTTACAGCCCCAGCGGCACATCCAGGGAGGCGTCACTAAAACGTGGCGCAGACTTTGAACATGTGGACTCCATTCTGTCAATTCCTTGTGTTGTACTCCCACCTCCAGAATCCATCAAATGTCATCTTTGCAGTATCCCTTTAAATACTGGAGTTGAAATCAACTCATGTGGGTCATCATCATGCCTGCTCAACCTAATTGGTCGGGAAACCCGGAAGTCATATGCTAATGCAATGGCTGGGTTAAAAAGCCTATTAACAGATGCGCTGCACTTAATTCTGGGTTTCCCATGCATTACCGGAACCCCCACCCCCAGCTCCCATGCGCCGGCAAGTTAAAATTCCCCCAAGTATAGATATAGATACAAAGAAAGAACATTTTACCTTTGAGTTTAAAATACAGATCAGTTACATGGCCAATAAACCAGATTGATAGAGGTTGCAATTGAAGCTTATTCTGGGATAATTAAAAAGTGTTTATATCTCTGCTTTCTCTTCAATAACAGCGATAGCAACATTTTATATTATGGATCATCCTTTCTCATTTATACTTTCTAAATCTGTTTAGAAGCTCATTCATATCAATTGCAGCCTTTGCATAATTTCACACCATTTTGCACAGTGTAATAAATGCAATCTATGCTACAAAGCCCACATTGGACATGCTATTGGAATGAAACAGGAATACTAAAGAGATGAGTCAAAGTGCAGCATTGCTTAGGCTTTCAACCGTTTGACTGTGTGCTAGTACCAGTGTACATTGAATTACAAATGTTCTACAGTGTAGTGTTTTCTTAAACATGTGCTTGAGTAATAGACTTCTGAACTGCAGACAAAACCAAACAGTTGCAATCTGTGGAGGAGGTTTCATGATATGATCCTGATGGAATCCTGATTGGATTTCAGTACTCTAATTTACTGACTGAAACAATCATGATGCCCTTTCTATGCTGTATGCTGGGGATAAGTCTTATATTACTGTTCCGTCTTATGGGAAAGGCAAGATTACTTTTGTAGGAAACTCAAGAGTATTTCTCCAATCAAATGATTCTCAAACAAAGGAGAATAGATGAGAATGTATGATGATCTTTTTTGTCAATTACTGCAGAGTTGAAAAGGTGGAGTAAGTGGAGATAATGTTTCCCACCATATCCATCTCGTCAGCTACTTGGCTGTGGTTGAAAGTCTGTCAAGGCTGCCTGTTACAGAGACTCTAGAGAGGAAAGTGATGATGTGATAATCCTCTGTCTTTAACAGGCTTCATCCCTCACAAAACAAATTTCAGCACAGCAGTTAGAAATTTAAGTGCAGCGGGTTAAAGAATTTGAGACATGAATATTGATTTTCAGCAGCTGGAAAATCAAAGTTTCAAATCCATCCTGACGTACAAGACACTGGCCAAAACTTATGGGTCAGATTGCCTCTCGACTGCTCAAATATAAATCATAACTCAAATTACATTTAGGGTGAATTTGGATCTGATGAAATTCCTGCTGAGATAATTCCTTAGAAACCCTAATGTCTGATTCATAATCCGCGTTCATTTCTAATAAGATTAACTCATTATTGAGATCAGCTCTGAGGCAACACTGAAATGATCATAATAGGGCATCAAGGCATGATGCTCTCTTCAGTACCAGATAATCCTTTCTTTTACAGATATTTGTACATTTGCTACAACATATGAGCCCAGAACTTACTGTTGACGATATCCACAGTTGAATACTTGACTGTGATATTACAATGACTTTCTTCTGTCTGATATTTTAGCACAGGCATTGACCCATTTAAAATAAATGAGTTAATACCTATATTAAAATACCAAACTGAGGAATGTTATGGGAACATCACAGGAACGATTTGAGCGTTTATCTGCTAACAATGTCAACAGTAACTTCTGGGTTATGTTTAATTTATCTCACTGTAACAACGTACTGACTTGTGTTTTGAATTTTGAATCAAGTTCAACAATAATGAAGCATCATTTTACATTTGATCAACAACAACAACTTGCAAATGTATAGTGTCTTTAATGTAGAAAAAAAAGCCGAAGGACCATTATATTTATAATGGTGAGAGACTAGGAGCTGTGGAATAGGAAAGGCATTTGGTTATCCATGAACACAGATCACTAAAAGCTAGTGCACAGGTACAAAAAGTAATCAAAAATGGAATGTTGGCCTTTATCTCAAGGGGGTTGGAATTCAAAAATGAGGAAGTGATGTTTCAGTTGTACAGAGCCTTGGTCAGACCCCATCTGGAGAACTGCATTCAGTTTTGGGCACCAAACCTCAGGAAAGATATATTGGCCTTGGAGGTAGTACAGTGCAGATTCATCAGAATTATATCAGGGCTTCAAGGGTTAAATTATGAGGGCAGGTTGTATAAACTTTGCTTGTATTCCCTTGAGTTTAGAAGGCTGAGGGGTGTAATCGAGACATTTAAAATGGTAAAGGGATTTAAAATGGTAGATGCAGAGAAACTATTTCCTCTGGCGGGGGATTCCAGAACAAGAGGGTATAATCTTAAAATTGGAGCTAGGCCATTTAGGAGTAAAATCAGGATCCATTTTTTCACACAAATGATATCTGGAAATCTGGATACTTGGTCATTTGGAATTTTCAAGATGCCGCTTGTTAGATTTGTGTTGGCTAAGGGTATCAAGGGATATGGAACAAATACAGGAAAATGGAGTTGATGTACAGATCAGCCATGATCTAACTGAATGACGGAACAGACCCGAGGGACTGAATGGCCTACACCTGTCCTATGCTTCACAGACAGTAAACAAAAAAATGGATGTCAACCAAAGTGGCAGATCATAGAAAGGGTGACTAAAAGCTTGGTTGGAGACATGGGTTTTAAGGTGGGTCTAAAGGAGGAAGGGGAAATGGAGAGGAAGAGGGGTTTAGCAAGGGAACTCCAGAGTGTGGGGCTTAGGCGGCTGAAGGCATGGCTCCCAATGGTGGAGTGAATGAAGTGGGGGATGCACAAGGGGCCAGGGTCAGAATAATGGAAATTTGGGGAAAATTGTTGTAGAGCTGAAGGAGGGTAAAGAGATAGAGAGATTTAAACTCAAGAATGAGAATTTTAAATCTGAAACAGTCGGGGATTGGGAACGAATGTAGGTCAGTGAGGCTGGCTGGATTTGATGCAGGATATGATACGGGCAGAGTTTTAGATGAGCTGAAGTTTATGAAGGGTGGATGATGGGATGCTGGCCAGGAGAGCAATGGGATAGTCAAATTTGGAGCTGACAATGGCATGGAAGAGAGTTCCAGCAGCAGATGAGCTGAGGCAGGAGCAGAGATGGATGAAATTATGAAGGTGGAACTCAGCAGTCTTTGTGATGGAGAGGATATGGAGTCAGAAGCTCAGCTCAGGGTTGAATAGGATTTTGAGGTTGCAAACAGTCTGCTTCAGCCTGAGACAATGGCCGGGGAGGGGGATAAAATCGCTGGTGAGGTTTTACCAATTTTTAGCTGAAGGAAATTGCGGGTCATCAAAGACTGGTTATCAGACAACACAGAGGTAGTGGAGGGCGTAAGAGAGGTGGTGTAGAGATAGAGCTGGGTATCATCAGTGTTCATGTGAAAGCTGACCCGATGTCTGCTATGATGTTGCCAAGGGGCAGCTTGCAGATGAGGAAGAAGGGACCAAGAATAGATCCATGAGGGACTCCGGAGGTAATGGTAGATGGACTGGAAGAGAAACCATTGCTGGAGATGCTCTGACGATGATCGGACAGGTAAGAGTGGAACCAAGCAATGCCAATTCCACTAAGATGGAGAGTGGAGGAGATGTGTTGAGAGGAGGATGATGTGGTCGATCATGTCAAAGGCTGCAGAGAGATCGAAGAGGTTGAAGAGGAATAATGCATCATGGTCACAGCCATGAAGGATGTCATTTGTGACTTTGGTTAGGGTTCAGTGGCAGGGGTGCAATCAGAATTGGAGCGATTGCAACACAGAACTGTGGAAAAGATGGGCAATGAATTCGGGAGATGACAAAATGTCCAGTATTTTGGAGAGGAAAGGGAGCTACATTACATAGAATTACATCGAAATTTCAGCACAGAAACAGACCATTCATCCCAACTGGTCTATGCCGGTGTTTATGTTCCACATGAGCTGCTTCCCACCCTACTCCATAGATTAGAGATGAGGTGGTAGTTTGGTAGTGGCAGTTTATTTTGAGGAAGGGGTGAAGCTTGCCAGTTTTGAAAGTGAGGAAGACAGTACCTGAGGAAAGGAAACGTTTGCAATATCAGCTATCATGGGGGCCAGGAAAAATAGTTGGGTGGTCATCTGTTTCATGGGAATGGGGTCAAGGGAGCAGGAGGTGGGTCTCATCGATGAGATGAGCTTGGAGAGAACATGGTGGTGGGGGGGTGCGGTGGCGTGAGATGCGAGAGAAATTAGTGGGATTTGATTATAAGGGCTAAACCACCACCATGACAGTTTGGGCAGGTCAGGTGGCAAAGTGTAGCCAGGAAGGGAGGCTTCAGTAAGGCTCAAAGTGTCATTGTCTGTGAGCCAAG
This sequence comes from Squalus acanthias, assembly GCA_030390025.1. Lineage (NCBI taxonomy): Eukaryota > Metazoa > Chordata > Chondrichthyes > Squaliformes > Squalidae > Squalus > Squalus acanthias. Next base: position 105,431,639 of record CM059426.1, on the reverse strand, counting down.
TTTTAGTCAAAGTCAGGATGTCAATGGAATCATCCATAAAAAGGTCATGGATCGCAAGGGCCTTGTTCAAAAATGAATGGAAGTTCTGGGAGGAAATGTTGGTCAAGAAGGTCGATGAGAGAGGAGGATGGAGCAGTTGGAGATACTGCTTGTAAGGAAGTAGTTATGGATGCCTTGATGGGTTCTTTAGAAAATGGCAAGAGAGAGAGTCACAGAGGGAGATTGAAACCTGGGATGGCAGCAGGAGAGTTGGAAGGCAGAGGAGTAGTACTGGGTTGAGGTAGGGATTAGACGGTTACATAGGTATGTCACAGATTAGAAGAGACATATCTTGGTTATAAACAGATGACCTGCCCCCCTAACTCAATGACAAAAGTGAAATAATCCTACATGATCATATCTCTCAGATTGCCAGCCAACGATTCTACAGACATATAAAGAAAATTTGAAATATGTAGAAATAAGCCCTCTTAGTTTAAAAGAATGTATAGGTAAAACACTCGGGGTGAACTTCTGTGGGGGTTCTCCCACTCGACCACGTAACTTTGGTGGAAGAGCTGCAGAAACCATGGGAAAATGGCCTAAACTTTGTCCCAGGCTTTCTATGGCTCTTCCGCTGAAATTTTGGCAGATGAGCAGAAGAGCTCCCATGGAAATTCAGCCCCATGAGCTGTATGTTTGGCTTAGCAATTCAAAAGTGGTAGAAAGGAGAGGTGAGACATTATTCATGTATAGATAAGAACAAAAGGAAGCCAGGAAGCTCATCCGTGCAAAAGTCTTTGGTGGCTCTTGGTCATAAATTTAGTGCAGATTCTAAATGAGGTTGCAGTGTGACAAGGTTTGTTGGATTTTCCATCACCAGTACTGTGGACTTAAGGAAAGGAATTCAATCCTTCCTCAGTTGTTCCCATTGCTTCGTTATGTTTAGATTGTTTTTCTGCATTCTTGGTGTTATAAGCGATGTGATCGCGTGAGATTACTTCACTTTGTCATTTCTAAGTGGTCATGATGCGGAGATGCCGGTGTTGGACTGGGGTGGACAAAAATGAGAAGTCGCACAACACCAGGTTATAGTCCAACAGTTTTATTTAAAATTACGAGCTTTCGGAGCTGTTGCCCCTTCGTCAGGTAAAGGTACCTTTCCCTGAAGGGGTAACAGCTCCGAAAGCTCGTAATTTTAAATAAAACTGTTGGACTATAACCTGGTGTTGTGCGACTTCTCATTTTCATTTCTAAGTGGTAGAGGATTGTTTTACAATAAAATTGGTCTATGCCAAACAACCTTGAATGCTCTATGTGAACCACAGCTGGAATTCACAGAAAGACTTAAGCATTTAGCAGAGAAGAAAGTTAGAAAGAGAGCTTCATGAATTATTTATAATTTTTAATTAATTTTCCAATATTTACTATGATGCACAGTTTCGAGGAGAGTGAATGTGTTTTGGTCAAATAATGTCCTGAATTTGAAATGTCCTGAAATATCGTCTGACATCATATTCAGTGTGCGTAAGCTTACTGGGGTTGAAATTCCAATAAGCACTATTTTTAATGCCTTAGTTAATGTGCTCACCTATCATCCCTGTGTGCTATTTTAACAAAGTTATTTATCCATTTAAAATAAGTGGTTCCACACCAGGGTTGAAATAGCACATTAAGGACTTTTACGCAAGTGCGTTAACCAGTGTGCTAAAAAGAGTGCTAAGTATGACACTTTCAGCAACATAAATACATTAGGGTAGATTTTCCAAGTTCTCACATACAGTTAAGTACCTCGCACAGCACAAACGCGCATTGGAAAATATAAGCCCATTGCCTGCGATTTTCCGATGTGCTCTCGTGGTATACAGGGTACTGTAGTGTAGTGATTATGGCACTACATCAGATGTCAGGAACCCAAATCACACCATGGCAAGTTGTGAAACTGAATTCGAAAAACCTGATCATTTGTGGGATAGCACCAGGAAAAAATAATGATCTTTTAAACAGCTAGATTGTTGTAAAAATCCAAGGGGTTCACTAATGTCCTGCTGGGCAAAGGACCTGTCACCATTACCTGGTCTGGCCTATACACGACTCTAGTCCATACTATAAAAAGGACATGAAAGCACTGGAGAAAGTGCAAAAAAGACTTACGAGGATGGTACCGAAACTGAGAGAATGCAGCTATCGGGAAAGATTGAACAGGTTGGGGCTTTTTTCTTTAAAAAACAGAAGATTTAGAGGTGACCTGATAGAGGTCTATATAATTATGAATGGGTTGGACAGGGTAGATGTGGAGAGAATGTTTCCACTTGTGGGAGAATAATACAAGATAGTTATAAATAAATCTAATAGGGAAATAAGGAGAAATTTCTTTACTAAGTGAGTGGTTAGAATGTGGAACTTGCTATCACAGGAAGGAAGTGATACAGGCTTTGATGTTTTCGAAAGGAAACTAGATGAGTACATGAGAGAAAGGGAATAGAAAGATATACTGAATGGCTGAGATGAGGTAGATGAAATGGGAGGCGACTCGTGTGGAGTATAAACACCAGCACAGACTAGTTGGGCGGAATGGCCTGTTTCTGTGCTGTATATTCTATGTAATTCTATGTGGTTGAATCTTAATGCCCCCTGAAGTAGCCTTACAACCCTCTTTATTGTAAAAAAAAGTCACTAGTAAGTAATGGTTCAAGAAGCTGCACACCACCATTTTTTCAGGGCAACCAGGGATGTACAGTGCCGTCCACACCCTGAGAACAAATAAAAAATCTTGCCTGAGTGTCACAGGAACTTGGGAATGTAGCAACAGGAATAGGCCATCCAGCCCCTCGATCCTGTTCCGCCATTCAATGAGATCATGGCTGATCCATACCCGAACTTCATCTACCCAACTTGGCTCCATATCCCATAATATCCTTAGCTAGCAAAAATCTATCGCTCTCAGATTTAAAATTATTAATTGAGCTAGCATCTCCTGCTTTTGTGGAAGAGAGTTTGTGTGAAGAAGTGTTTCCTAACTTCTGCCCTGAATGGCTTGGCTCGGATTTTAAGGTCATGTTCCCTTGTCTTAGACTCCCCACCAGCGGAAAAGTTTCTCTCTACCAATTCCTTTCAAAATCCTGAAAACCTCAAACAAATCATGCTTTAACCTTCTATAATCCAGGGAATACAAGCCTAGTTTATATAATCTCTCCTCATGATTTAATTTGGAGGGAGCCCTGGTAACATTCCGATGAATCTCTGCTGCACTTCTTCCAAGACCAATATACCCTTACATTGGATTACCTAGGATTACATAGGATATATGACACAGAAACAGGTCCTTCGGCCCAACCAGTCCATGCCGGCGTTTATGCTCTACACGAGCCGCCTCCCATCTTTCCTCATCTAACTCTATCAGCATAACCCTCTATTCCCTTTTCCCTCATATGCTTGTCTAGCCTCCCCTTAAATACATCCATACTATTTGCTTGGTTCCCCTCTTACCTATCTGACCATACCCAAACCATTTCCAATAATGGCTTCTCTTCCTGTCCCCACATCATTACCTCCAGAGTCCCCCCTAGATCTATCTTTGATCCCCTCATTTACCTCATTACATGATGTCTCTTTGGCCACGATTTTCTCCTCGGTGTCGGGATGGGTTCGGGTCAACTGGTTTACGGGTTCCAGTCCTGCCCCCAGTCGCCTCCGGCACAGATGCCACAGGCGTGATTTTCCCTTGATTGGCCTTGTTAAGCCCGCCCTGTGGGCTTAACCGGCCAATTAACAGGAGCAGGTCTGATGACATCATTTGATGATGCATCATCTGCCAGTTTCCTTAAATGGACCATGCACAATTTTATTTTGACTGTTGATTTTTCAGTGTTTGACAGCATTGAGGTGCTGAAAACACTGACAATCACTGCACAAAGGTGAACTCTTGCACCTAGGCTCTACAATGACTCGCTCCATATGCTGGAATAAATGGCAGCTGCAGGTGAGATGATAGAATCGATCTGTCACTGGTGAGAGAGGTTCTACCAATGAGGAGCACTGGACATACAGTTGGATTTAAAAACTTCTAAGCTAAAGAAATCTGTATATGTATTAAAAATGCAGTAACCAACATTTTCTTTATTCTGAAACTCACCATGTGCAACATTGCATCCTTGACACCACTTCTGCAGCTATCATCTTTTCACAAACATTAGACCAGACTCACAACACGCCACACTTACCGGGCGTGTTGTCCGGACATCGTGAAACCCGACGCAAAAGCTGGAAAATCGAAAAACAGCCTGAAAACTGCTCACAAGTACCTGTTAATAGGCAGTTAATTGCCTTTAATCCGTTTCCCGCCGCTATGTGTCGGGTCCATTCGCAAATCGGGGACCCGACACTTGGGAAGGTTGTTTGGAGGCGGGTTGACGGCGGGTGCGAAACCAGGCCGTCAATCAAAACGACTTTAACCTCTAACCCGCCTCCAAACCCACCCTCTGAGCGCCGGCAAAATCGCGGCCTTTGTGTCAGCTTTGGCTCCGTGGTAGCACTCTCATCTCTGAGTCAGCAGGTCAAGCCCTGCACCAGAGTCTTGGGCACAAATCGTGGCTGGCGTTCCAGAGCGGCGCTAAAGGTGTGTGGCACTGTTGGGGATGCCATCTTTTAAATGAAGTGTTAATCCGAGGTCCCTCCTGCCCTCTTAGTGGACATAAAAGATCCCATGGCACTTTTGGAACAAGAGCTGGGGATTTCTCCTAGTCTCATGGCCAACATTTATCCCTCAAACAATACCACTAAAACAGTTTATTTGGTCATTTATCTCATTGCTATTTTTAGGTCCTTACTGTGTGCAACTTGGCTGCCGTGTTTCCTTACATTACAACAGTAACGGCACTTCAAAAATAATTAATTGGCTGTTAAGTACTTGGGGACATCCTGAGGTGATGAAAGGCGCTATTTAAATGTAATTTCCTCTTTTCTTTCTTGCCAACATCATCTGCACACATAGGATCAGCTTCTACATATATGTTGATGATACCCAGCTTTACCTCTTAACCACCTCTCTCGATTCCTCCACTGCCTCTGTGTTAACAGACTGCTTGTCTAACATCCAGTCTTGAATGAGCCATAATTTTGTCTAACTAAATATTGATAAGACCAAAGCCGTTGTCGTCAGCGCCCATCATAAGCTCCATACCCTTGACATCGATTCCAACCCTCTCCCCAGCCACTGCCTCAGGCTGAACCAGACCATTCATAACCTCAATGTCCTACTCGACCACGAGTTGAGCTTCCAACCCCCACATCTTCTCTATTACGAAGACCGTCTACTTGCACCTCGTAACACTGGCTGCCTTGACCCCTACATAGCCACCTACTGCTGAAACCTTCATCCACAGCTTTGTCACTTCCACGCATGACTATTCAATGCTCTCCTGGGTGGCCTGCCATTCTCCACCTTCCGTAAACTTCAACTCATATAAATGCAAGCTGTTGTTGGTCTGTATGGCTCAGCCTCAATGGTCTGGGAGTAATTGCTTTACAAAATAAATCCTTCAGCAGCTTTTTTACACTGTATGCTAATTAATGATGGTTTACGTCTGTGGCGAGCCACTGCTTGGAGCTACTTTTAAACACAGCGTGACACCGCTGATCTCACTGCTGTTATGCAAGTGATAAGGACAATGTCAAATGATAGTGCATTAGATCGAAACCATGCAAAATACCATGAGACAAACAAAACAGGGAATGATAGCAACGATACAGCATTTGCTCGCTTAATATAACACATGACAACTGATAAATAGTCTACATACATCTTCAGTCTGCAACATCCAAATCACAGCCGACAATAATCATGGAGGATTGCTTCACAAGATGTTGTTAAACGCAACATCTGCAGCCTCTCAATATATCCAGCAGGCTAGAAAGGCTGATATCATGCAAAAAAACAAAGTAATTGCATTTTAAAATTATTTTTAATACATAAAGCGATAACAAACAGAATGTTTGCTGGGAAGCAGTGGATTATGTAAAATAAACAACTTGTGCTGTTGCTGACACAGTTCACCCAGGGTGCCTCATTCTTGTATGTTGTCGCCCACATCACTTGCTTTATTTTTCATAATCTATTGCTCCCTGGTGTATATTTCCTATGTAATTCAGTTACACTTTAAAACACCATACACTTTGAATTACTTTAATGTAACCTGCATTTTTCTATGAAAATAAATATCATTTTTGTTTGATGTTTTTAATGAATACTATGAATGGAGATCTGCACTGTTTTAACTATTTCTCTCATTCTACTGTGATATTCTCAGTATTAAAAATTTACTCTGCCATGACTGAAAACTTTTTATACTTTGAATGTCTGACACAGAACCTAATGCACTATCGATCGAATCCAAACCAAATATCTTTCTATCTATCTATCTATCTATCTATCTATCTATCTATCTATCTATCTCTATCTATTTTTCTATCTCTCTCTAGCTCTCTATCCAACTCTCTCTATCTAGCTATCTCTCTCTCTATCTATTTTTCTATCTCTCTCTAGCTCTCTATCTATCTATCTCGCTATCTCTCTCTATCTATTTTTCTATCTCTCTCTAGCTCTCTATCTATCTATCTATCTAGCTATCTCCCCAACATTTAGTCAGTTGAGTGAAAATAAAAAGGTGAAAAGAAATGTATTCTAGCAATTGTTAGAATTATTTGAAGTTTATTATATTCTGCAGGACTATAAACAAGATTGCATAATTTACAATGAGTTGCTTTTGGTTACTGAAATAATGTTTAAAAATTTATTGCACTAAATAGCCTCAAATAATTTGTTTTTATTACATAATGAATCTCTTGAGTGAAAGCCTGTTCACTTATTTATTTTCCATGCATTGTTTCACACCCCTGTTGGTACTACAGCAAAATCTTCTAGAGGCAGTTGGGAATTGGTGATCTGTCAGTGTGACACATGCTCAGGGAGCCCTACGATGGAAAAGTATTTATCACTGTGTTAAAACAGCACCACAGAAGGAAAGCCAGGGGTCAGTAGCAGTACACTGAAGACCGAAAAATCCGCATCCTCAGCAAATCCTTAGCATTTAGCATATTTGCCAGAATTTTCAAGTGCAATAAAGCTGAGACATCTTTTTGCAGACAAAGACCCATGCAGTGTTATGAAGTGTTGAAACTAGGGCAGGTAAACTTTCATTTCTTGCTGGACCATTACTTTAACTTAAATTCTTCATTAAATAGAAAACAAACATTTCTTTGCACTGCAGGTTTATATGAACAGGATTGTAATGGTCAGAATCTGCTTTGTCCAATACCTATGCATATATTTCTGAGGATGCTGAATAGAATTAATGAAGATTTTATTAGTGTGCACCACTCACAATTACACTGTTGTTCGTCAGAACATAAAGGAAGAAAATGTACTAATTTCTGGACTGATAGTTGCCCAGGTAATAACATTTTATTATGGTTATTATTCTAATAACTGAACCTTAGAAATACTTAAATCACTTTGTATTGAGTGAGTGTGCTTATTTTTTGTGCAGTTAATCATACTTCCATTCTTGATAACTGTATTTGCCTTTTCTGAACCTGCTAATTCATCATCTGTTCATTATGGTTGATTATTACCAGTCCTGTATACTCCTGCATTCGTGTCTATATCTGTATCTGTAAAAGAATACCATATCCATCAACTGGACATATTTTTGTGTGTAACCACGAATAATGTCCAGCAATATGCATGTTCCCAATATGTCTTTTCTTGATTTCTTTGCAATTGAATTGTCCTTCACATTGTGACAAAAACAAATTCTTAAAAGAATATTGTCAGTCCTCTAATCATCAACCCTCTCACTGTCATTCTTCATCACTTGGAGCCCAGACTATAAACAGAAGAAGAACAAAGATTTAAATGAATCTCTTATTCGCTTCAATTCTAGATGTACATTAGTGTTAATTTTGTTTGGAAAATGGCATATGAAAGCATCACTTATTCCATCACTATAGTAACACATTTCTTACTTATGCAGATGTTGTTAAAGGAATTGATTTTCTCTAGCATAGTAAACATGCAGGCTGCTGTGCCATTACTTCTTACAGTGTGCTCTATAGAAGGAAACTGTTTAAATCCTCTGAGTGCTGAGTTCTACATTCTACATAATGGCAGATAGGGAAGAAATAATTATTAATTTTCCTGACCATTCCCTCCTCATAATCCATTACAGATAAAAATGCTGACAGGTTTTTAAATTGTACTTGCGTAATCATAAATTTAAGAATTCTCCAGTCGGAGATCTAGGGATGTGCAGATGATTTATTGCCCATCCTTACTTGCCCTGAGAAGGTGGAGGTGAGCCATCTTCTTGACCCATTGTTGTCCGTGTGGTGAAGGTACTCCCACAGTGCTGTTAGGTAGGGAGATCCAGGATTTTGACCCAATATATGTATAGGCCAGGATAGTGTGTGACTTGGAAGGGAAATTGGAGGTGATGGTGTTCCCATGCACCTGCTGCCCTTGTCCTTCTAGGTGGTAGAGATCACAGATTTGGGAGATGCTGCCGGAGAAGACTTGGTGAGTTGCTGCAGTGCATCTTGTAAATGGTACACACTGCAGCCATGGTATACCGGTGATGGAGAGGGTTGATATTTAGGCTAGTAGATGAAGTACTGATCAAGCGGACTGCTTTGTCATGGATGGTGTTGAGCTTCTTGAGTGTTGTTGCAGCTGCATCCATCATGCAAGTGGAGAGTATTCCATCACCTTGTAGGTGGTGGAGAGGCTTTGGGGAGTCAGGAGGTGAGACACTCACCTAAGAATTTCTAGCCTCTGATCTGTTCTCGTAGCCACAACATTTATGTGGATGGTCCAGTTGAGTTTCTGGTAAATAGTCAATGGTGACCCCTAGGACTCCAGACCCCATGGCCTATAAATTGGACAAGGCCCAAAAACTGGCACGGGGATCGCGATGCGTGATTAACTCGCGTCCATTCCTTCTGCCTGCTAATTTAAATAACAGTCAAGGGCAGCCCAGCACTGAAAGCACTGCTGAGAGGCTGCATGCCTCAGCAGGGGGCTTAAGTTCGTGCGAGGCTAGCACCACTTAAAGCTAGCATGCACTACTTAAAGGCAGCCTGTACCTCTTAAAGGGGAGGTGCATTCTGGCTGCAGCAGGTGCTGGAAGTGGTTGGGGAAGACATTCTGAGCAGGAACAACACTGAGTAATGGCAGCAACAGGGCAGGGAGCATGCTCCAAGGTTCTCTGATGCAGCACTGGGGGTATTGGTGCAAGAGGTGGACATGAGGAGAGAGGTCCTGTATCCACAGGGGACCAGGACAAACAAACTCTGAGAAGGCAGTGGGAACAAATAGCTGTCGCAGCCAATGCCAACTGTGTAGCCCCAAGGACCTGGTTGCAGTGCCGTAAGAAGTGGTTAAGGTCAGTGAATTCATCTTCAAATGCCATATCCTTACAACTGAACAACTAGACTCAGACACTGCTCAATTCACCACCCCCCTTCACTCACCTATCAACAATCTCGATCAATCATACTCATACAACTTATGGGCAACACGGTGGCATAGTGGTTAGCACTGGTGCCTCACAGCGCCAGAGACCCGGGTTCGAATCTGACCTCGGGTGACTGTCTGTGTGGAGTTTGCACATTCTCCCCGTGTCTGCGTGGGTTTCCTCCGGGTGCTCCGGTTTCCTCCCACAGTCCAAAAATGTGCGGGTTAGGTTGATTTGGCTATGATAAATTGACCCTTAGTGTTAGGGGGGGGGGATTAAATATATGGGGATAGGATGGGATATGTTAGGGGGAATTAAATACGTGGGGTTACAGGGGTAGGGTGGGATATGTGTACTGTGGGGATTAAAGCAGGGACAGGGTACTGGATTTGGATGATCAGCCATGATCGTATTGAATGGTGGAGCAGGCTCGACGGGCCGAATGGCCTACTTCTGCTCCTAGATTCTATGTTTCTATTCTATGTTTCTATACCTTAGATTCATAGCTTCACCTCACCCTCATAAACCCGGCAACCCTCAAATCCACATCTCACAGCTTGTACACACTGCAAGCCATTCAACCATGATAGGCACATCACTCAAACACATTGCACCACACTCACTGACAAACTTCCCTCTCGCTTGCAGAAAAAGGTGGCTCATCACTGGAGGCAGCAGGGGCCACCCACAGGGAGACAGGCGCGCCTGCATGACCTAACCCCCATGGAGGACATGGTGCTGGAGATTATTGGAGCGGCCATCGCTGAGCCTGTGACCAGCGGCAGCCTGAAACAATTCAAGATGACGGTATCCTCATACCAAATCCTCCTTCTCACATCCCACTTCCCCCTCATCCCACAAACTTCCGATTTACAAGCTGCAGATGGTGTAAGCAGCACCTCTTGCTTTCCCCCCTCCCCTCACCGCAACCCTGCCCTTGTGCCTTTCTTCTTTCAGAGACCCAAGAACTGTGACCTGGCCAGGCAGTGGTGGAGGAGCCAGAACTGCAAGAGGAAGAAGGCGGTGTTGCTGAAGACACAGCACCGGCACTCGATTTCACACTCGCAGCCAGCAGCTCAGATACTGACGCTCTGTGTACTTTAGAGGATAGCTTAGACGCGGGATCTGCACTGGGGACGAGTGGCCTGCAGCCAGGGCAGGGAAAAAGGGTTGCGCAGGTGCCAGCTCCCCTGAGGGCGAAGTCGCACACAAGTTCTGCTGCACAGGACTCAGATGAGGATGTCGTTGGGGCGACCTACAGAAGAACACTCAGGGGTGCATTGGCAGGCCTGCCAGAAAGCCTAAGAGCAATGTCAAGGAGCATGGAGGGGTCCGGCACCAACCTTGCACAGGGCTTTGCGCAGAGCTTGGAGCCCATGATTTCCAGCATGGACGTGATGGGCAACTCCATTCATGCACTTGTGGATCCAACCATGATGCAGGGTCTGATGGCCGATGTCTCAGGTTCCATTGCAGCACAAGCAGAAACCACCCAATGTCTGAGGGCTGCAATGGAAGCTCAGACTTCTGTTGTGCAAGCTCAGCTTGCTGCCATTGTGGCTGCGGTTACCAGTGTTAAAAGGGGCTGACAGGGTGTCACACCAGTCCAGTAATGTGTCCTCCAGCAGATTACTAGGATTACTGAGGTGCCGCCCCGGGGGAGTGCCAGTGGCTCCATGGAGCTGGAGCCTGAGGTCCTCTCTCTGGACGACAGCATTCGTCCTGCCACCCCTGCCACACCGCCAGTGCCCTTGCTGTTGCCTGTCAGCAAGCCATCCCAGACTGCTGCCGCCCATGCCGAGGTGGTGCAGTCTGCAGCTGGGCCTTCTAGGCCCGGAGCTGCTCGAGGTCATCCTCCAAGGCCATCTGCAGTCTCCTCCACTGAAAGTTAGCAGCCTTTCACCAGCCGTGCTGCAGCCCCTGGGGTAGCACTGCACAGAAACATAGAAACATAGAAGATAGGAGCAGGAGTAGGCCATTCGGCCCCTCAAGCCTGTTCCGCCATTTAATGAGATCATGGCTGATCATCCAAATTCAGTACCCTGTCCCTGCTTTCTCCCCATATCCCTTGGTCCCTTTAGCCTTAAGAAATATATCTAACTCCTTCTTGAATATATTTAATGAATTGGCCTCAACTGCCTTCTGTGGTAGAAAATTCCACAGGTTCACCACTCTCTGGGTGAAGAAATTCCTCCTCATCTCAGTCCTAAATGGCTTACCCCTTATCCTTAGACTGTGACCCCTGGTTCTGGACTCCCCCACCATCGGAAACATCCTTCCTGCATCTAGTCTGTCTAGTCCTGTTAGAATTTTATAAGTTTCAATGAGATCCCCTCTCATTCTTCTAAACTCAAGCGAATACAAGCCCAATCGTCCCAATCTCTCTTCATACGTCATTCCTGCCAACTCAGGTATCAGTCTGGTGAATCTTCGCTGCACTCCCTCCATGGCAAGAACATCCTTCCTCAGATAAGGCGAACAAAACTGCACACAGTACTCAAGGTATGGTCTCACCAAGGCCCTGTACAACTGCAGCAAGACATCCTTGCTCCTGTACTCGAATCCTCTCGCTATGAAGGCCAACATACCATTTGCCTTCTTAACCGCCTGCTGCACCTGCATGCCTACCTTCAATGACTGGTGCACAAGGACTCCCAGGTCTCGTTGCACTTCCCCTTTTCCCAATCTATTGCCATTCAGATAATAATCTGCCTTCCTGTTTTTCCCACCAAAGTGGATAACCTCGCATTTATCCACATTATACTGCATCTGCCATGCATCTGCCCAATCACCCAACTTGTCCAAATCATACTGGAGTTTCTCTGCATCCTCCTCACAACACACACGCCCACCCAGCTTTGTGTTGTCTGCAAACTTGGAGATATTACATCTAGTTCCCTCGTCTAGATCATTAATATATATTGTGAATAACTGGGGTCCTAGCACCAATCCCTGCGGTATCCCACTAGTCACTGCCTGCCACTCAGAAAAAGACCCGTTTATTCCAACTCTTTGCTTCCTGTCTGCCAACCAGTTCTCTATCCAAGTCAGTACCTTACCCCCAATCCCATGTGCTTTAACTTTGCACGCTAATCTCTTATGCGGGACCTTATCGAAAGCCTTCTGAAAGTCCAAATACACCACATCCACTGGTTCTCCCTTATCTATTCTACCAGTTACATCCTCAAAAAATTCCAGTAGATTAGTCAAGCATGATTTACCTTTTGTAAGAAACACTAGGACAGGCAAAGGCTCACGGAAGCCAGGCACTAAGGGAATGCACAAGGGTGATTAGTTTAAGCTTGTGTGCAGGAGAAATTAATAGAAGGTTATGTTCACAAAGCAAGAGGGGTGGAAGAAGACTCGTGTGGAGCATAAACACTAGCACAAACCAGTAGGGCTGAATGGCCTGTTTCCCTCTTGTAAATTCTATGTAATTGGCCTACAATTGAACGATCAGAATATTTCTTCTTTTGTTAGTCATCTGACAAACGAGCCTGCAAGTTCCTGAGAGGGTCGTTTAATACAGTAATCATCTGAGTTGAAGGTTTGCTTCCACGGGAGAGATCTCTCATGTTTGTAGTTCTCAGTGGGATAGAGACCTCACCTGGTAATTGGCCAGTGACAAACATTCTGTATCTTCAACAACAAACTTGGAGGATCAAAATGTGAAACTATGTAATGTCATGATTTAACTTATAAATGTAGTTTGGAATGTTTATTTTGTGTTGGCTTTTATTTTTGCATTGTGGCCAATCGGACACTGTGATGGTCAGTAACAGAGGGAAGGTAAGGTGTGGGATTGTTGGTGAATGTGGAATTGGGGTTGCGTTCACTGTTACCGCAGTCAGATGAGTTGATCACGGCCAGCACAGCCAGAAAGGGGCTGCGTTTTTTGCCTTCTCCCTTCCTCTTCCTCCTCTTCCTCCTCCTCCTTCTCCTCCTCCTCTTCCTCCTCCTCCGCAGCTCTTCACCGTATACCTGGTGGCAAGAGCTGTGCCCTCATGATGGCAAAGTTGTGGCGCATGCAGCAGACCACGAAAAATCTTGAGCTGCACTCTGGTGAGTACTGCAGGGCTCCTCCACAGTGGTCAATGAAGCAGAAGTGTTGTTTAAGCACTCCAATGGTCCGTTTGATCACATTCCGTGTGGCAGCATGGCTTTCGTTATACGTATGCTGCCCACGTGTGCTTGGGTTGCGCACCAGAGTCATGAGCCAGGTAGTCAGTGGATAGCCCTTGTCACTCAGTAGCCACCCTCTGGTTTGTTGTGATGGCTCAAATACGGATGGTACAGCAGACTGCCGCAGAATGAAGGCATCATGACTGCTGCCAGGATACTGAGCATTGACCTGCATGATGCGCTGAGTCTGGTCATACTCCAGCTGGACATTGAGGGAGTGGAATCCCTTCCGGTTGTGGTACATCTCCGAATTCACATGCCGCGCCCGCAAAGCGACGTGTGTGCGGTCAATGGTACCCTGCACCATGGGGAAGCCTGCTATCCTGGCAAAACTGCGTACTCGTTCCGCCTGCTTCTCTCTCGCAAGAGAGCATGAAATGTATTCACCTCTCTTTTCATACAGAGTGACCTCCCTTATGCAACAGTGCATGTTTAACTGGGAGATGTTGGAAATATCGCCTGCTCTAGCCTGGAAGGAGCCCGACGCATAAACGTTCATAGCCACGCTCACCTTGACAGCCACTGGCAATGCCGTCCTTGCCTGGCTCTGAGGCTGCAGGTCTGCCTGCAACAGGTGGGCACCTCCTTAGTGAAGTGGAGACGTTGTATACACTGTTCCTCGCTGAGGTTGAGGTAGGAGAATTGCTCCCTGAAGACCCTGGGTGGATATGGCCTCCTGCTGAGAGCACTTCTCCAGCTCCTCCTCTTTCCTCTTCAAGCAGCTTGTCCTCCTCTGTGTCGCCTCTGCTCATTCTGCCTGTCATGCTGTAGGCCTAGGGGGTTACAAACTACTGCACCTATGTCTGGGAGCAACTGGTCTGAGCAGAAGCCTTGACGTAACCTGCCACACCACTCCCTGGACACTTGAGCAACTTCAAATAAGATAACAACCCACCAAGCACTTCTAAAAACTCACCAAGAGCTAGTAGAAGGCCTTCCTGCTGCTGAACGCATGTTCAGTTGTGCGTGTTTAAGAGAGGGCTTTAGCTGGAGCATTGTGGTCGAAAATGGCAGTGCTAAATCAGTGTTACACGCTGACTGATGTCACAATCTTGCATACTTCCAGCGCACGCTCCCAGTGCCCACACAAACGACCTCACCAAAATGGCTTCCGGCACGGCCCACATGAAAAGTGCGTGCGTGCGGCGGGGACACCATTTTGGACTCAGAATGGCACCCGTAGCCCCAAAAAACCGGGCACTACGGAGCCGAATTTTGTGACCCATGAGTGTTATGGCTTCAGGTCAAACATGGGCAAGAAAGTCTGACATCAGAAATGGCTGAGTGGACTGGATACTGAAAGGCCTGCAGGCCACGACAATGTCCCGGCTGTAGTGTTGAAGAACCTGCCCTAAATTAAGTTGGGTCACCGCGGAAGTAGCAGGAATATAAGGTGGTGAGGCCTATCATCATCTCACTGCCCTGATTGAGATTTCCCTTCCCCTACCTCAGCTGGGACCACTACTGCTTGCTCCTTGCCTGCATACTGTATGCAAATTATGGTGTGTGGGGGAGGGTCCTGGCAGATTTTCCTTCTTTCTGCTCCTGTTACCACTAAGGGAAGGTGGTAGTGGGCCGGGCAAGTGGCAGTTACTGGTCTGAGGTGCCTCCATGGAGGAAGAGGGCCTTATCTCTCCATTCTAAGCCCAACAACTTACCGATCGAAGGCCGCGGTCAAGGCTTTCAGTGGGCCAAGGTTTCTGATCTTTGGGGCGCTTCTGCCCCTTTAAAGTCCCTTGCCAGACCTTTTAGTGCTGCAGCGACATGCACTACAGGAATAACAACAGAAAACGCTGGAAAAACTCAGCAGGCCAGGCAGCATCTGTGGAGAGAGAAACAGAGTTAACGTTTAAGGTCGAAGACCTTTCGTCAGAACTGGAAAAAAACAGGAAATGGAATAGATTTTAAAGCAAGTTTAGGGGCTGGGAAAAGAGGGAGGGGATGAAAGAACAAAAAGGAAGGTCAGTGATAGGATAGAAAGCAGGAGAGATTAAGAGACATTAAGAGACATTAAGAGATATTCAGGGCAAGAGGAGGTGGTAATGGGACAGGTTAAGGAACAAAGGATGACTCTAGATGAAGTGTGAATTGCACTGGCAGAATAAAGGACAGCTGCCATGGGAAGAAAAAAGGCCAAACAAAAAGTGTGGATAAAAAAAAATATATATATATATATATGTGATAGGGGCCGAGGTTATGATCTGAAATTGTTGAACTCTATGTTGAGTCCAGAGAGCTATAGAGTGCCTAATCGAAAGATGAGGTGCTGTTCCTCGAGCTTATGCTGAGCTTCCATGGAACAATGCAAGAGGCCGAGGACGGTGAGGTCTAAGTGGGAATGGAGCGGTGAATTTTCCCAGCCCCTAAACTTGCTTTAAGATCTATTCCATTTCCTGCTTTTTTCCAGTTCTGACGAAAGGTCTTCGACCTGAAACGTTAACTCTGTTTCTCTCTCCACGGATGTTGCCTGGCCTGCTGAGTTTTTCCAGCGTTTTCTGTTGTTATTTCGGATTTCCAGCATCCGCAGTATTTTGCTAATGCACTACAGGAATCTCTGCCTTTACTGGCAGAACTGAAGAGATGGGAGCAGAAGACTGAGTGCTTTGGAGAAGGGAGTACTGTGCCAGAACCTGCGTAGTCAGGCCACCGATGATGATGATAGTTTTATGTCCAGCTGAGCAGGACTTGGTTTGCCACCTCATCTGAAAGGCGGCACATTGAGCAATGCAGTATTCCTTCAGTATTGCAGTGAAGTGTCAGGCTAGATTATGGGGTAAGAATTGGTATATAGCCTGTTGAAGTACCCCTTTACAAATTTAGCCTCCGATGAGTTGGGCAGGCGTCAGGTCTGAGGCTTCTTCAGCTCTCCCCCCACCCCTCCCCCCCGCGCCCGCCAGCTACAGCTAGGTTTATTTTAAATTTACCATTGTTCCATTGTAATCCACACTAGTGGCAATCACCTCCCCCCCGCCACCCTACTCCCCCACCCATTGCCTGCTGCAAACCCCCTCCTCGAACTTACCTGAGGGCTAGCTGCCCAAAATTCAATCCTAGAGAAGGGCGAGCTGCCTGTGGAGGCATAAGAGCACCCAATGTGGGCCGACCTCAGGCCTCTCTGTTTGGAAGAAATTAGGCCCAGATGAATTTCTACTTCTGTGTGTTCGAGTCCTGGAGTGGGGCTTGCACCCATAACCTTCTGACTCAGAAGCAAGAGTGCTGCCACTAGCCACGCTGATACAAAAGCAACCAATATAATGTGGGAAATAAGGCAGAGAAAAATATCTTTTGTAATCATGTAAATAACTCAGAAAAAAGAAGTTCTGAGGAGGGGAACAAAGTACTTGCATTTTAAGCTAATACTGCAAATCTTCCATAGGAGATAGAGCAAAATAGGGGGATGGGAGAAATAACAAAACATGTTATTTGCATCTTAAGCAAATTTTGTAAATAGATAGGTAAACAGTAATACAAGTATTTTATTTATTGTTCCTGCATTTTTCAGTGTCAGTATAAGGTATAAAATATTTTTATTTTGAGTCAGTGATGTGATGCAGCTTTTCAGTAAATTTGTTGTACTTCAGCAATGGGCAAACTACAGTCACTTTTAGACTACAATAGAATAATGGTAAACTTCAATAACCGCACTCGAGGTCCCAGCTTACCACTGAGCAATGCCTCAGGAGATTTAAGTAGTATATCAAAGTCTTATATGTACATCCATTGGGCAAAATACTTCAAAAGTGGTTGCTGCACCCTTGGGGCATCATGGCTCAAAGTGCCCACACGGCAAATAAAATCATAACTAAAAACACTTCCACCTGGAATTTCCACAGGGTTTCTTCTGCTCATCTGACGTAAATTCTACCCTCTCTTTACCAATCCACGAGCAGTCACCACAAAACCATCCAACCAAATCACTTCCACAAGTCTAGAACCAGCAACTCCTCAAAATAATCAATCAAATTGCTCAAAACATGTTTACACTGTTTTTGGCCACCATTTTACTTCTTCATTTAGGGCAGTGTATACAAATAAAAACAATGGCCCAAAAAAATCCATGGACCATGATCCAGGTGGTTTGGGCTAGGATTGTGCCCACTGGTGCCCTCCAGTGCTGAACCCAAACCCCAGTGTGCCCCTCATCCCAACCACCTGTGGAAGAAGGACGATTCCATTTTTTTAACAAAAAATTCACTTACCTGTCTCAGGAGTCCAAGCTGCATCCCTCAGCTGTACCCATCTGGATGCTGCTATGTCTCATCTTACTCAGTGTACTGGCCTCCAGTGAAACTCTGTAAGGGGTTCGGTCGTAGGTGCTTGTGCGGGGTTAGGCCTTCGTTGCCTAATACTATTGCTTGCTCTGGTCTCCGGCCAGCCTTGTTGCAATAAGCACCTGTGAGTGGTTCGACCCACTCGCCCTTACGGTTCTAACACTGGACTTAGGTGCGAGAGCAGTAATGCAGAGAAAAACTCAAATAGACCTGGTAGAATAGTACGAAATGGAAATCTTTATTGCATAACATCCAAAATCATGAAGTACATGTCATAGGCACAAATTAATGACAGTACAAGTATACATACATTCATAAAACTTGGTCTAGGGTAATGAGGAACGCACGGCACATCGTAAAAAGGGGAACACATTATATTTATCCTTAATAAAACTACTCTTCCCTATCAATACCTACACTAATCTAGATTTGTAGGATTGAGGAAACATGCTCACCACTCGTGATACTTCGGAGCATTTTAAACGAGGCACTCGGTTCGTTTCGCTGCAGCGCCTGACTGTCACGTGTTTTGAGGGGTCTCTGTACCCCACTTGTTTACTTCTCTGCTCCGGCTAGCAGGCTGGGCTCCCCGTTGTCATGAAGAACTCGACAGTGCTCAGGCCCGGTTCGAAGAAGAGTCTTCCTGTGTCCGACACCGGTTGCCGGTAGAATTCAAAGAAGAGTCTTTGACCAGTTCGTGCAGTAACCTATAGAGTTCAAAAATGGTCTATATATTTTCGGGCGCGGTCGGAGTTTACTGACCGCGGCAGCACGTGGATTCTTCTTCTTCTCTTCTCATGTCGTCTCGTCTCGTCTCTTCGGGCCTTCGGGTCCAGAACACCGTTTACCGACGCTCGGGATGGTGCACCCGGTCACTGGCCTTCGTCGAGGCGACTCGTTCCGTTTGAGCCCCACCCAACATAGGAGAATAAAAGTTCAGCCCGCGTCCAGAGTCAGTTCAAAACGAATCAGCCCCGGGAGGATCAGAGGAATAAGAGAGAGATGAAAGTTTGTTCACTATAGTTATAGTGCTGTGTTCCCTTATCTCCCGCCCAATCTTAATGTTCATCCTTTGTAAAATCTTGGCGCTCAAAATTCCCAGTATGGGGTGATTCTTGTTTGTAATGGGTTTCGGTAGCACCTTAAACTGGCCAACTACCCGTTAATGCTTTCCCCATTGTCGAACCGGCTAGGAGCCTCCCTGACTGGTTTTGGGGCCTCCTCGAATACTGACTTAATCACCCGAGAATGGCTTTCTCATTGTAGAGCCGTGGGGAATTTGCGTATTGATGTATCTGGATGGGCCTTCGATTGCCCAGTACAATGGTCCTTACTTGTGCATGGAAAATGATTCCAGCACTTATATCTTTGCTATTGTGTCGAATGCAGACAGGTTGCATCTGTCTTTATCAGTGTTTGCTGCGTATTAACCAATCTTATACTGAAATGTTTATTCGAACGCCATTTTGTCTGCCAACTGAAAATTCTGGAAGCTTCTGCCACGAGGCGCGGCGGCCATTTTACAGGCTTCTGTGTCCTGTTTAATCATGACAGCATTTCGTTGAAATAAAACTGATGAAACGAATCTGCTTTATCTCGTTATTTCGAATCGCGATAATTGTGAATTTTACAACTCTGAGTCCTAAATGAGCTAGAAAATAGGGAACTCCCAGCTAACTGTCAACCGTGGCTCAGTGGTAGACTTTTGCTTCTGGGCCAGAAGGTTGTGGGTTCAAGCCCCACTCCAGAGACTTAAGCACATAATGTAGGTTGACACTTCAGTGCAATGACTGAGAGAGTGCCTCACACACATGAATAGATTTGAGTTGCCATACAGCAAAACCTGTAGTCAGAGAGGCTGCAGTGTTGTTTTTTTTATCAAATCACTTAGTTCTGTAGCCGTCAGAGACTATGAAGCACTGTATGTCAATATACGAGGTACATTAATCAAAAAGATTTTCCTCACTCGATATGCATCTGATATGTGAGCACAAACTTAGATTTATGCATATGAATTCCCAATTTCTTGCACAAACACTTCATGATTTATCCATCCTATGTTAATTTAACATAGCCAAACTGTTTGAAGGTGATGTAGCATTGGAGAGCAGGCTGCTGAATGATATGGGTTGTGTTTTTCAACTGTGGCTGGTGCCTACTCTAATCTGGAGAATGCCTCGTGTGCTCCTGAGAAGATAGTGTGCAGCATGCTCCAGATAGCGGTAGTAATGGAACATCAGCAGATATGGACCGATGAGCCTCAGGATTCTGGGAATACCCACAAAGCAATGATTCCACATCTGCCATATGAGTTGATGTACTGGTATGCTTACCTGGTACTGATCACAATGCGAACTGACATATCTGCCTTATCTCTGCAATGCTGATGTTCACATGTGTTTTCCTAGAATGTTTATTTGCAGCCATGTAGTATTGCCTTTAGTGAGATCAAAACCAACAAAGGGCAATGGAATTGACAAAGTAAAGACCTTATTTTGTTACAAGTTATATAAATTATTTTACACATATATCTTTTAAATAAACATAGCTCCCTACAGATTTTTTTCTCCCTGCCAGTATGAATGTAACTAGTATTATGTGTAATAAGATTAGAACAGCTGACACTAAGTGATTGCATGTCATGTATTTACAGTGTTCATACAGCCTTCTGTCATCAACCATGTCTTGCTATTTATTCCCTGTGATGTCCTACCTTTACATGCACCCTTCCCGAGGATATATCAGGGATAATGGTTGCAAAGAACTTCTATGTAGTCCTGGGGATGCTTATGCCCTATGATTTCTATGTAACAGCAACTCAAATGGAACAGCTACAGGCAGAGGACTTTCTTGCTGTTGTGACGCCCCTTTATCCACAGTTTCACAGGAGGGTACCGCTGACATTCCTTTTTGTGCTTCGGATTAAGCAGAGCTGCTGCCATCCTGAGCATCAAATGGTGCAGACTGTGCATTGGCATAGACACCAGTAAAGGAAGCTATGTCATAATGGTGGGCACTGTTTGTGTTTGTGACTGATGCACTTCAGCCAGCTTAGAAATCTTACTTCAAAGCTCTCTCTACTCTTTCTCCCAAACAATTGAAGTCAACCTTCATATCTGTTACATCTCCAGCTTTTTCCAGTTCTGATGAAGGGTCCCAGACCTGAAACGTTAACTCTGTTTCTCTCTCCACGGATGCTGCCTGGCCTGCTGAGTGTTTCCAGCATTTTCTGTTGTTATTTCGATTTCCAGCATCTGCAGTATTTTGCTATTGTTCATAGCTTCCTGTAGTTTACATCCTGAAGCATCAAGTTTTGTAGTGTCACCAGCCATATTAGTTGACTACAGTGTGTCTATGGCCTCCAATATACATATGCTACTGCAGATGCCACTGACATAGCAATCTGTTGACCTTCAGACAGTAGGTAAGAAAAACATGTGTGACAGTAGCCACTTGGGCTGTGTTGATAGACATCTGGGTGCTGCACTGCCATAGACCACTCAGATCTTTCACCAAAGTGCTCTAAGTAGAGCCAAGTGATGTTTTTCATCAACCATGTGCTGTAATATCCTCTATTCCAATAAGCTGCATTGATATCTGCATCTGTGGTGGTGATGCGAGGGGCTTCAGACAGGCTGGGAATCTACACAGTACATCCTCGCTTCTTTGAAGCATCTCCTGGCTATAGCCCACTACCTATAGTGTTCATGTAGCTGTGGAGAGTCATTGAACAGTGACATTGAGGGTGACAAATATAATTCCTGAGATAAAAACAGAAAACGCTGGAAACAGTCAGTATGTCAGGCAACATCTGTGGACAATTCCTGAGGTCCCTGTGATGATGTTCATTCCTGACCTATGCTCCTTTCACTTGTGAAGAGAGCAGATGGCATGTCATGAGTACTTAAGTTAATATTTCTATATTGTCACGGAAACACGTGTTGCTTTTGTGTATTTGCCTACTGTTTAGGACAGAAGGATTGTTATGATCACATGTCACAATATTAGGCATGTATGTCTACTCCTAACAGGAATATAGGTTAGTTAAGTCCAACCAGGCCATATTGCTGTGGCCATAAAACTTTGAGCTTGAATTGCCATGGGGGGTTCTCCCAATTGTCCACCATAACTTTATACACCATTACTATGGGTTTCTGCAGATCTTCCACTGAAGTTAAGATGGATGATCAGGAGAACACCCACAGAAGTTCTTCTCTCTGTCAGCATGCTCTTGCTTCTCTGCTGACTGTAGGTTTTAAACAAACTGTACTAATAAAGGGTTTACGCACATTTATAATACGTTTCTGCATGTACGAGTGTTTGGTGTTTTTAACGTTGCATTTTAAGATGGCATTCGTCCTTTATATGCTATTTAATTCATTATGCAGAACCATTCATTGAGTAGTATGAAAATAAAAGTCCCATGTATGATGTTACATATCTGCATATTTAATATGGAGTATCCGTAAAACAGGAAGTTCAGATCAAAGTAGATATTGATTTCTTGTAGTTTTGACAGATTTAAGATTTTTTTTTAAATTGTCTTCTCTCTTTATTCACATTGTGTTATCATTAGATATGCTATCCAAACATTTCCGAATGGAGACCAAAGCAATGGTCACTATCTATCATTTCCTCTTCTGTAAAAGAGAAACATTTTGATCTTTATTTGTTTCCAGATTTGGATATTTTTCTCTTTAATTGGCAACCCTAGTTCAAGTCAAAAGGTTGTGGTTTCAAGCTCTACTCCAGTGATTTGAGCACATAATCTAGGCTGACACTTCTACTGAGAGAATGCTGTAATATTGGAGATGCTGGCCGCGATTTTGTGTTTGGTGTTGGGATGGGTGCGAGTCAGCTGGTTTCCAGGTTCCGGTCCCGCCCCCCCCCCCAGCTGCCTCTGCTCCACAGACATGATTTTCCCTTGATTGACCTTGTTAAGCCCGCCCTGTGGGCTTACCGGCCAATTAACAGAAAGCGGGTCTGATGACGTCATTTGATGATGTGTCATCTGCCGGTTTCCTTAAAGGGACCATGCACAATTTTATTTTGACAGTTGATTTTTCAGTGTTTGACAGCATTGAGGTGCTGAAAACACTGGCAATCACTGCACAAAGGTGAACTCTTGCACCCAAGTTCCCCAATGACTCCCTCCAAATGCTGGAATAGATGACAGCTGCAGGTGAGATGACAGAAGCGATCTGTCACTGATGAGAGAGGTTCTCCCAATGAGATGGCACTGGACATATAGTTGGATTTAAAAACTTGTAAGCTAAAGAAATCTGTATATGTTTAAAAAATGCAGTAACCAACATTTTCTTTGCTCTGAAACTCACCATGGCAACATTGCATCCTTGACACCACTTCTGCAGCTGTCATCTTTTCACAAACATTAGACCAGACTCACAACACGCCACACTTACCTGGCATGGTGTCCAGACATAATGAAATCTGACCCAGAAGCGGGAAAATTGAAAAACAGCCTGAAAACTACTGATAATAGGCAGCTAATTGCCTTTAATCCATTTCCCGCCGCTAGGTGTCGAGTCCATTCACAAATTGGGGACCCGACACTTGGGAAGGCTGTTTGGAGGCGTGTTGATGGCGGGTTCGGGACCCACCGTCAATTAATAGGACTTTAACCTCTGACCCACCTCTCTGAGCGCTGGCAAAATCGCGGCCGCTGTCTTTTGGGTGAGATGTTAAACCAAGACCCTCTTAGTTGGATATAAAAGATCCCATGGCACTATTTGAAGAAGAGCAGGGGAGTTGTCCTGGCTAACATTTATCCATCAACCAACACCACTAAAACAGATCATCTGGTTGTTAATCTCATTACTGTTTGTGAGACCTTGCTGTGTGCAAATTACTTGCTGCATTTTGCCTACATTACGACAGTGACTACACTATGCTTTAAATCACAACATCTCATTTTTTGCAAAAACCTGTCTGTGAAAAACTGGCCAAAAGATCCAAAAATCATAGAATAGTATAACACAGAAGGAGGCCATTCGGCCCATCGAGTCTGCGCCAGCTGTTTCGAAGAGCAATCCAGTTAGTCCCACGCCCCTGCTCTTTCTCTATATCCCTGCAATTTTTTCTCCTTCAAGTATTTATCTAATTCCCTTTCGAAGGCTACTATTGAATTTGTATCCACCACCCTATCAGGCAGTACATTCCAAATCCTAACCATTTGTTGCGTAAAAAAGATTTTCCTCAAGTCGCCGCTGGTTCTTTTGCCAATCACCTCAAATCTGTGCCCACTCGTTGTCGACCCTTCAGCCATTGAAAACAGTTTCTCTTTATTTACTCTATCTAAATCATTCATGATTTTAAACATCTCTATCAAATCTACTCTTAGTCTTTTCTGCTCCAAGGAGAACAGCCCCAGCTTCTCTAGTCTATCCACGTAACTGTATTCCCTCATCCCTTAAAGTATGGTAGCCTTCCTGTAATAAGACACACATCATAAGTGCAGATAACTGATGACCATTGCTTGTTCATTTTCATGAGACTCGTTAGCATTGCAGGAGATTAGCCTATTGAGTTTTTGGATGGCAATCTGTCTTCCTTTGACTTATTGTTCATCTTCATTCGAGTATCTATCTGAGAAGATTTTGCTGGCCACTTGTCTAAAGCTGAAATTAAAAAAATATATAGAAACTAGCCAGCTGAAGAATCCTAACTAATTTTGCTGTCTGAATACTTCCATCCACTTATGTTGATGAAGCTTTCGGGGAAGCTATCATGAGCACCTTTGATGGGTCAATCAGCACCTTTGATGGGTCAATCAGCTTCAGTCACTGAGGTGATGGCTGCTTAAAAGCTTCACTGAATGTAGTGACCTTGTGTAACTCATATAATAGAATAAATCAGTTATTCAATGCTTATTCTAGTCTGTAAACTACAGATTTCAGAATGTGTGTAACACTGTCAAATAGATCTCTTCCTGAGAGCAAATGATGGCACTCCGTGTTTTGGAAAACAGCAGTGAACCTTTTCATTCTTCCACACAGATTTCTGTGATTTGTTCAGACATTTCTACATTTTTCTTAAGACATGGCCTCTGGAGTGTGTTGCTGCTGATTTTCTAATAAGGTAAAATGGTTTAAATTACTTGTGAACATGGCTATCTTAATAATTCCAAAGAAAATGTGGTTCATGTAGCAAGTAGCTTTGAGAAAATTAAGACATATATTACTAAACTCTGATGTGACTAAAAGATTCTTGCTGGATTATGCACATTCACTGCAATCTCTTTACAGAAATGGGAATCAAGGATTTGAAATGTAGAAGTAATATATTACCTGAGCTTTTCTGTGCAAAACATAGATTATTTTATATAAGTGGGAAACATTTAATGAATATATAGATCTAATTTTAATACACAACACTGAAAGTGTTTTTTCTCTAGACCCATTCTGCTCCATTTTCTGCAGATCAGAACAACAGAAAAAGATGACCACCACACAATGGAGAAAGAGACTGACATCACTGGTGAGATGGAGGGAAACAGAAAGCCAAATGGAGAAAAGTGGACAAAATCTGATAAGAAGATCACAGCTTTATTGTTTGATGTTAATTGTATGCTGTTAACCTGCAAATGGTCTGTACCTAAGGACTATAGAGGGGACAAGTTACATAACATCATAAAATGAACTCAACCAAATCCTCAAATAGCTCAGCCTGAATTTACATATAATACTACGGGAGCAATTTTCAGCTTCACCGCCTGGGTGGTAATCTGGGGGAATGGATCGCCCACCCATTGTAGAACCTGCTTGATTTTAATCTCCTAGGTGGTGAAGGTGAAAATTATCCTTAAGTATCTACTTACACAATGTCCCTGCATTTAATAATCTTAAATATCTGAATCAGTTCCCCACTAAGGCTCCATCTCTCCAGTAAGTACAAACCCAAGGCACCAAGTCTACCTTCATAGTTTAATGACCTCTGCCCAGGAATCATCCTTTTTGTCCTTTTCTCTACCTTACTAAGGTGGATCAACCAAATCCAGACACATTACTCCCAAAGAGATTATATCAAATAGAATCCTATTATTGTGGTTCTAGTTTAGTAATGATTCATGTAGGGAATACATTTCAGGACTCTGGAAGTTTAAAATATCAAGGTGGCTGGCAAGTTGTAAGCTGCACACCCTATTTAAGCCCTTCCACTATGCTGAAGACAGATGTCTTCTCTATAGCTGATGAAAAAACTGAGACCTATTCTGCTCTGTGCCACTTGTTGCTTGAGTGACTGAGTCTCAATTCTAGTTCTGTCTCTTTTCATCTACCTGCCTGCTCTGCCTCACTGTATATAAGCAAATGTGGTACAGTAAAGTCTCACATTGGCAAATGAGATGAATGACCAGTTATCTGTTTTAGGTGGTGTTGATTGAGAAATGAATGTTGACCAGGACATCAGGAGAACTCCCTACTCGTCTTCAAATAGTGCCTCGGAATCTTTGATGTCCAGCTGAACAGCCCGATAGGCCTTGGTTTAATGTCTCATCTGGAAGACTGAAAGCGGTAAACCACAGTACAATACAAAATATATGTCAATTCACAGCTCAGCAGGGGACCTAGAAAATTGCCTGAGGAGATTATAACCCAATTGTTCAAGCTTCAACAACAACTCACCATCAGAGTCTAGTGCTGAACCAAGTAATTAATATAAATAATGTCTGCCTTAATTAAAAATTTAAAAAATAGCATAGTAATATCCATAAAATCATCTCAAACATTACTGGAAACAATATCAAACAAAGTGTTTAAATCCTCGGGTATAATGTTCTGTGTCCATATTTATTTGCTGTGTCTGAAGTCAATTAATTAATTACTCTCTCTCTGTCTTCTTTAACAGTTTCATTGTAAAAAGACATGCACTTCATGCATAGTCTAAAATCTAACATTGAGAACTCACTCTTACGTCTTCACAGTTGAATCTAACTATGTTGTTGCTCTGAGAGGCCATTTTTGAGGAGGAGGATGCATCTGATGAAGAAGGTGACAAACACAACCAGAAGAATGCATCACAGCTCCTCACTATGTTATTAAATAGCAGAAATATAAACAGCAGGAGCCATCTTTGGTTTCGACCTAAGCCGGATTCACAATGGAAGGCACTTGAATACAACTGTCATACTTGACAATGCTTAACCTCTTCTCTACACTCACACAGCACATCGTACCATTTGCTTGTTTAATGAGGTAGTGCAAGGTGTACAGTCCAGATACACCATGATGCACAATAATGCAGCCATTTTGCATTCTATCATGCAATTAAGCTGAGTACAGTTGGTGTAGCAGATGATTTCCCAGTTAATCAGGCCTCTACCCCGCAGCATCAGTAAGTAATTTTTCAGTTTTCTTGAGTACCATGACAGTCAGCATGTGTGGTTGTAGGGGGCCAGTTTGCTGACTGCAAACACAATTATTTTGCAATTATTTCAAGAGCTATTTATTTTAATTAGTACTCCTGAAACAAGATGAAAATAGATATACTGTGCAGCTTTAAAGATTCAAGTTTCTGTTATTTAACTTACTGCATTCTGAAGGAGAACAAAAGAACATTAGTTAACGTAAAAGCACATAGTGAAGCCTGTTGTGATTTTAAAGTATATAAAACACACTTTGAAGGGTTGCAAGCTTCAGTTGTTTTGCTCTTACCATGTGCACTGAAAAGCTTTCCTCTTATTATTAATAAGCACTTTCAAAGGTCAGTAAGGCTCTCCAAAAATAGCTGCATATTTTAATGGAATGCACTCACATTTATACAGAGGTATTAACATTACCCCATTAAGACAGCAGATTTGTTTGCATTAATTAACTTCCACACTAGCTTAAAGATCATAAAAGGCTACATTGTAAAAATAAAAGTGTAATTTCTCCAGAATCGGTACAGAATTCGAACGTGTGGCTGAAGTGCTGCATATATTTACATTTTGATCACTCTGTCAGCAGATGGAAGGCTGACCAGCACGGTCACAAAGCTGGAATTGAAAATGCCAGAGAGAAAATCTTGAAAGAACGATTTCTACTCGGAAAACTTGCAGAAAGCATTAATAAAGTTATGTTCAGCGAGACCAGTACTGAACACCCTTCAAAGCCATCAGACAGTAGGGAGATCAAATCTTTAATGTAACTCGTTGAATCTTATATTTAACATTTGTAATGATCGATCTGTTTGCAGTGCGGCTGTAGGATATGTACTACCACAGCTTGCACATTGGGTAGAAAATGTCAATAACTGTAATAAAAACAAATTACTTTTGTGATTTACTTCATCTTGTTTATTACTGTTCTCATTATTGCAATTCAATAAGCATAGATATATTTAAATTAATTAAGGTGAGTGTTTGCTATATCCAAACAGAAATAATTGATAGTATGAAATGTGCTATTTATTTAATACAGTAAATAATTTAGCAAGGCATTTTGGCAGGAAAAGAAAATAACACAAGAAAGACATTACAAATGATTATATTAAATTGTTTGATTGATGGGATTATTGCAACAACTTGTGGTTTTGTCCAAAGTTCAAGATGATCTTCTTTGGAACACAATTAAATATTGATGAAAAGTCTCACAAATAATGTGTAGGGATATCATAAAGTCCACCAATACTCCAATTTTGAAGAAGTGATACTAGATGCAGGAATATACATAAGTCAATATTATGTGTACTGTTCCACATTGAGCATCTGCTTCTAGTTTTCTCTCTGTGGAAACAATGAGCTGCTTATCTGGTACACACTACACCTAACACTGCAGTGAGCAGAGGAAGGTATAGAATGAATTGAACAAGATTCTGCTCTTTGGGGACCACAAGCTGCTCTTCAGACCTCACGCTATAAGGCCAGAGTGGGCTGGATGAAACAAGACACACTTCGGCCACAGCCCACCAAGTTGGGTAGCACTGACAAAAGTACCCTTACTGCTGTCATCTAGGGAAAATTGTCACCTTATAAGTCCGGGCGAGGTTCAAAGGAAAGTGCACTAATCTATTGGCCCAATCAAATTAAAATTTGTTTATCCAGAATTACATTGCTCCTGGTCAATTTGGAAAAATAAAAATGTTTTACAAACAAAAGATACGTGGAAATTAGAACAGTGTTTCTGTGGAATTGGATCTGTTCATTCCTTGACGATAAAATCATAACCTTTCTCAACCACCTTTGGAAGTAAAAGAGAGGAGTGGGATTCTGTTGTTGCAAAGGAAACTACTGAGAAATAATAACAAACTAAGATTTAGGAAATGAGCTTTGCCACAGCAACAGGCTACCCCTCGCTTCTCTCTGATTGTAATTAATAGAGTGGCCACCAGTTTTGGAGGAGTACTTAGTCCATGCAGGCTCTGTCTGCCACAGGGACAGCTCTTAGGATTGAGATAACTGAGGGCTGGTAAAGCACTTTCAAGGAAACAGCATGGTAGCTCCAGCAGTATTGTGTTGGATTCTGTATAAGATCACAAGTTTCAATCACAGCCTTCGCTGGTCATTAAAATTAATTTGTTCTCATTGGACGAGTTTCACTAGTTGTCAGCCAGGTTACCAGATGGAGCAATGGATGGCAGTAAAGCGCTCCATCTCATGAGGAACTAAACTGGCAGGACCACGCTTCAAAACACTCCTCCTGCTAACAGAATAGCTGGGACCTTCCCAGCCTGTTGGCTGAATTGAAGTGCAGCCTTGGAACATCAACGGAAAAATTCAAAAAAGAAACATATATCCAAAAAATGATTTTAGAAGTCAGGAGGAGGTAATGGCTGGTTTTATTTCAGAATTAAAGCTAAATTAGAGACAGCATATACCTTCAGCAGGTTCTTGCATAACTTTCTTTTCAATTTTTTTTATTGAGTTATTCTTGAGCTGACAAGGACAGAATGAAAGGTGAGCCACATTTAGTCTCCACTACTCTCCTGAACAACTGATCTGTAAGCTTCTCTTCCTCATCTTTTGTTCTTGTATCCTCTTCCTCCAGTGATCTCTCCCCAAATACTGTCACTGCCTTTTAATCCCCTCTACCAATGCCTCTTCTT
The DNA here is from genome assembly GCA_030390025.1 of Squalus acanthias. Taxonomy (NCBI): domain Eukaryota; kingdom Metazoa; phylum Chordata; class Chondrichthyes; order Squaliformes; family Squalidae; genus Squalus; species Squalus acanthias. The sequence continues at coordinate 105,401,653 of CM059426.1, read as the reverse complement.
ACGGTTTATCTCTTCTCAATTCCTTTGTCAGGTCAAAAATATTGTAATTTCTTTCTAAAGAAACAACATGAAAAGAATGCCATACATAAGAGGCTTCTTCACTGTCTCTGAACAGCTGGTCCATGCATTGCCATCTCTCACTGCTCTCCACAATGTGGCCTACTGGTCTCTCAAATGATGGGCACATTTCTTGTAGAGGAGCAGAATGCAGATAATAAGAGTGACAGTAATTAAGACTCCACTGTATTTCTATATCTTTTCCCCTGCATATAAGAATTTAATTATACCAAGAGACATGGAGGAATTGAGCTGTTTAAAATAAATCAGTTAATGACCTTGCTAAAATAATGGAGGAAGAAATTTCAGCTGAATGCATTAAGCAGCCATGCATCACTATCCCATGGCATAACTTCAGGGCCTTATATGTCTGAGAAAGCTAGATGGGCTGGGTGGGATTTACTTATTTCTATGTTCTCACATTCCCTTATGCATATGTATTGGACTGAGTGACTTTCTTGGTGATGCATGTCCTCTTTGTCAGGTGTATTTTGTGATTCTAGTTTATAGAAATATTTCTAAAAGTGTTTCTTGTCTATGTTCAAAGTTATTTTAATTTCTAATATTAATATCAAAAATGTTGCATACAATTACTCATTTTATTTTTTGGGGGATCTGATTTGACTTTTTTGAATACTGCATCACACTAAATTAGATTTAATTGTTATGTATCTATATTAATCATTGTATCTATTAATATCTATACTGAAAGTTTACAATGAATCACTGGCAAATTGGAAGCACCATGAACCAATTGTGCTGTTTTCCATGTCCAATTCCCATCCCTGTCAAGCGAGTGTCTGTGCCAGAATCAGAACCTTTAAGATTTACCCTACTAGCATTACAAGCAGCAGCTTTCCTGCTCCTTCCTAGCAAACACAAAGAACTGGGTGAACAGATTTCTTCATCGAACTGTATGGTAAGACAATGCCTCAAGTAGAAAAGACCAGAAGGTGAAAGAAAAAAACACCATCTCATAAATAGATTAATTGAACATTATGGTCTTCCTGCCTGCAGAACAGATGAAACCAGACTTGGCATGTTGTGGAGTTTAACCTGTATTCAAAAAATGATAAGTACCACACCTAAAGGTGACCCAGTCTTTTACTATAACTATAATGACGCATTTGGAAATTACAGTGATTTTTCTAAATTATTACTAATTACAGGAGATTGGTTAGGAGAAGACAGAAAGTAGGGATAATGGGTATGTACTCGAATTGGAAGGGAGTGACTAGTGGTGTCCCACAAGGATCTGTACTGTGGCTCAACTATTCAATATGTTTATTAATGACTTAGATAACACAATAAAGAGCCATAAATCCAAGTTTGCCGATGCCACAAAGATTGGAGGCATAGTAAGTAGACGGAAGCGTAAAATTACAAAGAGACATCGATAGATTAAGTGAGTGGGCAAAACTGTGGCAGATGGATTTCAACGCAGGTAAGTGTGAGGTCATACATTTTGATTAAAAAAGGATAGGTCTGAGTATTTTTTAAATGGTGAAAAGCTAGGAACAGTGGAGGTTCAAAAAGATTTAGGGGTCCACATACACAGATCAGTAAAATGTACTGGTCAGGTACAAAAAATAATCAAAAAGGCTAATGGAATGTCCAGATTTATATCTAGATGGCCAGAATATAAAGGGAAGGAAGTTTTGCTACAGCTGTACAAAGCCCTGGTTAGACCACATCTGGAGCACTGTGGCAATCTGCGTTTGGTCTCCCCAATGTAGAGGAGACCGCATCGTGAGCAGTGAATACAGTATACTAAATTGAAAGAAGTACAAGTAAATCGTTGTTTCACCTGGAAGGAGTGTTTCGGACCCTGGACGGTGGGAAGGGAGGAGGTAAAAGGGCAGGTGTTGCATCTGCTCTGCTTACATGGGAATGTGCTGTGGGAAGGGGAGCGGGTGTTGGGGTGATGGAAGAGTGAACCAGGGTGTCGTGGAGGGAACAGTCCCTGCGGAGTGCTGAAAGGAGAGGGGAGGTGGCGGAAATGTGTTTGGTGGTGGTATCATGCTGGAGGTGGCGGAAATGGCGCAGGATGATCTGTTGAATGTGGAGGCTGGTGGGGTGGAAGGTGAGGACAAAGGGAGCCCTATTTTGGTTCTGGGAGGGAGGGGAAGGGGTGAGAGCAGACATGCGGGAAATGGGAGAGACATGGTCAAAGGCCCTGTCAACCATGGTGGAGGAGAATCCTCAGTTGAGGAAAAAGGAAGATATGTCAGAAGCATTGGCTTGGAAGTTGGCATCGTCAGAACGGATGCGATGGAGATGGGGAAACTGGGGGGAATGGAATAGAGTCCTTACAGGAAGCAAGGTGGGATGAAGTGCAATCAAGGTAGCTGTGGGAGTCAGTGGACTTATAGTAGATATTGGTTGACAGCCTATCCCCAGAAATGGAAATGGAGAAGTCGAGGAAGGGAAGGGAAGAGTCGGAGATGGGCAAAGGGAGATGTGGAAATTTGAAGCAAAGTTGATGAAATTTCACATTTCGGGGCAAGAGCAGGAAGTGCCACCAATTATTCATCAATGTATTAGAAAAAGAGGTAAAAGACAAGACCTGAGTAGGACTGGAAAAAGAATGTTCCACATATCCCACGAAAAAGCAGGCACAGCTAGTACCCAAACCTGTTTCCATAGCAACATCTTTTATTTGGAGGAAGTGAGAGGCGTCAAAGTCACATTGAACAACTTCTCCAATCGCAAAATACTGCGGATGCTGGAAATCTGAAATAACAACAGAAAGTGCTGGAAACACTCAGCAGGTCAGGCAGCATCGAGGAGAGAGAAACAGAGTCAACGTTTTGGGTTGAACCCTTCGTCAGAACTGGAAAAGGTTAGGGAGGAGAGATTTTTAAGCAGGGGCAGGGAGGAGAGGAGGAAAGAACAAAGGGAAGGTCTGTGATAGGATGGAAGGCAGGAGAGATTGACTGAAAAAAGGGATGATAGTGCAAGGCAAAAGGAGATGGTAATGGGACAAGTTAAGAAACAAAAGATGGCTCGAGATGATGTGTGGATGTTGATGGCAGCAACATTAACAGCTACCATGTGAGGAAACAAGAGAGAAAAATATATAAAGAAATACAGGGGCCAATTTATAGTCTGAAATTGTTGAACTCGATGTTAAGTCCAGAAGGCTGTAAAGTGCCTAATAGAAAGATGAGGTGTTGTTCCTCGAGCTTACATTGAGCTTCGTTGGAACAATGTAAGAGGCCGAGGATGGAGAGATCAAAGTGGGAGTGGAGGGGAGAATTAAAGTTACAGGCGACCGGAAGCTCGGGGTCACGCTTGCGGACTGAATGGAGGTGTTCCGCAAAGCGGTCACCCAATCTGCGTTTGGTCTCCTTAATGTAGAGGAAACCGCATCGTGAGCAGCGAATACAGTGTACTAAATTGTAAGAAGTACAAGTAAATCGTTGTTTCACCTGGAAGGGGTGTTTGGGGCCCTGGACGGTGGGAAGGGAGGAGGTAAAAGGGCAAGTGTTGCATCTCCTGCACTTGCATGGAAAGGTGCCAGGCGAATGGGTGGACCAGGGTGTCGCGGAGGGAGCGGTCTCTTCTGAATGCTGAAAGGGGGGGGGAGGGGAAGATGTGTTTGGTGGTGGGATCACGCTGGAGGTGGCGGAAATGGCGCAGGATGATCCATTGAATGTGGAGGCTGGTGGGGTGATAGGATGGAAGGCTCGCCCTGAACTAGAAAATTTCATTCACTTTACTTCCACTATAAGCCCACTGACTCCCACAGCTACCTGGACTACACTTCCTCCCACCCCACTTCCTGTAAGGACTCTATTCCATTCTCCCAGTTTCTCTGTCTCTGCCACATCTGTTCTAATGATGCCACCTTTCATACTAGTGCTTCCAACATGTTTTCCTTCTTCCTCAACTGAGGATTCCCCTCTACCTTGGTTGACATGGCCGTTCGCATTTCGGCTCTCACCCCTTCCTCCCAGAACTACGATAGGATTCCCCTTATCCTTAATTTTCACCCCACCAACCTCCACATTCAACGGATCATCCTCCACAAATATCCTTCCCTAAAGGGCATTAGTGAACCAGATGGATTTTTACGACAATTCGATAGTTTCATTAGCTTTTCATTCCAAATTTATTTAATTAACTGAATTTAAATTCCCCAGGTGGGATTTGAATTCACGTCCCTGAATCATTAGTTCTGAATTACTAGCCCAGTAACATTACCACAATGCTACCGTCCCCGTCCATTTGTAATCCTTCAGATAATAAAGCAGTCTGTGCCTGCATGCAGCAAGACCTGGACAACTTCCAGGCTTGGGCGGATAAGTGGCAAGTAACATTCGCGCCCCACAAGTGCCAGGCTATGACCATCTCCAACAAAAGAGAGTCTAACCACCTCCCCATGACATTTAATGGCATTAACATCGTCGAATCCCCCACCATCAACATCCTGGGGATCACCATTGATCAGAAACTTAACAGGACATAAATACTGTGGCTACAAGAGCAGGTGGGTATTCTGCAGCGAGTGACTCATCTCCTAACTTCCCAAAGCTTTTCCATCTACAAGGCACAAGTCAAGAGTGTGATGGAATACTATCCACTTGCCTGGATGAGTGCAGCTCCAACAACACTCAAGAAGCTCGACACCATCCAGGACAAAGCAGCCCGTTTGATCTGCACCTCATGCTCCACCTTAATTATCCATTTCCTCCACCACTGGTGCAACGTGGCTGCAGTGTGTACCATCTACAAGATGCACTGCAGCAACTCGCCAAGGCTTCTTCAACAGCACCTCCCAAACCCACGACCTCTACTACCTAGAAGGACGAGGGCAGCAGACAACAACAACAACAACTTGTATTTATATAGCGCCTTTAACATAGTAAAACGTCCCAACCACCTCCAAGATCCCCTTCAAGTCACACACCATCCTGACTTGGAAATATGTTGTTGTTCCTTTATTATCACTAGGTCAAAATCTTGGAACTCCCTCCCTAACAGCACTGTGGGAGTAACTTCACCACATGGACTGCAGCGGTTCAAGAAGGCGGCTCACCACCACCTTCTTAAGAAAGACTTGCATTTATATAGCGCCTTTCACGACTACCGAACGTCTCAAAACGCTTTACAGCCAATGAAGTACTTTTGAAGTGGAGTCACTGTTGTAATGTGGGAAACGTGGCAGCCAATTTGCGCACAGCAAGCTCCCACAAAAAGCAATGTGAAAATGACCAAATAATCTGCTTTTGTTATGTTGATTGAGGGATAACTATTGGCCAGGACACCGGGGCTAACTCCCCTGCTTTTCTTCAAAATAGTGCCATGGGATCTTTTACGTCCACCTGATTGAGCAGGTGGGGCCTCGGTTTAACGTCTCATTCTAAAGACGGTACCTGTGACATTGCGGTACTCCCTCAGCACTGCACTGGAGTATCAGCCTAGCTTTATGTGCACAAGTCTCTGGAGTGGGATTTGAACCCACAACCCAGAAGCGAGAGGGCTACCAACTGAGCCACAGCTGACAGGCAATTAGGGATGGGCAATAAATGCTGGCCTTGCCACATCCGGTCAATTAATAAATTAAAAAAAATGTTAGCAAACATTTCTAGGAATCATTTTTCAGAATCTCAGCGCTAAAGCATTTTTTGAAATTGAATATAAAAGTATTAATCATGATCTGCTCATGGAGCTCTGCCCCTACTTTTCTGTAACTGGTGTTTAATGTTTCCAGGGGCAACCTGGGATGGCCTGGCTCCTGATTTCCCCTTCCTTCTTGAAGGGAAGCACATGAACCGCAGTTTACCATGTGAGGAGCAATGATTAGGAGCAGGTGCTGGTAATATAGGATGGGTGCACCAGCGCTTCCAGCAATGGGGAAGACTGTGGGCTGGTGCATGCGATGGGGATCCCCTATCAGTACACGGTCTGCACCCCTGCCATCTATCTGTTTCTTTCTTCCACCACATTCCCGGGCCACTGGAGCCTGTTCCATTTTGCCAGATTTTCCAGGCTTCCCTCTCCCTCTGCTATTCTGCTGTAACCATTGACACATCTTCTGGTTCTCTGATGTATCTTTTGTTTCTCTAATTTCTCTCATTATTGTCTCCTTTTGTCTTACACCATTATCATTTCTGTCATTTAATCATCGCCTGTCTTCCATCTAATCACAGACTATTCTTTTTTTCTCCCCACCCCCATTTCCATGGCTCTGTTCTTCCTTATAAGTTATTAATATACAACATCCTCCTGTTCTGATGCATAAAACCTGAACCGTTAACTGTACCTTCCTCTCTCTCATTGATTAGGAGCAAGATTGCTGGATGATAGTCCAGGATGCCAATAGTCGCATCCTACAGCTGCCACCTCCCCACAGTGGTAGCTAACACAACAGAGACTGAGGATTGAAACTGGCACCTTGCTGGCTTGTAGGGCTCAGCTCTCACTGGGCAGTGCATTTACCAACTCAGCTAGCATGTTAACCAAAAGATTTGCACTATTAAAGCCACAGAGAGATGCATATGCTAATCAACAAGCTTTCTCTAGCATCCTGTATAAATTTGTACACTAGTGGAATGATTCTTCTGAGCAAACATTTTTCAAACAGAAAAAAATAAATTTTCCAACTCTGAAAAATTTCAAACTTGAACATTACACCTTTAAGGGCTCTATCTTATATACCGTTACCATGGTGATTATTTCTATGGTGTTCTGGTCCCTCTGCGCACGCGCCCCCGTTTGGTACTGTGCATGCGCGCTCGATCAGGTCACGCCTGTGCAGGACCAAAGGGTGCGGCAGCTGTGGCCTGCACCAGCATGCTTTCCTTGGCTCCGTGCGGAGAAGGTCAGGGAATCCGATGGGGTGGAGAGAGGAGTCGGGATCGAAGGCGGGAGAGGAGAGGGGATCAAAGGCGGGAGAGGACAGCGGATCGAAGGGGGAGAGAGAGGAGAGGGGATCAAAGGGGGAGAGAGAGGAAAGGGGACCGAAGGGGGAGAGAGAGGAGAGGGGATCGAAGGGGGAGAGAGAGGAGAGGGGATCGAAGGGGGAGAGAGAGGAGAGGGGATCGAAGGGGGAGAGAGAGGAGAGGGGATCAAAGGGGGAGAGAGAGGAGAGGGGATCGAAGGGGGAGAGAGAGGAGAGGGGATCGAAGGGGAGAGAGAGGAGAGGGGATCGAAGGGGGAGAGAGAGGAGAGGGGATCGAAGGGGGAGAGAGAGGAGAGGGGATCGATGGGGGAGAGAGAGGAGAGGGGATCGAAGGGGGAGAGAGAGGAGAGCGGATCGAAGGGGGAGAGAGAGGAGAGGGGATCGAAGGGCTGAGAGGAGAGGGGATCGAAGGAGGAGAGAGAGGAGGGGGATCGAAGAGGGAGAGAGAGGAGAGGGGATCGAAGGGGGAGAGAGGAGAAGGGATCGAAGGGGGAGAGAGAGGAGGGGGATCGAAGGGGGAGAGAGGAGAGGGGATTGAGTGGGGGAGAGAGGAAAGGGGATCGAAGGAGGAGAGAGGAGGGGATCAAAGGGGGCGAGAGGAGAGGGGATCGAAGGGGGACAGAGAGGAGAGGAGATCGAAGGGGGAGAGAGGAGAGGGGATTGAGTGGGGGAGAGAGGAGAGGGGATCAAAGGAGGAGAGAGGAGGGGATCAAAGGGGGAGAGAGAAGGGGATCAAAAGGGGAGAGAGGAGGGGATCAAAGGGGGAGAGAAGAGGGGAACGAAGGGGCAAAGAGGGGATCAAAGGGAGGGAAAGGAACTGAGAGAGGAGCTCGGAGAGGGGAGGGAGGAGCTCAGAGCGGGCCGAAGGTCAGGAACTCGGGGAGGGGGAGAGAAGGTCAGGAACTCATGGCGGGGGGGAGGTCAGGAGCTTGCAATGGGAAGGTCAGGAACTCAGGGAGAGAAGGTCAGGAACATCTTGGGGGGTGGGGGGGAGCACGGTGAGAACAGTGGGGAGGGGGGAAGAACGTGATCCAGGTCTAAAGGGTGGGGGGAGCTGAGAGCAAGATTGGGAGTGGTGGCATAGTGGTTATGTTACTGGACTGGTAATCCAGAGGCCTGGACTAATAATCTAGAGATCTAGTTCAAATCCCACCACAGCAGCTGGGGAATTTAAATTCTAGTTCATTAAATAAATCTGGAATGAAAAGCTAGTAGCCATGAAACTATCAGATAGTTGTAAAAACCCATTTGGTTCACTAATGTCCTCCAGACCCATAGCAATGTGGTTGACTCTTAACTGTCCTCCAAAATGGCCTAGCAAGCCACTCAGTTTTACCAAACCACTACAAAGAAGTATACAGTGGTTCACCACCACCTTCTCAAGGGCAATTAGGGATGGGCAATAAATGCTGGCCTTGCCAGTGATGCCCACATCCCAGGAACGAATATAAAAAAAGGAACATGATCCAGCTGGGAAGATAGATCACGTTCTCCCGCCCTCTGTTAGGCCTGGATCACATTCTTTCACACCTGCACCACATTCTCCCTCTCCTCACCCCCAGAACACATTGCTCCTTATTTCTATATGTAAAAGGCCTAACATCTGTTTCAGGTGCAGGCTCTGGATGCCACTTTTTCTGCCTTAAGCAATATGGCGGATGGGGCACCTCTGGTGTGGAATGAATATGCGCATGCTGTCTGCAATAATGCATGCTTTGGTGCCCATTTTAGTAGACTAAGGTTATATTCCCTAGAGTTTAGAGGAATGCGAGGTGATATTATTGAAACATATAAAATTCTTAAGCAGCTTGAGAGGGTAGATTCTGGGAGGATGTTTCTCCTGGTTGGCGAGTCTAGAACTAGGGGTCACAGTCTCAGAATAAGGGGTCGGCAATTTAGGACTGAGATGAGGAGAAATTTCGTCACTCAAAGGTTTGTGAATCTTTGGAATTCACTACCCCAGAGGGCTGTAGATGCTCAGTTGGTGAGTATATTCTGACTGAGGTCGATATATTTTTGGATACTAAGGGACTCAAGGGATATGGGGATAGTGCGGGAAGGTGGAGTTGAGGTAGAAGATCAGCCATGACCTTCATGTATGGTGGAGCAGGCACGAAGGGCCGAATAGCCTACTCTTGTTCCTATTTCTTATGTTCTTATTTTGCAGCAGTGTCTTTTGATACATGTGCTGAAAAATCTTACAAGCCAAATAACAAAAACAGCAACTTGTACTTATACAGCACCTTTAACGTAGTAAAATGTCCCAAGGTGCTTCACAGGAGCGTTATAAAACAAAATTTGACATCAAGCCACATAAGGGCAGAAGCGCAAGGTTTTAAGGAGTGTCTTAAAGGATGAAAGAGAGGTACAGAGTCAGAGAGGTTTAGGGAGGGAACTTCAGAGGTTAGGGCCTTGGCAGCTGAAGGCACGACCACCAATGGTGGAACCAAAGGACATTAAAATCTCAAATCAATAGCAAAATACTGTAGATGCTGGAAATCTGAAATAACAACAGAAAATGCTGGAAACACTCAGCAGGCCAGGCAGCATCCGTGGAGAGAAACAGAGTTAACGTTTCAGGTCTGTGACCCTTCGTCAGAACTGGAAAAAGTTAGAGATGTAACAGAGTCTAACCACCTCCCCTTGACATTCAATGGCATTACCATCGCCGAATCCCCCACTATCAACATCCTGGGGGTAACCATTAACCAGAAACTTAACTGGACCAGCCACATAAATACTGTGGCAACAAGAGCAGGTCAGAGGCTAGGTATTCTGCGGCAAGTGTCTCACCTCCTGACTCCCCAAAGCCTTTCCACCATCTACAAGGCACAAGTAAGGAGTGTGATGGAATACTCTCCACTTGCCTGGATGAGTGCAGCTCCAACAACACTCAAGAAGCTCGACACCATCCAGGACAAAGCAGCCCGCTTGATTGGCACCCCATCCACCACCTTAAACATTCACTCCCTCCACCACCGGTGTACCGTGGCGGCAGTGTGTACCATCGACAAGATGCACTGTAGCAACTCACCAAGGCTTCTTCAGCAGCACTTCCCAAACCCGCGACCTCTTCCACCTAGAAGGACAAGGGCAGCAGGCGCATGGGAACACCACCACCTCCAAGTTCCCCTCCAAGTCACACACCATCCTGACTTAGAAATATATCGCCGATCCTTCACCGTCGCTGGGTAAAAATCCTGGAACTCCCTCCCTAACAGCACTGTGGGAGTACCTTCACCACACGGACTGCATCGGTTCAAGAAGGCGGATCACCACCACCTTCTCAAGGGCAATTAGAGATTGCCAGCGACACCCACAATCCATTAAAACGAATTTAAAAAAAAAGATTTTAAGCAGGTGCAGAGGCAGGGAAAGCGGGGAGGGCAGGAACAAAAGGGATGGTCTGTGACAGGGTGGAAGGCAGGAGTGGTTAAATGTTGCAAATGGGGATGGCAGAATCATCAACAGCTGCCACCTGAAAAAATAGGGGCCGAGGTTATGGTCTGAAATTGTTGAACTCAATGTTGAGTCCAGAAGGCTGTAAAGTGCCTAATAGAAGGACAGTCCCTTTTATTCTGAGTGTTTCCAGCATTTTAAGAACATAAGAACATAAGAAATAAGAGCAGGAGTAGGCCAATCGGCCCTTCGAGCCTGCTCCGCCATTCAATAAGATCATGGCTGATCTGATCCTCACCTCAAATCTAAAGAACACAAGAAGTAGGAGCAGGACCCGGCCACTCAGCCCCTGGGCCCGCTACGCCACCCACAGGGCCTCGACCGATCCGAACTCAACCTCATGTCCAATTTCCTGCCCGCTCCCCGTAACCCCTAATTCCCTTTACTTCTAGGAAACTGTCTATTTCTGTTTTAAATTTATTTAATGATGTAGCTTCCACAGCTTCCTGGGGCAGCAAATTCCACAGACCTACTACCCTCTGAGTGAAGAAGTTTCTCCTCATCTCAGTTTTGAAAGAGCAGCCCCTTATTCTAAGATTATGCCCCCTAGTTCTAATTTCACCCATCCTTGGGAACATCCTTACCGCATCCACCCGATCAAGCCCCTTCACAATCTTATATGTTTCAATAAGATCGCCTCTCATTCTTCTGAACTCCAATGAGTAGAGTCCCAATCTACTCAACCTCTCCTCGTATGTCCACCCCCTCATCCCGGGGATTAACCAAGTGAACCTTCTTTGTACTGCCTCGAGAGCAAGTATGTCTTTTCTTAAGTATGGACACCAAAACTGTATGCAGTATTCCAGATGCGGTCTCACCAATACCTTATATAACTGCAGCAATTTTCTGTTGTTATTTTTGACATTAAAATCGCTCTTGTTCAGCATAATAACAACAATTTTGTCAAAGTACTGAATTGTAACACTCCATAAGTTGATATACTGAGGACTCTGTAAAATACTTTGCAAAAATTGAATAAAATAAAGTCTTTGGGGGAGAAATTGGGCTCTGTAGCACTCATTTTTTAGGCATTAATTGTCCTCTTAAAGGTCGAAGATTGGGTCCTAGATGCTTGCGCACACTTTCGATGGGAAGTGCGCTGGATGCCACCTTGGTGCAATAGTTTGTACACACACACCTAACAACCGTCGGCAGCATGCAGAACAGATAGATTATGATGTCAATCAGTGTGCAACACTGATTTGACGCCAGTGTTACCATTTTCGGTGTCAATCTTCAGCCAACACCCTCTCGTAACCTCCCACAGTTGGACACATGTTCAATGACATGAAGGGCCCCCACCTGTGCTACTTAGAAACATAGAAACATAGAAAAATAGGAGCAGGAGTAGGCCATTCGGCCCTTCGAGCCTGCTCCGCCATTCAATATGATCATGGCTGATCCTCTATCTCAATACCATATTTCCGTTCTCTCCCCATACCCCTTGATGCCTTTTGTGTCTAGAAATCTATCTATCTCCTTCTTAAATATATTCAGTGACTTGGCCTCCACAGCCTTCTGTGGGAGAGAATTCCACAGGTTCACCACCCTCTGAGTGAAGAAATTTCTCCTCATCTCAGTCCTAAATGTCCTACCCCGTATCTTGAGACTGTGACCCCTCATTCTAGACCCCCCAGCCAGGGGAAACATCCTCCCTGCATCCAGTCTGTCTAGCCCGGTCAGAATTTTATACGTTTCCACGAGATCCCCTCTCATTCTTCTAAACTCTAGTGAATACAGGCCTAGTCGACCCAATCTCGCCTCATACGACAGTCCTGCCATCCCAGGAATCAGTCTGGTGAACCTTCGCTGCACTCCCTCTATGGCAAGTATATCCTTTTTTAGGTAAGGAGACCAAAATTGCACACAGTACTCCAGGTGTGGTCTCACCAAGGCACTGTATAACTGTAGTAAGACATCCTTGCTCCTGTACTCAAATCCTTTTGCAATGAAGGCCAACATACCATTTGCCTTCCTAACTGCTTGCTGCACCTGCATGTTTGCTTTCAGTGACTGGTGTACAAGGACACCCAGGTTCCTTTGTACATCAACATTTCCCAAGCTATCACCATTTAAATAATACTCTGCCTTAAAGGGATCATGAACTACTTACATAGGTTAGTTGCTGAATTATATGCATTTCTGGAGCTTTCCTGTACTTGTCTAAAGTTTCAATAGTCCACAGGGAGTGGTCTGGCTGGTGTTGAAGTACTTTTTTGGTGGTTTAAAGGCTTGTGCTGAAACAAGGTGATTCCAGACATGGGTGGCCTGGTAGCCTTTCTCTTGGAATTAAGCATGACTGGGAGAATGAAGAGAGGGCACGCAGAGCAGGACAAGCTGCTAGATGAAGGGGGAAGGCGGGGGAAGGGGGGAGAAAGACTGAGCAGGATGCCATATCCGCAGAGGGTGCTTAGGGAGCAATTCTCTTACCTGGACTTCAGCGAGGACCAATGCTTGAGACATCTTCGCTTCACTAAAGAGGTTGTGACTGAAATATGCCAACTTCTGCAGCCACAACTCCAACTGCAAAGCAAAGCAAGGACTTCATTGCCTGTGGCTGTCAAGGTGACCGTGGCTCTGAACTTTCATTTATCTGACTCCTTCCAGGCTGTAGCTGGAGACATAAGCAACATCTCACAGTTTGCAGTACACTGCTGCATAAGGAAGGTCACTGGGGCTCTCTATACAAAGAGAGACAGCTTTCTCTCATTCCCTCTTGCCAGAGACAAGCAGGCGGAGCAAGCATGAGGGATCGCTCGGATTGCAGGCTTCCCCATGGTGCAGGATTCGATTGACTGTACGCCTGGCTGACAGGCAACAGCAAGGGCACTGACAGAGTGGTAAGGGAGGGAGCATGAATGCTTTCATCCTGAGAGAGGACAACAGGTTTGTACATTGGGAACGGTAGCATAGTGGTTATGTTACTGGACTAGTAATCCTAGAGGCCTGGACTTATAAGCTCAACGACATGTAGTTCAAATCCCACCATGGCAGCTGGGGAATTTAAATTCAATTAAATAAATCTGGAATAAAAAGCTAGTATCAGTAATGGTGTCATGAAAATGTGGTTGACTCTTAACTGCCCTCTGAAATGGCTTAGCAAGCTACTACAAGAAACAGTAACAAGAATAAAACTGGACAGACCATCCAATATTGATATAGGCACTGGCTTCGGACACAACAACATCATACCCAGCCCAGTTGACCCTGGGGGCTTGTGCCAAAATTTGGAGAGGTGCCCCACAGACTTGCCAAGCAACAGCCTGACATAGTCATACTCACAGAATCATACCTTTCAGCCAATGTCCCAGACTCCTCTATCACCAACCCTGGGTACGTCCTGTCCCCCTTGCAGGACAGACCCACCAGAGGGGGTGGCATATTGGTATACAGTCAGGCAGAAGTGGCTGCGGGAGTCCCCAAAATTGACTCCGGACCCCATCAAGCATGGGCAAGGAAACCTCCTGATTGCCACCTACTGCCCTCCCTCAGCTGATGAATCAGTGCTCCTCCATGTTGAACATGACTTGGAACAAGCACGGAGGGTACCAAGGGCACAGAATGTACTCTGGGTGGGGAACTTCAGTGTCCATCACCAAGAGTGGCTCGGTAGCACCACTGCTGGCCGAGTCCTGAAGGACACCGCTGCAAGTCTGGGCCTGCAACAGGTGGTGAGAGAACCAACAGGAGGGAAAGACCTACTTGGCCTCGTCCTCACCAATCTACCTGTCGCAGATGCATCTGTCCCTGACAGCATTGGTAGCAGTGACCACTGCACAGTCCTTGTGGAGACAAAGTCCGCTTTCACACTGAGGATACCCTCCATTGAGTTGTGTGGCACTACCACTCTGCTAAATGGGATAGATTCAGAACAGATCCAGCAGCTCAAAACTGGGCATCCAACTTGCCAAGGCTTCTTCGGCAGCACCTCCCAAACCCACGACCTCTTCCACCTAGAAGGACAAGGGCAGCAGGCGCATGGGGACACCATCACCTCCAAGTACCCCTTCAAGTCACACACCATCCTGACTTGGAAATATATTGTCGCTGGGTCAAAATCCTGGAACTCCCTTCCTAACAGCACTGTGGGAGTACCTTCACCGCATGGACTGCAGCGGTTCAAGAAGGCGGCTCACCACCCCTTTCTCAAGGGCAGTTAAGGATGGGCAATAAATGCTGGCCTTGCCAGTGACACCCACATCCCAGGAATGAATAAAAAAAAATGTGATGAGGATTTCTGCCTCTACCACCCTTTCAGGCAGTGAGTTGCAGACCCCCACCACCTTCTGGGTGAAAACAATTCTCCTCAACTCCCCTCTAAACCTCCACCAATTACTTTAAATCTATGCCCCCTGGTTATTGACCCTTCTGCTAAGGGAAATAGGTCCTTTCTATCTAGGCCCCTCATAATTTTATACACCTCAATTAGATCTCCCCTCAGCCTCCTCTGTTCCAAAGAAAACAACCCCAGCCTATCCAATCTTTCCTCATAGCTAAAATTCCCCAGCCCAGGCAACATCCTCTGAAATCCCTCTAGTACAATCCAATCCTTCCTGCAATGTGGTGACCAGAACTGCACGCAGTATTCTAGCTGAGGCCTAACTAGTGTTTTATACAGTTCAAGCATAACTTCCCAGCTCTTATATTCTATGCCTCGGCTAATAAAGGCAAGTATCCCATATGCCTTCTTAACCACCTTATCTACCTGTCCTGCTACCTTCAGGGATCTGTAGTGTAGGGGGTGGTGGTTTGTGTCAGCTTCACCTCTGACTTCTGAGCGGTTCGAATCGCTCCCACTCCCTTGGTTCTCGACCTTGGACTTATTTGGGGGTTGTGATAAAAAGTGCAGCAGACAACTGGTTTTGATGCAAGAACTTTGATCTTTATTTAAGAAAGTAAAACACAACACAAACACTCTTAACACTCTAAAAGTGGGGAACACTTCGGTACAAGCGAGGGAAATAACATTAGAAGAATACTTCACCCCTCCCAATCCCACTTCACTAGCTAAGTTGGGCTCTAGAGGACCAGGGATAATGCTCACCAAACGAATCCTTGACAGTTGAGCTGGTTCGCGGTTTCGGGGTTCGCTGGATTGGATTTATTGGGTGAGTACCCACTTTTCTTTGGTTAGAGGTAGGGTTTAGAGTCCTTTTAAGTAAAAAGTTTCGTAAGGCCCTTGTTGCCGCGAGGTGTCCGATGGTCACTGAGGCAGGTCGCTCTGGTCTCTTCTTGCGTGTCGGCCTACTTCTGGAGCTGTTGGCCTTCTTTGTTGAACTTCTTTCTGTTGCCCTCTGCCTCTGTTTAAAACTGTCTTCTTCCGAGCTGTGGAACTGCCTTCTTGCAGAACTGTGGAACTGCCTTCTCTTTGCTTCTCCTGAACTCTGTAACTCCAGCCCTCACTTCTGCTGAAGACAGGCTTTCAATTGAACTCGAAACTGCAGAACTGCCTTCTGTTGAACTTGAACTGTTTTACTGGAGAACTCGAACTTGTAACTGTTGTAACTGCTGAACTGACTTCTTGAGAAAACAGCCTTTCAATTATACTAATTGAGGCTTCTTATCAAAACCAAATCAAATCCCGGTCATTGTAGGCCTTGTTAACAGTAACAACTTTACTAGCGTGTTAACTGGTTTTTGGGATGGTTTGCATCCTGTCGATCTCCTTGGCTGATCACTGGTGATTGGTTTCGTGTTTTGGGTTTCTAGGCTGGACTCAGTCTTTCTATAGAAATCGTCCTGAGTTGGTTTTGTTATGCATGTTTCTAATGGGCCCTGTAATCGGTCTTGATGGGGCCTGTTATTTTGGGTGGGACTGTCTTCTCCCAGGGTCTATTGTCAAAATGTTAATGCCTGCTGGGGCTTGAGTAGGGTCATCTCGGTTCCCCAGACAATGCAATTAACTGCAATAACCAAAACTGCTTTTACAGAGGTCGGGCCCAACTTTCTTCACAGCCTTTTCTCCCTTTACAGGCCCAGACATGTTTTTAAAATGCCAAAACTTGGTCTTTGGTCTTAAATTCCTTATGTTATGCCCAAATGCATTTTTATCACTCTGAGGTAGTTCCAAAGTCCTTCTCCTTAGGTTTTTGGGGATCTGCAAATTTTGGAAACCTTACAGTGGATATGACTCCAAGGTCCCTCTAATCTTCTGCACTTTCTCAGTGTCCTACGATTTATAGTGTATTCCCTTGCCTTTTTAGCCCTCCCAAATGCATTACCTCACACTTCTCCAGATTGAATTCCATTTGCCACTGTTCTGCCCACCTGACTAGTCCATTGATATCTTCCTGCAGTCTGCAGCCTTCTTCTTTATTATCAACCATACGGCCAATTTTTGTATTATCTGCAAACTTCTTAATCATACTTCCTACATTCAAGTCCAAATCATTGATATATACCACAAAAAGCAAAGGACACAGTACTGAGCCCTGCGGAACCCCACTGGAAACAACCTTCCAGTCACAAAAATACCCTTCGACCACCCTTTGTTTCCTGCCTCTGAGCCAATTTTGGATCCAACTTGCCACTTTGCCGTGGATCCCATGGGCTTTTACTTTTGTGAGCAGTCTGCCATGCGCGACCTTATCAAAAGCCTTGCTAAAATCCATATAGACTACATCAAATGCTGTGCTATCCTTTCGCTCTGCCCTGGCTCCTGCGCACATATGCCCAGTATCTCACCATGTGCAGAACCTTCCTCTATCCTAGCCTCTAAAATACATGCAGTGTCAGTATCTGAGCTGATGGCTGCGAGTGTAAGATCGAGTAATGGTGTCTCTTCATCTTCACTGTCTTCTTCCTCTTTCTCCACTGTCTGGGAAGGTTCCAGTTCTTGGGTATCTGAAATGAAAAATGGAGAAAGGTTAGTTTGTGGTGAGGGGAGAGAAGAAAGTAAGAAGTGTGTACTTACACCCTCTGCAGCCTCTCACTCAGAACAGATTGAGGGATGAGGGGGAAACGGGATGAGAGAAGGAGTATTAGGTATGCGGATGCCCTCATCTTCAATCGCTTCAGTGCCACCAGTGACCATGGCCTCAGCAATGCACCTTCCCATGATGGCCAGCAGTGGATGCTAAAACATACAGGTGCGCCTCCTCCTCCAGTTCTTTGTTGCTGCCTGCTGTTATGTGTCACCTTCTCCTGCAAGAAAGAGGGTAGTGTGTCAGTGAGTGTCCTGCAATATGTTTGGGTGATATAGCTGTCATGGTTGAAAATCTGCCAGTGTGTGTGAGCTTTGAGTTGTGTGAGGGTGAGGTAAAGCATAAGAATGGTCAGGTTGAGTCCTGATTGATAGAGATTGTTGGTATGTGATTGATTGGGGTGTAGTGAATTGAGCAGTGAATGAGGCTAGTGGTGCAGTTGGTAAGATATGCCATTTGAAAATGAATTCACTCACCTTGATAACTCATATGAGATCATCGAACGTCTTCCTGCACTGCATCCATATTCGATGAGCAACACTCATGGCATTGACCTCTGCCACTCTTTCTTCCCACTGCCTTCTGAGCATCTGTATGGAGGGCCTCCTACCCCCCTGCAGGTACAGGATGTCTCTCCTCCATTTCACCTCTTCCACCAATGCCTCCAGCACATTAGCAGAAAACCTTGATGTACGCTCTCTGCCATGTTCAGTCATTCTTTAATATTTGACAGCACAGATTCAACTCACAAAGGATTGCCATCACTTCCTGCAGCCACAATTTACCTCTCCTTTAAGAGGTGCAGGCTGCCTTTAAGTAGTGGTAGCCACCTGCGATATCCGGCCCCCTGCTGATACATGCAGCCAATAAACAGCATGGGGAGCACTGGCTACATGCAGCAATTCTGTAAAACAGCAGCCAGCATAAATTTAATGTGCTGCCTGCATTGCAATGACCGGGCATGGGTTAATCGCGTACCGCGATCCCTGCGCCTGTTACATAGATAAATACATAGATACATAGAAGATAGGAGCAGGAGTAGGCCATTCGGCCCCTCGAGCCTGCTCCACCATTCGATGAGATCATGGCTGATCATCCAAACTCAGTACCCTGGACCTGCCTTCTCCCCATATCCCTTGATACCTTTAGCTTTAAGAAATATATCTAACTCATTCTTGAATATATTTAATGACTTGGTCTCAACTACCTTCTGTGGTAGAGAATTCCACAGGTTCACCACTCTCTGGGTGAAGAAATTCTTCCTCATTTCTGTCCTAAATGGCTTACCCCTTATCCTTAGATTATGACCCCTGGTTCTGGACTCTCCGACCATCGGGAACATTCTTCCTGCATCTAGTTTGTCCAGACCTGTCAGAATTGTATATGTTTCGATGAGATCTCCTCTCATTCTTCTATACTTCAGCGAGTATAAGCCCAATCGACCCAATCTCTCCTCATATGTCATTCCTGCCATCCCAGGTATCAGCCTTGTGAATCTTCGCTGAACTCCTTCCATGGCAAGAACATCCTTCCTCAGATAAGGTGACCAAAACTGCACACAGTACTCAAGGTGTGGTCTCACCAAGGCCCTGTACAACTGCAGCAGGACATCCCTGTTCCTATACTCAAACCCTTTCGCTATGAACGCCAACATACCATTTGCCTTCTTCACTGCCTGCTGCACCTGCATGCTTACCTTCAGCGACTGGTGCATAAGGACACCCAGGTCTCGTTGCACTTCCCCTTCTCCCAATCTATTGCCATTCAGATAATAGTCTGCCTTCTGTTTTTGACACCAAAGTGGATAACCTCGCATTTATCCACGTTATATTGCATCTGCCACGCTTCTGCCCACTCACCCAACTTGTCCAAATCATCCTGGAGTTTTTAAGTATCCTCCTCGGAGCACACACACCCACCCAGCTTTGTGTCATCTGCAAACTTGGAGATATTACATTTAGTTCCCTTATCCAGATCATTAATGTATATTGTGAATAGCTGGGGTCCAAGGACTGATCCCTGCGGTACCCCACTAGTCACTGCCTGCCACTTGGAAAAAGACCCATTAATTCCTACTCTCTGCTTTCTGTCCGCCAACCAGTTCTCTATCCAAGTCAATACCTTGCCCCCAATCCCATGTGCCTTAACTTTACACGCTAATCTCTTATGCGGGACCTTATCAAAAGCCTTTTGAAAGTCCAAATACACCACATCTACTGGTTCTCCCTTATCTATTTTCCCAGTTACATCCTCAAAAAATTCCAGTAGATTAGTCAAGCATGATTTACCTTTTGTAAATCCATGTTGACTTTGTCCAATCCTGTCACTGTTTTTCAAGTGTTCAGCTATTACATCCTTTATAATGGACTCTAGCATTTTCCCCACTACCGATGTCAGGCTTACCGGTCTGTAATTCCCCGCTTTCTCTCTACCACCTTTTTTGAATAGTGGGGTAACATTAGCTACCCTCCAATCCATGGGTACAGTTCCAGATTCCATCGAATGTTGGAAGATGATCAGCAATGCATCTACTATTTCTAGGGCCACTTCCTTAAGTACCCTTGGATGTAGATTATCAGGCCCTGGGGATTTATCGGCCTTCAATCCCGTCAATTTCCCTAACACCATTTCCCTGCAAATATTGATTTCTTTCAGTTCCTCCCTTTCATCAGACCGTATGTTCTCCAACATCTCTGGGAGGTTATTTGTGTCCTCCTTTGTGAAGACAGAACCAAAATATGCATTTAATTGGTCAGCCATTTCTTTGTTCCCCATTATAACTCCCCCCGCTTCTGACTGCAAGGGACCTACACTTGATTTCACTAATCTTTTTCTCTTCACATATATATAAAAGCTCTTACAGTCAGTTTTATGTTGCCTGCAAGCTTACTTTCATATTCTATTTTCCCCTTCTTAATTAATCCCTTTGTCCTCCTTTGTTTTCAGGTCTGATCCAAGTTCTCCAACAATATTTCTATTTCTATTTTTTTTTACATCAGATGCATTGCATCAGGGAAATAACAATCACAATGATTTATTCACCCTTACACTTTGAAAATTTATTCTGCGATACTTGTTTCTTGTTGCCTGAGCAAGCTCTTTATGTTATCTTAATTTTTACCAAAATAGTCGGCTCATTCCCTCATGAAAGAACATTTCCTTTAAAAATTTACTAGATTCAATTATCATCCACATCAAACTTAAAGACCTAGGGCCAGAGATACATGGGTTTTCATGATCAATAATAGGTATGAAATTACTCAGACAAGAGTCAGAACAATGAAAACTATTGCTATAAAAATGTCTGAGGTTATAAATGAGAAATGAAGTTGTACGCTCCATAACTATACTTTTGATTTCATAGTCTTAGTGTCTACTTGAGGATATACAGCAATTATAACACTACAGGATCAATGACCAGAGTCTTTTATAGAGAATGTAGCCATAACAAGGCACATAGTTAATAGAGTTCCACTTTGAATATATGCAGAATATCTCAGCTCTGCTTTTGATAACATTGCTCAGCACTAACATAGTGCATTTACTAATTTCCCAATGCATTGAAATGTCCATTCTTATTTGTTCATTCTAAAAAGGAAAATGCATTCATGAGTTAAACTTACCTGATACCTTCCCTGCCCATGTTGAACATGCAGAAATCAACATATTTCTCCGTACGATTGTGCATTCTCCTCTCTCTCACTCTCTTTCTTTTGCATACTTTCTTTCTCTCATTGTATACCATGTATTGTGAAATCAGGCTGTTTCCTCAGGTGTCATAAGGTCTAAACAAAACCGTTAACAGGCCCCAATCCTGCAGAACAAGCATCAAGTTTACATTATTGAATTTCAATTAACAAAATATACAATGTAACTGAACAGATTGATTCTCCAATAGCTGTGCCAAATACTTACAAAAAGAAAACTGATTTTATGATAGTCTTTCTAGTGTCCATAATACTATCAATAGCATATTTTCTGAATGATGGAACTGGGAAATTCTATGCACATTTTTTTTACAAGAACCTCTCAGAGATTAAAAAGAAATTACGGACTTTTGTGATTAAGCTTGATCACAGTTTAAAACATCTGAATCCCCATAAATTCAACCTTCAGGACTAATGTTTAAGTCTGCATCACATTGGCTCTGAATTTCCTGGAAGGTGAAATGGAGCACTGCTACATCATTTAGTGGTCTGGCAAGAACCACCAAAACATACATAATGAGGGAAAGAAGTGCGAATCTCAGTTAAATCTGGGTTTGAACTCACAGTTGTCCAGTTGAAATCCCTGACATTTTAAAACAAGGCCCACTGGAGAGGAACTTACTTATGGTTTAGCCTCTCCTTTCTACATGCAACTGAAAACTAGCTTTAGCGTCAGAATAAATTAAACCTTCTATCGTGGCTTCCTGAGGTCCAAGAGTTTTGCATTGTACAATCAGGAAATCTAAACAGCCACAATTGCTGATTATGAGTTCTAGTTTTTGTACATTCAGGGAGCAAAAACGTACTGCATTATCAGTGAGGTATTCAGTCGATCCCAGATAGTTATGAAAAACAATATGCAATTAAGGCCAGGTTCAAAATAGTTTCTAGATATGATGCATGCTGTGAAATGCATATCGTAAAGCTTGAGTGTTAATTCCTTTTAGTGAATATGATTTTTATTTTCAATACATTGAATATAGGGTTTCATTAGTATGAAATTTAGATGTATTCAATTCCATATACTGTAAGTACAGAATTCTATTTTTATCGCATAACTTCTATCCACTTCAATTCAAACTTACACTAATGAATCTGGAAAACTTACCTGTACCATCTGTAGTTTAACCTTGCTGTACAAGCAGCCCAATATACATAGTACATCTTGTCCACTCATCAAGACACTGCACTTTCCCTCACACAAGTACATTTTAAGAAGCTACAGACTTTGTGGGCCCCTAAAACTGCCCTCTGCTTGTAATATTAAACAGTCATCCATCAGATTTGATTGCAATAACCTTTCTTTGGGCAAGGTAGAGACAGAAGTTTATGCCAGCCTTATTACATTTATAGTAAGGCACACATTCTTCCTTCAAACCAATATTGAAATAGATAAATACAGCTTTCCTTGTATTCATTTATTACATGTATATTTTAATATAAATACACATACCTAATAAGAGTTTTCTTATGATGCAAAGGAGAGAAATTGTAATTAGCAAAGTAATTTAATTGTATATTTTACAAATTTGTGCTCCAGGTGTGGAACTTTGTGCATGGGAGCCCATGTCAGGAACTGGACACAAACGGCCCTGCAGAATTTTCTGACACCCGACTTCCTGATATGTCTGATATTGGCAACAAAGCTCTGGACTTGGCATGTGAATTTATAAAATATATTGGGCCAGAATTTTCTGCTAAAATAATGGCGGGTTTAATGGTGCTCGCCATTATTGAGGTGTAAATCACCCAGCAACATGTGGCAAGGAAGAGATACCACATGAATTGCGAATTGCTAAAAGTTGCTGGCCGATTTGCGCTGCTCCGCCGTCAGCCTCATGAAAATGGCAGTTCGCCCTCAACCTCCTTATGAATTTTCATGAAGTTTCTGCTCTTGCACATCAATTGCAATTAAACTAGTTGTAGAAAGTTAGGTCTGGTAATTAACAGCATAAGTACCTTTTTAATGAGGAGATTTATGTTCCTGCAATGCTAATCAACCTTTCCAGCCCAGAAAGGGATCAATTTAAACTGTACAGCCTGATTCCTACAGTTAGTTAATTGCTGTTAGAGATTTTTTTTAATTTATCATTTTTAAATTCTTCTTCTCTTTTCCCTTCTGTCTCTTTTTCTCTCTCTCTTAATCCAATCTTTATTTCTCATTCTGAACCTGGCTTGACTCAAATTCACCCTATTTCCTTCTCAGTCATGCCTCTGTTTCTTTCACAACCCTTAAATCTCATTGGTCAAGGAGATATACAGTTGGTTCCGCCATTCATCAAGATCCCGGATGCTCCGTTTCCCTTGTCACGTCATTATCAGCTTGCACTTCCAGCAACTTGCAGTGCAAAAAGTTTTCGTGGTGAAGGATGAGGGAAAAAGTGTAACTAATGAGACGCCCCGTTCCAGCAAAATCAGGGCCAATGTTTAGTGATCACGAATGATAATGAAAAACACCCAAAAAATAAAATAGTGAAAGACCATTGAATTAAATAGATGAAGTAGATATTAGTACTGCCTTCGCCAAACAAATAGGGCTGGATTTTCCTTGACCCGTTTAGGCGGGTTTGGAGGCGTGTGGGGGGTTAAAATTGCGAAAACTGGCGGGCGGGCACAAGTCCGCCTCCATCCCGCCTCCACGCAATTTTCAATAAATCGTGTCTGCTGGTCCCGACTCCGTCCCGCCTTTAAGAGGCGGGATAGGCTGTTAAGGCCCTTAACAAGCACTAAATTGGCTCTATAATGCCATTTTGAAAGGCCTTTGTGATTTTAACCCTTGATCTACGTGAAGCATGGCTGTTCTGAACAATGATTGTGAAACCTGGCGGGAGCACATTTGGAAAGCTGACTATCAGCTACAGGTCCACTATTACAACGGAGATGTGATGAAGGTAGTAGTAGTATTAGGTCTGCCTCTGATGCTGCTGCATTGAAGGTCTTCGCAGACTGCCTGGCCTTTGCTGTGAGAGGACCTGGATGCAAAAATTTATCTCTCTCTCTCTCTCTCTCTCCTTAGAGCTGCTGCTCATTTTGCGTCCAGGTTCTCTCACAGCAAAGGCCAAGCAGTCTCTGACCTTCAATGCAGCAGCAATAATGACATCATCAGAGGCGACTTTCAGACTGAAACCACTATTTGGTTCATCGGTTCCCACATGCTGGAACTCAATTGCCCAATTAGGTGAAAATTGCATCAATCTCCCACATACAATTGCAGTCGGGTGGATAACACGAAATGCGGATGACACGACCCCAACCCGCCCCAGTATTAAAATCCAGCCCATAAAGTCTGACTAAGCATATATCTGGGGGAGAGAATAATATTAATTGCTATTGTTTTTCTTTTCTTGAATGGCCGAAAAAGGTATAACCCTAAGATAGTCCCACAGCATGTTCATTAATGTACCCTTTTCGAGGAAGTAGCTCTGGCATGTCCTTCGTTGATGTAGTCCCATTTGAGGTCACAGCTTTCTTAGGAGATGACCTTTGCTTTTTTCAGTAATATCAACTTTCCTATTTTTAAAATGGCTTTGAAACTGTTTTTCCAGCCCTGCATGTTAAAGGTGGTACAGTGACTTTTAGAAAGGTGCAACTCACAGCAAAGCTAGGCAGCTTGTTGGCTGTAAATATAACAGCTGCCATTTAGCCCCCTATGGAATATGCATCTACAGAAAAGTGGCTACTTGCAGAAGCCAGACACACTTTGAAATACAGTACTCCAAATGAATTCTATTACAATGAATACTTTCTAATTCAGACTATTTTAATAAGTACCACATACTTGGTGATAAATGCCACATCACCTATTCTTAGTCTTCAAAGTTTCTGCTCTGATAATAATCCATATTGACGCAGGGGAAAAAAAGTTTTAACTTTATAAAATATAGCAGTGTGTTATACATTTACAGATCAGTAGCATGATCCTTGTATGTCATTTCTGGATAACCAAGACTGCAGTCCTAAGCAGGATTGATAGAATCTGAACTTCACAGTAAATGACAAAACATTCCATGCAGTCTGGATCAGATTGCCACAGATGCTGAATCAACAGAATTCAAAAATGCCCTGAATATTGTAATTTTTTACATAATAACATGCTCTCTACATTTAAATATTACAACTCAAAAATGTTAGAATAATGAATTGAGAACCAAAAACCATGGAGTATTATTTCTGTTATTACAGATACCAGAAAAAGCAACTATTTAATGTAAAAGCTTTTGGGTTTCACAAAAAGTTGCTTGTCTATTAGAATTAAACATTTTGTTCATATTCCAGGGGATTCATTTTTATATATACCCGTATGGGCGTACTGTATTGAAATTAGATTTAAATCCATTTGATTTAGCCATGCACGAATACACATTTTTTTTTACATCTAATGAGACCTGATTCAGCAACATTTTATATCTCTTGTGGAATATACTAAATATATATTCAAGCATTACAACATAAGGAGCTTTAAAAGAAGATGACACTACATTTTGTAACAAAGGTATCCTGGCATTTAAATGATTGAGTTGTCTGTTATGGTTTATGGCACTCATGCATAAATTGTTAGATTATAATTACCAGTGAAATAGTTCTTTTTCTGAAAGTAGATAGGGCCATAAGAGCTGAATAGTGAAATATAACTTAATTTTAACAGAGGGTCAGCTTCCTGGAATGTTAATGCGGGTCATATTTGTTGCTAATAAATAAATGTATTGCTTCTTCATATATTATAAATTGTTTGAATTTGTTCGTTTTGAATAATACATAGTCTCTGGTAATTTATTTATAAGGATTAAATGTGTCCAATGCTTATGAAAGGCAGATTTTTCATGCATTTGAGCTGTAAATCCTTATTAGTTATGCTTACTCAATATCCCATTTGGAGTCACTTCAATTCAATCTGTAAGTTTTTAATACTTATGCATCATGAAGGACAAATTTCAATAGTATAGTAAAATCGTGCAATATTAACAGTATTTAAATGTGCTCAGAGGGACACTTTTTTATTTATTAAAATAGCAATAGTCTAATTTTAATTTAAAACCTCCGTTGAATATTTAAAGACTGGATTTTGGATTGATCTATTTGATTTCTGTTTGGTTTCCTCTCTGTATATTGGCAGCAAGAAGATATATATATGCGGCTCACCAGAAGATGATGCAAGTTGAAGATGATAAAGAGTGACAACTGTTCCAGAGTGCCAAGAATTCACAAAATGTAATGTCTCAAAGTAAAAATGACATTGATAACTGAACATAACTAAAAGAAGACTTGTCATTGTTAAGTCTACTGAATGCTGCTGTGGGTGCAATCTCTGAGATAAGAATCGATATAAAATAAGTGATAGCTGGGTTGATGATGACTCCCACATTCACAGATTCATGGTCATTACCATTTTGAACTGGCACATGACATGTACCACATTAGAATCTAGGATTTCTTACCAGAAAAATGCTTTAGTAATATTATAATGTCTACAAAATATATCAAACATTGCAGATTATAAACAGAGATGAAGCAAAGCATTTTGGCCCATCAGCAAAAACAACTTTGCAAAAATGAAACTTAACCATTTAAATACCAAGTTGATATAAACATATTTCTATTCATAGTGTACTTTTCTATTTTGACTCTATTTTGCTATTTGTCAATTGTTACTTCTTAAACTTTGTGAAATGATACAATTTGAGGTTACACTAGTGAAATCAAGCATTGTAAAATGTAAGCAATGCTGAGAGACAGTAACATTTCCAAACCATTGGAATATTTGAACTTGATTTAATTAAATGATCCAGCAACATTTTGATTAAAATGTAGAGCTACAAAATGTAGAGCTCTAGATGATAACTTATTAATACTGTCCACATTTTAACATTTCTGAATAACTGAAAGATTTATTGTACATCTACAGTATGCTTCAGAAAGATACATCTTAAGAAAGAAAGTGATTTTTGTAATTATCAACAAATACCTTAAATTCTATATTCAAGAAGGGAGATAGAACATGTCCAGGGATCTATAGACCAGTCAGCTTAACATTGGCAGTTGGAAAAATAATGGAATCCCTACTAAAGGAGAAATTAGAAAAACATCTAGAAACAAAAAATATAATATTGAATAGACAGCATGGATTTCAAAAGGGAAAGTCTTACTTGATCAACCTCTTTGAATTCTTTGAAGAGGTAACAGAGAGAGTAGACAAGGATAACACAGTAGATGTAATTTATCTAGATTTTCAAAAGGCCCTCGATAAGGTGGCACATAATAGATAAATGAATAAGGTCAGAGAATGCGGAGTCGGGGACAAGTAGTGGAATGGATAGCTAGCTGGTTTACAAGATGGAAAGCAGAGAGTAGGGGTAACGGGTAGCTATTCAGAGTGGCAGAAGGTGGGAAGTGGGGTCCCACAAGGATCAGTGCTGGGACCACAGTTGTTCATAATTTATATTAAAGATTTAGGGCTGGATTTTGATACTGGGGTGGGTTGGGGTCGTGTCATCCGCATTTCGTGTTATCCACCCGCCTGCAATTGGATGTGGGAGATTGATGCAATTTTCATTTACATACATAGAAACATAGAAACTAGGAGCAGGAGTAGGCCATTCGGCCCGTCGAGCCTGCTCCACCATTCAATACGATCATGGCTGATCATCCAATTCCAGTACCCTATCCCTGCTTTCTCACACAGAATCCCCACATCGAGCCTGCACCTATC
Organism: Squalus acanthias; assembly: GCA_030390025.1. Taxonomy (NCBI): domain Eukaryota; kingdom Metazoa; phylum Chordata; class Chondrichthyes; order Squaliformes; family Squalidae; genus Squalus; species Squalus acanthias. Next base: position 105,373,894 of record CM059426.1, on the reverse strand, counting down.
CCACCCTATCCCCGTAACCCCACGTATTTAATTCCCCCTAACATATCCCATCCTATCCCCAATTTAGTTGGGCAATTGAGTTCCAGCATGTGGGAACCCATGAACCAATTAGTGGTTTCATTCTAAAAGTCGCCTCTGATGTTGTCATCATTGCAGGTCAGAGACTGCCTGGTCTCAGAGATTGCCTGGCCTTTGCTGTGAGAGGACCTGGATGCAAAATGAGCAGCATCTCAGAGAGAGAGAGAGAGAGAGAGAGAGAGAGAGAACCAAGTCCTCCCAGGCAGTCTCTGAAGACATTCAATGCAGCAGCATCAGAGGTGACATTCAGACCTAATACTACTACTACCTTCATCACAATACTACTACTACCTTCATCGCATCTCTGTTGTAATAGTGGACCTGCAGCTGATAGTCAGCTATCCACTTGTGCTCCCACCAGGTTTCACTGGCGTGTTTCACATCAGGCGTACTTCACGGCGGAAAAGGGTTAATCTAGCTAAAACGTTTCAAAATGGCATTACAGAGCCAATTTAGGGCTTGTTAAGGGCTTTAATGGCCTCTCCCGCCTCTTGGAGGCGGGACGGAGTCGGGAACCCTGCGACCGATTTTGTCAAAATTGCGTGGAGGCGGAATGGAGTCGGGATGGGGTCGGGACCCCCGAATCTGCAACTTTAACCCCCCACACGCCTCCAAACCCGACTCCACGGGTCATTCAAAATCCAGCCCTTAGACTTTGGAATCAAAAACACAATTTCTAAATTTGCAGATGATACCAAATTGTGAGGTATAGTTAATACTGAGGAGGACTGCAACAAATTACAAGAAGACATTAATAAATTTGTAGAATGGGCAAATAAATGGCAAATGAATTTCAGCGCAGAGAGGTATTATGTTTTGGTAAGGAAAATAAGGAGGTTACATGTTACTTAGAAAATAAGATTCTAAATAGGGTAGGGGAGCAAAGAGATTTCAGAGTACAAATACACAAATCATTAAAAGTAGTGATGCAGGTTAATAAGGCCATAAAAAAACAAACCAAGCATTGGGTTTATTTCTAGAGGGATAGAATTGAAAAGTAGTTATGCTAAACTTGTATCGAACCTTGGTTAGACCACACTTGGAGTACTGTGTACAGTTCTGGTCGCCATAGTCTATAAAGCAGGGGTTCTCAACCGTGGGTCCGCGACCTCAAAGGTTTCAAGGAATCCGCCAAAAATAACCAGATTGTAAATAATACTCCACCGTCCCTGCACTGTTATTGACGGCTGCGAATTGTAAGCTTTTATTTGACAGAAGACGTTTGGGTAAAACATACACTAGAATGTAATGCTTACAAAACGCTGTTTATTTCAGTTCCAGAAAAACAGAAAGTGAGTTTGCTGCCTCCAACTACAAAATGCCGCAAAATCAATCGGTACATGTATCCGATCATGCGTCGCAGAAAGAAAGAGAATAGTAATGGTAAGACTGATGCCAAACTGTGAGCATCAGAGCATGTCTGAGAGATAGTCAGACTGGGACTGTCTCCCCATTAAATATATCTGCCTGATAAATAGGGCTGGTTTTCATTTAAATTCTTAGGCCGGAATTTTCTGGGGTCCATGCAGGCGCGATCGGAGGCGGGTTGGGTGGGAAATTTGAATAAAGCAGGAGTGGGTCGGGAACCCTGTATTATCCCGCCCCCATATGCCTTTCCCTCGGGCACGTTTGCCGGTGCGACAGTGACACGACCGGTAGAGGCGGCCGATCTAATTGAAATCCTTATCAGCTTGCTGTCAGACACTTAAGAGCCTCTTTCCCCACCTTTCAGATTTCCCTGCATGGCCACGGGATTCACGCGGCTTCGGAACCACGTCTGTCAACCTAAGGTGGGAGTTGAGTGGCCATTGATCCAGCTGATTACTTGACAGCATCAAATGTACTATAAAAGCTCCCACTTCACAGCTGATCATTTTCCTTAGGCAGAAGCTGTTGCTGACTACATTGCCAGCACACATTTAACTTTGTGCAGGCTGCAAGTGTTCCCAGCAAAGTCTCCATCCAGTGTCACCTCATTGGAAGAACCTCTCTCACCATTGACAATTTGCTCCTGTCAACTCTACTTGACCTGCCATCTATTCCATCAGCATAGGTGTGTTTATACTGTCTCACCTTGAACCACGATGAGCCCCAACACCAGCAGCACTAGGCACACCAGCAGCACCAACACAACACCACCAACCTTTTCTGCAACCACCTGATGCTGCACAGGACACAGGGCATCAGCACCCAAGCACATTGCTGCCCGGGAGGCCAGATTTACTTCACTTTACGCAGTACACCCTTATAGCTGCCACATGCTGTGCCAGGTTGGTACCACCCCATAGCAACACCATAAAGCATCCCTACAATAACCAAGCCATTCCTTTCACACTGATCACCATTGCTGGAGGTTCTGTTATGTCTCAGCATTCACTGCAACTCACTAAGCCACTTCCAAAGGCGTACTCAACTGCGTCCAAGATGGGAAAGTGGTGAAAATAAAGATTTTAATGGTTGACAATTCATTAACAGAAACTTGCCATTAATATTGACTAAAACACCCAAGTGGCTACCCTTGTGAATCTACTTGTGTGTCATCTTCCTCTTCCACGTGCTTGTATGAAGTGCTACCCCTGTGGCTTCAGCAGAGGTAGAGGCAGCCTACTCACTTCCCTGCTGCGACTTCTGAGACACTCTTGACAGATGTCCTCTGGGTTTTAGAGCCTGTGATGGCCCCGCCAAAGTCTGCTCCTTCTGCGGCTGTGCAGGGGCAGACTTGGCCATCGCGATCCGAGGAGCCATCTGGGGCTCTGACTGAGGGGGTGGCAACGGAGGAGAAGTGTAAGCATTTTGAGAGGAACCCACACTTCCATGTCTCCTCTCACCTTCATTCCTCTCATGGGCCACCCACACTTCCCTGCTAGCAAGGAGCTGGAGAGCACCTTGCTGCACAGCAGTGGGGCCATGAGGACCCACGTCTACACTGACATCCCTCCTAGAGAGGAGGTCTATGAGCCTCTGTCATCCATTCTTCATAGAGACCATGTGCTCCTGTGAGTGGTGCATTAGCTGCTCCATGCATGTGGCCATCCCTTCCATGGAAGAGCCTACAGTCACCATCACCTGCGACACGGTGGTGCTCATGTTGAAGATGGACTCCTCCATTCTCTGAACATTTGCAGACATCACGCTCGCAAAACCTGTCAGAACCTCCTGCATTTCTTCCTGGATCTCCAGGATTGCCCTCTTTCTGGATGGCCCCCAAGGCTCAGCATCTGCATGCAGCTGAGCAGAGCTTGGAGCATCCTGCGCCCTCTGGCGAGGAGTCTCCACTGCTGCCCCTGTCTCCACCATCTGCTCTTGCTCACTTGTGACTTGTGACGGACCCGGTGACAACACTACTCTATCCTGCATTGGACCCACCGAGGTGTGCATCTCTGCGCTGGTGCTGGGTTGCACATGTCTGGTGACGCTGCGCCCTTAGAGGCTGGAGGCTCCTCTGAGGAGTCGTCTTCCTCTTCCTCCTGGACAGTGGGGTGGGGAGGGTGCTCTAGATGGACCTGTGGGAGAGAAAAGAGATGAGTTAGATATTTCATGTGAAGAATGGGTACAGATACCATAATGCACATGATGACCATTCAGTGGCTGATGACATCAGTGCCCATATGAGTGACTGATGTATGCCGTATGATATGTAATTCTGTCACCAGGTTGCTGAGATGTCCCCCTCTCTCCGTCTCCCACCTCCAGCTGCTCGGACCCTCCCGAGACTTTCAACGCAGCCTCCTCTGCTGTTGTGAGGGTGGTAAATGATGGAGGCCCACCTCCAGTTCTCTCCCTCTCCCTCTTATTGTGCGCTATCTTCTTCTGCAAGGAGGGAAAGAAGAGAAGGTTGAGTGAGTGTGATGGAATGAGTGTAAGGAATGGATGGGTTACAACTTTAGAGTGAGACTATGATGAATTGGAGTGGCAATGCCAAGTGGCCTCCTTGTGTGTTGTTAGTTGATATGATTGCATTAGGATGAGGCTGAGTGTGAGGGGTGGCTAGTAAGATGGGGATGTGATAATATAGATAGAGAGGGAGGGATGGATGGACATGCAAGGTATATTGGTGTGAGTAAGGATGTACAGGAGTAGGGTTGGGAAGGCAGAGTGATGGGGATGTGATGAGAGGCATAGTAGGATGAAGTTGAGTGTGGCTTTGTACTCACCTTTCCAGATCTAAAGAGATCTTTGAAACATTTGTGGCACTGCACCCAGGTTCTCCTGAAAACATCCCTGCTGTTGACTTCCACTGCAATTTGGAGCCAGCCTCTTTTTCTCTCCTGGGGAGGTCTCTTCTGCCCATTGGAAGGGAAGAGTGTGAAGGAATAAGCCATATAACCTATTCAGAAAAATACACCATTCTATGAAAGAATTCTGGCCTTATTAAAACATGACAAACTGGGTTTGGAAATCTGGAAGCCTCAACAATCTAAAGCTGTTAACAGCATTCAGGCTATTGAGATAAGATAAGTTGTTGACACTGAATCAATACCTTATTGAAACAGAAGGTTAAAGGCTCCTAACAGTCTGAATATTTCGGAACAAGACAAAGGTTCACCCTGTTAAGGTGTTCTAATTTACACTTTGTAAAAAGGCACAAACAGAAGGCCTTAGTAAAAATGACATCAAATAAAATGCACCTGCTGTTACATTGGAATACCTAGAGGAGAGGAGAGGCACGATTCTGCATTACTACCAGCTGAGGTGACTAAGAATTGCATAGATCACCCTGGTTAAAGTGTTCTAAATTACACTTCGTAAAAAGGCACAAACAGAAGGCCTTAGTAAAAATGACATCAAATGAAATGCACCTGCTGTTACACCATTTTTTATGGTAAGCTTCGAAAACCTAGAGGAGAGACACGAGTCTGTATTGCTACCAGCTGAGGTAACTGTAAGAATAGCAGTGGTCAGCAGAAAAATGACTAGAGATAATTAGCTTACATCATCAGAAAACTTCAAAGGAAATACCACTGAAAAAGGGTATAAATATTGAACTTTCAAATGGGATAAGAGATTCGCTGCAAAGGGGCAAAGCGATTCTCAGGCTTCAGAGGTGGCTCTGTAAGTCTACAACTCTTTGTATCTTGGGGATCAAGGTACTGTATTTGATTTTGGTGGATATCCTAAATAAACTAAGAACTGTAAAACTGTAGCGAAGTTAAGATTTGAGAATAAGGATCTCTGATAATAAGATTGTAAAAGCTTTCTCTTTCTGGAACTGTTAATGTTACGATTGACTCACCAACTGTAATTACATGTTGGTTCTTTAATAAATCTATATATTTTTAGAATTGTCTCACATAATACTTCTGTATCAAACTCGGAAACTCAATCTCTGTACACTCTTTGGTGAGGAGTTGCAGAATTCTGGGGGAGTTTTCCGGACCCTCATAATATCCGGAATGTTACAGTCTAGCTAAACTTATTAAAAGTGCTATCTGGAGGACGTTAACATTTTCAGGTTGTTCCTTTCCTTTAGGGAGAGATAGTCTGGACCTTTAGACCCAATTAAGCATCTTTAGGATTCAGCTACCTCAAACTTTAGTTGAAAGTGAATGTCTGAGGAATACGCCTGATCCAGGGTAGCCCTAAAGGGGCTAGGACTAGTAATAATCCCTTCAAGAGGACCTCCCTGCGTGCTCTGACTCCCTCCACAAACATATGGAGGGAGTCATCGGAGAACCTGGGTGCAGCCCTCTGCCTCTGTGCAGTCATCTCTCCAACTGCTTGGAGCAATCAAAACCTCCAGTGTGCTGCCTGCACACTCCTAGATGAACCTTCAAATGCAATCTGGCCATGGCTCCTTTAGATATACCAGCTGACAACACGTCATGGATGATGTCATCAGACCTGCACCATTTAATAGGGTCGGGTAACGCACAGGGCGGGCTTAATAGGCCTCATTATTGCGAAGTCGATTTCTGCAGCAGGATGGAAGCAACAACAAGGTCGCGACCCGCCACGCCAACCGCCCGCACCCAACCCTCCCAGGTACAGAAAATTCCGGCCTTATAGACCAATTGGTTATTAAAACTGAGAGCGGATGGGACTTTGAATGACCCCGATCCTTTACCAACACAACATTTCCAGAGAACTCTGAACATGACAAGACAAGTCAGCACAATGTTTCTTAAAATGTGTTGCGAGCTATTCAGATTATATAGACTGCCCATGCAAACCAATGGGAGCTGGGAGCATTTCATAGTATTTCCTGCAGTTCCCGTTCACTCAAATGATTTGTTTATTGTTTCTCCTATTTCGAGTAGACAGCAGTGAGACAAATTTAGATGTTTTTTAAACAAGGAAATACGTTGGTTTTAAAGTTCAATGGAAGAGTTTTTAACTTGTTACCCCCGAACTTTAATGAATTCAGCGAATGATTGTGGATTTCCGAGGAAGCTGATATGCAGTGATTGCGAAGAATGACTTCTTGCCTCCTTCGATAAGGCAATTGGATGGAGGGTTTTTGCTCAGTTGAATGAGAGTGGTGATGCCTTGTTCCCGGGAAAGCACTCCTGATGTGCAATGCAAGCCAGCATGTCTGCCCTTTAATTTACAAGTGAGATTACAGCACAGAAGGAGGTCATTCTGCCTATCGTGTCTGTGTTGGCTCTTTGCTGGAGTCACTTATCCCCATAACCTCGTGTCTTCCTTTACTTTAATGTTTATGGCGTTACTCCCCCTTAAAAGATGCAGTGGACGCTCCTTCAATAGTTACAGTCATGATTAGTCAGCTGCAGTATTTTCCCCGTAGTCTATCCAATTTTGTGCTGAATATCATCCATTTTAAAATGCATCATTGTTGCTCAGCACCAGCAATAAGTTTCACATTAAGTAAGTAAAACAAAAATAATAATAAATATATATGTTTAATTATACAACTAATTTTTACACAGAAAAATACTTGTGTGATGTTATAGGGGGTTCGTGGAATTTTTATAACACGGGAGGGAGGCCTCAGAAGCAAAAAAGTTGGGAAGCCCTGATATAAAGAATATAGAGGCACTGGAGAGGGTGCAAAAAAGATTTACAAGGATGATACCAGAAATATGAGGTTATACTTATCAGGAAAGTATGAACAGGCTGGGTGGGTCTCTTTTCTCTTGAAAAGAGAAGGCTGAGGGGTGACCTAATAGAGATCTTTAAAATTATGAAAGGTTTTGATAGAGTAGACACAGAGAGAGTGTTTCCACTTGTGGGGAAGAGCATAACTCGAGGACATCAATATAAGATAGTCACCAAGAAATCAAATAGAGAATTCAGAAGAAACTTCTTTACCCAGAAAGTGGTGAGAATGTGGAACTCGCTACCACAGGGAGTGGTTGAGGTGAATAGTATAGATGCATTTAAGAAGAAGCTAGATAAGCATATGAGAGAGAAAGGATTAGAGGGTAATGCTGATAGAGTTAGATGAGAAAGGATGGGAGGGGGCTCGAGTGGAGCATAAACGCCAGCATGGACTGGTTGGGCCGAATGGCCTGTTTCTGTGCCGTATATTCTATGTAATCCTATGTAAAGATTGCAGCATCTTCCAACAGAAAAACTAGGAAACAAGTCTTTATCTACATTTTCTATAATTGATTCATATTGATCTATAAACAATTATGGTTGATTATTCACTTTATCAGCCATCCTATGAAATAATGAGAGTCTATTTTTCTTAACCATTTGCAGTACTTGTTTACATTTTTGCAGTATATATTAGATTGCTTGACAGCAAAGTGCAGCTGAAGGCAATTGTTATTAAAACAGGTGGCTCACAAATTTTGATGCTGGTAGTAACTAGGGCATAAAAACCTGAGGAACGTGTACTCGTACACCAATGAAGCTTAATGAATCTCCCAGCAATCCTGGTTCAGAAAATAGCTCAACATCTGAACATTGGCACACAAGGGACAGAGTTGCAAGCAATTACTAATGCAATGGCATTATATCATTTTTTATCAGTCCAATAACAATGGACTAATACAAAATGAGAAGATGCCATTGCAGCTGCTCTTGTATTCCTGGCACAAGCATAGGGCAAGGCAATACCTTCTTTAAAAGTTTCACAACCAAATGCTTGAATGTTGTTACACTGCAACCAGATTAAAGTGAACTCCAATTCGAAAAATTCAACAAATTCCTTTGTTTTTTTACATTGCAAGCCTTATCAAATATTTACTGAAATTACTTTCAGAATAAACAACTTTCAAAGAGGGTTATGGCAATGTCACCCCATGTGCAATTCAAGCCTTAGAAATGCTGTTTGAACAGACTGATGTCTTGTTCAATGAGGCCATGATGCGGAGATGCCGGTGTTGGACAGGGGTGGACAAAAATGAGAAGTCGCACAACACCAGGTTATAGTCCAAGGGGTAGAAATTAGGTCGCGCCCCATTTGGGGCGCAAATATCGTCCGCGCGCAAATATTAGCGCCTGGCGCTAATTATCGGCACTGACAGGAAACTTCACTTTTACCGCCCCGGGAGGTGAGTGGAGCGCTAAATTAGGCGCTGCACACCTCTCTTAAGGCGCAAAGGCCTAGGAGTGAGGCGCTACCTCAGCGCACGAGCGCAGCGCAGCTGCTGCCAGTTAGCGAGGGAACACGGACACACTGGCGCCGGACACTTCTTAAAGCGGGGGGGGCCACTTGCTCCCCAGCCACACCCTGCTCATTGCAGCCTTGAATCTCAGCCTGGAGAGACCTGTAATCCATTTTGCTGCCAAGCATGGAGAGGGTGAGAGAACGCGCTCATCGCTTCACCGAGCGGGCCTTGGATGCTCTGGTTGACACAGTGGAGCGCAGACGATGCATGCTGTTCCCGGAGAGTGGCAGGAGGCCTTTGCCACGCGAGTTCAGAAGAGTGTGGAGGGAGGTGGCTCAGAGCGTCTCCTCCAGGAGCATGGTGCCCAGGACCCATGTCCAGTGCCGCAAAAAGTTCAACGACCTCACTCGGGTCGTCAGGGTGAGTGGCTTTTTCTCAATGCCTCTCCATCCCTCCATCTCAACCTCACTCTATGGCCAGAGGGTCTTAAAACCCCAATGCACAACACTCATGCAACACCTATGGCCCTTTCATCAAACACACACACACATTCCACACTTTGCATACAGTAAGGGCTATTCACCTATGGGAGGCACATCAGGCAAGACCATGGCTGCATACAGTAAGGGCTATTCACCTATGGGAGGCACATCAGGCAAGACCATGGCTGCATATTGTAAGGGCTATTCACCTATGGGAGGCACATCAGGCAAGACCATGGCTGCATATTGTAAGGGCTATTCACCTATGGGAGGCACATCAGGCAAGACCATGGCTGCATATTGACTCAGATGCTGTCCTTTTTCTTGCAGGCTAAGCTGGCTCATAATCGGAGACAGCAGCAACGGACGGGTGGAGGGCGGCTTCAGCTGCAACCCCTCAGCGATCTGGAGGAGCGCGTCCACAGGATTGTGGCAAGCCGGGTGATCGGTCCCGTCGCCACTGGAGACGCCGACCCCGTTGTGGACAGCAATGGTAAGGTCATCACCTTTTTGTCCTCTGTCCTTCCACTTGTCCCTCACAATACCAGCCTTTGACACTTTCAATCCAACTTGCTAACTCGCTGCACTTATTCCTCCCTTACTGCCACCCTGTCCTCACGCTAAAGCCACTCTTGTACCTCCCTGCTTTCAGATGGTGATTCACCAGCTGAGGAGATGGTCCCTGAAGCTGCCACTGGGAGTGATGCTGCAGCTGAGGAGGAAGAGGAAGCCGGAGCATCAGTGCCACCCTCTCCCGAGGAAGCCCATGGCCACACTGGGAACACGCCTTCCCCGGAGGGGAGCAGGGGGGAAGGGGCTGATGATGGTGAAGTTCCAGGACCCAGCGGGCTGCAGCAACGCCATTGGGGGGGGAGGGAAGAACGGGGGAGCAGGGGGGAAGGGGCTGATGATGGTGAAGTTCCAGGACCCAGCGGGCTGCAGCAACGCCATGGGGGGGGGAGGGAAGAATGGGAGCCTTCTCCCCAGAGGGAGAGTATGCCAGACACTCCTAATGCAATGGACGCAGAGGAGGAGCGGCTGATTGCAGAAATGAACAGCCAGGCGGTGGGCATGCACACTGAGCTCATGGGTGCAGTGGGAAGGGTGCCCGAATGCATTGAGGCACTGGCAAGGAGTGTGGAGCACTTCGCTGTAGCACAGGCGGATGCCACACTAAAGCTTACTGCTGCAATTCAGTCACTGGCTGCCAGGAACCCATCTGAGACTGCTCTCATGCAGACTCAGATTGAGGCCACGCGAGCACTGACTGCTGCCATCCTCGATGGTTCGTGCACATGTCCCCGGGGCTGTCACCGCGCCGCAGCAGGCCAGCAATCTGTTCTCCGGCAAATTGCTCCGGATGCTGAAGTGCTGCCCCGTGGGAGTGCCAGTGTGTCGGGCGAGCAGGGAGTTGCTGTCCTCTCTCACGATGACAGCATTCCTGCTGCCAACACTGTCACTTCTCCACTGCACTTGCCACCGCCTGTAGGACAGACTGCTGCCGCCCATGCAGAGTTGGTGCAGTCTGCAGCCGGGCCCTCCAGGCCCAGAAGTGGTCGAGGCCGTCCTTCAGGGGCATCTGCAGTGTCAGGGTCTGACAAGCAGCAGCCTTCCACCAGCCTTGCTGCAGCCACTGAGGTCCCATTACGGAGGAGCAGTAGGGTTAGAAGGGGGGAAGTGCGCAAGGGAAGGAGATCACCCTCGAAGGGCAAAAAGTAGGAGGTGTGCCAAAATGCTGGTCATTTTTTTATTAAAGGCCGAGGTTCATGGCCCAACTTTTGTTTAGTGTTTTGGACATTATCTCCAGGTTGTGAGAACCAGTTATGTTATTGACTGTTTTTTTGTGTTTATTTCTATGAGTTTGTCATGAGGAATTGACACACACAGAGTTTGTACAATAAATAAGTTTCTGTATTCAAAATATACATGGCTGGTGGTTGGAATTATTGGTGCCTTGGCCGGCTTAGGGGTTGCGTGCTGGGTTGATTCGTGTTTGTAGCACTGGCAGGGGCCCTAGAAGCGGCTTGCTATTAGTCGTTGACGGACGGCCCTTGCAGTTTGACCATTGTGGGCCTCCCTCCTGCCTTGGTGCTGCTGCTGATCATCGTCCTCGGCCTGTTCCTCCTCTTCCTCCTCCTCCTCTTGTGGTGCTGCAAGGCCTGGTGGCATTGGCTGCGTCCTGAGGATTGCCATGTTGTGCAACATGCAGCACACCACTACGAATTTGGAAACTTGCTCAGGCGAGTACTGCAGGGCTCCTCCGGAATGGTCCAGACAGCGGAATCGTTGTTTGAGCACGCCGATTGTGCGCTCAATAATGTTCCTCGTTGCTTGTTGGCTTTCCTGGTACCGCAGCTCAGCAGGGGTGTTTGGCGCACGGAGCGGTGTCATCAGCCAGGTGCTCAATGCGTACCCCTTGTCCCCCAGAAGCCAACCAACTGGCTGATGCGGTGCCTCGAAAATTTCTGCCACAGTACTCTGGCGCAGGATGAAAGCATCGTGGCAGCTGCCCGGATAGTGGGCATTGACAGCGAGAATCACCTGTCTGTGGTCACAGACCAACTGCACATTCAAGGAATGGAACCCCTTTCTGTTCCGGAACTCCTCTGCATTCTCTCGCGGAGCACGCAAAGCCACATGCGTGCAGTCAATGGCACCCTGCACCATGGGGAAGCCCGCTACCCTCGCAAAGCCCATAGCACGGTCATGCTGCTTGTCTGGGGTCATAGGGAAGGAGATGAAGTCTCGTCTCCTTGTGAAGAGGGCATTGGTGACCTGCCGGATGCAGCGATGCACCGCAAACTGGGAGATATTGGCGAGGTCCCCAACAGCAGCTTGGAATGAGCCAGTGGCGTAGAAGTTCAAAGCCACTGTGACCTTCACTGCCACCGACAGAGACGTCCTGGACCTCAGCTGAGGCTGCAGATCTGGCTGCAGCAGGTGGCAGAGCTCAGTGACCACCTCCTTGCTGAATCGCAGCCTTCGCAAACACAGCTCCTCGGACATGTGGATGTAGGAGAGCTGTTCACGATATACCCTGGGAGGGTAAGCTCTCCTGTACATGCGCCTGATGGCCCTCCTCCGTCTGGCCATCATTGCCACTCTCTGTCTGCGTCTCACTCTCCTCCGATTGAGCTGGAGCAGGACGACGCCCCCAATCATTGCAGCCCCCATATTCTCTTTGCCAGAAAAGTAATGAGGTACAGCAACGAAAGTAGCAGCAAAGTTAGGATGAACTAGGCAAAATTACCTCACAAAGCGTTGAGTCAATGTAGAAGTCTCTCTCTCTCTCTCTCCGAATCTCTCTCTCTCTCTCAGAACGAGTGGTGCATAAATGTCGACCACAGAAAAAGACAGGAAGAGGCCCCCTTTAAATAGCGCCCCCCCCAGCCCCACACCGATTGATAACGTTCCAGTCTTCCGGTCGTTGGAAGCGCCAGGCGGTAAGGCAGGGGGCGCCACTCAATTTCTGCTCCGGGGCGCCCCAAGGGCGTTGCACCACGGAATGACGTCACAATCTGCGCGCGCAGGTGGTCGCAGCGGTAAGTTTTAGCGCCGCCGCACAATCTCAAGTTAAGTTCTCGAGTGGCGCAAACAGCGCTGTGCCCGGGCGTTAGCGCCTTAACGCCCCATTAGCGCCCATTTAAGGCGCTAACGGGAGGCGCAACCAACTGAATTTTTACCCCCAACAGTTTTATTTGAAATCACGAGCTTTCGGAGCGCTGCTCCTTCGTCAGGTGAAGTGAAGGAATACAAATCAGCCAAGCATATATGGACAGAGAACAATGCCTGTGAAGCGTACAATGTCAGACGACTACAGTAAATCTTTCTGACTGCCCTCCATCACATCTCGGCAGAGAGACAATCAGGCCGGTCAGGAAGGCATTACATCAAAGACACAGCAAAATACAGCTAAGACAATGAGGTGGGGTCACAGGGGGTCCAACGTGTCAAATGCTGCAGTCTGTATGGTTAAGCTTTTTACTTTTTTTTAAATGGAAATCACATCTGTGAACAAGCCAACGACGACTCGAGTCTGGATGACTCTACGTCATGTAGCGTGACATGAACCCAAGATCCCGGTTGAGGCCGTCCTCATGGGTGCAGAACTTGGCTATCAGTTTCTGCTCGATGATTTTGCGTTGTCGTGTGTCTCGAAGGCCGCCTTGGAGAACGCTTACCCGCAGATCCGAGGCTGAATGTCCTTGACTGCTGAAGTGTTCCCTGACTGGGAGGTAACAATCCTGCCTGGCGATTGTTGCGCGGTGTCCGTTCATATGTTGTCGCAGTGTCTGCATGGTCTCGCCGATGTACCATGCTGCGGTGTATCCTTTCCTGCAACGTATGAGGTAGACAACGTTGGCCGAGTCACATGAGTATGTACCATGTACCTGGTGGGTAGTGTCCTCACGTGTGATGATGGTATCTGTGTTGATGATCTGGCATGTCTTGCAGAGGTTGCCGTGGCAGGGTTGTGTGGTGTCGTGGTTGCTGTTCTCCTGACAGCTGGGTAATTTGCTGCGAACGATGGTACTCTTGAGGTTAGGCGGCTGCTTGAAGGCGAGTAGTGGAGGCGTGGGGATGGCCTTAGCGAGATGTTAATAGTCATCAATGACATGTTGAAGGCTGCGAAGAACATGGCGTAGTTTCTCCGCTCCGGGGAAGTACTGGATGACGTAGGGTTGGTTGTGTCCCGTGTTCACCTTCTGAGGAGGTCTATGCGATTTTTCGCTGTGACACCACACAACCCTGCCACGGCAACCTCTGTAAGACATGCCAGATCATCAACACAGATACCATCATCACACGTGAGGACACTACCCACCAGGTACATGGTACATACTCATGTGACTCGGCCAACGTTGTCTACCTCATACATTGCAGGAAAGAATGCACCGTGGCATGGTACATCGGCGAGACCATGCAGACACTGCGACAACGTATGATCGGACACCGCGCAACAATCACCAGGCAGGATTGTTACCTTCCAGTCGGGGAACACTTCAGCAGTCAAGGACATTCAGCCTCGGATCTGCGGGTAAGCGTTCTCCAAGGCGGCCTTCGAGACACACGACAACGCAAAATCATCGAGCAGAAACTGATAGCCAAGTAACGCACCCATGAGGACGGCCTCAACTGGGATCTTGGGTTCATGTCACGCTACATGACGTAGAGTCATCCAGACTCGAGTCGTCGTTGACTTGTTCACAGATGTGATTTCCAGTTTAAAAAAAAGTAAAAAGCTTAACTATACAGACTGCAGCATTTGACACGTTGGACCCCCTGTGACCCCACCTCATTGTCTTAGCTGTATTTTGCTGTGTCTTTGATGTAATGCCCTCCTGACCGGCCTGATTATCTCTCTGCCAAGGTGTGATGGAGGGCAGTCAGAAAGATTTACTGTAGTCGTCTGACATTGTACGCTACACAGGCATTGTTCTCTGTCTATATATGCTTTGCTGATTTGTATTCCTTCACTTCACCTGACGAAGGAGCAGCGCTCCGAAAGCTCGTGATTTCAAATAAAACTGTTGGGGGTAAAAATTGAGTCGCGCCCCATTTGGGGCGCTAACCTCGCCGGGGCGTGACTTTTAGCGCCCCGAAAAAATTAGCGGCCCCGCGCCGGAACTTCAGTGGTTGCGCCCCAAGAGGGAAGCGGGGCGCCACTGGAAGCACCCCGCATCCCTCTTGGGGCGCTGCGAGGGAATATCCTAGTGCTACGTGCCGCAGCGCCACGCGCTGCGGCACGTCGCGCCGCGGTATTGCAGGCCTTCCTCCCCTTCTTAAAGGGGAGGGACCCTGCGCAGCGCGAACCGGGGCCCAGCTGGGCCCCCAGGGATCGGGAGTGCCGGCAAAAGAGCCCGGCACTCAAGAGAAGTGCCGGGCTCTTGGAGCGCAGCCGGCACTTCACGGTGGGGGGGCTTCACGGGGGCCGGGGACAGCAACGGGGGCAGGTGCTGGCAGGCGGCCAGCAACAAAAATGGCCGCCTGCCACCTCCCCTTTAAATATCGCCGCCCCGGCCGCACGTACGCCTCCCTGAACCCGTCGGACATAGCGTCTGGCGGTAAATCAGGGGGCGCGACTGAAGATCACGGCCGGGGCGCGAGCGGGGTGCTGCGCACGGCGATGACGTCATCGCCGGCGGCGCAGCGCCACAGGGCGCTACCGGCTGGCGCCGCCGCTAACCTCCCGCTGAATTTTGCGGGAGGCGTGGGCGGTGCTGCGCCCGGGCGTTAGCTGCTTTACGCCCCATTAGCGCCCTCTTAAGGCGCTAACGGGAGGCGCAAGCAGCTGAATTTTTCCCCCTTGGACTATAACCTGGTGTTGTGCGACTTCTCATTTTTGTTCAATGAGCACAGTGGTTCTGGCATTGGTTCAATATATGTGCAGTGAGCTTCACTATGGGCCAGAAATTCGGGTCTCCACGGGTGAGTACGCGCTGGGTGCTCACCCGTAGACCCAATGAAAGTGCCAGTTTCGCGCATGCACTGCGCATGCGCTGGAAACCGGAACTTCCGTTCCCCTGAAGGAAGGGGTTCAGAGGTCGAACGCGTGCACCGGAGAGTCAGCGCGCATGCAGTGAACTTCGCTTTTTTTTTCAGGTTTCTCCATGAGGGTAAGTACGGAGAAGCTGCGCGGGAAAAAAGGAGGTGCAAGGCCTGCTTTTAAGAAGGTAAGTGGTGAATTAAGTACAATTTAAACATTTTTTCAACAGGTTTATATTTTTTACATACTTTAAAGAAAGGTAAGTTTATTTTAGCACATTTAAAAAATGGAATTAATTTTTTCAAAAATATAAATTTTTGTTTAAAGTAGTTAATTTATGTAATTTATAGTTATTTTAAAAATGTGATGTTTTTTTAAAATTTATTTGAAGTATTAGGGCCGATCTCTATTCATAGATTTGACAGGTCTTCCTGTCAAAATCTATGAATGAAGATTCCCTGCTCCGATTGGCTCTCCATGGCCCACGTGATCCCAGGGGACGCTTCGAACTAACTGCGCCCCTGGGATACGCAAGCACTGCGCGCCGGCAGCTGCAGGAGGCCCAGGAGCCAAATTTCACGCACGCCCGAAGCACAATGGCAGGCGCGGTATGTAAGTACGCGCGCGATCCTTGCACCCGCGGGAAGCCGGAGAGCTGAATTTCTGGCCCTATATGTGCATGGTGCTTCTGTACAGATGTTGACCAGAGGTGCACCATATGTCCCTTGTCTCTGAGGAGCCAGTGTTCCATGTGACTTTCTCTTTCCAACATTTTAACTACCTATACAATTGATGAATAGTGTATTCTACCTGTATATTGTGTGTTGACAAGCATTACTTTTAGCTGGTGGTTGCAAGCCATCAGCATGTTGAGAGTGTAGAAGCCCATCATGTATTGCTCAGGATTCCAAATGGTTGCACTTGTGGCTGTTGATAATGCCCAGCTCATGAAAGCAGAGCTATCTTTGCCCCTGCTGGTGGTACACACTGTACTGTATGGCACCGAGTAGAGGCAAACTGTTGCATCACAATGTAGAAGTTCTCCACATAGTAGCTGATTCCAGTCAAGTCTCCTGTGGGTGCCTGACAGGTACTGGTGGCATAGAAGTTTTGTGCAGTGGTAACCTTGATTTCCAGAATGACAGAATTGTTCTTGCTGACTTCAGGTACAGGTAGAAGCATGAAGGAGGGCATTCAGTCCATTTTGCCTGTGCCGACTCTTTGCTAGAGCAATCCAATACTAATCCTACTGTCTTGCTCTTTCCACTTAGTCCTGTATCCTCTGCTTCGAATGTTTATCTGTTCTTTCCTAAAAGATCTTCGTGCATCAAGTGGTACAACTCAGTAACTGCTACTTTTCTTAGCCTGAGCCTCCTCAGATGTGCTCCTGAGTCAGCTTCCTGCAGCCTTGTCTTGCGTGGAAGGGTCACAGTCTGGAGCAGTTGATAGGCACTGCTCCAGGCTGAGACCCTTCCAAGCAATACACAACTATTAATGCTGCAGTTATGAATGAGCAACTGGTCTCAGGCTGGTAGGTGAAGCACGGCTTCTACCCAGGGAGTATTCTTTTAAGCTGCCTGGTTCCTGCCTGGTTGGAGCACCAATTATCCTGCCCAGGAGAAAGCTGTGGATGCGCATGATTGTATACATGTGCAGAACTCTTTCCCCAGCATTTAAAATGTAAATGTTTAGAGAACACAGACAGAAGCATTCATACTATGTAAACATTTAAATCAACACTAGGCAGGTTTAAAAAGTGCCCAGAAGATCTAGGAGTTCCTGGGCACATTGTAAACCTGGTCTGACACTGCACTTCACTTATCCTCTACTTGGTATCAACCCTAAGCAGTGTGAGGCTATCTCCTTCATAGAGTTTTGTGGGGATGAGAGTCTACACTACCTGAGTACCTCAATGTACTGGGCAACCTGTGGGATCGGCACATGATGAGTCAAAACAGCTTTCTGCTGAGCATGGGATTGTAAACTATGTATTGTGTAAGGGGATTTAAGGCAAGGGTATCTCCATAGATAAGGTGGGCGATGAAATGTGCGAAACTCACTCAGCCATGTCTGTGATGATCTGGAATATGTCAGCTTGGTCACTTGTGTTTATGCGGAATGGGACTGAGTTTAAGAGGGCAAATAACCATGGTAACAAGATGATTGTAAGTGATTAAGAAGGGCTAAGTGCATTTTGCTGGGTCCATGTTTGTTATTCTGCTGTCACATGTATGTATCTTTGCTTCACTACGATTTATTGGTAATATGCATGGAATGGAATGATCAAAGGTAAAATGGTACATAAGTGTGAGTGAATCACTGTATAGTAGCAATCATATGGGAATCATGAGTGTGGTATCTCAATAAAGACCTGATCCTGCATTGTTACAACTGTATGTGTGTGTGTGTACTCTTGATTAGGTAACAAGATGAATTCAAAAGAGAAAGCAAGTTTCACATTGTTTCTCTCCAGAATCAGATCAAGCCCTAACTCCCAGGCTTGTACTGAAAGCTTAGTGTTGGTGCAAAGTGAAAATTAGCTGGCAGTACTGCTAAAGTTGTAGAATAAACACACTCTAAAAGAGTTTGTGATGCTCCCTTTCTGCAGTCTTTTACATCTGGCTTTTAACAATGGTTTAGCTCACAATTGGCACCACATATTATGCTACTGCAAAGAATGCACATGGAAGCAATGGCAATAATCACAAATCCTCCGTATGGCCGACTAAATACACTTACAGTCAGAAACACTCCAAATTGTACACGCCCAATAAAAATAGGGTGAATTGTTCTTGCAAAAGCCATTTTTGTAAATTAAGTTGCCACATACTCAAATAATTGAAACTTCAGTGTGTGAGTATTTGATTCATGCAAGGGTTTAATTCCTGGCATGTGGCCTTACTTCTAATTCAATGTAACAGAGAAACAGTCCTTGTTTCAGATAGAAGATTCAGATTTTGAAATATATTTATATTTAGAGCTTAACTGCAATGTAGGCCAATAGCATGACAAATTATTAAAATAGACTATTTTTGGATATTTGATAGATGAAGTTCTTGGATCTACGTGGAGTAGGAAATTAATCCTAGTTCCATGTCTGAATACATTATCAGAACATAGGGAATATAGGAAAAGCCAAGGACAAGAATGGGCTATTCAACCCACATTCTTCTGGTACCCTAATAGCACCACTACTGACCGAGCTGGCAGGCTCCTGAAGTGCATAGCTGCCAGACTGGGCCTGCAGCAGGTGGTGAGAGAACCAACACGAGGGAAAAACTTACTTAACCTCATCCTCACAAATCTACCTGTTGCAGATGCATCTCTCCATGACAGTATTGGTAGGAGTGACTACCACACAGTCCTTGGGGAGACAAACTCCCATCTTCAAACTGAGGATACCCTTTATCATGTTGTGTGACACTACTACTGTGATAAATGGCATTGATTCAGAACAGATCTAGCAGCTCAAAACTGGGCATCCATGAGGCACAGTGGGCAATCAGCAGAAGCAGAATTGTATTCCACCACAGTCTGCAACCTCATGGCCCAGCATAGCACTCACTCTACCAGTACCATCAAGCCAGGGGACCAACCCTGGTTCCATGAGGAGGGTAGAAGAGCATGCCAGAAGCAGCACCAGGTGTACTAAACATGAGGTGCCAACCTGGTGAAGCTACAACACAGGACTACATGCATGTTAAACAACGGAAGCAGCATGCTATAGACAGAACTAAGTGATCCCACAGCCAATGGATCAGATCAAAGCTCTGCAGTCCTGCCACATCCAGTCGTGAATGGTGGTGGACAATTAAACAACTAACGGGAGGAGGGGGCTCCATGAACATCCCCATCCTCAATGATGGTGGAGCCCAGCATGCGAGTGCAAAAGACAAGGCTGAAGCGTTTGCAACCACCTTCAACCAGAAGTGCTGAGTGGATGATCCATCTCAGCCTCCTCCTGAGGTTCCCACCATCACAGAAGCCAATCTTCAGCCAATTAGATTCACTCCACATGATATCAAGACACATCTGAGAGCACTGGATACAGCAAAGGCTACGGGCCCCGACAACATCCTGGCTGTAGTGCTGAAGACTTGTGCTCTAGAACTAGCCGCACCTCTAGCCAAGCTGTTCCGATACAGCAACAACATTAGCATCTACCCAACGAAGTGAAAAAGTGGCCAGGTATGTCCTGTCCACAAAACGCAGGACAAATGCAATCTGGACAATTACTGCCCCATCAGCCTACTCTCAATCATCAGCAAAGTGATGGAAGGTGTTGTCGACAGTGCTGTTAAGTGGCACTTACTCACCAATAACCTGCTCACCGAAGCTCAGTTTGGGTTCCGCCAAGACCACTCAGCTTCAGACCCGATTACGGCCCTTCTCCAAACATGGACAAAAGAGCTGAATTCCAGAAGTGAAGTGAGAGTGACTGCCCTCCTTGAGTGTGGCATCAAGGAGCCCTAGAAAAATTAAAGTCAATGGGAATCGGAGGAAAACTCTCCACTGGCTACAGTCATACCTAGCACAAAGGAAGATGGTTGTGGTTGTTGGAGGCCAATCATCTCAGCCCCAGGACATCGCTGCAAGAGTTCCTCAGGGCTGTGTCCAAGGCCCAAACATCTTCAGCTGCTTCATCAATGACCTTCCCTCCAACATAAGATCAGAAGTGTCGATGTTCGCTGATGATTGCACAGTGTTCAGTTCCATTAACAACTCCTCAGATAATGAAGCAATCCATGCCCGCATACAGCAAGACCTGGACAACATTCAGGCTTGGGCTGATAAGTGGCAAGTAACATTTGCACCACATAAGTGCCAGGCAATGATCATCTCCAACAAGAGAAAGTGTAACCACCTCCCCTTGACATTCAACGGCATTACCATCGTCTTATCACTGTTATTGCCTAGACAATGTAGCAAGGAAATTAACAAAACATTGCAATATTTAGCCAGAACAGTGCAATACAAGTCTACGGAAGTTATGCACAAGCTGATCAAACAAAACTTTCAGTAATGTGTGCTGTTCTGGGCAGGCCATATGTTGAGTACTGTATGCAGTTCTGATTATACAACAGGTTGTACAAGTTGTGAAAGCATTGGAAACAGTTCAGGGAAGAAGAACGTGAATGATTCTAAGTCTTTTTTTCATTCATTCACAGGATGTGGGCGTCGCTGGCAAGGCCAGCATTTATTGCCCATCCCTAATTGCCCTTGAGAAGGTGGTGGTGAGCCGCCTTGTTGAACCGCTGCAGTGCCTGTGGTGAAGGTATTCCACAGTGCTGTTAGGGAGAGAGTTCCAGTATTTTGACCCCGCAACGATTAAGCAATGGCGATATATTTCAAAGTCAGGATGGTGTGTGACTTGGAGTGGAACTTGGAGGTGGTGGTGTTCTCATGCGCCTGCTGCCCTTGTCCTTCTAGGTGGTACAGATTGCGGGTTTGGGAGGTGCTGCCGAAGAAGTCTTGGTGAGTTGCTGCAGTGCATCTTGTAGATGGTACACACTGCAGCCACGGTGTACTGGTAGAAGAGGGAATTAATGTTTAAGGTGGTGGATGGGGTGCCAATCAAGTGGGCTGCTTTGTCCTGGATGGTGTCGAGCTTCTTGAGTGTTGTTGGAGCTGCACTCATCCAGGCAAGTGGAGAGTATTCCATCACACTCTTGACTTGTGCCTTGTAGATCATGGAAAGGCTTTGTGGAGTCAGGAGGTGAAACACTCGCCGCAAAATACCTAGCCTCTGACCAGCTCTTGTAGCCACAGTATTTATGTGGCTGGTCCAGTTAAGTTTCTGGCCAGAAGATTGCTGGCATCAAGATGCTGAGACGAACTTCTAAGGATATTTCTGGCTTTAGAATAGCATCTTCCACTGCTTCACTAGATCCTTTGAACAGAACACATTGTGAATACAGGAAGGAACATAGGAACTGGAGTAGTGAAAATGGGGGACTTAGTAGTGATAATGGGGGACTTCAAATATAGTAGTGATAATGGGGGACTTTAACTATCCTAATATAGACTGGGATAGTAATAGTGTAAAGGGCAGAGAGGGGGAAGAATTTCTGAAGTGTGTTCAGGAGAACTTTCTTGATCAGTATGTTTCTGGCCCTACGAGGAAGAAGGCATTGCTGGATCTGGGTCTGGGGAATGAGGTAGGTCACGTCGAGCAAGAGTCAGTAGGTGAGCATTTAGGGAACAGTGATCATAGTATCATAATGTTTAGATTAGCTATGAAAAAGGACAGAGAGCGATCTAGAGTAAAAAATACTTAATTGGAGGAAGGCCAATTTCAGTGGGATGAGAACGGATCTGGTCCGGGTAAATTGGAATCAAAGATTGGCAGGCAAAACTGTAATGGAACAATGGGCTGCCTTTAAAGAGGAAATAGTTCGGGTACAGTCGAGGTACATTCCCACTAGGGGGAAAGGTAGGGCAACTAAAGTCAGAGCTCCCTGGATGACGAAAGAGATAGAGAGTAAGATGAAGCAGAGAAAGAGCGCATATGACAGATGTCAGGTTGAGAATCAGGCTAAATATAGAAAGTTCAGAGGAGAAGTGAAAAAGAAAATAAGAGGGGCAAAGAGAGCGTATGAGAATAGAATGGCAGCTAACATAAAAGGTAATCCAAAAGTCTTCTATAGGCATATAAATAGTAAACGCGTAGTAGGAGGAGGGGTGGGGTCAATTAGGGACCAATCACATGGAGGCAGAGGGTATGGCTGAGGTGCTAAATGAGTATTTTGCATCTGTCTTCACCAAAGAAGAAGATGCTGCCATAGACATAGCGAAGGAGGAGGTAGAGGAGATACTGGATGGGATAAAAATTGGTAAAGAGGAGGTACTAGAAAGGCTGGCTGAACTTAAAGTAGATCAGTCATCGGGACCAGATGGGATGCATCCTAGGATGCTGAGGAAAGTAAAGGAAGAAATTGCGGAGGTACTGGCCATAATCTTCCAATCCTCCTTAGAAATGGGGGTGGTGCCAGAGGACTGGAAAATTGCAAATATTACACCCTTGTTCAAAAAAGGGTGTCAAGATAAACCTAGCAACTACAGGCCAGTCAGTTTAACCTCGGTAGTGGGGAAGCTTTTAGAAACAATAATCAGGGACAGAATTAACAGTCACTTGGACAAGTGTGGATTAATTAAGGAAAGCCAGCATGGATTTGTTAAAGGCAAATTGTATTTAACCAACTTGATTGAGTTTTTTGATGAGGTAACAGAGAGGGTTGATGAGGGTAATGTGGTTAACGTGGTGTACATGAATTTCCCAAAGGCGCTCGACTAAGTGCCACATAATAGCCTTGCCAGCAAAGTTGAAGTCCAAGGAATAAAAGGGACAGTGGCAGCATGGATACAAAATTGGCTAAGTGACAGGAATCAGAGAGTAGTGGTGAACGGTTGTTTTTCGGACTGGAGGAAGGTATACAGTGGTGTTCCTCAGGGATTGGTTCTAGGTCCACTGCTTTTCTTGATATATATTAATGACTTGGATGTGGGTGTACAGGGCACAATTTCAAAATTTGCAGATGACACAAAATTTGAAAGTATACTGAACAGTGAGGAGGATAGTGATAGACTTCAAGAGAACATAGACAGGCTGGTGAAATGGGTGGACACGTGGCAGATGAAATTTAACGCAGGAAATTGCAAAGTGATACATTTTGGTAGGAAGAACGAGGAGAGGCAATATAAACTAAAGGGTACAATTCTAAAGGGAGTGCAGGAACCTTGAGACCTGGGGGTACATGAGCACAAATCGTTGAAGGTGGCGGGGCAGGTTGAGAAAGCAGTTAAAAAAGCATACGGGATCCTGGGCTTTATAAATAGAGGCATAGAGTACAAAAGCAAGGAAGTTTTAATGAACCTGTATAAAACACTGGTTTGGTCTTAACTGGAGTACTGTGTCCAGTTCTGGGCACCACACTTTAGGAAGGATGTGAAGGCCTTAGAGAGGGTGCAGAAAAGATTTACGAGAATGATTCTAGGGATGAGGGACTTCAATTACATGGATAGACTGGAGAAGCTGGGTTGTTCTCCTTAGAGCAGAGAAGACTGAGAGGAGATTTGATAGAAGTGTTCAAAATCATGAGGGGTCTGGACAGAGTAGATAGAGAGAAACTCTTCCCATTGGCAGAAGGGTCAAGAACCAGAGGACACAGATTTAAGGTGATTGGCAGAAGAACCAAAGGCGATATGAGGACAAACTGTTTTATTCGGTGAGTGGTTAGGATCTGGAATGCAATACCTGAAAGGGTGGTGGAGGCAGACTCAATCACGGCTTTCAAAAGGGAGTTGGATAAGTACCTGAAGGAAAAGAATTTGCAGGGCTACGGGGGAAGGGCAGGGGAGTGGACTAGCTGAAGTGCTCTTGCAGAGAGCCGGCACAGGCTCGACGGCCCAAATGTCCTTCTTCTGTTCTGTCTCCATTCTATGATTCTATGATTGTATGAGTAAGCCATTCTGCCCCTCGAGCCTGTTCTGCCATTCAATTAGATCATGGCTGATCTGTATCTTAACTCCTTCTACTCGTCTTGGTTTCATAACCCTTAATACCCTTGCCTAACAAAAATCTATCAAGCTCAGTTTTGACATTTTCAATTGACCTAGCCTCAACAGCATTTTGGGGGAGAGAGTTAAGATTTCCACTACCCTTTGTGTGAAGAAGTGCTTTCTGACATCAACCCTGAACAGCCTAGGTCTAATTTTAAGGTTATGACCCTTGTTCTGGACTTTCCCATCAGAGGAAATAGTTTCACTCTATCTACCCTATCAAATTCTTTAATTATCTTAAACACCTCAATTAGATCACCCCTTAATCTTCTATATTCAAGGGAATACAAGCCTAGTCTATGCAACCGGACCTCATAATTTAACCCTTTTAGCCCCAGTATCATTCTGGTGAATCTGCGCTGCACCCCCTCCAAGGCCTAAATATATTTCCTGAGCTGCGATGCCCAGAACTGAATGCAATACTCTAGATGGGGTCTAACCAGATCTCTGTACAGCTGTAACATAACTTCCACCCCGTTGTATTCCAACCCCCCGGAAATAAAGGCCAACATTCCATTAGCCTTTTAAATTATTTTTTGTACCTGTTCACTAGCTTTTAGTGATTTCTGTACATGGACCCCTAAATCTCTCTGCTCACCCACAGGTCATAGCTTCTCGCCAGTTAGAAAATTACTGATCTATCTTTCTTAGGTCCAAAGTGAATGCCCTCATGCTTTCCCACATTGATCCCCATCTGACACAATTTCCCCACTCACTTAATCTATCAATGCCCCTTTGCAACTTTCTGCTCCCATATATACTATGTACTGTGCCACCTAACTTAGTCTCATCAGCAAACTTAGTTATACGGCTCTCTATTCCTTCATCCAAGTCATTTATAAATATAGTGAAAAGCTGCGGCCCCAGTACAGATCCCTGGGGGACACCGCTTGTTACATTTTGCCAATTTGAGTACATACACATTGGCCGCGATCTTGCCAGCCCTGGGGAAGTAGTTAACAGGTAGTTAACAGGCAGATAAGAGGATTATCCCCATTTTGCCCACACAAGTGCAGGCTTCCCGAAGGCTGCGAACCCTGCCAGGGTCACCGAGGCGAGCAGTGGGTCTGCGGGGGTTGGAGGGGTTCAAAAGTGCGCTGTGAAGGTAAGTGATGGGTGCAAGTGTGGAGAGGTGAGTATGTGAGTAAGTGGAAAGTGTTAGAAAAAGTTTTGTTTCTTCCTGCAGGCTTCAATCGTTGGGGATGCGGAGAATCTCTCATCTCCGCGGCAGAGATGACACCATTCTTCAATGCACCAACCATCTAATTTCTGTTAAAGAAAGAGGTTTGATGAGTCTTGAATACAAGAACTCATCAAACTACAGAGAATGTCAGTGTTTGACAGCTTCACAGTGCTATCAAACGATGACAATACATGTGTCAAAAGTTTTTGACAGATGAAATGTCATACGCTGACTTTCTCTGTAACCAGCTTTCCCTTAATTGGCCTGCTAAACCCGTTGGGCGGGCTTAACAAGGTCAATCAAGGGAAAATAGCGTGGGTTGGCCAGAAGTCGATGGAGGCGGGACTAAAACCCGACAAGTGGAAGTCCCGCCTCCAAATGCTCCCCATTGGGAAAATCCAGCCCATTATCTCTAATCTCTGTTTTCTAACCAATTTCCAAGCCAATAGGTTTCCTCCAATTCCATGCACTGTCATTTTTGTTAACAGTCTCTTATGTGGAACCTTGCTGAATGCCTCCTAGGAGTCCATATAAATAACATCCTTAGACACTCCCTTATCTACCACATTTGTTTCCTCCTCAAAAAAATCTACTAGGTTTGTTAGACATGACCTACCCTTTACAAATCCAAGCTGGCTCTCTTTGATCAGCTCATATTTGTTCAAATGCTCAGTTGCACTGTCCCTAATAACAAATGCTAGTAACTTCTCCACAACTGACGTTAGGCTAATAGGCGTATAATTTCCTTGTTTATCTCTCTTACCCATCTTAAATAATGGAAGGACATTGGCAGTTTTCCAATCCAATTGGATAATTCCTGAATCAAGAAAGTTTGGAAGATCATGAATAACACATCAACAATTTCCTCACCTACTTCTTTTAATACCCTTGGGTGGAAACCATCATGTCCTGGAGATTTGTCTATCCCATTTAGTTTCTCCATCACCATTTTTTGTACTTATATTGAATCTAGTTACTTCCTCCCCTTTATAATTTTTAGTTTTCCTTGTATCTCTGGTATTTTATCTTCAACCTCTACTGTGAAGACCGATAAAAGTAGTTATTTAGTAAGTTTGCCATGTCCTGATTTCCAATTCTAATATTACCTTTGCCTGTTATTAAGGGGCCCACATTACTCTTCACCACACTCTTTCCCTTAAAAATTTGTTAAATTCTTTAGTGTTGTCCTTGATATCCGTCACAAGCTTTTTTCAAGACTTCCAAGAGGAAATCCAGATGAATTTTTTTTTAACTAAATGGGTGGGAAGTATTTGGAACTGATTACGGGCACAGGTGGTGGAACAAGACACCTTAATGGTTTCAAGAAGGAACTAGACAAGCTCTTGTCAACAAATGGGATTCAGGGTTATTCAAAATGCACCAGTGGAATATTGTGGATAGGTGGGCTAGATAGACCAAAGGTATTCTCTTGAAACTTGCTATTACTATGTTCCTATTACTGCAAGACCTCATTAGTGCTATTAGGTCTGTAATGACACCAACCAGTAGCACCTCTAAGCCTGTGGCCAGCACCAGTGGGTTGTAAAGCGTGGGCGTAAATATCATTGTCTCTCTATAGAATGGCAGGGAGCCTTCTTCCTGAATGCCACCTCCAAAGCCTTCATATAAGGCAGCTTCAGACATTGGTCTGGCATTTCTTGCTGCTGCAAGGGTCAAGTTGCCAGAAGCTGCTGCCTCTGAGACAGCAGCTATCCTTAGACGACTCAGGTCTCTAAGGCTCCAGGAGAGCATCCCAGCCATCCGCCACTCAACCTCTTAATACTCAGGGAGCAATTTGTAGAAGTAGTAAATAGCAAACTAGAGTAAGTAAGTTAGCTGGCACAAAGGGTAGTCATGGTGTTAAGAAGTCACTGTAGAAAAACAGAGTTGATTTTGTGGGCACTTTCTGGTGAATGTTGATCACATAGAGTTGTGAGTTCATTTTGGTGTCTGCTTTCAGCTTTTGAGATTGAAATCATTGCAGGGGAAATGTAAACATCTGTCTTATGAAAGAGCTTGGTAGAATTCTTGGGAAGTGAGAGACTTTGTGAGGCTTTAGGGTGGAAGAACAGGCAGAAAAATAGGGGGGCCCTTCCAGCTGCTGATACCCTCTAGGCTGGTGCTCCTGCTGCCTTCTTGTTGAGAAGTGCTGTGGCGATGGCTATGTAAGATCTTCTTGGTCAATAGACCCTGATAAGTGAATGCTACATGTAAGGAAGAGATACCTTTGGTAATGCTTGACTGTAAGAGCCTCCAATCTAATCTCTTTATGTATTCATCCTCCTCTTCTTCATAATATCAAAATAAATACATTCCAATTGAGAAATTGATGTTTAGCGTGCAGCCGAGTACTTTGAGCAGAGCTGAGTTAAAGTAGTAGCAAAAGTCCTGACTCAGGCCCCAAAGTACTAAAAAGATCACTATGCAGAAAAAGAAACACCAACCTCAGTAGCTGCACACAAAACACGCTTCTCAATGTAGTATCTACTTCAGAGATAAACTGCAGCAGCTCATGCCACCACTGATATAAGCAGCAATTATTTGGGGTGAGTTTGGGATGGAAATGAAGACGAATAGAGTGGAGGGGTTAGCCATATCTCCTTGACCCCTTTTAAATGTGGTGGAAAGGGGGTGTAGTGGACCTAAAAGGGAATTGGCATTTTATTGGGGAGGACAATTCAGCTGCAGTGTTTTTGTGGCGGATTTGAGGCAGTAGCATTTAAGAACGTATTCTGCCATGTTTACAGCTCCAAATCTGCCACAAAACAGGTGCTATTTTAGAGGAATATCCATCCCATGTCTTCAACTAAGGGTGCACTTCCACTGCAGGTACTGGTTTGAGACCAGTAGCTACGATTCAGGTGCCAGCTGGAGAGAACCCTATTTACATTATTGGTTCCTGCCCTGTCTGGAACTTTCACCATCCTGCCCAGGAAAGAGCTCTACGCTTGGATACACTCATTGGCATAGCTCTCTTCCAACAGTTAGAAACTTAAATATATAAAGAGTAAGGAGAACAGCAAACATTTTAATTAAGGTCAAGTGGATGTTACAAGTGCGCAGGAGTACTTTGTAAATCAGGTTTGACACTGCACTAGATATATACACCACATGGTGTTAAACCAAAGCAGAGTAAGACTACCATCTCCAGGGAGTCTCACTCCATTTCGTTTTAGAATCAGGTCGGGTCCTGATTCCAGAGTAACATTGCACATTTAGCACCTCTGTGAAGCAGAAGTCACTTTGCAGCAGCTCTAGTTTATTAGCTCATTACAGTACTAATTTAAAATGTTCAAATGTATCAATATTGATACTGAAAATGTCTACGATAGAGCAGATTTTCCAGCTTTATTCTGTTTTGGGAACACAGGTGCCCTGATAAAGCTCCTGCTGAACAAGAACATGTCGATTCTGACAGCAGAGAAATTGCGAAGTATCATAAGAGAATTTTATTGCAGAAGCCAGATGAAAGCTGCCAATCCATTAGCTTAAAAAACACGATTGGAAGTCTTATGAGAGCTAAAGGATCAAAGATCAAAGACAAAGGTCCTGTGAAGCAGCAGTCACACTTGGTTGACAACACCTTTACATGTTGTGCTGCAAGCAGTTCAGCATTTGGAAAAGGCTTCAGGGATAGCACCACAATTTTTATAGCTCAATTTGTGCGACCGCCAAGGCCAATTTCACCTTCACAGAACTTTCACCTGTTTATGAGCTTGACGACAGGAGGCTGGAAATGTAAATGGTTAAGAACAAGGGGGTTATTTTCAACTTGACTGCCTGGCCTGTAACTGGTGGAGAGGATTGCCTGCCTATTGTAGAACATGCCCGATTTTTGATCCATTAATTTCGGAATTTGAAGGCCTGCAGCAGCTTCAAGAGCCCAGCATTCACCAACATAGACTTGCAGCAGAAGAGAAAGTTTACAATCCAAATATGTATGCCAGGTCTGCAGGAGGGCAGAGAGTCCCTAGGTTCTGATATACAGCTGTGGAAGCACTGCTGAAGGAAGTGAAGCAGAACAAGGAGGCTTTGTTTGGTACAAAGGGGCACAGGACCCCAAGGACAGCAGCAGAGGGCAATGGAAGGAGATGGCCAGGGCAGTTAATAGAAATGCAACCACCCCATGCACAGCAATACAGTGTCAGAAAAAAGTTTAATGATTTTTCCAATGCAGGTAAGTTAAAATGAACCAACCACACTTTCCATTGTGACTTACAATGACAGCCACTTCACACTGCGATAAAGTGCTTGAATTGCTTACCATCATTAAATCCCCTACCTTTACCTGGTAGTGTTCCTTCACTCACGGCCTTTCATACATTCACTCCTGTAAAAGACCTCTCATGGATTAAAATTGCTTGGTACATGCGCTTGTCATTGCATCCATGAAGGGCTGCATGCTGATAATTGGATTTTGTTGCATGCCATGGTAATTGAAGGCAACTCGCCAAAACAGTACAGTCCATAACACGAAAGAAAAAGCTGCAACAGGTGGTGAACCTGCAAACCTTCAACTTCTCACTCATACAAGGACAAAGGCTGGGTAGAGAGGCCATTGGAGGTGTTAGAGATAGGGCAGTGGAGGCCACATACCACCAGTAAGTCAAAGGTGACTTTCAGCTTCTCTTCCTTCTCTTCCTAGTTTGCCAATATTATTTGTTAGCGAACTATATAATGAAACCCTTATGTCACTCTTACTACTAAAAGCATAATGTGAACTCTGCTAATCAGCAACTTACTGTAACCTCTACAATATTCCTTCTCTAGATGTTCTGGAAGCACTTCCGAGCACACACCGTCCCTCACTCTCTCTGTTTCAGATATGCTCTTCCTCCAGCTGCCAGGAAAGTCGGCGGCAAATGGATAAGTGCTAAAGTGGGCTGTTATCCAACAATGGCCCGTATTTTCCGATCGGAGGCTTCCTGCGTGCGGAGGTCTCCAATCTGGAAAAAATCTACGCCCTTACCTGAGGGCTCCAGAGGTCCGGACATTTCAGCTCCTGGGCCTCTCCACAACGAAATGCGCAGGGCCCACGTCATAGTCATAGAGTCATAGAGTTATACAGCACAGAAAGAGGTCCTTCGGCCCATCGTGTCCGCGCCGGCCATCAAGCCCTGTCTATTCTAATCCCATTTTCCAGCACTTGGTCCGTAGCCTTGTATGCTATGGCGTTTCAAGTGCTCATCTAAATGCTTCTTGAATGTTGTGAGGGTTCCTGGCTCTTCCACCCTTTCAGGCAGTGAGTTCCAGATTCCAACCACCCTCTGGGTGAAAAAGTTTTTCCTCAAATCCCCTCTAAACCTCCTGCCCCTTACCTTGAAACTATGCCCCCTGGTTATTGACCCCTCTACCAAGGGGAAAAGTTCATTTCTATCTACCCTATCTATGCCCCTCATAATTTTGTACAACTCAATCAGGTCCCCCCTCAGCCTTGTAAAGTTTCGCAATTATCGCGATTCAAAATAACATAAGAGAAGCAGATTCGTTTGATCAGTTTTATTAAACGAAATGCTGTCCTGATAATAAAGGACACAGAAGCCTGTAAAATGGCCACCGAGCATCGTGGCAGAAGCTTCCAGAAACACAGTGGGCAGACAAAATGGTGTTGAATATACATTTAGTATAAGATTGGATCATACTCGGTAAACACTGATAAAGACAGGATGCAACCCGTTTGCATTTGGAACAATAGCAAAGATATAAGTGCTGGAATCGTTTTCCTATGCAAAGAAAGGATCATTGTACTGGGCAATCGAAGGCCCATCCAGACACATCAATACACAAATACCCCCCCGGCTCTACAATGAGAGAGACATTGACGGGTGATTAAGTCAGTATTCGGGGGCCCCCAAAACCAGTCAGGGAGACGATTCATACACATCCTGGCTGGGTCAACAATGGGGAAAACATTAACGGGTAGTTGGCCAGTTTCAGGTGCTACCGACCCCCGTTAAAGACAAGAATCGCCCCATGCTGGGAGTTTTGAGCGCCAATATTTCACAAAGGACAAACATTAAGATTTGAGCGGGAGATAAGGGAACACAGCACTATAACTATAATGAACAAATGTCCATCGCTCTCTTATCTCGGCTGATGCTCTTGATTCGACTCTTATTCTCTTGACTCGGGCTGGACTCTTATGCGCTGATTTCGGTCTCTTATCTGACTGCTCGACCGCTGGCTGAAGCTCTTCTGTAGGGCTGGACTCTGTTGACTCTGAACTTTTAGCCACACTGGACGGTTATTCAAATGTTGGGTGGAGCTCAAACGGAACGAGCCGCCCCGACGAGGGCAAGTGACCGGGTGCACCATCCCGAGAGTCGGTAAATGGTGTCTGGACCCGAAGGCCCGAAAAGACAAGACGAAATGACAAGAAAAGAAGAAGAATCCACGTGCCGCCACAGTCAGTAAATCCCGACCGCGCCCGAAAATACAAGAAAGACTCTTCATTGAATTCTACCGACAACCGGTGTCGGGTACAGGAAGACTCTTCTTTGAGTTCTACAACCGTGTCCGAGTTCTGTCGAGTTCTTCATGACAACAGGGAGTCGGGCCTGCTTGTCGCAGCAGCAAAGATAAACAAGTGGGGTACAGAGACCCTTCCAAACACGTGACAGTCAGGCGCTGCAGCGAAATGAGCCGAGTGCCTCACTTTAAAATTCTCCGAAGTAACACGAGTGGTGAGCATGTTTCCCGATCCTACAAATCTAGGCGTAGTGTAGGTATTGATAAGGGAGGGTGGTCTTATTAAGGATAAAGTATAATGTGTTCCCCTTTTTACGATGTGCCGTGCGTTCTTCATTTCCATAGACCAAGCTTTATGAATGTATGTATACTTGTACTCTCGTTAATTTGCGCCTATGACATGTACTTCATGATTTTGGACGCTATGCAATAAAGATTTCCATTTCGTACTATTCAACCGGGTCTATCTGAGTTTTCTCTGCATTACTGCTTCTGCACCTAAGTCCAGTGTTAGAACCGTAAGGGTGAGTGGGTCGAACCACTCACAGGTGCTTATTGCAAAAAGGCTGGCCGGAGACCAGAGCAAGCAATAGTATTAGGCAACGAAGGCCTAACCTCGCACCAGCACCGTCTGAGACAGAGACACGAAACCCTTACAGCCTTCTCTGCTCTAAGGAAAACAACCCCAGCCTGTCCAGTCTCTCCTCATAGCTTAAGCGCTCCAGCCCAGGTAACATCCTGGTGAAATTCCTCTGCACCCTCTCCAGTGCAATGACATCCTTCCTATAGTGTGGCAACCAGAACTGCACACAGTATTCCAGCTGTGGCCTAACTATCATTTTGTACAGCTCCATCATAACCTCCCTGCTCTTATATTCTATGCCTCGGCTAATGAAGGCAAGTATCCCATATGCCTTTTTAACCACCTTATCTACCTGTCCTGCTGCCTTCAGGGATCTATGTACATGCACACCAAGGTCCCTCTGATCCTCTGTCCTTCCTAGGGTCCTACCATTCATTATGTATTCCCTTGCCTTGTTAGTCCTCCCAAAATGCATCACCTCACACTTTTCAGGGTTAAATTCCATTTGCCACTGTTCTGCCCATCTAACCAACCCATCTATATCGTCCTGTAGCCTGAGGCTTCCCTCCTCGCTATTTACCACTCCACCAATTTTCGTTTCATCTGCGAACTTACTGATCATACCTCCTACATTCATATCTAAATCATTAATGTACACTACAAACAGCAAAGGACCCAGCACCGATCCCTGCGGTACACCACTGGACACAGGCTTCCAGTCACAAAAACAACCTTCGACCATCACCCTCTGCCTCCTGCCACTAAGCCAATTTTGGATCCAATGTGCCAAGTTGCCCTGGATACCATGGGCTCTTACCTTCTTGACCAGTCTCCCATGCGGGACTTTGTCAAAAGCCTTACTGAAGTCCATGTAGACCACATCAACTGCACTACTCTCATCCACACAGTTAGTCACCCCCTCAAAAAATTCAATCAAATTGGTCAGACATGATCTCCCCCTGACAAAGCCATGCCGACTATTCTTGATTAATCCTTGCCTCTCCAAGTGGAGACTAATTCTGTTCCTCAGAATTTTTTCCAATAATTTCCCTAACACTGATGTTAGGCTCACTGGCCTGTAATTCCCTGGTTTATCCCTACTACCCTTCTTGAATAATGGTACTATGTTAGCTGTTCTCCAGTCCTCTGGCACCTCGCAAGCGTCCCTGAGATCACGTGGGCCATGGGGAGCCAATGGGAGAAGGGAATCTCCCTTCATACTTTTGACAGCTTAGACATGTCAAAAGTATGAATGGAAATCACTCCAAAAAGACATCAAAGCATTAAATATTTTTTTTTTAAATCACGTTTTTAAAATTAATTAAAATTACATTAAAATAGATATTTTAAACAAAAATTTAATTTAAAGTTTTTTACGGGACTAAAAATAAACTTACCTTTTATAAAAGTATTTTTAAATTATAAATGAGTGAAAAACAATTTTTTTTAACTTTTTAATCTCTTATGCTGGTGAAAGCAGGCCTTACACCTGCTTTTACCAGGCGTAAGATTTTTAAGGGATTTCAGCGGGCGGAGGTTCTGCAGAAAGCGGAACCCTCCACCCGCAGAGGCCCTTCTCCAGGGCAGGCGTGCAATCTGTCAAGAGGATTCTTGACAGATCGGAAATGCCGGTTTTCAGCGCATGCGCTTCGCATGCCTGAAACCGGCACTTGCGAGGTCCCTACGGGTGTAGCTCGTACACATCCCTAGGGATCGGAAAATACGGGCCATTATGATTAGCACTCCCCCAAAACTGAGTGGATGCCATGAGGAAATCTAGGCGAATGTTGTTTTAAAACACGGTAATCAATTCCTTGTATTGTTTTTAAAAGATAGGTTATGTTCCCTGTTAATATTATTTTAAACATATTGGAATATATGTGCTCTGAAACTTGGGTAAGCTGGCACTGGGAAGCAGCAGAGCCCTTGAAATTATGCTGTGGGTTAATAGGTACAAACACCATACATTTATCTGAAATTCCTCTCACTGCTATTATAATCTAGGCATTAACCCATTAAAAATAAATGGGTTAGCGTCTTTGCCACAAATAGAAAAATAACTGTGTTAAGTGTTCATACACCAGAATGCTACAATAGAGGTTTAGGGCCAAAGTGTCTAGTGTAGTTAAAAGCATTTGGGCCAGTTTGTTTTCTCATTGTGCTTGGGTATAAATAATCACTTGTGCTGAATGAATTGAGGAAAATTCTGCTGGGGTGGATTGCTTGACCAGAACAGAGCCAACCTGATATTTTCATCTATTTAAATGAATGGACGGGAAACTGAAAAGGCTCTGTTATGGATGTGACCTTACTGTTGAACTTTTGTCAATTCTGCTTGAAGAGATTATACGATACATCAGTCAGAAGGATTTTCAAGCAACATTATTTTATTTTATTTTTTTCCTATGGGCACTGGAATCGCTCACTCAAATGGCCATTCTTGATGTGTGAGTTCAGGCAGTAAACTTTGATTGACTATGCGAGAACATCGCAGCTACGCTCACCTTCCACTAAGGGTCACTAGGTAACAATCAGGAGTAAGACCCCTGCCAATTTTTACCTTTCTTAGTCCATGGGTGATGAGACTAACTGTAGCAATGCTATCTATATCCCAGCTGAGACTAGCTAAATTTGCATTTCTTAGGTTTGATCTGGGAATCAAACCTGGGACCTGCATGTTCTGGATGGCCCAGTTCAATAGAGGCTGGGGCATTTGGCCACTAAGGCCTCAAGGGAGTTCTGCACTACTTTATTATGAATAATATTATTTCCAGTTCACTAAAGAAGATTATGCTGATCAATTTTCTTCTAGGCTCTAAGGTAGTAGTTGTAAGGTCTGATTATTCATGAAGCTGCAGCTGGAGATCCAGACCTGACCCTGATTTTACAGACCCATGTGTGAGCATCCCTAGACCACTGCAGAATGCAAATGTACTCTCCCCTCTACACTGGTAAGGACCTGTCTCAGACAATTTACACTGCAACATATCAGATGCAAACATTTTGTTTCCCAGACTGAGAACCATACAAAAATTATCAGGCAGAACAGACAACTTGAAGCAATAGACTTCAAGAAGAAATAGACATGCCCTCACACCAGCAGGGGTTGAAAATGTTCTTCCCTCCTGCAATCAGGAAGAAAATATTCTTTAAAGCCAGTCTGTGTCACTCACAATCTGCAAATAAATGGGAAACTATTGATGTGATCCACACGGTTACCATTCTCATAAGAACAGAAGAATTAGAAGCAGGGGCAGGACATTTGGCCCATCGAGCCTGCTGTTCCATTCAATAAGATCATGGCTGATCTTTGACCTCAACTCCACTTTCCTGCCCGATCCCCATATCCCTTGATTCCCCATGAGTCCAAAAATATATCAATCTCAGCCTTGAATATACTCAACGATTCAGCATCCACAGCCCTTTGAGGTAGAGAATTCCAAAGATTCACAACACTCTGAGTGAAGAAATTCCTCCTCATCTCTGTCTTAAATGGCCAACTCCTTATCCTGAGACTATGCCTGTAAGGGGGACGTGTCTCAGACGGTGCTGGTGCGAGGTTAGGCCTTCGTTGCCTATACTATTGCTTGCTCTGGTCTCCAGCCAGCCTTTTGCAATAAGCACCTGTGAGTGGTTCGACCCACTCACCCTTACAGTTCTGACACCTGGACTTAGATGCAAGGAGCAGTAATGCAGAGAAATACTCAAATAGACCCGGTTGAATAGCATGAAATGAAAATCTTTATTGCATGGCGTCTAAAATCATGAAATACATGTCATAGGCGCAAATCAAAGAGAGTACAAGTATACATACATTCATAAAACTTGGTCTATGGAAATGGAGAACACACGGCACATCGTAAAAAGGGGAACACATTATACCTTAACCTTATTAAAACCACCCTCCCTTAACAATACCTAAACTACGTCTGGATTTGTAGGATCGGAAAACATGCTCACCACTCGTGTTACTTCGGAGATTTTTAAAGTGAGGCACTCAGCTCGTTTCGCTGCAGCGCCTGACTGTCACGTGTTTGGTAGGGTTTCTGCACCCCACTTGTTTACTTTCGCTGCTGCGAAAAGCAGGCCAGACTCTCTGTTGTCATGAAGAAATCGATGGAACTCAAAACGTTGTAAAATTCAAAGAAGAGTCTTCCTGTGTTGCGGTACAGGTTGAAGTCTGTAGAACTCAAAGAAGAGTTCTGTACTTATATTTTCGGGCGCGGTCGGGGTTTACTGACCGTGGCGGCACGTGAAATTTCTTCTCGTCTTCTTCTCGTCTTCTTCTCGTCTCGTCTCCTCGGGCCTCCGGGTCCAGACACCGTTTACCGACACTCGGGATGGTGTACCCTGTTACTTGCCCTTGTCGGGGCGGCTCGTACCGATTGAGCTCCACCCAACACTCGAATAACCGACCAGTACGGCTAAGAGTCAAGAGTCAACAAAGTCCAGAGAAACACAAGAGGCTGACCGTCCAGGAAAGCGATACCAGAGAATAAGAGTCGAATCAAGAGAGCGATGGACATTTGTTGTCTATAGTTATAGTGATGTGTCCGCCTTATCTCCCACTCAAATCTTAATGTTTATCCTTTGTGTAATATTGGCGCTCAAAACTCCCAGCATGGGGCGATTATCTTCTTTAACGGGTTTCGGTAGCACCTGAAACTTGCCAACTATCCATTAATGTCTTCCCCATTGTTGAACCAGCCAGGATGTGTATGAATCGTCTCCTCGACTGGTTTTGGGGCCCCCCGAATACTGCCTTAATCACCCGTCAATGTCTCTCTCATTGTAGAGCCGGAGGGGGGGGTATTTGTGTATTGATGTGTCTGGATGGGCCTTCAATTGCCCAGTTCACTGATCCTTACTGTGCATAGGAAAACGATTCCAGCACTTATATCATTGCTATTGTTCACAATGCAAACGGGTTGCATCCTGTCTTTATCAATGTTTACCGAGTATGATCCAATCTTATACTGAATGTATATTCGACGCCATCTTGTCTGCCCACTGTGTTTCTGGAAGCTTCTGCCACGATGCGCAGCGGCCATTTTACAGGCTTCTGTGTCCTTTATTATCAGGACAGCATTTCGTTTAATAAAACCGAGCAAATGAATCTGCTTCTCTCATGTTATTTTGAATCGCGATAATTGCGAACTCTACAGTCCCTCCTGTTGATGCGAATAACTCCGCTTAGCGTATCAATTAAAAATGCTGGTGAGCAAAATTATCCCGATTCTCCACATCCAAACACTCCCGGTAATTAAAACTATCTATTGCCTCCATGCGGTCCTCATTTCCCAGAGAAAACACATTGTCTAACTTGGACAAATCGTAGGCAGCATTGCCTTTAAACTTACACTGCGTATACGCCTTCCAGGTGAAAAAGGCCGATGCCTCTCGCACCACCTGTATATGCACGTTTTATTATAAAAGGAAAAATAATCAAACCAACTATTTTAAAAATACAAAAGTTCCAAACGTAGTCACACATACTCATAACGAACAACAATTACAAAAACACACGTGGTAAAATGGAGGGGCGTTATCCTGGCCGTTTACGCGGTACTTTCCTCGTTCACGCGCACGTAACGTTCTCTCCACTCCCCTGTGTTCTCCTGCCTCGTGAGGCGTTTGCCTCTTTTGCAGTGTACGACCAACAGGTACACTACAATTACAACTTGACACACTACCAAAATGTGGGAGGCTATCCTGATCCATGACGGGACTTCAATATTAGTGAACAGATCCCACCACGGTGGGGTTACTATATCCAATATCTCTGCCCCTATCTCTACAGTCTTTTGTTCCAGGGTGTAAAAATGTTTCTGTGATACCATGACGGCTTTTAAAATCTTGGTGAGGTGTTCAGGGAGAGGGGGAATGATGAACCCGAAATGCGCGACGAATCGCTGCAAGTCTGTGAAATTCTCTTTTACAGTGAGGTGAACAGTGGATGGTTCAGGGATCGGAACAATTCGCTGTTGTGCCACTTGAACTTCAGCCCTGGGTTTAAAACAGAAACTGCTGTCACTCACCAGACACCGGCTGTGCTGTCCATGCTGGTAGTGTTGCGCTGCAGTGGTAACGCAATACGTTCCACCCCCTATGTATGCCACCTGTGGGGTACATGATCTTGTGTCATTGCTTCCATGGTGCAATTCATGGGCTTCGCGCCAGCCGTTCTGAACCCGCATTGTGGTGTTAAAAAGGCATTCAAGTGCTGGGGACACAGTATGATGTGTGCTCCCCGGCCACGACAACCCGAGAGGTCGGTACCTGTCATCGTTTGCTCCCAGCGGATGACGTAAGGTGGGACCGCTGCGTAGCGAATGTGGGCTCCCCCCTGAATGACACCAATGTTCTCCACCCGATACACCGGGGCGGGCTTTGCTGTGTCGCCCAACACCGGCATCCGTACTACTATCCCCATGATAGTGTGATTTGACTGTCCGCAGTCCATGGGGACTGGGTATGCCTCTGAGGCTAGCCTGAGCTGGCACGGGCTTAACATGTTCTGAAAAGGGTGGACCGCCTGCAGGTGTTTGTTACTTATCCAGGACGGGACCAAACCTTGTTTTAAATCCTCCAAATTACTGCGGCCCTCGCCCAGTAACCACGCCCCGTATAGTACGCACACCTCGTTCTGCGCAGCTTGATCGGATGCATTTCGATCTTCCCTAATCAGGGCATTTACCGTTCTCGCATGCTTCTCCAGCTCTGCTATAATCTCTTTTAAGTGTAGTGTCATGGCCTGGTCCTTATGTAACTCAGACCCTACTACCTTGTTCTCGTTTGTGAGGATGCTTTTTAACTGTGTTTTTAAACTGTTGATCTGGGTCTGCAGCTCCACATTGTCTAGAGCGTTGACCACAGATGTTCCCGTATTAAAAGCAGTGAACACATCGTTCACAACACCCCTTCTTTGTCTCCCCACCTGACCCAAAACTTCGTGTGGTGTGGTGTATAAGCTTGTTTTGTCAACCTCTGCAAAATCAAACTCATAAAATTGCCTGAACATGTTTGTTAACAGGACCTGGTACAATTGACCCGTTTCTTTGGGGCACCACTCTGGTAAATGCACCTCGGTGAGATTTAGAATCACCGAGGCCACCGCGTAATGTACCCCCTGATACAGTATCTGATCTGTTGGCACCAGTACCAGACCATTCCCGGGCCCCTTAGTGGTTTTAGGGCACCCTTCCTCCTGAGTCAAAGCCACCGGAATTGTGGGCGGAGACTTGCGTGGGCGCGTGATGAGTTCAGTGGCGTTTACCGGGATCGGGGAGAATGGAGCTCCGCACCCCCTGGTGCTGACGTCCCACCTCATCCCTTTCCCGGCATCCTGCCACTGTTGTAGGAAAAATATGGATATACCCTTGGGGCAAACGTACTTCGATCCCCACATACAAACATATATTCCCTCATCCGGTTCCCACCATTTGTCCCAACTTTCAATTGTCCGTTAGTCCCCGTAATTGTCCAATGGGTATTATTACCCAATCGCACCCACTCGACCGAGGAATTTCTCATAGTCTTGCTTAACTTCCGTGACCACCACCATCGGCTCAATGGGACTTTCCCATTGCACGTCAAACAAATCCTTTTGCCGACGGTGACGCTGATTCTGGGTGCAACGATCCTCACTCTGGGACACAGTAAAGAAGTATCTTTATAGGCAAATCCGGATGCGCTGGAGTATTCCGTCGAATTCGTTCCCAGCCATCCCGGCCACCTTCCCTTGTGGAAATAAGTGGCGGTCTCCTCAGCCTCTCGCTCCCCGGTCCCATCCGTCGCGATGGGGGCCGTGTCCCTGGAGCAACCGAACACAACGACATCCTTGGTGAGGCCCCGATAGGCCAATCCATATCCGATCGTTGCGAGCACTATCAGAATCCTTTCCATATCTCCTGGTTCCTGTGATCAGATAAAATGATGTAGCCAGCCTCCCAAGAGTCTCTGGCTTTTGTGAAGGGTGAGCGGGTCCCTTGACCTCGTCTCACGTACAAAGACATGTATACTGGATAGACCTTAACTATTCCTATCACTAAAACTCCCATCATTTTAACATTTACTTATAAAATTAAACTACAATCTTAACTGGATATTAGAACACTATATACTTAAAACTTATCCTCCTAAAATAACTGTACAGCGCCGCCCGTTCCCAGGGCGGCCTACCTAAAGCCTGCGAAGGCTGCCACGAGCTTTTCCCAGTGGCGGGGGGGCACTGACCCCTGTCTTTGAACTGCCGCAGCCTGTCGCTGCTGAGCTGGGACTGTGATCTCCCTGGGCTGCCTTGAACTTACGCCTGGGGGTGTACGAGGGATTTGACCACAACTTCCTGGGCTGGGGTGTCCGACTCGACCAACGGAGGGCTACCTTGGGCAAGATCTCCAGGACCGACGGACCAGGGACCGGGACTTCCACCGTCACGGCCTGTGGTCCCACCACAGCCGCTGGCTCTGTCTCCCCTGGCTCCGCCCCCCTGGGCTCGGGATCTGCGGTTTCCGACTCCACCTTACTTGCTTCCCCAGTAAGTGGAACTCCACTCGCAATCCCTATCTCCCCTTTGCTTGGGTCGAGGGCGGAACCTCCGTCCTCCGACCCCACCACCTCTCCGACTGGGTCACTACCTTGGTTGAGCTCTCCGAGCTCTTCCTCATCTGAATCCCACGAAAAAGAAAAGATCCTACACTTTTCCAGAATGTCCTCTCCCCTCACGCAGGATGCTTTACCGGCCTGTGTGCCCTGCGGTTCTACCCGGGGCTGAGAGTCCCCACTCGCAGGTTTGGCCCCTGTGATTGGCCCCTGTGCAACCGGTTTATACAGCTTGCACTGGTTAATGTGGAACCATTTTGTGCGCCGGGGTACCTTTACGGCATACACCATGGGACTCGCCTTATCTACAATACTGTAGGGTCCCATATACAGTGGTTCCAAACTCCCTACTCTGGCATAGTTCCTAACCATGACCTGATCTCCGACTTCCCATTCCTGCTTCTTACGGGGTTCCAGCAACAGGCGATTGCTCTGGTGCTGTCTTCCCATGTTCCCAGCCGTCTGCTCGTAAACCTGCTTCAGGCGTTCCAAGAGGGTCTGGACAAACTTGTCCCGTTTCACCTCTTGGAGCTGGACCTCAGTGAGCACCGGGGCTAGTACATGGGTGGGGGTTCGCATGATCCTCCCAGTCATCACCTCGTACGGGGAATACCCCGTACTCTTCGACTGGCTGTCCCGGATTCCCATGAGGACTAGAGGCAGAACCTCCGCCCATTTTTGGGGCGAGTTCATAGTCTCTTTCCTCAGTTTCTCCTTGAGGATCCGGTTCATGCGTTCAACAATCCCTGATGACTCAGGACAGATTCCTCCGTTGTCTCGGGGTTAGTGGGATCAAACCACGCTCTGGCCTGCTCCCTGACGGCTGGCAAGCTGTTGGCTACTATACACCTGAGCCAATGAGCTTTCCCGGCGCCGTCCATATAGACGCGCTGTGGCGCACCTGGGCAGCTGCGCTGGTATACTGGCCACAGTCTGTCGGCGAAAACCCGCGGGGGTTCTCCCTCCATCTGTACGGTCTGACCCAATCTGACGAACGGACCTTCGTCATCCGCCCCTAACACTTCTAGGACCTCATCCCATAAATCCCCATAGCTTTTATTTCCCTTCTTGCTCTCGTCGGAGAGACACTGAAGGATCGAGCTAGCTAAAGAGAACAGCAACATCTTGGTTTTTTCCTCGTCGTCGCCATTAATCGCTGCGGTCTGTTCTACTTCTCTAAAATGTACGGAAGGGTCTTCTGACTCGGACAGCTTCCGTACATGGCTAATCATTGCTCTCAGCTGGTGTGAGCTGTGGGGCAATACAAGTTGGTTCATGATATCCCCGTCTGCCCCATCTACCCCATTCGGGCCTCTCTTATGACCTCGGACCGGACACATCGGTCCCGGTCTCGACAATACCTCCGGGGATTGTCCTACCTCGGGAACCTTCTTCTCTATTTCCACCACCTCCTCCCTTACCCAGGTTGCCGAATAGCTGGATGGCACGGAGGGCGTAGTGGTTGATAGCACTTCTGCTTTTTCCGGTAGGGATTTTGGGAATTCCCTACCTACCTGTGGCTGGCTCGCTGATGGTCTGATGAGACACACCAAGCCGTTTGCCTTATTCAGGGACTCTCTTAGGTTCTCTATCTCCCTCTGACAAACACTGTGGTCGGCTCCCTCATGCCTATCCTCGAGAGCCATCTTGTATGCCGCCCTAACTCCCTTCAAGCTTTCTTCCTGGGCTTTTATCTGGTTAGCTAGGCGGATACACCGTTCTCTAATCCTTCCCTCATTTAATTTTGCTTCCGTGACCTGACATTCTAGGTAATCAATCCTAGCCTCGTGGTGGTTGGCTACTATTTGGCGTTCCTGATGTAATGCATTCAGTGATGCAATGAGTCTCTGTCCTCCCGTGACCTTTTCCTCCATCTCAGTTTCCAATTCCCTGATCTGAGCTGCCTGTGCTGCAATGACCTGGTCCGAAAGTTGGACTTGCTTCTTGTAGCACATCAGCCAGACCGCTTTCTCTACCGACTTCTTATGATCTTTACTACCTGTCCATTTGATGGCGGCGTCTAGCGGACGCCTATCCATCAGTAGGTCACATATCCATTTTTTGGTTAAGTTAACTTTCCAAACACATAGTCGGCTACCTTCTCATCCATCACATTTCGCCTATTCAAACCAGGGTCTAAAATATTACTCTCTTGCTGCCAGGGTCCTGCCGCGGTCGCCATTTTCTGTAAGGGGGACGTGTCTCAGACGGTGCTGGTGCGAGGTTAGGCCTTCGTTGCCTATACTATTGCTTGCTCTGGTCTCCAGCCAGCCTTTTGCAATAAGCACCTGTGAGTGGTTCGACCCACTCGCCCTTACGGTTCTGACACCTGGACTTAGATGCAAGGAGCAGTAATGCAGAGAAAAACTCAAATAGACCCGGTTGAATAGCACGAAATGAAAATCTTTATTGCATGGCGTCTAAAATCATGAAATACATGTCATAGGCACAAATCAAAGAGAGTACAAGTATACATACATTCATAAAACTTGGTCTATGGAAATGGAGAACACACGGCACATCGTAAAAAGGGGAACACATTATACCTTAACCTTATTAAAACCACCCTCCCTTAACAATACCTAAACTACGTCTGGATTTGTAGGATCGGAAAACATGCTCACCACTCGTGTTACTTCGGAGATTTTTAAAGTGAGGCACTCAGCTCGTTTCGCTGCAGCGCCTGACTGTCACGTGTTTGGTAGGGTTTCTGCACCCCACTTGTTTACTTTCGCTGCTGCGAAAAGCAGGCCAGACTCTCTGTTGTCATGAAGAAATCGATGGAACTCAAAACGTTGTAAAATTCAAAGAAGAGTCTTCCTGTGTTGCGGTACAGGTTGAAGTCTGTAGAACTCAAAGAAGAGTTCTGTACTTATATTTTCAGGCGCGGTCGGGGTTTACTGACCATGGCGGCACGTGGAATTTCTTCTCGTCTTCTTCTCGTCTCGTCTCCTCGGGCCTCCGGGTCCAGACACCGTTTACCGACACTCGGGATGGTGTACCCTGTTACTTGCCCTTGTCGGGGCGGCTCGTACCGATTGAGCTCCACCCAACACTCGAATAACCGACCAGTACGGCTAAGAGTCAAGAGTCAACAAAGTCCAGAGAAACACAAGAGGCTGACCGTCCAGGAAAGCGATACCAGAGAATAAAAGTCGAATCAAGAGAGCGATGGACATCTGTTCTCTATAGTTATAGTGATGTGTCCGCCTTATCTCCCGCTCAAATCTTAATGTTTATCCTTTGTGTAATATTGGCGCTCAAAACTCCCAGCATGGGGCGATTATCTTCTTTAACGGGTTTCGGTAGCACCTGAAACTGGCCAACTATCCGTTAATGTCTTCCCCATTGTTGAACCAGCCAGGATGTGTATGAATCGTCTCCTCGACTGGTTTTGGGGCCCCCCGAATACTGGCTTAATCACCCGTCAATGTCTCTCTCATTGTAGAGCCGGGGGGGGGTATTTGTGTATTGATGTGTCTGGATGGGCCTTCGATTGCCCAATTCAATGATCCTTACTGTGCATAGGAAAACGATTCCAGCACTTA
Organism: Squalus acanthias; assembly: GCA_030390025.1. Classification (NCBI taxonomy): domain Eukaryota; kingdom Metazoa; phylum Chordata; class Chondrichthyes; order Squaliformes; family Squalidae; genus Squalus; species Squalus acanthias. The sequence goes on along the minus strand of CM059426.1, from coordinate 105,329,386 downwards.
TATCATTGCTATTGTTCACAATGCAAACAGGTTGCATCCTGTCTTTATCAATGTTTACCGAGTATGATCCAATCTTATACTGAATGTATATTCGACGCCATCTTGTCTGCCCACTGTGTTTCTGGAAGCTTCTGCCACGATGCGCGGCGGCCATTTTACAGGCTTCTGTGTCCTTTATTATCAGGACAGCATTTCGTTTAATAAAACCGATCAAATGAATCTGCTTCTCTCATGTTATTTTGAATCGCGATAATTGCGAACTCTACATGCCCCCTAGTTCTAGACTCTCCAGCCAGAGGAAACAACCTCTCAGCATTTACCCTGTCAACCCCCCTCAGAATCTGAAATGTTTCAATGAGATCACCTCTCATTCTTCTAAACTCCAGAGAGTATAGGCCCATTCTACACAATCTCTCTTCATAGGACTACCCTCTCATCCCAGGAATCAATCTAGTGAACCTTCATTGCACCACGTCTAAGGCAAGCATATTCTTCCTCAGATAAGGAGGCCAAAACTGTGCACAGTACTCCAGATGTGGTCTCACCAAAGCCCTGTATAATTGTAGCAAGACTTTCTTACTCTTGTACTCCAACCCCCTTGCAATAAAGGTCAACATGCCATTTGCCTTCCTAATTGCTTGCTGTACCTGCATGCTAACTCTCTGTGTTTCCTATACGAGGACACCCAAATCTCTCTGAACACCAACATTTTATAATTTCTCACCATTTACAAAATATTCTGTTTTTCTATTCTTCCTACCAAATTGAATAACCTCACATTTTCCCACTTTATACTCCATCTGCTATCTATTGCCCACTCACTTAACCTGTCTATATCCCTTTGCAGGCTCTTTGTGTCCTCCTCACAGCTTACTTTCCCACCTAGCTTTGTATCTTCAGCAAACTTGGATACATTACATTTGGTCCCTTCATCTAAGTCATTAATTAGATTGTAAATAGCTGAGGTCCAAGCACTGATCCTTGCAGCGCCCAACTAGTTACAGCCTGCCAACCGGAAAATGACCCATTTATCCCTATTCTCTGTTTTCTGTCTGTTAATCAATCCTCTATCCATGCTAATATATTACCCCAACCCCATAAACCTTTATCTTGTGCAATAATCTTTTATTTGGCACATTATTGAATGCCTTTTGGAAATCCAAAAATACTACATCCACTAGTTCCCCTTTATCTACCCTGCTAATTACATCCTCAAAAAGCTGTAATAAATTTGTCAAACACGATTTCTTTTTCATAAAACCATGTTGACTCTGCCTGATCATGTTATGATTTTCTAAGTGACATCTGCTATCACTTCCTTAATAATGGATTCCAGCATTTTCCCAACGACTGATGTCAGGCTAACTGGCCTGCAGTTCCCTAATTTCTCTGTCCCTCCTTTTTTGAATAGCAAGGTTATATTTGCTACCTTCCAATCTGCTGGGACCGTTCTAGAATCTAGGGAATTTTGGAAGATCACAACCAATGCATCCACTATCTCTGCAGCTACCTCTTTTGGAACCCTAGGATGTAAGCAATTAGGTCCAGGGGACTTGTCGCTTTTAGTCCTATTAATTTCTCAAGTACGTTTTCTCTACTGATCTTAATTACTTTATGTTCCTCAATCTCATTAGCCCCTTGGATCCCCATTATTTTTGTTATGCCTTTTATGTCTTCTACTTTGAAGATAGATACAAAATATTGTTGAAAGTCTCTGCCATTTCTTTATTCCCATTATAATTTCACTGTCTCAGGCTCTAAGGGACTAACGCTTGCATTTGCTACTCTCTTCCTTTTTACATACTTGTCGAAGCTCTTACAATCTGTTTTTATATTTCTTGCTAGTTTACTCTCGTTGTATTTTCTCCCTGTTTATTAATTTTTTGGTCATCCTTTGCTGTGATTCTAAAGATCTCCCAATCCTCAGGCTTACAACTATGTTTCGCAACATTACAAGTCTCTACTTTTAATCTAATACTATCCTTAACTTCTTTAGTTAGCCATGGATGGATCACTTTTCCCATGGAGTATTTATTTCTCAATGGAATGTATATTCATTGAGAATTTTGGAATATTTCTTTAAATGTTTGCCACTGCTTATCTACCATCATACCTTTTAATCTATTTTCCCAATCTACCTTAGCCAACTCACCCCTCATACCACGTAATTGGCTTTCTTTAAATTTAACACTCCAGTTTCAGACTTAGGTATGTTACTCTCAAACTCAATCAAAAATTCCATCATATTATGATCACTCTTCCCCAGAGGATCCTTTACTATGAGATTACTAATTAACCCTGTCTCGTTACACAATACATGATCTAAAATAGCCTGTTCCCTGGTTGCTTCCACTACGTATTGTTTTAGGAAACTGTCTCAAATGCATTCCATTAACTCATTCTCCAGACTACCTTTGCCAATTTGATTTGCCTAGTGTATATGAAGATTAATGTCCCCTGTGATTATTGCATTACCTTTGTTACAAGCTCCTAATATTTCTTGATTAATACTCTGTCCAATGGTATAGCTACTGTGTGGGGACCTATAAACTACTCCCATCAGTGTTTTCTTCCCCTTGTTATTTCTTATCTCCACGCATACTGATTCTACTTCCTGATCTTCCGAGCCAAGAACCTTTCTCACTACTGTCCTTATGTCATCCTTTATTATCAGGTCTACCCCCATCCATTTTTATTCTGCCTGTCTTTCTGAAACGTCAAGTACCCTGGAATATTTAGTTCCCAAACTTGGTCACCTTGCAATTGTCACATCTCTTTAATGGCTATTAGATCAAACCCATTTATCTCTTTTGTGCCACTAATTCATCTATTTTGTTATGAATACTTCCTGCATTCAGAAAAAGAGCCTTTAATTTGATCTTTTTAACCATTATTCCCTGCTTTCACTTTATTCGCTGATGCACTCTTACCATTAAACTCTCTGGAGGGAAAATTGGCTCATGCCCCCTTTGGGGCGATAACTTCTTTTCGCTACTTTTAGCGCCTCGAAAAAGTTAGCGCCTCCGCGCCCAAAATTCAATGGTAGCGCCCAAGCAGGAGGCAGGGTGCTAATGGAAGCGCTCCCCCTCCCTCTTGGGGCGCTTCCATTGAATATCGCGGTGCTATGTGCAGTAGCGCCACGCATACTGGCATGTAGCGCCAGCCTCCCGCCCCTGATTAAAGAGGAGGGGCCTAGCGCAGTGTGCACCGGGGCCCTGTTGGACCACTGGGGAGCGGGGTGCCGGCAAAAGCGCCCGGCACTCAAGAGGACCGATCGCGGCCAGCACCCCGCAGGAGGAGGCCAGAGGGGGCAAGTGCTGGCAGGCGGCCCCCCCAAAAAATGGCCGCCCGGCACCTGCCCTCTAATTTTCCTTTTAATTGCCTTTTATGATTAGGTAAAAAGCAGCACCTCCTTCCCCCTCTGCTCCGAATTCCCACTTTCTCCAAATTCCCAACTGAAACACTCTGTTTAAGACATTGGCTGTGATTTCGCTAGCCATGGCGAGTCCGGTGTGGCCGGAGTAGACAGCGGCCTCAAACTCCGTGCCCGTCTTCATCCTGCCTCCTCCAAATGATTTTTCCCTTATTGGGCTTGTTAAGCCCGCCCTGTGAGGTTCCCGGCCAATTAAAAGGAAGCAAGTCTGATTATGTCATCTGATGACACGTCATCAGCTAGTTTCCTTAAAGTGGCCATGTTCACATTAATTTTGACAGTTGTGCTGTCAGTGGTCTGCAGCATTGAGGTGCTGCAGTCACCGACAAGCACTGCACAAAGGTGCACGGCTGCACCCAGGCTCTCCCATCACTCCCTCCATATGCTTATGGAGTGAGACACAGCACGCGGGGAGGTTCTTTTCCCTTCCAATGGGCAGAAGATGCCTCCCAGGAGACCATGCAGTCTGTTTGCACATTGCACAGGAGGGCACAAGCAGGGATGTCGTCGGGAGGACCAGGCTGCATTGGCGCAAACCTTTCAATGATCTCAGTAGATCACGAAACGTTACTGCCAGGACACACTCAACCTCATCCTGCTGTGCTACTCATCACATCCCCATCACTCTGCTTTCCCTACCCTACTCTTGCACATCTTTAGTCACACCAACTTACCTTGCACCTCCATCCATCCCTCTCTATCTACATTATCACTTCCCCATCTCACTAGCTACCCCTCACACTCACCCTCATCCTACTGCAAGCATACCAACTAAGAACACACAAGGGTAGGCACTTGGGTGGTTTAGCCAATGTTCGAGTGAAGTGCTGTCAAATATTGAATTCTTTATTTTGAAAACTTTGCATTCTTGAACAGATTTGTTTGCACCTTTGGACGTGTCTTAGTGAGTGCCAGTGAATGGTGAGACATAACGCCTCCCCCCCCCGCTCACCCCAATGGTGGGAAGTGTGAAAGGAATGGCTTGGACATTGTAGGGATGCTTTATGGTGTTGGTGTGGGGTGGTGCCAATCTGGTGCATCATGTGGCAGCCAGGCTGTACAGTGTTAAGTGAAGCAAATCTGGACATGGTGAGGCCATCGCTGGCGCCCCGGGCAGCAATATGCACGGGTGATGATGCCCTGTGTTCAGTGCAACATCAGTTGATTGCAGAGAAGGTTGCTGTGGATGTTAGTGCTGCTGGTGTGCCCAGTGATGCTGGTGCTGGGGCTAATCGTGATGGGATTCTGAGGACCAAGGTGAGATTCTTTCAAGGGCACTGATGCTGATGGAATAGATGGCAGGTGAGGTTGAGATGACAGAAGTAATCTGTCAATGTTGGGATAGGTTGTTCCAAGGAGGTGACATTGGATAGAGAGATTACTCCAAACACTTCAAAAGTGGGTTCCAAATCATTAATGCTCCAGCTTCTAAGATTGGAACAGCTGTGAAATGGTAGGTTTTATACCACTTTTGCAGCTTTCACCTATTCACAGCAATCCACAGTCATTGAGAACCCGGCATACTTACCTGATGTGATAGCCGCTCTCTGGGAACCTCGTTGAAAACCTGGTAAAATGCTAAGTACATGGGAAAATGGTTCTTAACTACCTTTTAATAAGCTTCTAACTATCTAAATTGGCTGACCCGCCGCTTGGTGTCGGGTCTGTTCAGGGATGACAGAACCGACACTTGGAAAACTGACAAGGAGGCAGGTTTACAGCGGGATACCGACCCGCTGTCAATCTTTGTGATTTTTACAGCAGACCTGCCTCCAAACCCGCACTCAGAGCGCCGGTAAAATTCCGGTCATTCTGTGCAGGCCATTCTGTGCGTCAGCAGATACTGTTTATTTTATACACCTTTGAGCCACAGTCAAGTTACAAGTGCTGAGTCAGGTTCCTGCTCACAGTAATTATCAACTATTCAGACAAACATTTTAAGCTGATTGACAGTTAACTGCCACTGGCAGGCAGCTTCTGTTAACTACAGTTTATTTTACATTTTTTAAAGTTCTAACTTAAATTCAAAATGTTGAAATAAATTTCACTTTTTACAGCCAGTACTCACCCAGTATTTACCAGAGACAAAATTCCTAACTTTAACACTCTATTTAAGTGCACTCTGTTTAACAGCACTCTGTGCAGACCACTATGTGCGTCAGCAGATACTGTTTACTTTTATACACCTTTGAGCCACAACCAAGTTATATCCAGATAGCAAAATAGAGAAAATAGCAGGGTACATATGCATCACTATTGGTTAGAAGTGATTGCTGGTGATTATAGCAGTTTGTACATTTCATTGTATTATATTATATGGAGGATCTATAGGTGAGCATATACAAACAGAGTTTGCCCACTGAGTAATGGTATTAATCTTTACACCCATGGTTCATGGTCCCACTTGTGTCATCCTGTCAGCAATTCAAATGCTGTTAAAAATCCATTTATGTATTGGAAGATTGCATCAGTCTATCATGTATTAGTGTTCCGGCCCTTCACATGACGTAGACTTCATACATCGGAAACTTTTATCCCAATAAAGTTGCTCCGCCAATCATTCTGATTTAGGTTACATTTACTCCTGCTCAGTGCAAAAGGTTAGCTGCTGTAGAGCAACTTCCTATGGGCACTGGATAAATAAAAAGCCCTTATATCATCGTACTGTCAACACTGGCCCCCCGAGCCAAGGTGGCTACCAACTGAGCTTCTGTGGCAGCAGTTTGAATGGCCATGGAAGCTGTCAGAGATGTCAACAGAGGCTCCATCATGGTGGGCACCACTGTTGTGTTCATTGAGCTGACCATTCACTCCATGTTGAGAACATAAGAACATAAGAAATAGGAGCAGGAGTAGGCCATATGGCCCTTTCAGCCTGCTCTGCCATTCAATAAGATCATGTTGATCTTCGACCTCAACACCACTTTCGCACCCAATCCCCATGTTGGAGAGAATGATCTCCATGCTCTGTGCAAAGCCCTGAATCAAATTGGAGCTAGACTCCAAAATTACCCCTTATGAGTAATAAGCACAAGTTCGTTTGAGTATTGCGTTATTACTACAGCACTATTTTCTTATTTCATTTTACAATTCTACACTCATTTTGCACACTACACATCTAAATTAGTAAACCTTTTGGTATTGGTATCAGTTAAGTGATTCATTAGCTGCATGAAAAAGATTAAAAGATTACTATTAAAGGTGTAGCATGGTTGGCTGCTATTTTGCTTTTGTTACAGTGAAGGGGTAAGTTTTTGTTTTCAGCAAGACTGCTGCAATTCTTTGGACTATATCCAGATACCAGGAAATGGTCCAGATGTCCAAGTTGCAGCCCCATGATTTTCTGCCCAGGAGAACTAAAGGCAAAAATTTACCCTGAAATTGCAAGTCCAGGAATCAAACCTTTGATAGCTGAGTGTTCTGAATTACAAAGTAAAATGGCCATTTCACCTATTCCTTGTAAAAAAGGAAAATATAGCCCATGAACTTCTTTGATCCCAGCCTGATTCATTGGTCTTTATTTAAAAGAGAATTATAATCATATATGGGAAATCCTTTTGATTGTTCCAGATGTGGGGCATGTGAAATGGTGGATCACAATTTTTCAGAGAACCACGAAACCACCAGGACAGAAAGCATCAGCAATGATTGTACCATCTTCAGATTTATAGAGATTAGAAAGTTTAGGAAAACATTAATTGGCTAGTGTAACCATATAGAACTGCTGGCTGGACAAGAATTTGTGAAGAATAGGATAAACATGCATTGTATTACAAGCAACAAATCCAACAGGCTCTCATTTTCTCAAAGATTTATGAGGTGGTCCAGTATGAAAATTAATATGTGCATATAGAAATGAAGATTCATTGAAAACAAAGCATATTGGATTCAGAAACTGATCTGAAACTGAAGCTCTTAAACCCAGAACTAAGTGCTGTTATACCTGAACTCTGACTACATCAGTAATCTTATTTATTTAGATGGATGAATTGGAAAATCACTTTAATCAGATTGAATTGTCTATCACAACATTTGCCAATTTTACCAACCTAATTTAAGGATTTTTTCAAATGTACTTTAGTGTTCAAGTACTCACAAGTTATATAACATAATTTTACACAAATCTTTGTCCCACATTAATACAGTAAATAGCTTAACTAAAACAAAGTTGACTTAATAGCGTGCAGTTTTTTGAAGATTCCCCATGTCGAACTGTTTCACTAGAAAAATTTGTCAAAATCTCAAGATCAATATGTTCAGTCTTTGTCACATTTTCTTGCAGCATTATCCGACATGTTGAATTAAGTTGACTGGGAAATTATTCAACTGAAAAAAGTGAAACAAATGATGCGATGCATGCAAACAGTGAGCTAATACTTGACGACAGATGATTCAACGTGCAATGATAAAATGGACAACTTTGACATATTCCTGTAAATAGGATCATCACTTCACTGTGACAGATATTAAGAGGGAAACTACAGTGGAATAAAGATCTGCTGGATGAGATTATCCCACCGGGATAGGCAAAATTTAAACAGCCATAATCATACTTTTTGCACTGTGGTGGATATTAAAGCATTAAAATCTGGAAATTATGCTGTGTGATATTATTGCATGAACATTTAATGTTTTCATATCAAATTCCTTATTCCACAGACCAATAAATTTGATATTAATGAAGCACATCGTGGGATTTCTACTGTTAAACTTTTCCAGGGTCTGATTTTCATTTTGGCGTGGGCGGAATACTGGTGTTTGTGGATTGGCCACCGTTGTACATCCCACCCAATTCCTGTTTCTATTGACTGGATAGGAAAATCGCGCAGTGTGTATAATGAGTGATCAATCCGCAACCACCAAATTTCCACCCCTGCGATGAATGAAAATTGCCTCCTCCACTTGTCAAGTCGCAGGAAAATTATATTAAACTTTCCTGGTACAGACTCAACAGAAAAGGAGCTAAACTTACAATTGAACAATTAGGCCCCCAAATCCCTCAGGGCCATTTATATCGCTGTTGCGCCACTGAGCTCGGATTGCTGCCAGTCGATACTATCCAGCATTGACCTTGCTATAAGCTAGAGGGTCAGCTCATTGAAATATCTATTGGTGGATCAGTGGCACAACTTTTGTGTAACACGGGAATAGTGCACTAACTGGGGCTTGGAAATTAGGATGTGCAGCCTTTAAAAGAAAAGAATGGCTGAAGATTGCAGCAGTAAATTGGAAAGTGTTTGGGACAGTGAGTTGACTCTATACGTATCTGTAATGGCTCATATGTGATTTTGTGGCATTATTAAAGCATGTCGTCGAGTGGAGGACATGGCAGAGGCTCCCAAAGAAGAGAGCAAGGTATTGCAAAGAACCTGAATAGATGAGTACACCACTTCAATGAGACCAACCTTCAGATGCTCCTGGATAAGATACAGCAAAGGGGGCCCCTCTGTCAGGAGGACAGATACAGATGTTTGTGGCGTCATCATCCACTCCAGGTAGCGCTGCATTGTGTTCAATCCTTCTCGGATATTGGTACTGAGGATAGCATTGGACTTTGCTGTGACCCTTGCTATCTGTCTCAGGTCCTCCGAGTTGGGCCTCAGTGCCTCCATGTGAGAGTGACGTTCATCCAGTTGTCCTGTTTTTATAGCAGGGCTCCAGGGATCTGAGTGAACAGGCTCAGGAGCCAGGGACTGACTTCTGCAGAGCCTCTGCACTCCCCACTGTCAAATCCCACCGTCGCCTCTGGCTCCTTCATTGACATGAGGGTAGTGAGTGAAAGAGTGCCACGCATATAAAGATATTGCAAATAAGACTTAGGGGGAGTGGATTGCTTACCTTGGCTGGTCTTGTGAGGTTGTTAAGTTTCTTCTTGCACTACAAAGGAGTTCTGGAGTTCAAGTAGGTGGCACTCACTGTACAGCCACAACCCTCCGTGAAGTGCACATCACATTCTTGGTGGCTATCTTGCCACCACCATCAACAAAAACAACAATAACTTGCATTTATATAGCACCTTTAACATAGTAAAACTTCCCAAGGTGCTTCACAGGAGTGTTATCAAACAAAATTTGACACTGAGCCATATTAGGACAGATGACCAAAAGCTTGGTCAAAGAGGTCAGTTTTAAGGAACATCTTAAAGGAGGAGACAGATGTAGAGAGGCGGAGAGGTTTAAGGAGGGAGCTTAGGGCCTAGGCAGCTGAAAGCATGGCCACCAATGGCGGAGCGATTAAAATTGGGGATGCGCAAAAAGCCAGAATTGGAGGAGCGCAGAGATCTCGGAGGGCTGTAGAGCTGGAGGAGGTTACAGAGATGGCCATGGAGGGATTTGAAAACAAGGATGATAATTTTTAAACTGAGGCGTTTCCGGACTGGAAGCCAATGTAGGTCAGCAAGCACAGGGGTAATTGGTGAACGGGACTTGTTGCAAGAAGGGATATGGGCAGCAGAGTTTTGGATGAGCTCAAGCTTATGGAGGGTGGAAGATGGGAGGCCGGCCAGGAAAGCGTTGGAATAGTCAAGTCTAGAGGCATGGATGAGGGTTTTAGCAGCAAATAAGCTGAGGCAGGGGTGGAGTCGGACAATGTTACTGAGGTGGAAGTAGGCGGTCTTGGTGATGGCGCGGATATGTGGTCGGAAGCTCATCCTGGGGTTAAATACGATACCAAGGTCATATCTTTGTAAGAAGAAACATGCAGCTCCAGCTCTCTGAAGATTGCCACTCACCAAGGTTGCCCACTTCCTTTGGTGCTGCCATTGCCTCTTTATGCAGAGTCACGTTTAATACCCTGCCTTTGCACCAAATCTCTGCTTCCCTTCGGGTAGTTTCCAGCCCCGTCTTTCATTCTGCCCCAAATAGGCTCCAAGGGAACCTCGCAGCCTGGGCCAGAACCCTGTCAAAAATGAATCCAAAGCCAAGTAAGGCCCCAATAAAATCAAAATAATACATGTTATAAAAATAATAAATGACATCCAGAAATCATTTCAACTGAATATTTTAATTTCATAGGGAGTCGGGGAAAAGCATGTTTTAAAGCACTCAGGTTTCAAATTCTGTGTATTATCTGAACTCCTGGATTAAATTATTACCTTGAAACCACTGTGAAGTATTCACATTCACTACATAATTACCAAAGTTGAAAAATGTTCTTATAATGTAACTTACATAGTTTTAGAAGCTGAAAGTTATACTAGTAAAGCGTTACTTTCCAAGTTTTGTAGAGATGAAACTGACATCTTTCAAAGGCTATTTTTAAATGAATTTAATTTGCATGAGTCGCCTAGGTCCAATTAGCATATGTCATTGATATGTTATTCCTAACAGCATAATGGGTTTCATAAAAACACAAATTTGCAAATGTAAATTATATCTAATTAGCACATTTCATTAACATTATCCCTTATGGCATAACAATTACATTCCAAGTTCTGTATGTTTTTGAGTTGCTAATGAGGATATATGAAAAAAAATTATGCTAAAGATGACAAAAACGGAACTAATTTACCCATCACTCTTGCACTTTAACCTGTTGCACAGGAAACAAAGATGATGTTGATGTAAAGGACTGATGGGTAAAGCAACATGAAGAACAACCTGCTAGTTAGAATGTCCTTGACCTAAAAAGCACATTTTACCTGAGGATGTAACAATACATTGTTTCACAAAATGATCACCAGCGTTTGATTTGGATAATTAGAATTTCACACACTGTGGAGTTCCTCATTGTTCTCAGCCAATAAATGTTTCATAGATCATAAGAATGCTTGAATCTAAACAAAAAGTGTCAAGTTTTACCCTCAAACAAAATAAATGGCAATGGATTCAATATTCACTTACATATGAGCTTTTTAATCCTCAGTATTATTGATTGGAAACATCTTATGCAAATAAAATCACATTTGACCGGTAGAATGATAATGCATTAAGCAAAATCCTAATCCACTATGTCAACTGCTTTTTGTTTTCACCTCATGGACTATTTTTCTAAGATTTATCTTACATTTATTCTTCTGCCTCCCTGCCCCACTGTACTTTTTGGAAGTGAGAGCAAGTTGTTCACAAAAGATTCTTTCAGCCAATTAAGTTTTCCTGATATTTACTCCCATGTGGGAGCACACATTTGGAAAAAAAGGCCCTTAAGTATGGACAGGCTATCCAGCATCATAACTGAACCTGATCCTCTCCACACCTGATTGCCACACTCGTGCATTTTCCATGAATCACTAATTAGTGATCAGAGGCAAGAATTATTGTTGATCTCCTTTTCCAAAATCCGAGGCACAATTGTAGAACCTCTATTACTACCCTGATTGAGATAAGCTAACTCGCACAACCAGGCACAGTCCCTGGGTACAGAACCCTCCCCCCCCCGGGCACAGTCCCTGGGTACAGAACCCTCCCCCCCGGGCACAGTCCCTGGGAACAGAATCCCCCCGGGCACAGTCCCTGGGTACAGAACCCCCCCTCCCCCCCGGGCAAAGTCCCTGGGTACAGAACCACCCCGGGCACAGTCCCTGGGTACAGAACCCCCCCTCCCCCCGGGCAAAGTCCCTGGGTACAGAACCCCCCCGGGCACAGTCCCTGGGTACAGAACCACCCCCTCCCCCTGGGCACAGTCACTGGGCACAGAACCCTCCCCCCCCCGGGGTACAGAAACCTCCACCCCCCCGGGGTACAGAACCCTCCCCTCCCCCCGGGGTACAGAAACCTCCACCCCCACGGGGTACAGAACCCTCCCCTCCCCCCGGGGCACAGTCCCTGGGTACAGAACCCTCCCCTCCCCCCGGGGCACAGTCCCTGGGCACAGAACCCTCCCCTCCCCCCGGGGCACAGTCCCTGGGTACAGAACCCTCCCCTCCCCTCCCCCTGGGGTACAGTCCCTGGGTACAGAACCCTCCCCTCCCCTCCCCCAGGGGTACAGTCCCTGGGTACAGAACCCTCCCCTCCCCCCGGGCACAGTCCCTGGGCACAGAACCCCGCCCTCCCCCCGGGGCACAGTCACTGGGTACAGAACCCTCCCCTCGCCCCGGGCACAGTCCCTGGGTACAGAACCCTCCCCCCCTCCCCCCCGGGGCACAGAACCCTTCCCCCCCCCCCCGGGGCACAGTCCCTGGATACAGAACCCCCCCTCCCCCCCCCCCCCCCCCCCCGGGGCACAGTCCTTGGGTACAGAACCCTCCCCTCCCCTCCCCCCGGGGCACAGTCCCTGGGTACAGAACCCTCCCCTCCCCCCCCCGGGGCACAGTCCCTGGGTACAGAACCCTCCCCTCCCCTCCCCCTGGGGCACAGTCCCTGGGTACAGAACCCTCCCCTCCCCTCCCCTCGGGGCACAGTCCCTGGGTACAGAACACCCCCTCCCCCCTCCCTCCCCCCGGGCACAGTCCCTGGGTACAGAACCCTCCCCTCCCCCCGGGGCACAGTCCCTGGGTGCAGAACCCTCCCCCCCCCCCGGGGCACAGTCCCTGGGTACAGAACCCTCCCCTCCCCCCGGGGCACAGTCCCTGGGTACAGAACCCCCCCCCCCTCCCCCCCGGGCACAGTCCCTGGGTACAGAACCCCCCCTCCACCCCTCCCTCCCCCCGGGCTCAGTCCCTGGGTACAGAACCCTCCCCCCCCCCCGGGGCACAGTCCCTGGGTAAAGAACCTCTATTACAACCCTGATTGAGATAAGCTAACTCGCACAACCAAAAGATTGAAATAGGGACCCTCGTAGTGTTGAGCTCAGCTACTCACTTTGTTAACCAGTTGAGCCATCAGGGGAGCCCTTGAAAGAACTTTGCAACACCAATATTAAATCTAAATTACTTAATTAATTATCCAACGCACAAGTCTAGATAAATAATTTTTTACTTGTGCTCACCCTAGCAACCTTTTTTCCTCCTATTCTCTCTTAATCCTTACCTCCCCCATGTCCTTTGTTTGTTGAAACTTTAATTTTGCGCTTTTCCTAATTTACTCCATTCTACTCATTGTAACGCTTTTTGTTTTCTTTCCAATTTTGCTAAATTTCAAGCTTTTAATTTCCTTTATTCTTCTGCCTTCCTGCACCCACTCTACATTTTGAAAGTGGGAATAATTTATTTAAAAAAGGTTCTCACAGCCGATTCTGAAGACTGACTTGGTTACAGCAATGATATGACCAAGTCAATGTCTGATCCCAAAAAAATGCATCCAAGCCCAAAACGGCTGTTTTGAACAAGAATATTTGTTCGTGGCTCCAGCAGCCTGTCTGTGTCAAGGTGAGCAAACTCACCTATGGTGCTCAATGGATTAAAATGTCTCATTGCAGACTACCTTTTTGTAGCTTTATATAATGCTTCCATTGTATGTGATCACATACAATTGAAATCAATATCTGAGCAATAAATTAAAATCAATATCCTATTATCACTGGAAATTGTAGAGCTGTGGAAAATTCCTCAGTGACTGATAAAATGATATTTTGTGTTAGTGTCAAATGTTAATCTCCTTTTAAGTCCCTGTAAAGGTCATTTGTGCTATTGTTCAAATCTGTCAAAGTTTAAGATGAACTGCAACAAAGAATCATGGAATCATAGAATAGTACAGCACAGAAGGAGGCCATTTGGCCCATCGAGACTTGACCGGCTCTTTCAAAGAGCAATCCAATTAGTCCCACTCCCCCGCTCTTTCCCCATATCCCTGCTATTTTTTCTCCTTCAAGTATTTATCCAATTCCCTTTTGAAGGCTACTATTGAATATGTATCCACCACCCTATCAGCCAGTGCATCCCAAATCCTAACCATTCGTTGCATAAAATAGTTTTTCCTCATGTCACCTTTGGTTCTTTTGCCAATCACCTTAAATCTGTGCCCTCTGGTTATCGACCCTTCAGCCATTGGAAACAGTTTCTCTTTATTTACTTTATCTAATTCCTTCATGATTTTAAACACCTCTATCAAATCTTCTCTTGGCCTTCTCTGCTCCATGGAGAACAACCCCAGCTTCTCCAGTCTATCCACATAACTGTAATCCCTCATCCCTGGAACCATTCTAGTAAATCTCTTCTGTACCCTCTCCAAATCTTCACTTCCTTCCTAAAGTGCAGTGCCCAGAATTGGACACAATACTCCAGTTTGGGCCGAACTGGTGTTTTATATAGGTTAAGTATAGCTTCCTGGCTTTTGTACTCTATGCCTCTATTTATAAAGCCCTGGATCCCATATGTTTTTTTAGCTGCTTTGTTAACCTGTCCTGCCACCTTCAAAGATTTGGGCACAAGCAACCCCAAATCTCTCTGTTCTTGCACTCCCTTTAAAATTGTACCGTTTAGCGTGTATGGTCTCTCCTCATTCTTCCTACCAAAATGCATTACCTCACACTTCTCTGCACTGAATTTCATCTGTCATGTGTCCACCTATTCCACCAGCCTCTCTACATCTTCTTGAAGTCTATTACTATCTTTCTCATTGTTTACTAAACTTCAAAGTGTCATTTGCAAATTTCAAAATTGTGCCCTGTGCTCCCAGGTCCAAGTCATTAATGTATATCGATAACAGCAGTGGTCCTACTACTGAACCTTGGGGAATGCCATTGTATACCCCCCTCCAGTCCGAAAAACAGCCATTCACCACAACTAGCCGCGACTCTAGCCAAGCTGTTCCAGTACGGCTACAACACTGGCATCTATCCGACAATGTGGAAAACTGCCCAGGTATGTCCTTGTCCACAAAAAGCAGGACAAATCCAACCAGGCCAATTACCGACCCATCAATCTGCTCTCAATCATCAGCAAAGTGATGGAAGGTGTCATTGACAGTGCTATCAAGCGGCACTTACTCAGCAATAACCTGCTCACTGATGCACAGTTTGGGTTCTGCCAAGACCACTCGGCTTCCCACCTCATTACAGCCTTGGTCCAAACATGGACAAAGGAGCTGAATTCCAGAGGTGAGGTGAGAGTGACTGCCCTTGACATCAAGGCAGCATTTGACCGAGTGTGGCATCAAGGAGCCCTAGTAAAACTGAAGTCAGTGGGAATCAGGGGGAAAACTCTCCACTGGCTGGAGTCATACCTAGCACAAAGGAAGATGGTTGTGGTGATTGAAGGTCAATCATCACAGCCCCAGGACATCGCTGCAGGAGTTCCTCAGGGCAGTGTCCTAGGCCCAACCATCTTCAGCTGCTTCATCAATGACCTTCCCTCCAACATAAGGTCAGAAATGGAGATGTTCGCTGATGATTGCTCAGTGTTCAGCGCCATTCACAACTCCTCAGATAATGAAGCTGTCCATGCCCGCATGCAACAAGACCTGGACGACGTTCAGGCTTGGGCTGATAAGT
This sequence comes from Squalus acanthias, assembly GCA_030390025.1. Lineage (NCBI taxonomy): Eukaryota > Metazoa > Chordata > Chondrichthyes > Squaliformes > Squalidae > Squalus > Squalus acanthias. The sequence goes on along the minus strand of CM059426.1, from coordinate 105,313,647 downwards.
GGCAGGTAACATTCACGCCACAGAAGTGCCAGGCAATGACTATCTCCAACAAGCAAGAGTCTAACTACCTCCCCATGACATTCAACGACATTACCATCGCTGAATCCCCCATCATCAACATCCTGGAGGTCACCATTGACCAGAAACTTAACTGAACCAGCCACATAAATACTGTGGCAACAAGAGCAGGTCAGAGGCTAGGTATTCTGCGGCGAGTGTCTCACCTCCTGACTCCCCAAAGCCTTTCCACCATCTACAAGGCACAAGTAAGGAGTGTGATGGAATACTCTCCACTTGCCTGGATGAGTGCAGCTGCAACAACACTCAAGAAGCTCGACACCATCCAAGACAAAGCAACCCGTTTGATTGGCACCCCATCCACCACCTTAAACATTCACTCCCTCCACCACCGGCGTACCGTGGCTGCGGTGTGTACCATCTACAAGATGCACTGCAGCAACTCGCCAAGGCTTCTTCGGCAGCAGCTCCCAAACCCTCTTCCACCTAGAAGGACAAGGGCAGCAGGCACATGGGAACACGACCACCTCCAAGTTCCCCTCCAAGCCACACACCATCCTGACTTAGAAGTATATCGCCGATCCTTCATCATCGCTGGGTCAAAATCCTGGAAGTCCCTACCTAATAGCACTGTGGGAGTACCTTCACCACACGGACTGCAGCGGTTCAAGAAGACGGCTCACCACCACCTTCTCAAGGGCAACTAAGGATGGGCAATAAATGCTGGCCTTGCCAGCGACGCCCAGATCCCATAAGCGAATAAAAAAAAACTCTGTTTTCTATCCCTTAGCCAATTTTGTATCCATGCTGCTGCTGGCCCTTTTATCCCATGGGCTTCAATTTTGCTAACAAGCCTAGTATGTCGTACTTTATCAAATGCCTTTTGAGAGTCCATATACACAACATCAACTGCACTGCCCTCATCCACTCTCTCTGTTACCTCATCAAAAAGTTCAATCAATTTAGTTAAACATGATTTGCCCTTAACAAATCTGTGCTGGCTATCCTTTATTCATCCTGATGTGGAGATGCCGGTGTTGGACTGGGGTGGACAATTGTGAGAAGTCGCACAACACCAGGTTATAGTCCAACAGCTTTATTTGAAATCACAAGCTTTCGGAGCGCTGCTCCTTCGTCAGGTGAAGTGAAGAGATGCATATAGGCACAGCATATATAGTCAGAGAACACTGCTAGATGATTACAGTTAATCTTTCTAACTGCCCTTTATCACACCTCGGCAGAGAGATAATCACGGCAATCAAAGGTGTGGATGGTGTCCAAACAGGTCAGTCAGGAAAACATTACATCAAAGACAATGAGGTGGGGTCACAAGGGGTCAAATGTGGCAGATGCTGGGGTCTGTATGGAAAACAAAAAACTGTTTTTGCTGGAAATCACAGCAGGTCCGGCCGCATCTGTGTAGAGAGAACAAGCCAACAACGACTCGAGTCTGGATGACTCTACGTCAGGTGAGGTTACATGTAGCGTGACATGAACCCAAGATCCCGGTTGAGGCCGTCCTCATGGGTGCGTAACTTGGCTATCAGTTTCTGCTCGACGATTTTGCGTTGTCGTGTGTCTCGAAGGCTGCCTTGGAGAACGCTTACCCGAAGATCGGAGGCTGAATGTCCTTGACTGCTGAAGTGTTCCCCGACTGGGAGGGAACACTCCTGCCTGGCGATTGTTGCGCGGTGTCCGTTCATACGTTGCCGCAGTGTCTGCATGGTCTCGCTGATGTACCATGCTCTGGGGCATCCTTTCCTGCAATGTATGAGGTAGACAACGTTGGCCGAGTCACATGAGTATGTACCATGTACCTGGTGGGTGGTGTCCTCATGTGTGATGATGGTATCTGTGTTGATGATCTGGCATGTCTTGCAGCAGTTGCCGTGTCCATACTTGTCCAAGTGACTGTTAATTTTCTCCCGGATTATTGTTTCTAAAAGCTTCCCACCACAGACGCTAAACTGACTAGTCTGTAATTGCCAGATTTATCCTTCTCCCCTTTTCCACCTACATAATAACAAAGTGACTCCCTTTTAAAAAAGTTTTCATCAGTTGTGAAACTTTTTGGGATGCTCTGCGAATGTGAAAGGTGCTATATAAATGCAAATCTGTATTTTTGTATTTCTTTCACAGTGTGCTCTCTTCACTCTATTGATCACCAGAAAGGATGAGTTGCTCTTGTCACTATGTGGATAGACATTGTAAATGTGTTTATGAAGAGTTCCTCTGGTAGGTATTTCTATAAAAATTGTAAATGCTTCTTTTATGATTTCACCAGAAATATCAAAGAGAAAAAATCTTCAGAAACACAGTTACGATGTCAGTCCACATAGGAGCCAGACCAATTCTTGCTCCACACTTTAAAGCCGACATAAGGAAAATTACGTTAACTGTTTTTACCAATAGTTATTACCAATTCTGCTCAATAATTGAATTGAGAGCTATGCTAAGCATAACACCTACATATACTAAAAAAGAGACTTGAATTGATTTCACAGCACTCATAAACTTCTCAAAGTGCTGCATATACAGAGTTACTTTTGAAGTGCATTGATTGCTGTTGTGTAGGCAACTGTAGCAGCCATTTTGCATGCAGCAAATCCTATAATGAGATGAATGACAGCTGACGTGTTTTTGGTGACGTTGGTTGAGGGAGGAATGCTAGCTAAGACACCAGCATTCATTGCTCCTGTTCAAATAGTGCCATGTGAGTAAATAGAACAGATATTGATTTAATCAATCATATGAAGGAAGGCCGCCCATCTGGTCCTGTCTGTGGGAGGTCCCAGCCATTTCGAGAGCTGAACCTGATTACCATGCCGTGGGTGAGCTGCACCTCTCGTTGGGTGCCTTGCTGCAGCTCGATAGCTTCAGGACCAGCCAGCCAGCAGGCTGGTAGGTCGGATGGGGAAACCGATACCGGACTGGGGGAGGTGGGTGGGCGGGTGGTGGGTATCTTGACAAGTCTGTGAGCTGAATGGTTCTGATGTTTTAAGCTCTTTTAAGAAGAAGAAGAAGGACTTGCATTGAGATAGTGTCTTTCATGGCCTCAGGACCTTCCAAAGCGCTTTACAGCCAATTAAATACTTTTTTGAAGTGTAGTCACTGTTGCAATGTAGAAAACACAGCAGCCAAGTTGTGCACAGCAAGATCCCACAAACAACAATGAGACAATGACCAGATAATCTGTTTTAGTGATGTTAGTTGAGAGATAAATATTGGCCAGGACACTGGGAAAAGTCCTCTGCTCTTCTTCAAAATAGTGCCATGGGATATTTTATGACTACCTGTGAGCGCTGATGAGGCCTCGGTTTAACATCTCATTCAAAAGGCGGCACCTCCGACAGTGCAGCATTCCTTCAGTACTGTACTGGAGTGTCAGCCTCGATTGTGTGCTCATCTGAAGTGGGACTTGAACCCACAACCATTTGAGGCGGGTGTAATGGATTCTAGTGTGGGAGATAAAACTCCCACCCGAAAGTTTGCTCTTTATTACCACAGTGACTTCAAAAGCATAAAAAGGATTGAATGATCAGGATACTACAATTGGCTTTAGTACCTTTGATTAGAAAGGGAAAAAAATTAGGAGAGTTTATTGTTTCTGATTGCTAACATGACCTGTGCTGGAAAATGCTCATGTGTGAACATCAGGCGAGTTTAGGATTAGGCTTCACAGGATTGTGTTAAAATAGCCTGCTGGCACTTGGGGAAATACTGATAGACTGTGGCATTTGTGCAACTAAAGTCCAGCATGGTTCAGTTCCTTCACAGGAAAAGGGAAGGAAAAAGGGGACAATTGGAGGTAAAAGAAAATAACTTAGGATCTTACTATCTATTTGTCGACATTAATCAAAATAGCTGCTTAATAATAGAAAGAAAGAAAGACTTGAATTTATACAGCACCTTTCACAACCTCAGGATGTCCCAAAGCACTTTTAGCAGCCAATGAAGTACTTTGCAAGTGTAGTCACTGTTGTAATGCAGGAAACAATAGAAATTATAAACACTACAAGGTGATTGATTCACAAGTGATATGAAATTGAGAACAGTTCCACTATCATTGATGTAGTGGAGGTGATGTGCAGATAAGGCTAATTGACGATCACAGGAATTGACCTATTCTGTGAGCTACAGCCACTTGGGAGCATCCTTGTTGCATAAAAGTGCACTCCCTGTCTCATTCTGGGCTCAGCAAGAAGGGTGCTGTGTCAAAGCAGATCTTATCTCTTGGCTTCAAATTGTTGTCAAGAAAGTAAGTATTAGTCTGACTACAGTTATTACAAAAGTAGCTATCTGTGAGGTATGTTAAAGTCCAGAGAAATTGAAGACAACAATGACATTTCTTTCGATTGCTGTTGGTAAATTGATCTCCAACAAGGAAAACAGATTTAAGTATTAAGACAAATTATCCTTGTTTTGTTAGGACCTTGATTTAGCACAACATCAACCTTTCAAGAGCCAAATGACTGAGCACTGAGACAGATTGCTGGAGAGAGGTCAGGCTTGAAATAATGTCACCTTCATTTAAAGTTAAAGGTTGGTCTGTTTTGTTACAATGATTAATATTTGTGGATTTATTATGCTTTAACCTCTTCTAACTACTATGCATTTGAACCTTTCCTTAATTGATAATTTTCCACCCTGAAGTGACTGATAATAAATTAACCATTGAATCCAATAAGGAGTGGATGTGGTTTATTATTTACTGATAGTGAATGTGTATAAACAAGAACAGTTAAGAGTCTGATGAAAGAGAATTAATTTGACCCACACATTACTAATAGAAAACTTTTTGAATCATTCAGAATATATACAAAATTGGCACAATAGCTACTGGTGTGTAACAAGGCACAGAATTCTTAAAATATTTGATCCCAATTGGTCTTGTCTGAGTCAGGGGAGGTCAAAAGATTTGAGACTTGTGCTTGAGGGGAGCAAAAATATAGAGCTTGAAATTATCTTATGTGAATATTACCTTATAATTGCCACTGCATTATAAAATGCCCTTGTCCACTACTTTAATGAAGGTGATAACCCACTTAATATAAATGAGTAAATGATTCAGTTAAAATAGTGGACAAACAGCTTTCATATGAACAATTAAGTGCACATACACTATTATAGCTGTAAGCTATAGGCACACATTATGTATGAAGTGTAGGATAAAATTCAGCATGGATTAGGAGAGACTACTGCCTATGTGACTAAGATTTTATTTTTCTGGGTAATACAACTAGAAGAATACCACAATAGCATCAAGATTAGTTACCAGGGTGATGCCTTTGTTATAGCAGACATGTGGTATATAATCAAAAGTACTTTCTCTGTTATTACTTACTGTAAAATGGACAATTATGAAACAACAGCAAGCTATTTTCATTCCAAAGCCTATAGAATGGATGATTGGTGTCACAGATAACAGAAATTCAGACAGAACGACCTGATATATGAAAGAGGAAATGAGTCAGTTCCAAAAATGGGACAATGAAGATGCTTTACTCCAGGCACATGTGATGAATTTGAGGAAATGGTTTTGCACAATTGAGATGTTGATGAAATGGTTTGATCTGACATGCTTTTAAGGTAGCATATGATTTTTACAACTGTACTCTTTATTTTTGATTATTAGGCCAAGCAACAAGCTAACTTAAAGATACAATAATCTATTCAAAATGTGTAAAATAAATGTTCATTTATTTTATCATTATGGAAACTCCTGCAATTTACGTAAATTATAGAAACCCTGACTGTACTACAAAACTTGGCCAAAGTAGACTCACTAGTCAATTACTGGATAGTCCAGCGCTATGAGTAATATAATACGACTTAATTAGAATTACCTATGCATAATATTTAGAACATCCAGAAAAGGAAATGCTTCTTCTTCATTTCAATTAATGTGCATGTGAGAAAAAAAATAATGTGGCATCCCAGGCAACAAAATTTTTAATGATAAATATACCTGCACTAAACTTAAAAATAGCTTAATTAAAGCACAGGATGATCTTAGAAGCAGCAATGCATTCCATTAAAAAAATACCACTGTAATATTGATTTAGTGCTAACATAATTGAAAAATTGGTGAGTTAAACCTAGTTCAATTTAAGCTGATGCTATAGTAATTTGATGTAATAAAAAGCATCGCCTTCAACTTACAAACTCCTGATTAAAATAATAGTCAGATTGGAAGGACTCACCCTATAGGGTAGAAATTGGTATGCGTTTCATTCATTTTTCAGGAGTAAAACAAACGTAACATTTGTTAACTTCCCAGATACTGCTCTGCATTGTTAGTCAATACATTGTTTTTTTTTGCTATTTAGTTCCTTTTGATACCTGCTGTTACAAATTTGGGTCGACGTAGATATCAGGAACAGTGGTGTCAGTCGCTATCTTAAGTGATCTGAGTGTTTACTTTCTTTGGACGTTGACTGCCACGGCCCTCTATCTATTTGTGTGGTAACAGAACCCTGAGCCGAAAGTCCGATGTTAAGCGTTGGCGGTCGGGGATGGAGGGGGGTGCGTGGGGATGGGGAGATGGGCTGGCAGCAGGTTGGAGGATTATTATGGGGCCAAGAGCAACATTCGTGTCTCAGTTGGTATCACTCTGCCTCTGAATCAGAAGGTTGTGGGATTGAGTCCCACTCCAGAGGCTTGAGCACAAAACCTAGGGCGAGGTTCCAGTGCAGTACTGCGGAGTGCGCCGTCTTCCCACTCAGGTGGACATAAAAGAGCCCACTGGCACTATTTTGAAGAACAGCAGGGGAGTTAGAGTCATAGGGGGAAAAATTCAGTTGGTTGCGCCTCCCGTTAGCGCCTTAAGAGGGCGCTAATGGGGCGCAAAGCATCTAGCGCCCAGGCGCGGCGAAGTTTGCGCCGCTCGCGAAATTAACTAGACATTTTGCGGCGGCGCTAAACACTACCGCCACGATCTCCTGCGCCGGCAGATCATGACGTCAGTCGAGTGCGCAACGCCCCGGTATCGCCCTGGAGCGGATATTGAGCGGCGCCCCCTGCCTTACCGCCTGACGCTAGCAACGACAGGTTGAGGGGAGCATTCTGCAGTCATGAAGGGAAAGGGGGAGCGCTATTTAATGGTGACCGCTTCCTGCCTTTTATTGTTGGTGCCATTTTTGAACTACGCATTCTGAGAGAGAGAGAGAGAGAGAGAGAGACTTCTGGAGAGATTCAACGTTGTGTGAAGGAGTTTTGGGTACTGAGCAGCACTTTGCAAGTTCATTTTGATTTGCCATTCCTTGTATCGATTTAAAAGAGACTGTGGGGGCTGCACTCTGAGCTCTTTGCCTGGTACTCTCCATTGTTCTTTCCAGCAGATTTGATGTGCAGGTCTCTCCAGGCCGAGATTCAAGGCTGCAATGAGCAGGATGTGGATGGAAAGCAAGATCAACCATCCCCTTTAAGAACTGGCCCATGCCATTGTGTGTGTGTTCCATTGCTGACTGACATTACATGAGCTTCGCCAGCGCTCTGAGGTAGCGCCTCGCTCCTCGGCCTTTGCACCTTAAGACAGGTGTGAAGCGCCTGATTTAGCGCTCCAATCACCTCCAGGGGCGATAAAAGTCAAGTTTGCAGTCGGTGGCGATAATTAGCGGCAGGCGCTAATCTTTGCGCCCGGCCGATAATTGCGCCCCAAATGGGGCGATACTGAATTTCTCCCCCATAGAGTCATAGGGGGAAAAATTCAGCTGCTTGCGCCTCCCGTTAGCGCCTTAAGAGGGCGCTAATGGGGCGTAAAGCAGCTAACGCCCGGGCGCAGCGCCGCCCACGCCTCCCGCAAAATTCAGCGGGAGGTTAGCGGCGGCGCCAGCCGGTAGCGTCCTGTGGTGCTGCGCCGCCGGCGATGACGTCATCGCCGTGCGCAGCACCCCGCTCGCGCTCCAGCCGCGATCTTCAGTCGCGCCCCCTGATTTACCGCCAGACGCTATGTCCGACGGGTTCAGGGAGGCGTACGTGCGGCCGGGGCGGCGATATTTAAAGGGGAGGTGGCAGGCGGCCATTTTTGTTGCTGGCCGCCTGCCAGCACCTGCCCCCGTTGCTGTCCCCGGCCCCCGTGAAGCCCCCCCACCGTGAAGTGCCGGCTGCGCTCCAAGAGCCCGGCACTTCTCTTGAGTGCCGGGCTCTTTTGCCGGCACTCCCGATCCCTGGGGGCCCAGCTGGGCCCCGGTTCGCGCTGCGCAGGGTCCCTCCCCTTTAAGAAGGGGAGGAAGGCCTGCAATACCGCGGCGCGACGTGCCGCAGCGCCTGGCGCTGCGGCACGTAGCGCCAGGATATTCCCTCGCAGCGCCCCAAGAGGGATGCGGGGTGCTTCCAATGGCGCCCCGCTTCCCTCTTGGGGCGCAACCACTGAAGTTCCGGCGCGGGGCCGCTAATTTTTTCAGGGCGCTAAAAGTAGCGCCCCGGCGAGGTTAGCGCCCCAAATGGGGCGCGACTCAATTTTTAGCCCATAGAGTTAGACAGCACAGAAAGAGGCCCTTCGGCCCATCGTGTCTGCGCCGGCCATAAAGCCCTGTCTATTCTAATCCCATTTTCCAGCACTTGGTCCGTAGCCTTGTATGCTATGGCGTTTCAAGTGCTCATCTAAATGCTTCTTGAATGTTGAGAGTTCCTGCCTCTACCACCCTTTCAGGCAGTGAGTTCCAGATTCCTACAACCCTCTGGGTGAAAAAGTTTTTCCTCAAATCCCCTCTAAACCTCCTGCCCCTTACCTTGAAACTATGCCCCCTGGTTACTGACCCCTCTACTAAGTGGAAAAGTTCCTTTCTATCTACCCTATCTATGCCCCTCATAATTTTGTACACCTCAATCAGGACCCCCCTCAGCCTTCTCTGCTCTAAGGATAACAACCCCAGCCTGTCCGGTCTCTCTTCATAGTTGAAGCTGTAAGGGGTGACCTGCGGCTCTGTGCATAGCCTGGGTGCTAGTGCAGGGTTAGGCCTTGTTGCCTGTTCTGGTCTCCAGCCAGCCTGATAACACTAGACACCTGTGAGTGGTTCGACCCACTCGCCCTTACGGTTCTGACACTGGACTTAGGTGCGAGAGCAATAATGCAGAGAAAAACTCAGGTAGACCCGGTCGAATAGTGCGAAATGGAAAACCTTTATTGCATATTATTCAAGATTACGAGATACACGTCATAAGCACAGATTAATGACAGTACAATATCACACACAGTTATGAAACTAATTTTAGGGAAACGAGGAGCGCATGACGCATCGTAAAAGGGGACAAACATTATACTTATCCTTAAAACTTAAACCCTCCCCTATCAATACCTGTCCTAATCTAGATTTGTAGGATCGAGACTCATGCTCACCACTCGTGATAACTCGGAGAATTCCGAAACTCTGCTCGGATGTTTTGACCGCAGACCTGACTATCCACGTGTTGATCAGGGGTCTCTGTACCCCACTTGTTTACTCGTCTCTGCTCCGGCTAGCAGGCTGGACCGTCTGCTGTCATGAAGATCTGTGTTGTCCTCGGAGTTCCGATACTACTCAAAAAAGATTCTTCCTGTGCCCTACACCAGTCGTCTGTAAAACTCAAAGAAGGGTCTTCCTAGGCAAGGAAGTGTTTATTCGACTTACAGGCGCGGTCGGGGCTTACTGACCGTGGCGATGCGTATTGTCGTCTTCTTCTCTTCTCATCTCATCTCATCTCATCTCATCTCCTCTCGGGCCTTCGGTTCCAACACCGTTTACCGACTTCTCGGGATGGTGCGCCCGTTTCAAGGCCTCACAGCCCACTTCTCCACAGATCTTCGCGGCAAGCCACGAGGTTGATCCTAGCGGATCAGAGTCCAGAGCCGTCAGGCAAGAGAATAAAAGTTCAACAGCCTTCCAGCGAGTCAAAGCAGCAAGCGCAAGAAGAAGCAGAGGCAGCAGAGCGATGGACGGTTGTACCTTACAGTTATAGTGCTGTAATTCCTCTTTTCCCGCCCAATCTTAATGTCTATCTTTTGTCAGGGTTTTGGCGCTCAAACTTCTTGTATAGGGTGATCTCCGTCTTTAATGGGTTTCGGTGACACTTGTAACTGTCTGAGAACCCGTTAATATTTCTCCCATTGTGGAACCGGCTAGTAGTCTCCCTGGAGGGGTATTGGGGCTTCCAAATGCTTTCTGTAAGTACCCGCAAACGGCTCTCTCATCGTAGAGTTGTGGGGATTTTGCATATTAATGTCTTTGGATGGGTCCTTGATCGCTCGGTACAATAGCCCTTATTCGCACCTGGGAGACCGATTCCAGTATTTATGTATAGAATGCAAACCCATCATGTCTTGTCAATTATCTCAAATGTGCTGAGTCCTGTACGATCTTGCACAAATGTTTATTGGAACGCCATCTTGTCTGCCCATTGAAAGTCTAGAACTTTCTGCCACGAGGCGTGGCGGCCATTTTACAGGCTGTTTGTGTCCGTTTTGAAACCTGACAGCATTCTGCTGAAATAAAGCTGTTTGTACGAAACTTTATGGCTCCTTCTTATTTTATAAAATCGCGATAATTTTGCGAATTCTACAAAGCGCTCCAGCCCAGGTAACATAAGAACATAAGAACATAAGAAATAGGAGCAGGAGTAGGCCAATCGGCCCCTCGAGCCTGCTCCGCCATTCAATAAGATCATGGCTGATCTGATCCTAACCGCCAATCTACTATCTATCACAAAACCATCTCCTGCATCTAACAGAATTGCACACACGAAATAGGAGCAGAATCAGGCTACACGGTCCCTGGGCCCGCTCCACTACCCACAGGGCCATGACCGATCCGAACCTAGACTCATGCCCAAATTCCTGCCCGCTCCCCGTAACCCTTAATGCCCTTTACTTCTAGGAAACTGTCTATTTCTGTTTTAAATTTATTTAATGATGTAGCTTCTACAGCTTTTTGTGGCAGCATATTCCATGGACCTACCACCCTCTGAGTGAAGTAGTTCCTCCTCATCTCAGTTTTGAAAGAGCAGCCCCTTATTCTAAGACTATGTCCCCTAGTTCTAGTCTCACCCGTCATCGGGAACATCCTCCCCGCATCCACCCGATCCAACCCCTTCACAATCTTATATGTTTCAATAAGATCGCCTCTCATTCTTCTGAACTCCAATGAGTAGAGTCCCAATCTACCCAACCTCTCCTCATATGACCACCCCCTCATCCCCGGGATTAACCGAGTGAACCTTTTTTGCACTGCCTCGAGAGCAAGGATGTCTTTCCTTAAGTAAGGACACCAAAACTGTATGCAGTATTCCAGGTGCGGTCTCACCAATACCTTGTACAACTGAAGCAATACCTCCCTATTTTTATATTCTATCCCCCTAGCAATGAAAGCCAACATTCCATTTGCCTTCTTAATCACTTGCTGCACCTGCATACTAACCTTTTGAGTTTCGTGCACCAGGACCCCCAGATCCCTTTGCACTTCAGTACTCTCCAGTTTCTTGCCATTAAGATAATAAATTGCTCTAGGATTTTTCCTGCCAAAGTGCATCACCTCACACTTTCCAGTGTTGTATTCCATCTGCCAAATCTCTGCCCACTTACTTAGCCTGTCTATGTCCCCTTGCAGGTTTTTTATGTCCTCCTCACTCACTACTTTCCCTCCCATCTTTGTATCATCTGCAAATTTTGCATCCCGGTGAATCTCCTCTGCACCCTCTCCAATGCAATCACATCCTTCCTATAGCGTGGTGACCAGAACTGCACACAGTTTTCCAGCTGTGGCCTAACTAGCGTTTTGTACAGCTCCATCATAACCTCCCTGCTCTTATATTCTATGCCTCGGCTAATGAAGGCAAGTATCCCATATGCCTTTTTAACCACCTTATGTACCTGTCCTGCTGCCTTCAGGGATTTATGTACATGCACGCCAAGGTCCCTCTGATCCTCTGTCCTTCCTAGGGTCCTACCATTCATTGTGCATTCCCTTGCCTTGTTAGTCCTCCCAAAATGCATCACCTCACACTTTTCATGGTTAAATTCCATTTGCCACTGTTCTGCCCATCTGACCAACCCGTCTATATCGTCCTGTAGCCTGAGGCTTCCCTCCTCGCTATTTACCACCCCACCAATTTTCGTGTCATTTGCAAACTTACTGATCATACCTCCTACATTCATATCTAAATCATTAATGTACACTACAAACAGCAAAGGACCCAGCACTGATCCCTGCGGTACACCACTGGACACAGGCTTCCAGTCACAAAAACAACCTTCGACCATCACCCTCTGCCTCCTGCCACTAAGCCAATTTTGGATCCAATGTGCCAAGTTGCCCTGGCTCCTATGGGCTTTTACCTTCTTGACCAGTCTCCCATGCGGGACTTTGTCAAAAGCCTTACTGAAGTCCATGTAGACCACATCAACTGCACTACCCTCATCCACACACCTAGTCACCCCCTCGAAAAATTCAATCAAATTGGTCAGATATGATCTCCCCCTGACAAAGCCATGCTGACTATCCTTGATTAATCCTTGCCTCTCCAAGTGGAGACTAATTCTGTCCCTCAGAATTTTTTCCAATAATTTCCCTACCACTGATGTTAGGCTCACTGGCCTGTAATTCCCTGGTTTATCACTACTACCCTTCTTCAATAATGGTACTATGTTAGCTGTTCTCCAGTCCTCTGGCACCTCCCCTGTGGCCAGAGAGGTTCTGAAAATTTGTGTCAGAGCCCCTGCAATTTCTTCCCTTGCCTCACACAGCAGCCTGGGATACATCTCGTCTGGGCCTGGGGATTTATCCACTTTTAAGCCTGCTAAAACCGCTAGTACCTCCTCCCTCTCAATACTAATTTTTTCAAGTATATCACAATCCCCCTGCCTAATTTCTATGCCTACATCGTCCTTCTCCATAGTGAACACAGATGCAAAATATTCATTTAAAATCCCACCTACATCTTCTGGCTCTACACACAGATTGCCACTTTGGTCCCTAATGGGCCCTTCTCTTTCCCTGGTTATCCTCTTGCCCTTAATATACTTATAAAACACCTTGGATTTTCCTTTATTTTGCCCACCAGTGTTATTTCATGCCCCCTCTTCGCTCTCCTAATTTCATTTTTAAGTACCCCCTTGCACTTTCTATACTCCTCTAGGGCTTCTACTGTTTTTAGTCCTTTGTATCTGCCAAAAGCCTCCCTTTTTTTCCTAATCCATTCTCGTATATCCCTTGACATCCAGGGTTCCCTGGGCTTGTTGGTCCCACCCTTGACCTTTACGGGAACATGTTGCCGCAGTATCCTGGCCAATATTTATCTCTCAACCAATACCGCAAAAAAGATTACCTGGTCATTATCACATTACTGTTGTGGGAACTTGCTGTGTGCAAATTACAACAAATTACATTACAACAGTGACTACACTTCAAAAGTATTTAATTGGCTGTAAAACACTTTGGGACTCTTGAGGTTGTGAAGGGCTCTATATAAATGCAAATCTTTCTTTTTGTTCTTTCTTCCTATCCCCTAATTTTTTTTTTAAATCGCCCTTTACTCGCCTGTTTTCTGAGCAGGCTGCTGCAGTCGCTATGAGGACCGTTGGTTCGGCCTCTGAGTGGGCGGACCATGCTCGGTGAACGCTCTATTAATTGGTACTTAAAAATTGCATCAGGCTCCTACAACTGCAGTAGGACCCTTATTTGCCTATTATAAATAGGCTCCTGCCTGAAACATAGAAATTTACAGCACAGACGGCGGCCATTTGTCCCATCTTGTCCACGCCGGCCGACAAAGAGCTATCGACCCTAATCCCACTTTCCAGCACTTGGTCCGTAGCCTTGTAGGTTACGACACTTCAAGTGCATATCCAAATACTTTTTAAATGTGATGAGGGTTTCTGCCTCTACCACCCTTTCATGCAATGAGTTCCAGACCCCCACCACCCTCTCGGTGAAAACATTTCTCCTCAAATCCCCTCTAAACCTCCGACAATTACTTTAAATCTATGCCCCCTGGTTATTGACCCTTCTGCTAATGGAAATAGGTCCTTCCTATCCACTCCATCTTGGCCCCTCATAATTTTATACACCTCAATTAGCTCTCCCCTCAGCCTCTTCTGTTCCAAAGAAAACAACCCCAGCCTATCCAATCTTTCCTCAAAGCTAAAATTCCCCAGCCAAGGCAACATCCTCGTAAATCTTCTCTGCACCCTCTCTAGTGCAATCACATCCTTCCTGTAATGTGATGGCCAAAACTGCACGCAGTATTCTAGCTGCGGCCTAACTAGTGTTTTATACAGTTCAAGTATAACCTCCCAGCTCTTATATTCTATGCTTTGGCTAATAAAGGCGAGTATTCCATATGCCTTCTTAACCATCTTATCTACCTGTCCTGCTACCTTCAGGTATCTGTGGACATGCACTCCAAGGTCCCTCTGACCCTCTGCACTTCTCAGTGTCCTACGATTTATAATGTATTCCTTTACCTTGTTAGCCCTCCCCAAATGCATTACCTCACACTTCTCCGGGTTGAATTCCATTTGCCATGAAACAACACACCACCACAAAGTACTTTACCTAGCCTATAAGAGGCTGACAAGTCTCAGCTATCACCTAAGAATAGGAATGGAACTCAGACTCTCTGAACAAGAGTCCATTGTTGTTCTATTAGCCTTCATAACTAAGGAGCTGATGCACATTCTTCCATCTCACTTACTTCTGTGGATAGATTAATGTAGAATAAGCAATTTATTTAGATAATTACATGCTCAATGTTCCAATTATATAATTACTAAAATGAACAAAATGAAGCGTGTGGTTCCAGGGGCTCTTGAGATTTGAGCATCACATATTAAGCAGTATTTAATTAGAGAATCCTTTTTGTACAGCTCTCAATTTGTCTACTATTAAAGGGCCACTCTCGGTGGAGTCTTGTATTTGTTCAGTTCCTTATAAAGAGACTAGCTTGATTTAAAGGTGATATAGCTATGGTATCACAAACATTTACAATTTAGTGTTTTGAGGTTTCATCATTTTTCTTAGTAAATATTATAGAGTGAAAATTCTACCATCAATTTTGAGGGAAGTATATGACTTTAGCCAACCAGGGATTGTCTCATTGCTTTTTTTCCGGATCTTAAACCCTTAGTTTTGGCCCACAACGAGACCTATCTCTGCTCTCAGCAGATGTAGGTCTTAATGGATCAATCAGTTGGGCAGAATTCCCAAGGAACCCTGAGAAGGGTTGCAACATGCCCCTAAACTGCTGGATGACAAAACAGGGGCAGGCAGAGGTGCCCGCCCGTCCATTCAAAGCACAATTTTTTTTATCAATAGGGTGGAAATCTGCAGGATCTAGGTTTTACCCGAAATTATCAAAGGTTACACCAAATCTTTTGATACAGGAGTAAAAAAAACTCATTGGCACTTTGTGTTGCATGTATGACAGATCCCCAAAATCACATGCAATCTCTAATGTCTAAATTTTTACACAGAATTAAACTATTTAAATGTTGAATTTTAAGACATTTCATTACAGTATTTTCATGTGCGGAGTTTATCTAGTGAAATAATCCCATAAACTTTAAATTTAAGTCTTGGCTTTAAAACTTTATCTTGGCTCTAAAATATTTTTGCCAGTGGGTTCCAAAAAACAAAGAGGAGTGTAAACACAATTCATTGTTACTGAATAAAAATGAAATAATACTATGGTCAGAAATCTCTAACAGGATCCTTTGATCAAGAGCATAGTAACATTTGCATTATAAGAAAGGATTTGCTCAGACTCAGTTCTTGTTATTAGAATGCCTATAGGATTTATGGTTTATCCAATATAACATCAATGCTGCTTACGTTTCTTTTGTAAATAAAACCACAATTACATTTGAAGATCTACATGAATTGTATGGCTTTAATAATAATAAAAACAAGTAATTGAAGCCAATTTCTGCTACTCTTGAGTGATCAAAGGAATAGAAAACCAAAACTGTTTAATTAGACTGATCCTTGCTGAAGCACTCACAGTAAATTTATATCTACTCAGTGGAGCCAAATGAAATCAGTGAAAAAATATAATCAGGCAAAAGCTGTGCCATGTACATAGCATTGATGTGTTTGTCTCTCCTTTAGAGTCACTGATATGCTTCTAACTTCTTTCTCCTTTCTTCTGGGACTTTGCTATCATGCCCTTATGTGACTTTCGCCACCTGTTCTTTCACACCTGTTACAATTTATAAACCATATGCTGCAGTCTCAGGCAGTGCAGGTAGGAGTTATAATCTTATGAATGATTCATGAGGTTGCTTCTGTTTGAAACTAATAATTCTAAAACATCAATCCCGTTTAAAATCTGACCTGAGGACTGTATATTTATTCTTTATTACTAACTTGCCTGGGGCAACAGGATACAAAACTGCTGATTCCAAAATAAGATAATTCAGTGAATAATTTTATTTCTATGGAGAATAAAGGATGTCATGGAGGATGCACGTGTAACAAAGTACACGGGAACAAGAATAAGCAAAATGACTATTTATGTTCCATTAAAGTTTTCAGTATATTATCTAACCAAAAAAATGGTCTAGATTTCATCAGTGACGTATTATTAAAAAAGATATTGGGGGAGAAATTCGGCATCGCCCCGTTTTGGGCGCAATTATCGGCCGGGCGCAAAGTTTAGCGCCTGGCGCTAATTTTCGCCTCCGACTGCAAACTTGGCTTTTATCGCCTCTGGAGGTGATTGGAGCGCTAAATCAGGCGCTACACACCTGTCTTAAGGCGTAAAGGCCGAGGAGCAAGGCACTAACTCGGAGCGCGGGCGAAGCTCATGTGAAGTCAGCAATGGAACACAGACACACTGGCGCCGGCCAGTTCTTAAAGGGGATGGTCGATCTTGCTCTCCATCCACACCCTGCTCATTGCAGCCTTGAATCTCAGCCTGGAGAGACCTGTACGTCAAATCTGCTGGAAAGAACAATGGAGAGAACCAGGGAAAGAACTCAGAGTGCAGCCCCCATAGTCTCTTCTAAATTGATGCAAGGAAGGTCAAATCAAAATGAACCTGCAAAGTGCTGCTCAATGCCCAAAACTCCTTCACACAGCATTGAATCTCTCCAGAAGTCTCTCTCTCTCTCTCTCTCAGAATGCGTGGTGCTAAAATGTCGTCAACAAAAAAAGGCAGGAACCGGTCGCCTTTAAATAGCACTCCCCCAGTCCCTTCCCGACTGCAAAACGCTCCCCTCAACCTGTCGTTGCTAGCGGCAGGCGGTAAGGCAGGGGGTGCCACTCAATATCCGGTCTGGGGCGCTACCGGGGCATTGCACACTCGACTGACGTCACAATCTATGGGCGCAGGAGATCGTGGCGGTTGTGTTTAGCGCTGCCGCAAAATGTCTGGTCAATTTCACGAGCGGCGCAAACATCGCCGCGTCCGAGCGCTAGTTGCTTTGCGCCCCATTAGCGCCCTCTTAGGGCACTAATGGGAGGTGCTAAGCAACCGAATTTTTCCCCCATTAAACTTAGCAAAAACAGCGCACAACTTGTTGATTAAACCACACTGATTTGTTTGTGGGGAGAGGTGGGTGAACTTTGTGTTCATTGAGGTGAACGCCATCAGTGGTAGGAAATAGAAAAACAATTTGGCTTCGAAATTCAGCTCTGTAGTGCCGGTAGTTTTGTCCGGTTTTGATGAAAAAAGGCCTTTGGCCTCGCTTCCGCCCATTTCGAGCGAGGCTCACGCTGAACACCATCTTGGTGAGGACAATAGCACGGGTGGTACATGGGTGCCCTGAAAGTATGCAGAGTAGGCAGATCGTGACGCCAGTCAGTGTGTAACGCTGATTGGGGCATGACTTGCCATTTTCCACTTTGCCACTCAATTCAACGCCCTTTCCTGAACACGCACAGCTGAATGTGCGTTCAGCTGCAGGAGGGACCCCCCCACCAGCGCTACCAGGGATCCATCCAACTTGCAGGTTAGTTGCTTATTGCAATGTATTGGCTCTTGCAGAGTTCGTAGGAGTATTGGGTTTCTGGAAGAGTTTTGAAAAGTTGGTAAAGTGTGCAGGGAGTGCTGCTGGACATTGGGAAGGGGTTGGCTGCTACTGGAAGGCCTCTGAGTACACCAGTTCCTCCCAGTCACGTGGGCTCGAGTTGCAGTCTGCCTTGAGCTACAGCATCACAGGGAGATGGAGCAGAGGCAGCAAAGAGAAGCTGCTCTCAGAGGGAGGAAAGGAGGGCTCTCAGCAGGAGGCCTTACCCACCTAGGGTCTTCATGGAATTGAGGCAGAAGATCAGCCATGATCTCATTGAATGGCGGAGCAGGCTTGAAGGGCCGAATGGCCTACTCCTGCTCCTATTTCTTATGTTCTTATGTTCTTATGTTCAGGGAGCACTTCTCCTACCTGCACCTAAGGCAGGAGCAGTGTGTTTGGCGGCTCTGCTTCACCAAGGAGGTAGTCACAGAATTGTGTCACCTCTTTGAACCAGACCGGCAGCCTCAGAGCAGGGCAACGACGGCACTGCCAGTGGCCATCCCGGTGACTGTGGCCCTTAACCTTTCCACCAGCGGATCCTTCCAGGCTGGAACTGGCGACCTAGCAAACATCTCACAGTTCGTCATCCAGCGCTGCATCCGAGAGGTCACAGAGACTCTGTATGCGAGGAGAGGGGACTTCATTGTCTTCTCTCTAAACAGAGAGAAGCAGGAGGAGCACACTGTAATTAACTTACCTCTGGTATTTTCAAATTATCAGGATCAACTGCAACCAATATGGTGGGTATATTGTGTTTAATCGGAGTTTATAGTTATACAGCAAAAAAATACGACCGTGACAAATAGCTGGTACCGGCCCCGATCGGACAGACGGCTGGCACGCGCGAACAGCTCTCCTTCTCGTCTCACGTGTCTCTCTCTCTCTTCTTGAACTTCCCAAGTGTGTTAGGCCAGACTCAGCATGGATCCACTCTCGGGAGCTCTTCACTCCATCGTCTGCGCTGGGGGCTTTTCAGGTCTTTCTTTTATACTCTTTTTACGGGAGGACCTGGGGTAGAATATGCTGAAAACTGTTTTCCCCTTATCTTATGTCCTCCCAAGTTTGGAATCAAACATACCATTCTCGGCTTTCAAAGGTTCGTAGCTGCTTGTGATCAGTTATTTATGTTCAAAGCTGTTCATGCAGCTTAGCTGTGCAAAATAACTATTTCATTCCATTATCAGACTATTGTACCATGAAATGAATCATTAAATTACCAAAGATACCCTCAATTCTATTCTCACACACGGGTTAAGTTATGCATCTTAGCAAGCAGTTTTGTTAAACAAAGTCAAAATCCTAACTTAGCATTATAATATGGTTATTAGCGGTAATGGAAGAAACATAGGCGTTGGGCCTTGGTTGGCCAAATTAAAGATAAAGTCAGCAGCCAGCCTTCCTAGCACACAAACAGCAGACTGGGAAGCAAGGTCATATGTGACTGCCACTGTGCAGAATGTTATGACATCTGCAGGGAATCAAAAACATAGGCAAATTTTAAGCATCTATCCAGCTACTCTAATATTAATTCGAAGACACTTTTATCTCAAGCTCTAATACAGTCATCTAAACACAGTACCATTCGCGTCACAATTTCATTCGCATAATCATATATATTTTAGGTATCCCTAATTTCTAACAGCGCATGTGGCTTTGCCAAGGTAGCAGGCTTCCGCAGGGTGCCATCAACTGCACACACGTGGCTTTGCGGGCGCCACATCTCAATGGTAAGATGTACTGTAACCGCAAAGGGTACCACTCACTTAATGTGTAGTTGGTGTGTGACCACGCCCAGCACATCATGCTGGTGAATGTTGGCTATCCTGGCATTAGTCATGATACATTCATCCTGTGCCAGTCCACTGTGCCAGCAATCCTCCAGCCAGCATGTTGAACCTGAGGGTGGCTGCTTGGAAACAAGGGCTATTCGCTCTACATCTGGCTGATGACTCTCCTCCGCAACCCCACCACTCGTGCCCAGCATTCGTGTAATGAGAGCCATGCTGCCATGAGGAATATCGTCGAGCAGACCATCGGGGTGCTGAAGCAACGTCTCTGCTGCCTTGACCGCTCGGGTGGAGCCCTCCAGTACTCGCAGGTGTCCCAATTCCTGGTGGTCTGTTGCATCCTCCAAAATTTGGCAATCATGAGGGCACAGCCCTTGGATTCAGCGACCAGCTCAGGAGGAGGAGGTGGAGGAGGAGGAAGAGGAAGAGGAGGAGGAAGAAGAGGGAAGGCAGCCTGCACATCTACGTTCTGGATGGACTGTTTGTGAGCGCATCATCAGACTCCAGTTCCCCTGAATGAAACCCCAGTTCCCCGTTGCTCAACACTTCCCCACCTTACCATCCCTCTGTCATGGAACATCACAGTGTCCTCTTGGCCACAATCCTGAAATAAAAGACAGCAGAAAACAACCATTCAATAACAACTTTATCCAAAAACACATCCAATACTCCATACAATTCTCAATTAATCACGCTTGTGCATTCCCTTAGTGCCTGTCTTGCGAGTGCCTTTGCCTGTCCTAGTGCTCTTATAAAGTGCTACCCCAGTGACTGCAGCATGGTTGGTGGAAGGCTGCTGACTTTCAGTGGGCGAGACTGCAGATGGCCTTGCATGATGACCTCAAAGCATCTCTGGGCCTAGATGGACTGCACTACCTTGGCATGGGAGGCAGCAGTCCGGACTGGCTGGCTGACAGGCAGCTGCAAGGGCTCTGGCAGCATGGCAGTGGTGGGAGGATGAATGCTGCCATCCTGAGAGAGGACAGCAGATTCAAGCTCCATATAGCCACTGCCACTCCCCCGGGGCGGCGCATCAGCAATTCTAGTAATCTGTTGGAGGACAGATTCCTGGACTGCTGTGACACCCTGGAAGCCCCTTTCAACACTGGTAAATGCAGCCAAGGTGGCAGCAGTCTGAGCTTGCGTGGCAGCAAGCTGAGCTTGCATGAGAGCAGTCTGAGCTTCCATTGCAGCACTCAGACATTGTGTGGCTTCTGCTTGTGCTGCAATGGAAGCTGAGACATCGGCCATCAGACCCTGTATCCTGGTTGGGTCCACAAGTGCACTAATGGAGTTGGCCATCACGTCCATACTGGAAATCATGGGCTCCAAGCTCTGTGCTAAGTATTGTGCGAAGTTGGTGCTGGACTCCTCCATGCTCCTTGACAGTGACAACAGGCTTTCTGGCAGGCCTGCCAATGCACCAAGCATTTCTGTGTGCATGCTCATCCGCCTTCATCTGAGTCCTCTGCAGCAGAACTCATGTTCGACCTTGCCCTCCAGGGTGCTGGCACCTGCGCTACCCTTTCCCCCTGCCCTGGCTACAGGCCACTCATGCCCAGTGACTCAACATGTGCAGATCCCGCCTCTATACTACTCCCTAAAGTGCGCACAGTGCCAGTATCTGAGCTGGTGGCTACAAGTGTGAAATCAAGTGACAGTTTCTCTTCTTCTCCATCACTCTCCTCTTGCTCGTCCTGCACTGGCTAGCCAGGTTGGAGTTCTTGGGTATACCGAAAGGAGAAAGGCACAAGGGTGGGGTTGTGGTGAGGGGCGGGGGGAAAGCAAGAGGTGCATGCTTACACCATCAGCAGTTTGTAAATGAGAAGAGATTGTGCGATGAGGGGAAGTGGGAAGTCGGATAAGGTATGAGCAGACCATCATCTTCAAGGGTTTCAGCCTCGCTGATCACCACTGCCTCAGTGACAGCCCCTCCAATAATGTCTTCTCCAGCTGAGTCTGGATATGCAGGCTTGCCCGTTAGCTTCTGCTGCCTGTGGTGATGAGCCACCTTACCCTGCAAAAGAGAGAGAAGTGTGTCAGTGAGTGTGGTGCGCCTGTCATGGTTGAATAGCTGACAGTGTGTGCAAGGCTTTTTTTAAATTCATTCATAGGATGTTGGCGTCACTGGTGCTGCCACCTTCTGAACAACTGAATGGCTTGCTAGGCAATTTCAGAGAGCAATTAAGAGTCAATCACATTGCTGTTGGTCAGGAGTCACATATAGATCAGACCGGGTAGGGATGACAGATTTCCTTCCATAAAGGATATTAGTCAAGCAAATGGTTTTTTAATGACAATCCGGTAGTTTCATAATCACCATTACTGGTATTACACCATTCCATTTATTTAACTGAATTTAAATTCCCCAGCTGCCATCGCTGGATCATTAGTCCAGGTCTCTGGATTACTAGTCCAGTAACATTACCACTATGCTACCATTCCCAACTTGCAGCAGCGGTACATGTGTGAGGTGAGGTGAAGCTATGAATGTGAGGCATGAGTCATGACTGGTAGAGATTGTTGATATGTGAGTGATGGGTGTGTGGTGCATTGAACAGTGGGTGAGGCTAGTGGTACAGTTGGTGGGATATGACATTTGAAGTTGCATTAACTGACCTTGACCTCTCGTGTGAGGTCATTGAATCTCTTTCGGCACTGCATCCAGGTCGTCGGGGTAACACTGCTGGCATTGACCGTGTCGGCTATCTGGTCCCATTGATTTCGCACTTTGTGTCTGGAGGGCCTCCTGGCCTCCTGCGGTTAGAGGCCCTGTCTCCTCCTTTCCACCGCCTGGACCAAGGCCTCCAGTGCTGCTTCCAAGAACCTTGGAGCCCTTTCTCTGGCATGTTCAGCCATTATTCAGTCTTCTTCTTTCCCACACTTGTCTCCACAACCAATTCCAGCAGCTGCTGCAGGCAGAATGCACGTCCCCTTTAAGAGGTACAAACTGCCTTTAAGAAGTGAAGGCTAGCTTTATTTGGAGTTAGCCTCGCATGAACTTGGGCCCCCTGCTGAGCGTTCAGCCCAGCACGTTCAGCGCTGGGCTGAACGCTACAATCATTATAATTAGCAGGCAACACGAAGGTCACATGCTGTTTGCATTCCTTTCAACGGGCGTGAGGTGATCGCACATTGCGATCCCCGTGCCTGTTTTAAGGTCTAATTCAATTTTTAGTCCCTTGCATTTATATAGCAGCTTTCATGACCTCAGGATGTCTCAAAGTGCTTTACAGCCATTTAAGTATTTTACAAGTGTAGTCACTGTTGTAACGGAGTCAATTTGCACACAAACAGCAACGTGATAATGACCAGATAATCTGTTTTAGTGATGTTGTTTGACGGATAAATATTAGCCAGGACACCAGGGAGAACTACGCTGCTCTTCTTTGAAATAGTGCCATGCGGTCTTTCACGTCCACCTGAGAGTTCAGATGAGGCCTTTGTTTAACGTCACATCCGAAAGATGGCACCTCCAACAGTGCAGCAATCCCTCAGTATGACACTACAATGTCAAAAGTGAGAAGTCGCACAACACCAGGTTATAGTCCAACAGTTTTATTTGAAATCACAAGCTTTCGGAGCTGCTGCCCGTTCGTCAGGTGAAGTGAAGGAATACGAATCGGCAAAGCATATATAGACAGAGAACAATGCCTGTGTAGCGTACAATCTCAGACGACTACAGTTAATCTATCTGACTGCCTTTCATCACACCTCGGCAGAGAAACAATCAGGTCAGCCAGGAAGGCACCACATCAAAGACATAGCAAGATACAACTGAGACAATGAGGTGGGGTCACAGAGGGTCTAATGTGTCAAATGCAGTCTGTATGGAAAACCATAAACTTTAAAATTTTTACTTTTTTTTACTGGAAATCACATCTGTGAATAAGCCAACGACGACTCGAGTCTGGATGACTCTACGTCATGTAGCGTGACATGAACCCAAGATTTCGGTTGAGGCCATCCTCATGGGTGCGGAACTTGGCTATCAGTTTCTGATCGATGATTTTGCGTTGTCGTGTGTCTCGAAGGCCGCCTTGGAGAACGCTTAACCGCAGATCCGAGGCTGAATGTCCTTGACTGCTGAAGTGTTCCCCGACTGGGAGGTAACAATCCTGCCTGGCGATTGTTGCACGGTGTCCGTTCATACGTTGTCTCAGTGTCTGCATGGTCTCGCCGATGTACCATGCTCCGGTGCATCCTTTCCTGCAACGTATGAGGTAGACAACGTTGGCCGAGTCACATGAGTGTGTACCATGTACCTGGTGGGTAGTGTCCTCACGTGTGATGATGGTATCTGTGTTAATGATCTGGCATGTCTTGCAGAGGTTGCCGTGGCAGGGTTGTGTGGTGTCGTGGTCGCTGTTATCCTGAAAGCTGCGTAATTTGCTGCGAACAATGGTACTTTTGAGGTTAGGCGGCTGTTTGAAGGCGAGTAGTGGAGGCGTGGGGATGGCCTTA
The DNA here is from genome assembly GCA_030390025.1 of Squalus acanthias. Taxonomy (NCBI): domain Eukaryota; kingdom Metazoa; phylum Chordata; class Chondrichthyes; order Squaliformes; family Squalidae; genus Squalus; species Squalus acanthias. The sequence continues at coordinate 105,289,395 of CM059426.1, read as the reverse complement.
GCGAGGTATTCGTCGTCATCGATGACATGTTGAAGGCTGTGAAGAACATGGCGTAGTTTCTCTGCTCCGGGGAAGTACTGGACGACGTAGGGTACCCTGTTGGTTGTGTCCAGGATTGTTACCTCCCAGTCGGGGAACACTTCAGCAGTCAAGGACATTCAGCCTCGGATCTGCGGGTAAGCGTTCTCCAAGGCAGCCTTCGAGACACACGACAACGCAAAATCATCGATCAGAAACTGATAGACAAGTGTTGCACCCATGAGGACGGCCTCAACCGAGATCTTGGGTTCATGTCATGCTACACGACGTAGAGTCATCCAGACTCGAGTCGTCATTGGCTTATTCACAGATGTGATTTCCAGTAAAAAAAAGTAAAAATCTTAAAGTTTATGGTTTTCCATACAGACTGCATTTGACACATTAGACCCCCTGTGACCCCACCTCATTGTCTCAGTTGTATCTTGCTATGTCTTTGATGTGGTGCCTTCCTGGCTGACCTGATTGTTTCTCTGCTGAGGTGTGATGAAAGGCAGTCAGATAGATTAACTGTAGTCGTCTGAGATTGTACGCTACACAGGCATTGTTCTCTGTCTATATATGCTTTGCCGATTCGTATTCCTTCACTTCACCTGACGAAGGGGCAGCAGCTCCGAAAGCTTGTGATTTCAAATAAAACTGTTGGACTATAACCTGGTGTTGTGCGACTTCTCACTTTTGTCCACCCCAGTCCAACACCGGCATCTCCGCATCATGACTACAATGTCAGTGTAGGTTTTGTGCTCAAGCCTCTGGAGTGGGATATACACCACCTTTCATGACCTCTGGACATTCCAAAGCACTTTACAGCCAATGAAGTTGTTTTGAAGAGTAGGTACTGTTGCAATGTAGGAAACACAGCAGCCAATTTGCGCTCAGCAAGCTCCCGCAAAAAGCAATGGCCCTGAAATTCGCCTCTCCGGCTTGCCGCGGGGGTAAGGATCGCGCGCGCACTTAACTACCGCGCCTGCCATTGTGTTTTGGGCCCACGGGAACTTCAGCTCCTGGGCCTGCTCCAACTGCCGGCGCGCAGTGCATGCGTGTCCCAGGGGCGCAGTTAGTGCGATGCGTCCCCTGGGATCACGTGGGCCATGGAGAGCCAATGGCAGCAGACCATCTTTCATTCATAGATTTGACAGGAAGACCTGTCAAATCTATGAATTGAAATCGGCCCCAAATGAACAGCTAAACTTAAAATAAATTTAAGAAAAACCCCATCACATTTATAAAATAACTATAGTTAAATAAATTAACCACTTTAAACAAAAATTTAAATTTTTGAAAAAATTAAAATACTTTTTAACAGTGCTAGAAATAAACTTACCTTTCTTTAAAGTATCTAAAAAAGATAAACCTGTTGAAATTTTTTTTAAATTATACTTAATTAACCACTTACCTTGTTGAAAACGGCTCCTGCGCCTCCTTTTTATAAGCGTAGGTTCTTCCATACTTACCCTCCCGAAGAAACCTGAAAAAAAACCTAAGTTTGCTGCATGCGCACAGCCTCTACCGCGCACGCGGTTCACCTAGGAACCGCCCCCTTCACCAGACCGGAAGTTCCGGTTTCCCGCGCATGCGCAGTGCATGCAGGAAACCGGCACTTCGGGATGACTTATGGGTGAGTACGCACTGTGTACTCACCCGGGAAGGGCCGAATTTTTGGCCCAATGTGTTAATGACCAGATACAGGAAACTTTCGTTTATCCGGCACCCTAATATCCGGAATTCTCGCTTAACCGGCAAAAATCAGGTAAGTTTTATTATACAGACAAGACCCCGATTCTGACCTTTCGCCCCCACGAAAGGGGGGTCAACGTTCTTCCGACTCCGACCTGTCGCCGCCACGGAGGAAAAAGCCGGAGTCCCGTTTACCTTCCCTCTCCGGGTCCCAATTGTTCAGCCTGTGGCCGTGTACGGGGCTCTCGTACCTTGGTAAGTATACCTCTCTGTAATCCGGCACTTTCGATCAACCGGCACCACGCCGGTCCCGTCGGTGCCGGATAAACGAAAGTTTCCTGTATTCTGTTTTTGTGATGTGGATTTAAGGATAAATATTGGCCAGGACACCGGGGATAACTCCCTTGCTCTTCTTCGGAATAGTGCCTTCGGATCTTTTACGCCCACCTGAGAGCAGATGAGGCCTCTGTTTAATGTCTACGTACAAACGACGGCACCTCCAACAGTGTAGCACACCCTCAGTATGACACTACAATGTCAGTGTAGGTTTTCTGCTCAAGCCTGTGAAGTGGGATATGAACCCATAACTTTCTGACTCAGAGACAAGGGAGCGAACTCTGAGCCACAGCTGAATTTACATAGTCAGCATCGAGCAGCCCCAAGTTATGTATAGCACTGCATTGTAAAGCTCCTTCTACTCTGTTCCAAAAAGGTGGCTTAGCTGCAGCCTCAAAAGAGCACCTTTTTTGTAAAAGTGCAAATTTTTGCACTTCTTACATCAGCCACCTTTTTTTAATTCATTCACGGGACGTGGATGTCGCTGGCAAGACCAGCATTTATTGCCCATCCCTAATTGCCCTTGCACAGGTGATGGTGAGCCGCCTTCTTGAACCGCTGCAGTCCGTGTGGTGAAGGTACTCCCACAGTGCTGTTAGGTAGGGAGTTCCAGGATTTTGACCCAGCGATGATGAAGGAACGGTGAGATATTTCCAAGTCAGGATGGTGTGTGACTTGGAGGGGAGCTTGGGTGGTGTTCCCATGCTCCTTCTAGCTGGTGGAGGTTGTGGGTTTGGGAGGTGTTGTCGAAGAAGCCTTGGCGAGTTGCTGCAGTGCATCTTGTAGATGGTACACACTGCAGCCACGGTGTACCAGTGGTGGAGGAAGTGAATGTTTAAGGTGGTGAATGGGTTGCCAGTCAAGTGGGCTACTTTGTCCTGGATGGTATTGAGCTTATCGAGTGTTGTTGGAGCTATACTCATCCAGGCAAGTGGAGAGTATTCCATCACACTCCTGATTTGTGTCTTGAAGATGGTGGAAAGGCTTTGGGGAGCCAGAGGTGAGACACTCACCACAGAATACCCAGCCTCTGACCTGCTCTTGTAGCCACAGTATTTATGTGGCTAATCCAGTTAAGTTTCTGGTCAATGGTGACCCCCAGGATGTTGACGGTAGGGATTCGACAATGGTAATGCTATTGAATGTCAAGGGGAGGTAGTTAGACTCTCTCTTGCTGGAGATGGTCATAACCTGGCACTTGCGTGGTGTCCAGGTCTTGCTGCAAGTGGACAAGGAGTGCTTCATTATCTGAGGAGTTGCGAATGGCACTGAATACTGTGCAATCATCAGTGAACATGCCCACTTCTGATCTTATGATGGAGGAAAGATCATTGATGAAACAGCTGAAGATAGTTGGGCCTAGGACATTTCCCTGAGGAACTCCTGCAGCGATGTCTTTGAGATGATTGGTAACCAACAACCACAACCTTTGTGTTAGGTATGATTCCAGCCAGTGGAGAGTTTTCCCCCTGATACCCATTGACATCAATTTTCTAGGATTCTTCATGCCACACTCAGTCAAATGCTGCCTTTATGTCAAGGACAGTCACTCTCACTTCACCTCTGTAATTCAACTCTTTTGTCTTTGTTTGGATCAAGGCCGTAATGAGGTCTGGAGCCGAGTGGTCCTGGGGGAACCCAAACTGAGCATCGGTGAGCAGGTTATTGGTGAGTAAGTGCCGGTTGATAGCACTGTCAACGACTTCTTCCATCACATTGAGAGTAGGCTGATAGGATGATTATTGTTCGGATTGGATTTGTCCTGCTTTTTGTGGGCAGGACATACTTGGGCAGTTTTCCACATTGTTGGGTAGATGCCAGTGTTCTTGCTGTACTGGAACAGCTTGGTTAGAGGCGCGGCTCGTTCTGGAGCACAAGTCTTCAGCACGACAGCCAGGATGTTTCTGGCTTCTTTGGGAGATTGCAAATTAAGGGTAGTTTTGTTATGTGGGCACATGGATTGCACATAGAACCGTAACAACCAGCAGAGAGAGAAAATTATCTTCCATCAGAATGGGTTTGATTTGAACCCAGTCTTAGTGAACTGTTGTCAGCTGCATCACAAAGAATTTAAGTTACTTTTAATTGCTAAAACCAATTCACATCCAAAGCAACCCAAGATGACTATGAATTTTAGTTGAAAATGAGAAATATGACCAGGGATTTGTCAGACCTTGTTTTAGTATCTCCTTATACACATCTTCATCCCTCCAGTAACTGTTGGCTTGTGGCTATCCCATAATGCAGTCCAAATAACTTATCAGCTCATGTGCTATCTCATATTATCCTTTCTTGTTCACCAACTTCTTATTATTTCCAGTCACCTGACTGTGTTACCCCATCTGCAACAGGATCTCCATACCAACAACTGATACATTTTGACAGAAAGAAACCCAACATGCTCCAGCAGGCATTACTGAATAGTAACCAGGCCAATTGTCTATTCCCGAGCTCAGGGCTACCTAAGAGGCCAATTGTGGTGTACATTATGGATCTAATCTGGGTTTTTTGCTGACCTGTGTTGCCCCGTTCTACATAGACAACAGAGAAAATGGAGGAGACTGGAAAGGATTAATGTTACTTAAAAAAATTTTTTTTTTGAACATCCTTAATAAACTGGAATATACAATTAGTGTTCCAAAGGTAAATTCATCGATCCCGTGCCCCCGATCAGGAGCCATAGAAAGGGCTTGCAAGTTGGAGAATCAGCACTACTATTATTAGTGTTAACTGTTATTAATAAAACCCCCAGCTGTAAATCAAACAATCATTTCTCAACTCTCATGAATACAACCATACAATAAAAAAGGCTTCCTCTCAAGCTTATCATTTTGAATATTGCAATAGCAACGTTTTAAAGTTGCCATATTTTTGAAAATAATTCACACCCTCAAAAATATCTCCCTGACTTTCTCTGCAGTCATGGTACCTCAATCAAACGGCCACCGTGTATAGTGAGTGTCAGCAGGTTAGTTATCAACAGGGAAGGGGATGGATCACCACAGCTGAGCAGCCGATTCTGCATTCGATGTACACTTTCCAATCAGGAGCAGTCGGAACCTGGCTGATATTTCCTTCTCCTCCCCAGGCATACTGGAACCAATTAGAGAACCTCTCACGAGGTGCAATTTCAACAAGATATATCAATCCATCCATCAATCTGTTTGAACATCCATCGATCACTGTCTAATAGTGAGACAGTGATTTGGAAGATAATCATTAGAAAGAAAGAGAATATGCAGTCGACTTGTGACAATTTTAACAGTAGGTCTGCTTAAGCAAGAAGCTATGATAATGGATCTGAAAACCTACAATTGGGTACATCATGGCATAAGTGCCAAGATGCACTTACTGGAAACCTCCGTTGTTGACCCAGAAGGGTGATGGTTTTCTCATTTGTTCACCAATGACTGCGTTTGTGCCACTAGGGATAGGTCTAGGGCAACAATTGTAAAGGTGCCAGGGAGTCCGGTGAAGCTGGCCCGGCTGGGGAAGGCGATGTCGCAACATGGGCCATTCTGGAAAAAAGAAACAGCTGCTCCCTTGAACCCCCTTGTAGAGAGGCTACTTTTAAAATTAAAAAAGAAACTGCCATCCTTTTTCTTCAGGGTCCAAGATATGATCCAGGCTGGCCCCACTTCTACTGGTTGTCAGGAATGTATACCTGGTCTGATGAGGTGTACTTCCACCAACCGTACACTGGATCCCACTGAGGGCCTGAGATGTGGGAACTCCCCGCTTAGGAAAGTTTTGTTTTGCCCTGCTCCCTTCAAAGCCAATAGATAGGCTGGAGACTCTGCCCAACAGGTCATCATGGAATCCTTGACTTAAGGCCAGAACCCGGTCTATCCAGGTCCCGGCCTAGTTTTCAGCTTCCTCTTACTGAAGTTAGAGTGGGTGTGTGCCAGAACCACACTGGATTTTTGGGACTGAATCAATCAATTAAGAATTCTTTGAATTATAGGCCCAGAAATTAGTGTCTCTACGCGAGAGTACGCACTGTGTACTCTCGCGTATTCTGTCTCCAATTGCCGGTTTTCTGCATGCACTGCGCATGCGCTGAAAACCGGCACTTGGTGATTTCAAAAGGGGGCGGTTCCTAAGTGAACCGCGTGCGCGCTACAGGCTGTGCGCACGCAGTGCACTTAGTGCTTTGAACGCGCAGGTAAGCATGGAAGATTTTGCACATAAAGAAAGGAGGCGTAAGACCCTCTTTTAACAAGGTAAGTAGTTAATTAAGTATTATTTTGAATTTTTTTCAACAGGTATATCTTTTTTAGAGACTTTAAAGAAAGGTAAGTTTATTTTTATAACTTTTTAAAAGATTTTAAATTTTTTCAAAAATTTAATTTTTTGTTTAAAGTGGTTAATTTATTCAACTATACTTATTTTATTAATGAGAAGTCGCACAACACCAGGTTATAGTCCAACAGATTTATTTAAAATTACAAGCTTTCGGAGCTGTCGCTCCTTCCTCAGGTAGAGTAGCTGTGAGAGAATGTCCCCGAATTCACAATATAAACACAGAAAAAATGTATTCAAATCTTTCCCTACATCAAAGACACACTAAGAGCACAGCCAAGACAATGAGATGTGTCCCAGGGGGTCCAACGTGTCAAAACACCTGCTGGCTGCATATCCTCTGCAGTTGACTTTGGTTCTTGTGTTAGTTTTTTTTTTAAAAAAGGCTGGGCCGGCCATGATGTCAAGTCACGTTCTGTATCGTGACCATGCAGACACTGAGACAACGTATGAACGGACACCGCGCAACAATCGCCAGGCAGGAGGGTTGCCTCCCAGTCGGGGAACACTTCAGCAGTCAGGGGCATTCAGCCTCGGATCTGCGGGTAAGCGTTCTCCAAGGCGGCCTTCCGGATACACGACAGCGCAAAATCATAGAGCAGAAACTGATAGCCAAGTTCCACACTCATGAGGATGGCCTCAATCGCGATATCGGGTTCATGTCACGATACAGAATGTGACTTGACATCATGGCCGGTCTTTCCAGCCTTTTTTTTAAAAAACTAACACAAGAACCAAAGTCAACTGCAGAGGATATGCAGCCAGCAGGTGTTTTGACACGTTGGACCCCCTGGGACACATCTCATTGTCTTGGCTGTGCTCTTAGTGTGTCTTTGATGTAGGGAAAGATTTGAATACATTTTTTCTGTGTTTATATTGTGAATTCGGGGAGATTCTCTCACAGCTACTCTACCTGAGGAAGGAGCGACAGCTCCGAAAGCTTGTAATTTTAAATAAATCTGTTGGACTATAACCTGGTGTTGTGCGACTTCTCATTTTTGTCCACCCCAGTCCAACGCCGGCATCTCCACATCATATTTTATTAATGTGATGGTTTTTTTTAAATTTAATTGAGGTTTAGCTGTTCTTTTGAGGGGGTATAGATTCATAGCTTTCACAGCACTTGCTGTGAAAACTATGAATGAAAGATGGTGTGCTGCCATTGGCTCTAACTGAATCACGTGATCCCACAGCTCGCACGAATTAACTGCGCCTGTGGGATACGGAAGCACTGCACAGCTGCTGTCTAGAAAATCAAGTTCGTGCGAGCTCGGAATGAAAAGGCAGGCGCGCAGTGAGATATCGCGGGGAAGTCTTACCCCCGCACGAAGGCTCCGTCTTTAATTTCTGGGCCATTGTATAAAATGTTAGTGTCACTTTTTTACTTAAAGTACAGGTATTGAAGTCAGTAACATGAATACTTCTGAGCTCTTGTGCAGTGCAATATCATATTTATGGAAGCCCTGATTTGTTGTTCACTAACTTGGATATCACATACATAAACAAGCAAATGGTATTGTTATTTTACTTTATATATTATATACATATATTCAAATTAAGTTAAAAATGGATACTATTTTCAAATAAAACTTGATATCTAATATTTTAATTGAATATCTCCCTCTGTTGAGTATTAAAACAGAAATTACATGGTTTTCCTTTTATGATGTAATACTAGGACCCAAGTGACAAATGTATATAAAAAAAACTACGAAATTATAATTCAAAAAATGAATTATTAGTTGATATTATAACCGTGTTCAGTAGCAATAATAACTCAGTACTGTTAAACAGTTTATTTTTGTATGATTAGAAAGGTGGTCATGTTAAAGAAAAAGTGTTGCTAACCTTTTTGTTTAAAATACATAATGTAATGAGACGAATCATATTGAAATCATGACAAAAACAAATAATTTGTTTGCCAAAAGACTGCTTGATTATTACAGTCCTTTAAGTGAAGCCCAGATATGATCTGCTTCATTGTACACTCGATTCAATCTTACTAGCCACGCAACTGGGTATCTTAATAAGTTCATCATAACATGAAACTAATTTTATTGGAATTGATTAAAGGTAGGCTTCATCCTATACGCATTTAACCTTACATGATGAGATTAATTGAATTAATACATTCAATGCCATGCAGCTACTGAGTATCTTTTAATTTAAAGTGACTTAATATGCCTGAGTAAATAAGTTCATTGAGATTATGTGCACTGCCACTTGCTTCTGTTTATTGACAGAAAGATATCTATTAGGCAACATAGAAGCAGATGCTCTGGTAAGATGCGCACAAATGCTCTCTTGAAACAAGTATATTTTCAGTTTATCATGCTGTCCTACAATTTTCAATTGGAATAAAACATCAGATGGAATTTCAAACACATTTAACATTTTTCATGTTGCTGTCAAAGCCACTTTGGTTTTCCTAACAGCCTGTGTCAAGAAGTGTCAGCACGTGGCTTGTTAGTTCTTGTTTAACCTATTACCACGGAATCTGAGGTCAAGCTGAATCAATCCCTAATGCTACGCTTTGCACTAGTAATTACATGGAGCTAAACCAACCTACTCATTAAATTCAAGATGAAAATAAAGTGTTCATTAGAGCTACCTACTTTAATGCTACATTGAACAATTTCTGCTCAACAGATTCATTCAAACAATTTACACAGCCCTGCCACTGATGTGCCCTAATATACTTATGAGCTGTAAGCAACATAATTTATGCACTGGAATATAGCAATAATTAGTAGTTTTGTCACTTAATTTATAATCAACTTCTGGAAGAATAAATGGTACAATATGGTTCGCGAGTGATTAACCATACTCCAGATACAGCAGTTTTCAAATGGAAAACATTATTTTGCTCCATTCTACTTTGCTAATTACAAAAAAATGGGTTCTGTGCTCTACAGTCGTGATGAGTTTTGCAAAAAATATCTTTTCTTTATATATGCTCGCAGTGCTACTGCCACCAGAAAGTGTCACAGTAAAGTAATTGTTGCCTCAATACTCATTAGTTCTCAAATAAAGCCAAGAAAAATAGAATACATTTATTTTAATATCTTTTGTTTCTCAAAGTGAATGTTTTGCTTCCAGGGCTGAAAAAAAACTATCGGAGTTTGGATGGCTTGATTTACTCTGATGAGAACAACCAACATATGAAATACTAGAAGTGAGCATTTAAAGAAGCCACCCTCCACCCTCACTGGTGTTTTAACTCTTCAGCTGCTGCAATCTCTGCCGTACAGGATACCACCAGGTCAAACAGTTAAAGCACCTGAAATGGTGACGACATATTTTCTTCAGGACTCAGATGGACTATAAAGTGCTGACATCACCATTGCTGTTAACATTCTTTTCACCAATCTCTGACAAGATTTTTTGGGATCATTATTTGCACCATTACAGATATAACCTGCAAAGAGAGCTTCACAAGATAATTGTGAAAGAGAAAAGCTATTCAGCCAATTTTAATTCATCCATTCAGAGAGATCCTAACATCGCCCAACGTGGCGTCCAATTGTTTCTTCAATGATTCTAGGGTTTTTGCCTCCATTACTTTAACTGGACGTTCATTCCACACACTGATCACTCGTTGTGTAAAGAAGAATTTCCTAATATCAGTCTTAAAAATATAATTTGCTAGTTTGCCTGTGATCCCTTGTTCTACTCCCACAGTTTAACTTAAAACAACATTTCAAGTTAACTTTTTTATATCCTTAACAATTTTATATACCTTTATAAAATCATCTCTCAGATGCCTTCCTTCTAGGCTGAAAAGCCCAAGTATCTCCTGTCATTACTCAACTCAGAAGCTAACACTGGGGATTAGCCTTGTGACTCTTCTCTGCACTGCCTTTAGTGCTTGAAAGTCTCTCTTGTTTCTTGGAGACCAGAATTGTGCACTTTGATCACTACCTCCTCTGACATATTCTAGTGTTTTGGCTATGCAGTTCGATATCCTATTGGCTTAGTTAACTGCTGCTCTGTTTTGGTTGAACAGTACTGGGCTTTCTAAGATTCCAAAGTCTTTTTCAGCGTCATCCTTGCCTATGTCAACACCATTCATGAAATATGTGTGATATCTGAACCCTGAGGCACCCTACTCAGTACTCTCCCCCTCTCCAATGTAACTGCTCTATTAAGTACTCATTGTTTCCTAACCTTCAGCCTGATTCTTATCTATTCCCAGGGTTTGTCCTGAATCCCAGAGATTCAACTAATGGGTTTTGATGTGGGACTTTATCAGCAGCCTTTTGGGAGTTGAGGTACATCACATCATAGGGTTTATCATTCTGTGCTCCTGGTCCAACAGGTGTGCTGTGTCTTTGATTTCCTGTACATTTTCTGGGTCATTAGCAAAAGACAAGGCTGAAGCGTTTGCAACCAACTTCAGCCAGAAGTGCCGAGTGGATGATTCATATCGGCCTCCTCCTGAGGTCCCCACCATCACAGAAGCCAGTCTTCAGCCAATTCGAATCACTCCACGTGATATCAAGAAATGGCTGAGCGCACTGGATACAGCAAAGGCTATGGGCCCTGACAACATCCTGGCTGTCATGCTGAAGACTTGTGCTCCAGAACTAGCTGCGCCTCTGGCCAAGTTGTTCCAGTACAGCTACAACACTGGCATCTAACTGACAAAGTGAAAACTTGCCCAGAAGAAATGGTTTTAGCAATTAAAAGTAACTAAAATCTTTGTGATCCAGCTGACCACAGTTCACTAAGACTGGGTTCAAGTCAAACCCATTCTGATGGAAGATCATTTTCTCTCTCTGCTGGTTGTTACGGTTCTATGTGCAATTCATGTGCCCACATAACAAAACTGCCCTTAATTTGCAGTCGCCCAAAGAAGCCAGAACATCCCGGCTGTAGTACTGAAGACTTGTGCTCCAGAACTAACCGTGCCTCTAGCCAAGTTGTTCCAGTATATCTACAATACTGGCATCTACCCAACAAAGTGAAAAATTGCCCAAGTATGTCCTGTCCACAAAAAGCAGGACAAATCCAATCCGGCCAATTATCACCCCATCAGTGTCAGCCGTGTCATAAAACATAAGAACATAAAAAATAGGAGCAGGAGTTGGCCATTCGGCCCCTCGAGCCTGCTCCGCCATTCAATAAGGTCATGGCTGATCTGATCTTAGCCTCAATTCCACTTTCCTGCCCGCTCCCCATAACCCTTGATTCCCCTGTTTTTCAAAAATCTATCTATCTCCGCCTTGAATATATTCAATGACTCAGCATCCACAGCTCTCTGGGGTAGAGAATTCCAAAGATTCGTTACCCGCTGAGAGAATAAATTCCTCCTCATCTCCATTTTAAATGGGCGACCCCTTATTCTGAAACTATGCCTCCTAGTTCTAGATTCCCCAGGAGGGGAAACATCCTCCCTGCATCTACCCTGTCAAGCCCCATCAGAATCTTATATGTTTCAATAAGATCCCCTCTCATTCTTCTAAACTCCAATGAGTATAGGCCCAACCTGCTCAACCTTTCCTCATAAGACAACCCCTTCAACTCAGGAATCAACCTCGTGAACCTTCTCTGAACTGCCTCCAATGCAAGTATATCCTTCCTTAAATAAAGAGACCAAAACTGCACACAGTACTCCAGGTGTGGTGTCAGCAGTGGTTCAGTTGGTGGCACACTCACGTCTGAGTTAGAAAGTTGTGGGTTCAAGTCCCACTGTAGAGACTTGAGCATAAAAATCTAGGCTGACACTCCAATGCAGTACTGAGGGAATGCTGCACTGTTAGAGACGTTAAACAGAGGCCTCATTTGCTCTCAGGTGGATGTAAAAGATCCCATGGCACTAATCTGAAGAAGAACAAAGGAATTATCCCTGGTGTCCTGACCAATATCTATCCTTAAATCAACATCACAAAAACAGATTATCTGGTCATTATCACATTGCTGTTTGTGGGAGCTTGATGAGCGCAAATTGGCTGCCACGTTTCCCACATTACAACAGTGAACACACTTTAAATGTACTTCATTGGCTGTAAAGCGCTTTGGGATGTCCTGAAGTTGCAAAAGGTGGTATATAAATGCAAGCCTTTCTTTTCTTTTATCTGTCTACTCTCAATCATCAGCAAAGTGATGGAAGGTGTCATTGACAGTGCTATCAAGCGGCACTTACTGACCAATAACCTGCTCATCGATGCTCAGTTTGGGTTTTCCCAGGACTACTCGGCTCCAGACCTCATTACAGCCTTGGTGCAAACCTGAACAAAAGAGCTAAATTCCAGAGGTGAGGTGAGAGGAAAACTCTCCACTGGCTGGAGTTATACCTAGCAGAGAGGAAGATGTTTGTGGTTGTTGGAGGCCAATCATCTCAGCTCCAAGACATCGCTGCAGGAGTTCCTCAGGGAAATGTCCTTGGACCAACCATCTTCAGCTGCTTCATCAAAGACCTTCCTGCCATCATAAGTTCAGCAGTGGAGATGTTCACTGATGATTGCATAGTGTTCAGTTCCATTTGCAACTCCTCAGATAATGAGGTCGTCCCTGCCCACCTGCAGCAAGACCAGGACAACATTCTGACTTGGGCTGATAAGTAGCAAGTAACATTCGTGCACACAAGTGCCAGGCTATGGCCATTAACAACAAGAGAAAGTCTAACCACCTCCCCTTGACATTCAATGGCATTACTATCATCGACATCACTATTGACCAGAAACTTAACTAGACCAGCCACATAAATACTGTGGCTACAAGAGCAGGTCAAAGGCTGGGTATTCTGTGTCAAGTGACTCACCTCCTGACTCCCCAAAACCATCTACAAGGCACAAGTCAGGAGTATGATGGAATACTCTCCACTTGCCTGGTTGAGTGCAGCTCCAACAACACTCAAGAAGCTCGACACCATCCAGGACAAAGCAGCCCGCTTGATTGGCACCTCATCCACCACCTTAAACATTCACTCCCTCAGCCACCGGTGCTCTGTGGCTACAGTATGTACCACCTACAAGATGCACTGCAGCAACTCGCCAAGGCTTTTTCGACAGCACCTTCCAAACCTGTGACCTCTCCCCTCCAAGTCACACACCATCCTGACTTGGAAATATATTGCTATTCCTTCATTGTCACTTGGTCAAAATCCTGGAAATCCCTCCCTAACAGCACTGTGGGATTACCTTCACCACATGGACTGCAGCGGTTCAAGAAGGCATCTCATCACCACCTTCTCAAGGGCAATTAGGGATGGGCAATAAATGCTGGCCTTGCCAGCGACGTCCACATCCTTTGAATCAATAAAAAAAATAGCAAATACCAGATCAAGATGAGCTTTTCCTTTCGTGGCTTCCTTGGTGCACTGGATCAAGAAACAAACACACACAACAGCCTCACCTCCCAGGACTTACCTGAGAGCCACTGCCTGCGGGCCGGTGGCCCTATGTTGTTTATTCTCGTCGGGAGACCTGCCTATGGAGCACTGGCAGCTCACTCCAGGTATGCAGGTGAGGCCCAAGGACCAATTTCTATCGATCATTAGGCCTCTTGATTCAGACGCACACTGCTCATGCAATGCATAATCTGGGCCCGAAAATGAGCCCAGACTAATTTCTACGCCAGTATACCCCAGAATGTTATATTCATTTCCATCTCTGGATTTAGCCACATCTCTCATATTCCCTCCACAACCCAGTTTGTTTCTTATTTCCAATGCTGCTAGCAGATATATATTATCGCAACACACTTTATTATAGATTTTCTTCCTCTCACATCCTTCTTTAGCTGCTTATTCCTGGTCTCTGGTTCATGCATGTCTCTCTGGTATCTTGTGTCCATACCTACCTGTGGACTGCCTTCTCCCCTACAGTACATCTTGTATGGGGTACCTGTTTCCTCCTTGCCCTTTTCCCCCACTACTGGAAGTGGTGGTTCGGTAGAACACCCATAGAAATTAATAGCTTTTATCTCTATTTGGTTTGAGTTTAGCCTGTTTCTCCTTTATTTGTGCTTTTTATTCTGGAAGGATTCCCAGTTATTTAGGAAGGTAGAATTGTTGTTCTCACACCATGCTGCCAGCCACTCATTTACCTCATCAACTTCTTTGGTGAACTCCCTCCTTTCTCAAATACTGGAAGGAAACCACAGAACATCACTTTGCTTTAGGGGGCTGCTAAGTAAAACACATTTTCAGTGACAAACTCCTGCTACTTTTCAATTAAACACAATGGGCTGGATTTTCAATGACCCGTGGAGTCGGGTTTGGAGGCGTGTGGGGGGTTAAAGTTGCGGGATCGGGGGTCCCGACCCCATCCTGACTCCATTCCGCCTCGACGCAATTTTGACAAAATCGGTCACGGGGTTCCCGACTCCGTCTCGCCTCCAAGAGGCGGGAGAGGCCATTAAAGCCCTTAACAAGCCCTAAATTGGCTCTGTAATGCCATTTTGAAATGTTTTAGCTAGTTTAACCCTTTTCCGACGTGAAGTACGCCTGATGTGAAACACGCCAGTGAAACCTGGCGGGAGCACAAGTGGATAGCTGACTATAAGCTGCAGGTCCACTATTACAACGGAGATGTGATGAAGGTAGTAGTAGTATTGTGATGAAGGTAGTAGTAGTATTAGGTCGCCTCTGATGCTGCTGCATTGAATGTCTTCAGAGACTGCCTGGGAGGACTTGGTTGCAAAAAAAATTCTCTCTCTCTCTGAGAGATGCTGCTCATTTTGCATCCAGGTCCTCTCACAGCAAAGGCCAGGCAGTCTCTGACCTGCAATGATGACATCATCAGAGGCGACTTTCAGACTGAAACCACTAATTGGTTCATGGGTTCCCACATGCTGGAACTCAATTGCCCAATTAAGTGAAAATTGCATCAATCTCCCACATCCAATTGCAGGCGGGTGGATAACACGAAATGCGGATAACACGACCCCAACCCGCCCCAGTATCAAAATCCAGTCCAATGTACGTCCTTTGAATTGTGACAGATTTGACTTGTTTTTAATGAAAGTTGTTTCTTACAGTACCCAGCACACCAGGAAGCCATGTACAGACAACCTTTACTTTCACACTGACCAAAGCAAGTCTATCTGTAGACTATGGCTCAGTGGACACTATGGGCTGGATTTTGATACTGGGGACGTGATGGAGGCGGGACTCCCACTTTTTGGGTTGTAGTCCCGCCTCCATCGACTTGTGGCCAACCCACTGTATTTTCACTTGATTGACCTTGTTGAGCCCGGCCAGCGAGCTCAGCAGGCCAATTAAGGGCCACCCGGCAACAGGTGACGTCACAGATTGACATTTCATCTGTCAGGAGCTTTTGACAGATGAAATATCAGCGTTTAACAGCTCTGTGAAGCTGTCAAACACTCACAATATGATTTCTAACTTGAGTCCTTCCTCTCAGACTGAGTTAGAAATCATTCCAGCACAGAAAACAGAGGCTGCAGTTTTTGACAGCACCATGGCCATTGTGCTTTCTGTGCCGGTGAGATTTCTGACTCCCGAGACCGGAAGGGCTGACACCTGCAGGAGGAAGTTAAGGTAAGTAAAACTTTTTCCCACACTTTACACTTACCTTACACACTTACCTCTGCACACATGCACCCATCACTCACCTGCCCACCGGACATTTCGACCCCTCAAACCCCTGCAGACCCACGGTCCGCCTCGCTAACTTGGCGTGGTCGGGACCCGTCGGGATGCCCACATTTCACGAATTAAAATAGGGATAAGGCAAAAAACTGCCTGTTAACTACCTGTTAACAGGCAGTTTATTGCCACTAATCCCCTTCCCGCCTCGGGGAGGCGGGTCCCAGCACAGGTCGGGTACCCGCCTCCTGTGAAACTGGCATGGAAGCGGGTTGGGGGCGGGATGGGTTCGGGACCCCCGAATCTGCAACTTTAACCCCCCACACGCCTCCAAACCCGACTCCACGGGTCATTGAAAATCCAGCCCAAAGTCCAAGAACCAGCTCATTCAATCTGTTTTTCCCCTTGTGCCTTTGTCCAACAATTTTCCCTCAAGTAACTTTCCTTTCCGAAAACATTCAATCAGCTGTTCCCATTCATTGTCTTTCTATTCTAACCATTTCACTCTTTTCCTTCTGATGATTTGTTGATTTGTGCGGTTTTCTATATTTGGATATTATGCAAATGATGGGTTAGCCTTACTTTTGGCCTTACCTTGATGGCTGGAACTGCAAAGGTTTCAACTTTCATCTGCTTCTTTCTTAGACATCCTTAGTATCCTTTTCTTTGGATGGCTTTTCTTCCCAGGCTTTTTCCAGTGTTTTCCTTCCTTGAGCCTCCCTTCCCAGGCTGCATCTTTTTGACAGTTTCCACCCTGAGGCATCTTTCTTTGAAGCATTCATTCTTTTCTACTGCCCATTGACAGTTTCTCCTCCTAGGCAACTTCCTTTGAAAAGATGCCCTCAAATGCTTTCTCTATCCAATGCAATGATTTTTCCTTCAACTGCTTTCAAATATATTGGATTCCCAGGTTTCCACCATGGGGTGTGCCCAGGGCAACAAGACATTGCAGGAACTGATCTGCTCCTCATTCACAATTTTAACAGCCTACTGTTTAAAACTATTCTTCCTGGCTGCTAAATGCTAAGGATTAAAGCATTTAATTATGGTAATATCCAAGATACAATTAGATGGAAAGACAGAAATCTTGTGATATATTTTCCAGTTTACTTTCTTCTTAAAGCGGCATTTTCATGAAGATTTTTTGTAATTATTTGAGCACAGAGAGTAAAAGGTTACTGTAGCATTTTGGTCATAAGTGAGACAATAATGTATTTTAGCTTGACTCACATTATTATATTATGTGCTTGGACTGAAGCCAAGAATGACTTAATCTCCACTGTTTAATAATAAGATAACAGAGTAAATGTTATGGTTTAGTATTTCCAACACAGAGCTTTGTGTAATAGGAACGTCTGTCAGGGATTCGGGCACATTGGGCACAATGCCCTGTTTGTTCTTCCCTCTTTTAATGGCTGGAAAATTATACAAGCAATGCTGATCTCTGTTCCAGAATTCCTGTTTCAGGAAACTCTGCACTGAAAGTGCTAAATCCTATGATTCACCTCGATGTGTTTTTTTAAACGTCCAATTGCTTTCTTGCCAGACTAACCTTAATCTGATCAGAAATAAAAACAGAACACACTGGAAGCATATAGCAGGCTGACCAGCATCTTAAAGGGAAAGATACATGAACATTTGGTGTGGGATTCTTCATCAGAAATTGTCCTGATCGGATGGGAATTGTTTCAGTAACTATGTTTACCATGGAATCATCAATTTTCCATTGAAATGCAATAAAAATCATATTTTATACCAAACTGACAGTGTTATCCCTGCTTCCCCATGTAGTCAGCATTTGTCATTATTGTATTAATTTTAATAACTGCATTAAGTTAGAACTCCAAAAGCGTTGCTTAAATATCATCACCAGAAATAAATAGAGAGGGCTTGCAATATTTTCTTTACAGATGCTTTAGTGGCAGAAAGACAAGAGGATCAAATTACAAGGAGCATCTGGATTATGTAAATCATAGTGTTACAGAAACATTTAGCTATGACATTCACAACTGATAGCTTCCTCAACTTTTCCCTTAATAAAGCACATTTAACTAGCAAGAGCTGCTGGTGTCCAGGTAGATTTTTGAACCTGGTCACTAAATCAAGTACAAACATTTTATTTCAAATTATTTTAAGAACTAAATTCATTGCACGATTCCTCACCATTATTTTGTACCATAACATCATTGTTGCTTTGAAGTCACTGACACAGAAAAGAAAACAAATTGCAGTTTGCTCGTTTTCAAATTCATATCGATATTCTGGGAGAGTAATTTAGACAATGCCAGACTCAATTCAGTGAGCTGCAAATAGAGTCAAAGGGATTGCAATCTTTATACATTGAACAAAGAGATAAAAGAGGTCATAATCCATTTGGGAAATCATAAAGGGAAATCATTGGGGTAGATGTGGACAAGTAACTTGTGCTGAATCCGATCAGAACGACAGGGCATTGTGCAAGCTAGGTAAACTAGAAAGTAAGCACAACTAAAGATGGAATAATTCACACTTAAAGTTATTAACTAGTGGGATACACTGTCACTAAGCACAATAAATGAGAACTCAGTGGGAACATTCAGAAAAGGAAATGAGCAGAATCCTAAATGATTAAGGGGTGCAGAGCAACCGCCTTAATGCTAAGACAGTAAGGAGGAAAAGAGGGACAAATCCTGTGCATGGACCTCAACAACAGTGTGAGCTAGAGTGGCTGAGCTACATTTTCTTATCTCTGCCTTCTCTCTTATACTTCACTTTTAAGTATGGTTTGCCCCCTTTTCTCTGTCCTTTCAGCCCTTTCCTTCATTTGCCTGGTTTGATGCCTACACTGAGCAGACAGGCAAAAGGCTAGACTCAGTCCACCACCAATTCCCTTTTACAGGCAGCCGCCAGGATATGCCACAGACTTCCCTCTCTTCTGTTCCTTGTGCTGAGAGATGCTTTAGCTTTTACTTCCCCAATCATAAATTAGAAACATAAGGAAGTCCACAGACAGAAAAGGTCACTTAGCTCATCAACTCTGTTCTATCCAGAGTGCGTGTATGAATATCTTGTCGTGGACATGCCCCACCACCACCATCTGATGATCCCCTAGTGGAAGAATTACTAAATTCCTTTCCTCGCTGCCCATGAAAAATAATCAAGCAGCACTATTTATATTTCGAGATGGATTCTCAATCTGCCTTCTCTATTGATCCAAGTCCTTTTTAAAATTGTCAGTTGAATCAATTGCTTTCTCTGTGAGTTTGTCTGACATGTCCATTATCCCGAAGGAAAGAAAAATTAATCTCTAACCTAGCTTAGACCTTGTGAACTCTGTAGTTGTGTCTTCAAGCCCTGTGTTTGACAAGGCTCGGATATGGAATTGAGGTGGAGTGGCACGCAGGCCTACATCCATCCCAGCTCTGTAGTACAGATTACCAGATCACTCAGAAAGGCTGCTACTTTTGCCGTCATAAAATAGCAAAGGATGGAAAAAGGTATTTAGGCCATCAACCCAAACATTCTGCTCACTATCTGAAATCAACTCTATCACAGATGTATCTCCTTTTTTATTGTCTAGAAGAAAAAATCTCCAGATTCACTAAAACAAAAGCAGAATACTGCAGATGTTGGAAATCTGAAATTAAACAGAAAATGCTGGAAATACTCAGCAAGTCAGCAGCATCTGTGGAGAGAGAAACAGAGTTGCCGTTTCAGGTCGATGACCTTTCATCAGAACTCTGGATTCATATTTCATATTTTTTTTCAGCATTTCTTTTTATATTTCTCCTCACGGAAACCTAAAATGTATTTTCTGTATCTTTGAATCCAAATTTGTGGCATCAGAATAATTTGCATTAAAAACTGAAAAACTTCCACGATTGCATTTTCTTAAACATCCTGGAGTAGAGTTTCCGCTTTGGGTGCAATCAGCGATACTGATGCAAATTGCACCCAAAATTGTGCCAGTTTTGAAAAGTTTTTTTACCCCGAGTTGCCGCTTAAACTCATTTGCATATCGGCAAATACAAACTGTGCCATGAAACGCGCAATCAGGCAACGTTTTAAAACATAACTTTTTCCCAAAAAACTTTGCTTTAAAATATATTCTTTGATATAGTTAAGAGTGGTAACTTGGTTAAAGTTTGATTAATACAGCTGAAAATGGGTTTATCACAAAAAATAAGCATTTTAAATCACAGTGTCAATCCACTACCTGTGAGCAACGTTCTCTCTAAGCTGTCTGCTGGTCCCACGCAGCCCGGGACCGCCTTTTCCAATGTGAAACTTTGAACGGGCCGCGCAGCCCGTTAAAGGGGCCGCGCACCTAAAAAAATTAGGGGGAAGATTGCCTGTGAGTAACCCAATTTTAAATTACTGAAAATTACTTTTAAATAATTTACAAAACTATTTTCTAGTTACATTGGGGTACAGTAGTCAGTTCCTTAGTAAATTTAAAAAAATCGTTCTAAACCTTTCAAAACATAACTATTTGTGTCCTTGCGCTCAAAAGATCCAGCTTAATTTTTGGAGCCTTCTCGAAGGCCTGCAAACGAGTGCAATTAGTGAAAACTCCCAATGGTGATGAATTCACCCTGGGGGCATGGCCAGTTTTGGGGGCGGGGCCTTCTTCTATCACGATGTTTTTAAAACTAGTGCAAAAGATCGCGGAAACTCGAGTTGCGCTGACTGCATTTGCACTCAAAATTCTGCGATCTTTTGCGCCAGTGACAGCGATATCGAGGAAATTGCACTGATAAAACCAGCGCAATCGAGCGGAAGGTCCAGGCCTCTGTGCTTAATGTAAATAAATGATGGTTTAATGGCTTCAAACTTTAATTTTCATTCGTAAAGGGGAACGCAAAGAAGGAATGTGCCGTTAGTTTGGCACTTTTGCTGAGCCTCGATTGTTTATGCTGATACCCATATATTTTACATCGGTTTTTGTGTTCCGGCGTATGTTGCTGAGATCCTCAGGAAAGTTCAGTGTAACTCGTCGGCAGAAGGTTCGGTGTAAATTTTGGCCCAACTGGCCGATTACGTAATTTCAGGAAATTCTGCCCCAATGACTCTTTGAGGCTTACAAAGTTTGGCACATATCTAAACCACAGATCTAGCCATAACAGTAGACTTCAAGTACGTAGGAAGGCTACAAAATGTGGTCCATTTTCTCATTTCTCCTTCTTTCTAACACACCTCTCTTCCTATTCCCTTTAATTTACTTTCCATTGGGGTAAGATTGATAGCTAAGGTACTAAGCTAAATGAGGGAGAAGGATCGATTTGTTCAGTAGGAAAGTGCTTGATCTGTTCTTACCCTTTGTTCTGTGACTAATCTGGTGACTGCCATAGCTATTATCTCAACCTTAATCTAATCTGATGTGTAAACTTTGCTGCGGAAAGGGTCACTGCATTACCCTAGGAAATCCATGCCAAAACAGAAGATAACAGGTCATAGAAAGAAGCTTACTGTTTGAAAATCATTCAAGTAGATTCTTTGCTTAATAGATAAGTACAGGCTCAGAATTTTGGGTCCCATTTCTTTCTGTCAATATAAAATGTGGTTGGATTAGCTTTATATGTTTTTAAACATCATTAGTGGAGTTAAAGTGCCATTGCCCAAGGATAAAATTAAATTGAATATACAATGACGTCGGGAAAGACAGGTATCATATAGTGACATTGGGGTGGGGAGTGGCTGGGCTAGGAGTCAAAGAGAGCTACTGCTACTTCATATTCAGCATGGTATGAGCAGCTCTTCTTTTAAAAGCTTGTCTCATTCTTTCCTTTTTTCTTTTCACCTTTTCTTTTCCTTTGCTCGCTTTGCATTTGTGGCTTAACTTCATTTCTTCTTTACCTATCCTACTATAGCCACAACATGTTTTGCAATGGTGTCTCCTTCTGCATCTGCACAGTCATCTCTGATATACTCCAAGGTTTGTCACTGGCTCCCTTCTTTTCCTTATCTATGTTCTGCTTCTCTGCGATATTTTCTGTAAGCTTGGATTCAGTTCCATATGAACGTTGATGACACCCAGATTGACCTCTCCGTCAACATCCTCAAATCCAGAACTGTTCCTGCATTACCCGACATCATGTCAAGGATGAGCCAGAACTTTCTCCAGCCTGACTCCTGCCCTGCTCATCGCAGACCAATTTCAGCGAGGGGGCCTAAAACTGGTTTTAGGCCCCTCATTTACATATGTAAGGCAATTAACATCTGTTTTAGGTGGCTGCAAGGCATGCCTGAAAAATGGTCTAACCAATTTCGGGTCGGATGTTTTTCAGGCATCCTTGTAGTGCAGGATATTGGTCTGTGTAATTGTGCTTCGTTGCACCCATTTCACACACCCGTTAAGCTCAATATTATCCCTGCATGGCTATCACCAGGCCTACCTTGTCAAAACAGGCTAGAATCTAAAGTTGAGGCGGCTGGAATTTAAAAAAAAAGTAGCCCCCTTTGTAAGTGGCTTCAGGGGCACCCAGATTGTTCTTTCGCTGGGGGTGGGGGGTGGGGACATGGGGATTTTGCTGGGATTGAAACCCCCCTCCCTGCAGATATTCAGGGACAGTACCTATTTTTACATCTGTAACATCAGCATCATTGGAGACTCCTGGTCATTGAGCAGTCTGTCAAAGTGGACTACAGCCAATCAATGGCCCTGTCCTTCTCTCAACGTTCTCAGACACAGCTAGCAATCAAAGCTATTACTCCAGACTGGCCCTGATTCTTTGATCTGTGCCAAGGTGATTTGGGACTACCTCTGTAGATATGTCTAAACATAACAGCCTAACACAAAGGATTAGAATTCCCTTATCAATATTAAATGGATTGCCAATCTTTGACAAGGCCAAAGAATCCTGTGATTGAATGTGTTGGCTCCGGCCATTTAAACAGTTAACGCTCTAGCAACTTATATCTTGTGAAGCCCACTGCAACCAGCCTGTTTGGACTCTTAAGCCCAGGGCTTTTCTTTGAGAAATGCCCTGTGTGACCTTGGATATTAACCTCTCATGTTCTGTTTCCAGTACTGAGTGGTATTCCCTCTTTATTGAGTTTATATTTATACATATATATATATATATATATATATATATACATACATGCACAGGTGGGAATTTTATATAACGTGAGGCCCAGCCAATCTGAAAATCTTCCATCATCGTGTGAACTTTAAGTACTTATTCAGAAGAGGGGTGAGAGAAGATAATTGAAGAGCACTCTGGGGGTGAAATTTGTCTTGGGTAGTAACGCAACACGGGCGATAGCGAATTGGCAGCCCATTTTGCACTCCGCCTAATATTCTTTTTGAATGATGATAAGGCTGCTGATTAGCTATTGTCTGTTTCGCGCTGCCGCAGACGGCTAATTTCACCTCCTCTGGGTTTAGCATTCAGAGACTGTGTAAAACTGCATCAGCTTGTTAGGCATCTAACTGCAGTCGAGACCATACTCATCTGACAAGAATGGAAGACTGCAGAAAGTCCAGAGAAAAATGTTGCTTAATTATCCTGCAGGAAATAGACAAAGGGCAGATCTAAATTAGAGAGAGAGCTAATAAAAGAAAATTGTGAAGGTCTAAAGGGCAGCAAGGTTTGAGACAAGACAAAAATGTGTCAAGCATAAGACATAAATGACCTGGATATGAATTCAATTTAAATTTTTTTTGCCATTATGAGGTAGAGCATAAATTTGTAAATGATTAAACTATCCATCATTGAGTAACCTTGTAGATTAGTGATTAATACTCTCTCCACACAAACCTGAGAAAGTGTCTGAATGCTAGTAATAGCTGACATTGCAACCTGCCCAAATTGTGTGAGGTGAGGTAGAACATGGGAGAAAAACAGCCTCTCTCTTTGTCTTCTGTGTGGTACATCCTTCAGCTGGAGAAGGATGTTGTTTGAGAAAAAAGGCTAAAAATAGAGAAAATAGTTAATTAAAGCAAAGCTAGCATTTTCTCTCTCTTCCTCAATCCATTTAAACACAGAAGGAGATGATATCCTGGCTCCTGAATATTACTTCTCCTTGGCCACTGCCTGGCAGAAATTAACTTAAATCATTCAAAATATTGCTGTCTCAGCCAGTGAGCTATAGGGTGATGACTATGACTATATGCTGGACAGGCAATGGAGATGAACACTATCTCCTGGATTTTCCTCAAGTTTGTGGGTTTGCAGCAGGGCATTCCCAGTGGCCACCAATGTGAAACCGCTGCTAATCCACCACAAATTCCTTCCAGAACCTTCATTAGACATGGAGGGTAGTTTGGAGACCAGAAAACCATGCTTCATTGATTTACCGCTGCTTTCCTTGGGTGTTCTCCCGAATGGCTGCCATAACTTCAGTGGAAGATTTCCAGAAACCCTGGATATACTCTGCAAACAGGATTTCTGATGAACTTACAACTAAGATAAGGTAGCCAATTGGGAGAACCCGCAAGGAAATTCATGGCATAAGTGTTTATTTTGGTGAAACAATTCATCAAACTCAAAGATACTTTTTTTTAAACAGAACAATTTCTACGAAACAACAACCACAACCATTTGTATTTATATAGCATGTAAACAAAATGTCCCAAGGCACTTCACAGAGGCATAATCAAACATAAATGGACTCAGAGACAAGAAGGAGATTTCAGGAGGGCTGACTAAAAGTTTGGTCAAAGAGAGGTGGGTTTTAAGGAGGGTTTTAAGCGAGGAGAGTGAGGCAAAAAGGCAGAGGACGGGTTTAGGGAGAGAATTCCAAAAGTTGGGGCCTAGAAAGCTGAAGGCATGGCCACCAGTAGTTTTAGAAAGTATTTACAGCACAGAAACAGGCCATTCAGCCCAACTGGTCCATGCCGGTGTTTCTGCTCCACACGAGCCTCCTCATACCCTTCTTCATCGAACCCCATTAACACATCCTTCTATTCCTTTCTCCATCGTGGGCTTATCTAGCTTCCCCTTAAATGCATCTATGCTTTTCACCTCAACTACTCCTTGTGTTAGTGAGATCCACATTCTAACCATTTTCTGGGTAAAGAAGTTTGTCCTGAATTCCCTATTGGATTTATTAGTGACTATCTTATATTTATGGACCCTAGTTCTGGTCTTGCCCACAAGTGAAAACATCCTCTCTACGTCTACCCTATCAAACCCTTTCATAATCTTAAGGACCTCTATCAGGTCACCCCTCAGCCTTCTCTTTTCTAGAGAAAAGAGCCCCAGCCTGTTTAATCTTTCCCGATAGGTATAACCTCTCAGTTCTGGTATTATTCTAGTAAATCTTTTTTGCTTCTTCTCCAAGTCCTTTTTATAATGTGGAGACCAGAACTGTTCACAGTACTCCAAGGGGGAGAAATTCCCCTTGGATTACTGTGAACAGTTCTGTGAAGGTGTGGTGCCGGAGGACTGGAGGACTGCTAATGTGGTACCCTTGTTTAAAAAAGGAGAAAAGGATAGACCGAGTAATTACAGGCCAGTCAGCCTAACCTCGGTGGTGGGAAAATTATTGGAAAGAATTCTGAAGGACAGGATAAATCTTCATTTAGAAAGACACGGATTAATCAAGGATAGTCAGAACGGAATTGTTAAGGGAAGGTTGTGTCTGACAAACTTGATTGAATTTTTTGAGGAGGTAACAAGGAGGGTAGATGAGGGTAGTGCATTTGATGTAGTGTATATAGACTTTAGCAAGTTTTTGATAAGGTTCCACAAGGCAGACTGGTCACAAAGTTAAAAGATCATGGGATCCAGGGCAAAGTGTCAAGTTGGATTCAAAACTGGCTCAGAGGCAGGAAGCAGAGGGTAATGGTTGATGGGTGTTTTTGTGACTGGAAGGCTGTTTCCAGTGGGGTTCCGCAGGGCTCAGTACTAGGTCCCTTGCTTTTTGTGGTATATATCAATGATCTAGACTTGAATATAGTGGGTATGATTAAGAAGTTTGCAGATGATACTAAAATCGGCTGTGTGGTTGATACTGAAGAAGGAAGCTGTAGACTGCAGGAAGATATCAATAAATTGGTCAGGTGAGCAGAACAGTGGCAAATGGAATTCAATCCGGAGAAGTGTAAGGTAATGCATTTGGGGAGGGCTAACAAGGAAAAGGAATACACTTTAAATGGTAGGACACTGAGTAGTGTAGAGGAACAAAGGGACCTTGGAGTGCATGTCCACAGATCCCTGAAGGTAGCAGGCCAGGTAGATAAGGTGGTTAAGAAGGCATACGGAATGCTTGCCTTTATTAGCCATGGTATAGAATACAAGAGCAGGGGGGTTTTGCTTCAACTGTATAAAACACTAGTTAGGCCTCAGCTAAAGTACTGCATGCAGTTCTGGTCACCACATTACAGGAAAGATGTGATTGCACTAGAGAGGGTACAGAGGAAATTTACAAGGATGTTGCCGGGAGTAGAGAATCTTAGCTATGAGGAAAGACTGTATAGGTTGGGTTTGTTTTCCTTGGAACAGAGGAGGCTGAGGGGAGACCTTATTGAGGTGTATAAAATTATGAGGGGCATAGATAAAGTGAATAGAAAGGACCTATTTCCCCTAGCAGAGGGGTCAAAAACCAGGGGGCACAGATTTAAAGTAATTGGTGGAAGGTTTAGAGGGGATTTGAGGAGAAATTTCTTCACCCAGATCGTTGTGGGGGTCTGGAACTCACTGCCTGAAAGGGTGGTAGAGGCAGAAACCCTCACCACATTTAAAAAGTACTTGGATGTGCACTTGGGATGCTGTAACCTGCAGGGCTACGGACCAAGAGCTGGGAAGTGGGATTCGGCTGGATAGCTCTTTGTTGGCTGGCGTGGACATGATGGGCCGAAATGGCCTCCTTCCGTGCTGTAACTTTCTATGATTCTATGATTCTATGGTTGCTTTGCGCCTCCCGTTAGCGCCCTAAGAGGGTGCTATTGGGGCGCAAAGCAACTAGTGCCCGGGCACGGTGTCACCAACGCCTCCCGTGAAATTCAGCGGGAGGTTAGCGGCGGCGGTAACCGTTAGCGCCCTGCAGCGTTGTGCCGCTGGCGATGACGTCATCGCTGCGCACAGCGCCGCGCTCGTGCCCCGGCCGCGATCTTCGGTAGCGCCCCCTGAATTACCGCCGGACGCTATGTCCGACGGGGTCAGGGGGCCCTACCTGCGGCCAGGGCGGCGCTAATTAAAGGCGAGGTGCCGGGTGGCCATTTTTGTTGCTGGCTGCCTGTTAGCACCTGCCTCCGTTGCCATCCCTGGACTCCTGAGCACCCACCACCCGCCCCCCGCCCCCCCCCTCATGGAGTGATGGCTGCGCTCCATGAGCCCGGCACTTCTCTTGAGTGCTGGGCTCTTTTGCCGGCACTCCAATCCCGGTGGCCCAGCTGGGCCCCGGGTTGCGCTGCGCAGGGCCCCTCCCCTTTAAGAAGGGGAGGAAGGCCTGCAATACCGCGGCATGTAGCACCGTGATATTCCCTCACAGCGCCCTCGCAGCGCTACTGATGAATTTTGGCCGCAGGGGTGTTAATTTTTTCGGGGCGCTAAAAGTAGCGCCCCGGCGAAGTTAGTGCCCCAAAGGGGGCGTGACTCAATTTTTCCCCCCAAGTGTGGTCTAACCAAGGTTCTATACAAGTTTAACATAATTTCTCTGCTTTTCAATTCTATCCCTCTAGAAATGAACCCCAGTGGCTTGTTTGCTTTTTTTTATTGCTTTATTAGCCTGCGTCACTACTTTTAAAATCTGTATATCTGGACCCCCAGATCTCTCTGTTACTCTACCCCATTTAGACACAGTTTACAAGGAGTATGTGGCCTCCTTATTCTTCTTGCGGGCAAAGGAAGATCAATGGGGATTAAAGCAGGGACAGGGTACTGGATTTGGATGATCAGCCATGATCGTATTGAATGGTGGAGCAGGCTCGACGGGCCGAATGGCCTACTCCTGCTCCTAGATTCTATGTTTCTATGTTTTTAATGCAAAAAGGCCACAGTCAGAGGGATGGAGAGTTCGAGGGGGGTATTGTAGGGTTGGAGGAAATTACACAGAGAGGGACAAGGTTATGAAAGGATTTAAATATGAGGATGAGCATTTTAAGAAAGTGTTAGTTATTCAAATTGTCTACCTCCTCTGGTGTCCCTTGTGGGTCCTGGAATGGTGCAGGTGCATTAAACCTGAGGATAGTTTTGACCTTCACTGCCGCTGGTCATGGATTGTAGATGGTTGACTTTGCCTACAGGTCATTGTGGACCATATGACATACTTCAGTCACAGCCCACTGCTGAGTTTGAAACTCCTCATGCACTGATCCTCTGCCAAGCATAAGTAGCTGACTTTGTTGCAGTAGACCTGTTGTGTGGGGTAGTGCCTGCTGTGAGTCATGGAGGGTGAAATCGGGTTGGGCCTGAAAACGGGCATGGGGAGCGCGAAGTGTGATCTGCCCCCACCCGTTCACAGAAGTGCAGGCAGCATGCAAAATTCGTGCTGCCTGCTTAGTTACATAATTGGAGCACTGAGTTCAGTGCTAAACATGCTGCCAGTTGGCTTAGCGCTCAAGAGGGCAGCCAATATCGGGTGCAGTCTACCGGCCAATAAAATTTTGCCTAGGCTCTCTGCACTTCTTAAAGGGGAGGTGCTTTGTTGCAGAAGCACCCTCATTATCACTCTGCATGCAGCCATTTTCTGACGCACCACTGGAGGCCTCAGTCCTGGGGGTACACAGAAGAAGACAGGTCCTCTACTTGCAGTGGAGGGGTGGGGGGGTGGAAACAGGAGGCCTTCCAGGCAGAACGCCAGAAGGCAGTGGGAAGAGATAGCACAAGCCATCAGTGCCACATGTGTTGCCCCCAGGGCCAGGATACAGTGCTGCAAGAAATTTAATTACTTCACACATGTTGTCAAGGTGATTGAATGCATCTTTAAATGCCATATCCCACCAACTGCACCACTAGCCTCCCACAATGCTCACTGCAAAATACCCTCATCGCTCACCTACCAACAATCAACTAGCAACCATGACTCATGCCTCACGATCATGGCTTTACCTCACCCTCACATTCTTACCACTGCTGCAAGCCTCACACCCACATCTCACACCTTGCACACACTGCCAGCTATTCAACCATGACAGGCACATCACCCAAACACATTGCACCACACTTACTGACACATTTCCCTTTCTCTTGCAGGCCAAGGTGTCTCACAACCATTGTGAGTAGCAGCAGACAGGAGGAGGGGAAGCATGTCTTCAAAACCTCACTGTGCTGGAGGAGATGGTGCTGGAGATCATTCAAGGGGCCGTCACTGAGGCTGTGGCAAGCGGCGAGGTTGAAAGCATTGCTGATAACGGTATGCTCATACCTAATCCTTCTTCTCACATCCCACTTACCCCTCATGGAACAATCTCTTCTCACTTATAAGCTGCTGATGGTGTAAGCACGCACATCTTGCTTTCCCACTCCCTCCCCTCATTGCAACCTTTCAGATGCCCAAGAAATACCAGCAGCCCAGCCTGTCCCCAGCTTAGTAGAGGAGGACAGTGAAGCCCGTCACTTGATCTGACACTCCCAAGCAGCAGCTCAGAAAATGTCACTGCGCGAATTTTGGAGGGTAGTATAGAGGTGGGATCTGCATGTGGTAAGACACCGGGTACGAGTGGGCTGCAGTGGGAATGGTAGCAGAGTGGTAATGCTACTGGACTAGTAATCCAGAGGCCTGGAATAATAATCCGGAGGCAAGAATTCAAATCCCACCACGTCAGCTGGGGAATTTAAATTCAGTTAATTAAATAAATCTGGAATAAAGGCTAGTCTCAGTAATGGTGACCATGAAACTATCGGATTGTTGTAAAAACCCATCTGGTTCACTAATGTCCTTTAGGGAAGGAAATCTGTCATCCTTACCTAGTCTGGCCTATATGTGACTCCAGACCCACAGCAATGTGGTTGACTCTTAACAGCCCTCTGAATGGCCCAGCAAGCCACTCAAAGGCAATTAGTGGATGGGCAATAAATGCTGGCCTTGCCAGTGACGCCCACATCCCGTGAACGAATAAAAAAAAGCTAGGCCAGGGGGAAAGTTCTTCTGCATGGGACTCAGATGATGGTTTTGATGGGGCGGCCTTCAGAAGGAGGGTGAGGGGCATGCACACAGAAATGCTTGGTGCAATGGCAGGCCTGCTAGAGAGTCTCTTATCAGTGTCAAGGAGCATGGAGGAGTCCGGCTCCAACATTGCATTGGGGTTGGCGCAGAGCTTGGAGCCCATGATTTCCAGGACGGAAGTGATGGGCAACTCCATTCGAGCATTTCTGGACCCAACCATGATGCTGGGTGTGATGGGTGATGTCGCAGCTTCCATTGCAGCACCAGCGGAAACAACCCCATGTGGTGCAGTGGAAGCTCAGACTGCTCTCATGCAGGCCTAGCTTGCTGCCACACAAGCTCAGACTGCTCTCATCCAGTCGCAGTTTGCTGCCATGCAAATTCAGATTGATGCCAATCGCCCCCGGGGGGTGATAACGGGATGCCAATGACTTACCACCCGGGCGTGGCGAGATGAACGACTCCCGCAAACTTCGGTGAGAAGTTTGCGGCGGCGGTAAGACGTTGCAACGTGATCTCCTTCGCCCGGAGATCGTGACGTCATTGCCGTGCGCATCGCCCCGGTAGCGTCTCGGATCCAAGCTTCGATTCCGCCCCCTGCAGCATCGCCAGGCGACAACACCGACAACTGCAGGAAGCATTGATCAGGAGGCTGGGCACTTCGGGGGTGAAAGTTAAAGGGGAGGTTGCCGTGGTAAGTACCTAAATTTGTGAAATGGTTTTGGTCAATTTTTTTTACTTCTCCTGGGTTGCGTTCGATCAGCCTGGCACTCGAGCCGGATCGTGGCTGCCGTCGGGGACTAGCTAACTGGTCCCAATGCAGAGCCTGCAGCGATGACCCTTCCCTTTAAGGGAGGGAAGGAGCCTCGGAACGCAGCAGCGCTGCGTGGAGTGCTAAATCAAGGGCTCTACTTCCTTCCTGGAGCGTTGAACCCAATTTCATGGAAGCTGAGAATCATTAGTGCCTGGCACTAAATTTCCCAGCTTTCAAAGGTTACTGCCCCTAAATGGGGCGATAGTGAATTTCTCCCCCATTAACTTAACCATAATATTCTTCTAGTTCTCCAATAAAAGGCATTTAATAATGTCACTTATATCGCAGTATCATTTTCAATCCCAGTTCACATGCAGAATCTTTGTTGTGTTAGTGTCTGCAGTGTTCTGTCACAGGCTGAATTCTCCTCCTGTTGGCAGGTTTGCGACTGGACTGGGACCACCACCCGCACCACCCCCCCACCACCCCGCCCAGGTAGCCCCATCACCAACCTGCTCAAATTTCCTTAGCAAGGCCTCATTAATTAGCAGAGGTGGGATGGCAGTGGTAAAACGGTTGGTCATTGGCTGGGATGGAGGGAAACTGAGTTCCGCTGAAACATTTGAAGCATTGCAGCTGATGAAACCAAGTCATTGAGTGCAGCAGCTGAAAACAGCAGCACTGACTGAGGAAGGAGAGGTTGGAGTGGGGAGTGGGGAGTGGGGGGGGGGGAGAGTCTTTAAGAATTGACTGTGATGTCACTGACCAGTAGCAGATCCGAGCTTGTGCCTTGCACCAGTGGGCTGCAAGGAATGGCCATAAATGTTGCTTTTTCTTATGATGGTGACAGTGCGACTACTTCTTTAAGGCCATCTCTAATATCAGCATCTGATGGAGCTTCAGAGGTGTGCCTGGATTGACTTGACAGCGCAAGAGAATGGCAACCAGAAGCTGGTCCCTCAGGGACAGCAACTTCACTGAGACGATAGTCAACTCAGTTCCCAAAGGTTCCTAATAATGCTTCCCAGTCACCCACCTCTCAATCTCGCACCCCTCAGGGAGCATCTCGTAGAAGTAGTAGTATAAGGGGTTAGAGCAAATCTGCCTTCAATAATCATACAGCAGGTCCTATTAAAAAGGAATAAAGAGGGAAAGTTTAATTCTAAAAACTACATCCACCATAATGTCTGCTCAAAATCATCTAGCAGGAAGTATTGATAGTCAAACAATCCAATGCCTCTTCTACAATTTGAGGGCTAAACTTCTGACTGATCATTGTTGAATAAAATTAAAGCATGATAGCAAAGAGTGAGGAAGCAATAACATGTTCCTGGCAGAGCACTGGATGCAGAGCAGGATGTTGAGAGTCTACATGGCACTTTTTGAAGAAGAGCTGGGGAGTTCTCCTTGTGTCCTGGCCAACATTTATCCCTCAACTAACACCACCAAAAATAGATTATCTGGTCATTTATCTCTTTGCTGTTTATGGGAGCTTGCTGTGTGCAAATTGGCTGCCTCATTTCCCGACATTTCAACATTGGCTGTGAAGCGCTTTGGGACGTCATGAGGTCATGAAAGGTGCTATGTAAATGCAAGTTCTTTCTTTCTTTAAGTGGCCATGATGCGGAGATGCTGGTGTTGGACTGGGGTGGACAAAAGTGAGAAGTCGCACAACATCAGGTTATAGTCCAACAGCTTTATTTGAAATCACAAGCTTTCGGAGAGCTGCTCCTTTACCTGACGAAGGAGCAGCGCTCCGAAAGCTTGTGATTTCAAATAAAGCTGTTGGACTATAACCTGGTGTTGTGCGACTTCTCACTTTTTTCTTTAAGTGGCAGTGGGTGGGTGCGGCCAAGATTGCCAAGCCATTCCCCCAGATTCCACCCCTAACCCAACCTGCCATAGAACCGCATTTACATGCTGCCAGGGGAGCTCTGGAAGGGAGTCAATACCAACTAACAATCTTACTGGGGGAAATTTTAGTGGCAATTTTTTGGATGGGACTGGCAATCAACTACACCGCCCTATTTTACTTAATTTTATGCCTCAACAAAAAAATCCAGACTATGGTGCTCTATGCAGTCATTAATATTTTCTTGTAGAGATGTCTTTACTTGTGGCATCTGTTCCAGATAAAAGTTGCAACTATATCAATTTCCAGTTGTACACTAAGATGTATGAGGATTTATTGAACATATTGCAACATACACCAATGATTTTGTTATACATATTATAGTGCACACAAATGTGGTGAAACTCATCAGTCTTAGTGAACGATGTCTCCGCGTACATCAGTTCAATATGTACAATCAATTGCCTTTACACATTGTGACAGCCATTTAAAAAAAACTTCATAATTACTTTAATATGCTGTTTTAGATTTAGACCTGATCTGAGTACAACGCATTGTGCTGATCCAGGAAATCACCAAGCAATTCAGAATTTCCAGTATGATTTAAAATAGTACACAATCTCCAATATTGATATTTTAGTGCATCAAAGTAAAACAAAAACCCTTCTAAATCTACATTGGAATTTGCAAGCTGCCATTAATATTATACAGAATAGCGTTAATGCTTAAATGCATTGTACGCATGACTGACAGCCAGGGTCTCATCTTCAGAGTAATTAAACCTTGACTGAATCAGTGATTTGAGTTTCACTAATTTTACAGGCACTGAGGCCTTAAAGAAAACTTATTTGGTTATCATCAGGTTCTGTTAGAATCTCCATTTGTTCTGGCAATGATAAAACCACAGGAGGAAGGTCATGTCGCTGTATTGTTATATTGCAGGTTTGCCATTTCCTAAAGAGCTAGCTCTGAAATCTGTTCTTTCACAATCTACAGTGAACACACTTTACACAGGATATACGGCACAGAAACAGAGCCTCCTCCCGTCTTTCCTCATCTAAATCTATCAGCATAACCTTCTATTCCCTTCTCCCTCATACGTTTGTCCAGCCTCCCCTTAAATGCATCTATACTACTCGCTTCAACCACTCCCCGTGGTAGCGAGTTCCACATTCTCACCACTCTCTGGGTAAAGAAGTTTCTTCTGAATTCCCTATTGGATTTCTTGGTGACTATCTTATATTGATGGCCTCTAGTTATGCTCTTCCCCACAAGTGGAAACATTGGCCCTGAATTCCCGACCCCCACGGGTGCGTACGAGGTGTGTGCGCGCCCATAGGGGCCGCGCAACTCCGGGTTTAGTCATGCGAAGCGCGCGGAACGTGGGTACGGAACAGTCAAAAGTATGAAGGGGGATTCCTTTCTTCCATTGGTTGAGCTGGCCCACGTGATCCCAGGGACGATTGCGAACCACATGTGCCCCTGGGATACGTGGGCCTCTGCGCATTTCGAAGAGGGGAGGCCCAGGATCGGAAGCCTCGGTATCTACGGAACCAGCAGGTAGGTTCGTAGAATTTTTTCTGATCGGAGGCATCCGCCCGCAGGAAGCTCCAGATCAGAAATTTAGGGCCATTCTCTCTGTATCCACTCTATCAAAACCTTTCATAATTTTATCGACCTCTATTAGGTCTCCCCTCAGCCTTCTTTTTTCAAGAGAAAAGCGACCCAACCTGTTCATCCTTTCCTGATATGTGTACCCTCGCATTTCTACTATCATCCTTGTAAATCTTCTCTGCACCCTCTCCAGTGCCTCTATATCCTTTTTATAATATGACGACCAGAACTGCACGCAGTACTCCAAGTGTGGTCTAACCAAGGTTCGATACAGGTTTAGCATAACTTCC
Source organism: Squalus acanthias (assembly GCA_030390025.1). Classification (NCBI taxonomy): domain Eukaryota; kingdom Metazoa; phylum Chordata; class Chondrichthyes; order Squaliformes; family Squalidae; genus Squalus; species Squalus acanthias. The sequence continues at coordinate 105,254,947 of CM059426.1, read as the reverse complement.
CTACTTTTCAATTCGATCCCTCTAGAAATAAACCCTAGTGCTTGGTTTGCATTTTTAATGGCCTTGCTAACCTGTGGTGCAATTTTTAGTGATTTGTGTATTTGTACTCCGAGATCCCTTTGTACCTCTACCCCACCTAGACTCGCACCCTCCAAGTGATAAGTAACCTTCCTATTCTTCCTACCAAAATGTAATACCTTACATTTGTCTGTGTTGAACTTCATTTGCCAATTATTTGCCCATTCTGCAAGTTTATTAATGTCCTCCTGTAATTTGTTGCAGTCCTCCTCAGTATTGTCTATCCCCCCCAATTTGGTATCATCCGCAAATATAGAAATTGTGTTTTTGATTCCAAATCTAAATTGCTAATGTAAATTATGAACAGCAGTGGTCCAAGCACTGATCCTTGTGGAACACCGCTACCCATCTTCTGCCACTGTGAATAGCTACCCTACTTGACTTTATATAATCTGGGTTGGAAATGTTTTAGTGTTGTGTCACATGCCCACACCTGTGTCTAAGTCACAGAGGAATATAGTCCATCACAGAAGCAATTACCCTCACATGGAATAACCTTACCTCACATGGAACTAATGATACTCACACGAATAACTTCATAGGTCACAAGGAACAAAATGCAGGGGCTATAATTAACTTTTCCTAATTTAACCTCAAAACTTCTTTAGCATTTTCTAGTTTATTGAATGTTTAGTAATGCATTTTCCAACATTCAGAAATTGAAATAACTAAGTTTTACAAAGTAGCTGTTGGGATTGGTCGCTGGAGAATACCCCATAACATTATGTGTGTTACATTACAGCCCGATTGCAAAGACACAAATTGTAAATGTTCTTAATATATAAAGAATGGTGTAAAATAAAACAAAAAAGATTAAACGTTACTGCTGATAATGTTATTGTACAAATGCTTAATGTGGTTGAATCGAATTCCATTTTCTGCTATTTAAGCAGAAGCTTCACATCTCCATTTAAATAGCAAAGAGGATTTTGATTTAAGCATGTTAAATGGTCATATAATAACATCTCCCACATTTATTTCTACAACCTAAAATTACTTAACATAAAAAAATGAATTAAAGATTTTCTAAACTTTTCTTGCAGCTTCCCCAATAAAGTGATATTCTTAATGGACCGGAATTTTCTGCCAAAATAACGGAGAGGCTAATAGCGCTCACCGTTATTTATGTGCAAATGTTACAGCGACTTCAGGCAACAGATATAAGGTTAAATGCGGAAATCCGAAAATTGCAGTCCATGTTGCGCCGTTCCGCTGTTAACTTTACAAAAATTACATCTCATTGTCTGGCTCACCATTGAAATGCATTGAATGGCGTGAAGTTGCTGTATTTGTGCAGTAGATACAAACTAAACTAGCCACAGAAAGTTAAGTCATCCCTATTTCAGTCTAAGTACCCTTTTAATGACGTGAGAAGTATTACTTACTGCCAGATAACCTCCCTGACACTGAAAATTTACTATTAACAATGTGGAGTCTCATTCCTTTAGGTTTTAATTGTTGCTGGAGATTTAAAAATTGAAAATTAAAAAAATGATTTTATATGTGAGTTTCTTTTATCCAATTTTTTTCCAGTTGTTTGACTGATAAGGAAACTTATCCAGCTCTAGCTGACTGCTGATATGCAAATTTTTTTATTGTGAAAATTACTTCTAAAGACTTCAGCATCTTCCATTGACTGTATATTCTCATTCCTTGTTCCGTACCAAATGCAGCAACTCAAACTGAAATTGCAAATGCCACCTGTATCCCCATTCCATGAACCTGTTCGCCTTTTACAGTTCTTCTCACTGTTTGCAACACTCCCTCAGTCCTACCCTGAAGTACGCTGGAGTAGGACTTAAAACTGTAATCTTTCAATTCAGAGAATATAAGAACAAGGAGCAGGAGTAGGCTATTTGGCCCTTCGAGCCTGCTCCGCCATTCAATAAGATCATGGCTGATCTTCTACCTCATATCCCTTGATATTCAAGGGACATATTAGGAGACAAGGGCACTATCACTTTTGTACCTTTCAGTAATGTTTTCTACCCACAGGCCTGGTTGCATTAGTTTGACTTCCACACTTTTAGCTCTTTTGCTTAATTTATCCTGCCTCCTATTCAAACTAACCTCTATCCCCTCCCCCCCTGGAGGACACTGATAGCACTGTCAATGACACCTTCTTGCTGATGATTGAGAGTAGACTGATGGGACGGTAATTGGATTTTTCCTGCTTTTAGTGGACAGGACATACCTGGGCAATTTTCCACATTGTCAGGTAGATGCCAGTGTTGCAACTGTATTGAGACAGCTTGGCTAGGGGCGCAGCCAGTTCTGGAGCACAAGGCTTCAGCACGACAGCCGGGATTTTTTTTATTGGTTTACGGGATGTGGGCATCACTGGCAAGGCCAGCATTTATTGCCCATTCCCAATTGCCCTTGAGAAGGTGGTGGTGAGCCGCTTTCTTGAATCGCTCCATGTGGTAAAGGTACTCCAACAGTGCTGTTATACTTCCTTGTAGTGGTTTGCTAGGCCATCTCAGAGGGCAGAGAAGAGTCAAGCACATTGCTTTGGGTCTGGAGTCATGTATAGGCCAGATCTGGTAAGGACAGCAGATTTCCTTCCCTAAAGGTCTTAAGTGAACCAGATGGGTTTTTACGACAATCTGGTAGTTTCATGGTTACCATTACTGACACTAGCTTTTTATTCCAGATTTATTTAATTAACTGAACTTAAATTTCCCATAGTTGGGATTTAAACTCACACTTCTGGATCCTTTGTCCAGCCTTTGGAATACTAGTCCAGTAACATAACCACTATGCTACCATACCGGGTCTGTTGTCGGGGCTCATAGCCTTTGCTGCATACAGTGCACTCAGCCATTTCTTGACATCACGTGGAGTGAATTGAATTGGCTGAAGACTGGCTTCTGTGATGGTGGGGACCTTAGGAGGAGGCCGAGATGGATCATTCACTCGGCACTTCTGGCTGAAGATGGTTGCAAATGCTTCAGCCTTGTCTTTTGCACTCATGTGCTGGGCTCTACCATCATTGAGGATGGGGATATTCATGGAGCCTCCTCCTCCCGTTAGTTGTTTAATTGTCCACCACCATTCACAACTGGATGTGGCAGAACTGCAGAGCTTTGATCTGATCCATTGATTGTGGCATCGCTTAGCTCTGTCTATAGCTTGCAGCTTCCACTGTTTAGCATGCATGCAGTCCTGTGTTGCAGCTTCTCCAGGTTGGCACCTTATTGTAAGGTACGCCTGGTGCTGCTCTTGGCATGCTCTTCTGCATTCCTCATTGAACCAGGGTTGGTCCCCTGGCTTGATGGTAATGGTAGAGTGAGGGATATGCTGGGCCATGAGGTTACAGATTGTGGTGGAATACAATTCTGCTGCTGCTGCTGGCCCACAGCACCTCATGGATGCCCAGTTTTGAGCTGCTAGACCTGTTCTGAATCTATCCCATTTAGCACGGTGGTAGTGCCACACAACACGATGAAGGGTGTCCTCAGGGTGAAGACGGGACTTCGTCTCCACAAGGACTGTGCGGTGGTCACTCCTGCCAATGCTGTCATGGACAGATGCATCTGCGATAGGTAGATTGGTGAGGACGAGGTCAAGTAGGTTTTTGCCTCATGTTGGTTCTCTCACCACCTGCCGCAGGCCCAATCTGGCAGCTATGTTCTTCAGGACTCGGCCAGCTCAGTCAGTAGTGGTGCTTCTGAGCCACTCTTGATGATGGACATTGAAGTCCCCCACCCAGAGTACATTCTGTGCCCTTGCAACTCTCAGTGCTTCTTCCAAGTGGTATTCAACATAGAGGAGTACTGATTCATCAGCTGAGGGAAGGCGGTAGTTGGTAATCAGCAGGAGGTTTCCTTGCCCATGCTTGACCTGAAGCCATGAGACTTCATGGGGTCCGGAGTAAATGTTGAGGACTCCCAGGGCCATTTCCTCCTGACTGTATACCACTGTGCCACCACCTCTGGTGGGTCTGTCCTGCCGGTTGTGCTGGATAGGACATACCCAGGGATGGTGATGGAGGAGACTGGCTTATTGGCTGAAAGGTATGATTCTGTGAGTATGTCAGGCTGTTGCTTGACTAGTCTGTGGGACAGCTCTCCCAATTTTGGCATAAGTCCTCAGATGTTAGTGAGGAGGACTTTGCAGGGTCAACGGGGCTAGGTATGACGTTGTCATGTCCGAAGCCGATGCTGTAAGCCTCGCTCTCCTATTCTCAGGCTTGTAGTTCGTTTTGACCTGCGAATTACAAGGGAACTAATTAATGAATCACCCAAAAGCTCTTAAGTTAAATAAGGTCGTTTACTAAAGGAAAAGAAGAGAGAAAAGAAAACAAAAACGCTTATAGATTTAAATGGCAATACAATGCCCTTCTTACTCTACTCTTAGCAATAAAGATGCTCTAGCAATACAAGCCCAAATATGTTCTAAGTAAATGGTCATACAATCACCCCGAAGTGGCCAGCTCTGTTGATTGCAGCTCTCCTCTCGACGATCGGTCGGGCTCACTTCTTGTTGACTGCAGCTCTTCTTCCGACCCCCCCCCCCTGACTGCAGTAACGAAGTTACCTTAACAGCTTCTTTTATAACTTTTCCTTTCAATGGTGGACAGGATGTTACATCGCCAAGGCCTCATTGACCTATCGATGATAGCCTTAGATCATGTCGCAGTTAAAGTTAAAGCCAGCATGTGAAGACCACAGTAATAGTTAATTAGCTGGATAGCTCACGCAAATCTCAACTGTCTAGCTGGCAAACTTTCTGATAAGGATTGTTTATTGAAGAGGCTCACTGAGTTCTGTGTCATCTCGTCAAGGCCTAATCCCTCATTGTTTAGACAAAAATGAGAAGTCGCACAACACCAGGTTATAGTCCAACAGTTTTATTTAAAATTACGAGCTTGCGGAGCTGTTCCCCTTCATCAGGTAAAGGTACCTTTACCTGACGAAGGGGCAACAGCTCCGCAAGCTCGTAATTTTAAATAAAACTGTTGGACTATAACCTGGTGTTGTGCGACTTCTCATTTTTGTCCCCCCCAGTCCAACACCGGCATCTCCGCATCATTGTTTAGACAGACATCTCCTTTAGCTACACAATGGGCTAGAAATTTGGGTCTCCACGGGTGAGTACGCGCTGTGTACTCTCCCGTAGACCCAACAAAAGTGCCGGTTTCGCGCATGCACTGCGCATGCGCTGGAAACCGGAACTTCCCTTCCCTTGAAGGAAGGGGTTCGGAGGGGGGGAATCGAAAAGGTCCGGAGAGCCAGCGCACACGCATCGGACTTCCATTTTTTTTTCAGGTTTCTGTGTGAGGGTAAGTCCCCAGCAGCTGCGCGTTGAAAAAGCAGGCGCAAGGCCTGCTTTTAACAAGGTAAGTGGTGAATTAACTAAAATTAAAACATTTTTTCCACAGGTTTATTATTTTTAAATACTTTAAAGAAAGGTTAGTTAATTTTTAGCCCTGTTAAAAACTGTAATTAATTTTTTCAAAAATTTAATTTATTGTTTAAAATAGTTATTTTATGTAATTTATAATTATTTTAAAAATGTGATTTTTAAAAAATGTATTTGAAGTTTTAGTGAGGTTTTAGGGCCGATCTCTATTCATAGATTTGACAGGTCTTCCTGTCAAATCTATGAATGGAGATTCCCTGCTCCGATTGGCTCTCCATGGTCCACGTGATCCCAGGGGACGCTTCGAACTAACTGCGCCCCTGGGATACGCAAGCACTGCACACCGGCAGCTGGAGGAGGCCCAGGATCGGAATTCCATGTGGGCCCAGAGCACAACGGCAGGCGCGCTAGGTAAGTGCAGGTTAGGGGCTTGCACCCGCGGGAAGCCTCCGACCCGAATTTCTGGCTTTGTTCCTTATTGATCGCACGTCTGGTTTCACTGCTTTGCTGCAGCTCTTGCAAGTTTTAATGTCCAGCTTGAAAATTGTGTCAAAAGAAAAAGACTTCTCTTCCTTGCAATGCCTAGGTCGATGCCGGGTGGTCTGTCCGGTTTTATTCATATTATTGAATTTTGAAGTGGTTTGGTACAACTGAGTGGCTTGCTAAGCCATTTCAGAGTCACATATAGGCCAGACCAGGTAAAGATGGCAGATTTCCTTCCCTTAAGGACATTAGGGAGTTTTTACAACAATCTAATACATGGTCACCATTACTGATACTAGCATTTTATTTAATTAACAGAATTTAAATTCCCAGCTGTCATGGTGGGATTTGAACTCATGTCTCATGGATTGACTAGTCCAGTAACATAACCACTATGCTACCGTTCCCCTGCCTGGGGCATTGTCTAAGGTTGAAACAGCCTGTTAATAACCTCTGCGCCCTATTCGCTCCCGAGCTGAGCTTCTGACCCCATACCCTCTCCATCACAAAGACTGCCTGCTTCTACCTCTGTAACATCGTCACCTCCATCCCTTACTCAGCTGATCGGTTGCAAACCCTCAACCATGCCATTGTCACCTCCAGACTCAACTACTCCAATGCTCGCTTAGTAGGACTCATAGAGTTCACCCTCTGTAAACTGCAGCTCATCCAAAACTCTGCTGCCCATATTTTATCCTGCTCACCCATCAGCCTGTCTTTTCTGACTTATATTGGTTCCTGGTCTCCAACATCTCAAATTTAAAATTCTCATTCTTGTGTTTAAATCTCTCCATAGCCTTGCAGTTCCCTATTTCTGTAACCTCCTGCTGTATTACCAAGTACGCACTCGTGGTAATTGATCAGTTCACTAAATGAATCGAGGCGTTTCCCACAAGAAACAATAAAGCGCGCACTGCTGCCCAAATTCTCCTGAGTGAGGTGTTCTGGAGGTGGGGATTACCACTACAAGTGGATAGTGATCAGGGTCCACACTTCACAGGGGCAGTTTTCACAACCCTACAAGAAATGTTACAGATAAAACATAAATTGCACATTGCACAACATCCATAATCATCAGGGATTGTGGAGAGGGGGAATCGAACACTAAAAACAATGCTGCAGAAGCTGTGTACAGAACACCCCACTCAGTGGACTAACATGTTGCCCTTATGTTTGATGGCAATACGTTCTACCCCACACGGGACTATGAGGGTAAGTCCACATGAGGCTATGACTGGGAGACAAATGCGGATACCAAGACACGTAACATTGGGAAATAACACACCATTAACGTTACAACCCTGTAGCCAAAAATGGTTACAAACCTTGATAGATGATATGGACGAGGTGAACAGGCTGGTGGCCATTAACACAGGCAAATTGCATGAACAAATCAAGCGATATTATGATAAGAGGGTAAAACCATTTGAGTATGAGATTGGGGACCAGGTAATGTTACAAAATTTCTCTCCAAACAACACTCATTCGAGGTAAAATGGACGGGCCCTCATACCATAGTAGATAAATTAAATCCAGCTGTGTATCTACTGAATGTGCCATATGGTCCGAAGGGAGGACCTAAACTGAAATGGTTCCATATCAATCAGATGAAAACTGTTAAGAATTAAGATGTTACATTTTGGTCTACCCACAGGTTAAAGATGTGGCTCTGTATACTGATATTGATGATTGGATGTGCAGTGAGCTCTACGGAGGTAACAAAAACTTTTGACTTTACCATCAACATCTGTACACTGGATCAAGGAGGCGAATGCGCTCCACTCCCCATCTATGGAACGGAACCTCAAATTATTGGCGGACATAAACAATCAAAGAACCATAGTGGTTCATCGGAGACATATGGGGGGAATGTTCTGGTTTGGATCAGAAACAGTACAAAAGATAATGTAACAACAGCATATGTGATGGGTTGTGGTACATTACAAGAAAAGGTGTATAGTTGGGAAATAAAAGAAGGATATGGTGTGTGTATCAGGTGCGGGATAGGAGACAGCAAAGGTCCAAATGTGTGGAAATTCCTGAAGAAAAATAATGAAATCTGGGAATGGGTACAAGAATCAAACCAGGGCCCAGTAGCTTCAGAGAGTAAGGAATACGTACAATTATGTTGGCCTCGGTGGTGGAAGAAACACAGCGGCCAGTATTCTTGTATTGGGTCAAATATTATCTCGGACCTTAAAAATAAGAGTGATGATTGGCCTCTTATCCCCGAAGATAATATTGAGATTACCTCAGCAGGGAATGAACCCTTTATGACAACCTTTAAACGTTGGGGAAATTATAAGGACCTCGAGAATAAAGATAGCAGCATAGTAGAATTCAAAAATGCGATAACCGGATGTGTAAGGAAGGATGGGTATTTCTATAACGTTAGGCTTACACCCTATGAGAAAACAAACCATTCAGAACCCCATGAGGGAGTACTCGAGAAACAATGCCCCCACTTAAAACCGGGACCTGGGAATGGTCTTGTAATTATCCCTACCTATAAAGCAGTGTATCATCAAGTAATACCAGAAGTGGCCCCTGTTATCCTCAATTTAACAGGCCTAATACTATCAAAGTGGTGCCCTGACAAAACAGCACAATTAACTCAAAGAATGCTGCAGCAGGATTTTAGCCAAGACTGGGAAAAGGCGACTTTGTCACCGAGCATAGAGAAAACAGAAGGGGCCTTACACCACGAGCTTAGTACCACTCAAGAGAAAAGCCAGGGAAAGAGTAGGCGAGAAGAGGATTGATAAATGATGGGCTCACGGATTTCAACACAGTAACTTCAATAGTTAACTCAATGGACTCCGCAGATTTACAGAGACAATTACAAACAGTAAGGGAGAAATTGAAGGAGATGCTCAGTAAGGAAAACAGCATAGAAAGTGAGGAGCTAAGGGAGGATCAGGCAATGACCACACACCTGCAGGACATCATACATGAAATAGAGGATCATGCCAAAAGAATTAATGATCTGATTAGAGAAAACAGAAATGCCTCTGATCAAGCAGCCCATAATGACGTATGCATTATGTACAGGAATCGGCTGATTGAGCAAACTAGGGAAAACCTTCAGACCATCAATAAGGGACGTCTCCCCATTTGGGTCACTAATAAACACTTATCAGGGCTATCCAGCTATTACGATGATGCAGAACTATGTAAGATCAGGAGTTTGATTAGGATTCACCCCGTCAAACACGAATGCCACGAGGTAGGGAGTCAAAGGTTGAAGGGACTAATACTACAAATTCCTAGTCTAATGAATCGAACCAGGCCCAAACCCCTATTTAGAATAGAGAATATAGGAGTAGTAAAAGGAAATACCATTAACCAATTTCTCACGGCACCACAATGGTTAGTACAGTTAGAAAAACTAACATGGATTGAACCAAACCTACAAGGATGTAGTACAAATGAGGATGCCCTTGTTTTCCCATACAGTTTGTATCATCATTCAAAGGACACCTGTGGGTATGGTAGGAATGAAGAAAGGTTAAGCTGTACTATGGAAGTGATAGGCCCATCAGATGTAAGAACTAGAACAGCCTACGTATGAGAAGGGAGGTATTGTTTTACCACTTTAGAAAACTCTTATAATCACCAACATCACAGAGGCGGCGGACCTGGGTGGAGCGGCTGCGGCGAGGCGGAGGACTTAAGAGGCGGCGGCGACTAGGTAGGCCCACAGAGGCGGCGGACCTGGGTGGAGCGGCTGCGGCGAGGCGGAGGACTTAAGAGGCGGCGGCGACCAGGTAGGCCCACAGAGGCGGCGGACCTGGGTGGAGCGGCTGCGGCGAGGCGGAGGACTTAAGAGGCGGCGGCGACCAGGTAGGCCCACAGAGGCGGCGGACCTGGGTGGAGCGGCTGCGGCGAGGCGGAGGACTTAAGAGGCGGCGGCGACCAGGTAGGCTCACAGAGGCGGCGGACCTGGGTGGAGCGGCTGCGGCGAGGCGGAGGACTTAAGAGGCGGCGGCGACCAGGTAGGCCCACAGAGGCGGCGGACCTGGGTGGAGCGGCTGCGGCGAGGCGGAGGACTTAAGAGGCGGCGGCGACCAGGTAGGCTCACAGAGGCGGCGGACCTGGGTGGAGCGGCTGCGGCGAGGCGGAGGACTTAAGAGGCGGCGGCGACCAGGTAGGCCCACAGAGGCGGCGGACCTGGGTGGAGCGGCTGCGGCGAGGCGGAGGACTCAAGAGGCGGCGGCGACCAGGTAGGCCCACAGAGGCTTTTAAAGTGCGGGACGCAGTGGTTGCTGGGTAGGTGATTAATTTTTACCTGTATATAAGTTGGGCGGTTCCTAAACCCGAGACACTACACTTGTAGTGTCCCCCACCCTTCCTCCTCCTCTAACCTAAAGGAGGTGAGTGACTATCAGGTAAGCTCTTTTTTGTTCTAGTTTAATCTGCAAGTTAGCTGGAGGGGATGGCAGGGGAGGCAGTGAAATGTTCCTCCTGCAGAATGTTTGAGGTGAGGGACGCCGTAGGTGTCCCTGCTGATTACACCTGTGGGAAGTGCACCCATCTCCAGCTCCTCGAAAACCGTGTTAGGGAACTGGAGCTGGAGCTGGATGAACTTCGGATCATTCGGGAGGCAGAGGAGGTCATAGATAGAAGCTTCAGGGATGTAATTACTCCAAAGCATGAAGATAGATGGGTGACGGTGAGAGGGGCTAGGAGGAAGCAGTCAGTGCAGGGATCCTCTGTGGTCGTTCCCCTCAGTAACAGGTATACCGCTTTGAATACTGTTGAGGGGGACGACTTACCAGTGGTAAGCCACGGTGACCGGATCTCCGGCGCTGGGTCGGTCCCTGTGGCTCAGAAGGGAAGGGGGGAGAGCAGGAGAGCAATAGTTATTGGGGACTCAATAGTCAGAGGGACAGATAGGAGGTTCTGTGGCAGCAAAAGAGACTCACGGATGGTATGTTGCCTCCCGGGTGCCAGGGTCCGTGACGTCTCGGACCGTGTTTTCAGAATCCTCAAAGGGGAAGGGGAACAATCACAAGTCGTGGTACACATCGGTACCAACGACATAGGTAGGAGAAGGGACGGGGATTTAAAACAGAAATTTAGGGAGCTAGGTTGCAAGCTGAGAGCCAGTACAAACCATGTTGTAATTTCTGGTTTGTTGCCGGTGCCACGTGCTAGCGAGTTGAGGAACAGGGAGAGAGTGCAGATAAACACGTGGCTGCAGGGATGGTGTAGGGGGGGAGGGTTTCAGTTATGTGGATAATTGGAGCACATTCTGGGGAAGGTGGGACCTGTACAAACAGGACGGTTTGCACCTGAACCAGAGGGGCACCAATATCCTGGGACGGAAATTTGCTACGGCTCTTCGGGGGGGTTTAAACTAATTTGTCAGGGGGATGGGAAAAAGGGCTGTAGTCCACGAGCCAGTGGTGAGTGTAGGGAGGTACTGAGGAGGGTATCAAGGTCGCAGGAATGTACCGGCAGACAGGAAGATGGCTTGAAGTGTGTCTACTTCAATGCAAGGAGCATCCGGAATAAGGTAGGAGAACTTGGAGCGTGGATTGGTACTTGGGACTACGATGTGGTGGCCATTACGGAGACATGGTTAGAACAGGGACAGGAATGGTTGTTGGAAGTTCCGGGGTATAGATGTTTCAGTAAGAGTAGGGAAGTTGGTAAGAAAGGTGGAGGAGTAGCATTGTTAATCAAGGATAGTTTAACAGCGGCAGAAAGGCAGTTCGAGGGGGATCTGCCGTCTGAGGTAATATGGGCTGAAGTTAGAAATAGGAAAGGAACGGTCACGTTGTTAGGAGTTTTCTACAGGCCCCCAAATAGTAATAAAGATGTGGAGGAAGAAATTGCAAAGCAGATTATGAATAGGTGTGGAGGTCACAGAGTAGTTGTCATGGGTGACTTCAACTTTCCAAATATTGATTGGAACCTTTATAGGTCAAACAGTTCGGATGGGATAGTTTTTGCACAGTGTGTGCAGGAGGGTTTCCTGACACAATATGTGGATAGGCCGACAAGAGGTGGGGCCACGTTGGATTTGGTACTGGGTAATGAACCGGGCCAAGTGTTTGATTTGTATGTGGGAGAGCACTTTGGAGATAGTGACCACAATTCGGTAACTTTCACTATTGCAATGGAGAGGGATAGGGCCATACGGCAGGGCAGGGTTTATAATTGGGGGAGGGGTAATTATGATGCGATTAGGCAAGAATTAGGGAGTATAAGATGGGAACAGAAACTATCAGGGAAAGGCACAAACGAAAAGTGGAGCTTTTTCATGGAGCAATTACTGCGTGTCCTTGATAGGTATGTCCCTGTCAGGCAGGGAGGAAATGGCCGAGTGAGAGAACCATGGTTCACAAAAGAGGTTGAATGTCTAGTCAAGAGGAAAAAGGAAGCGTATGTAAGGATGAGAAAACAAGGTTCAGTTGGGTCGATTGAGGGGTACAAGGTAGCAAGGAATGAGCTAAAAAAAGAGCTTAGGAGAGCTAGGAGGGGGCATGAGAAGTCCTTGGCGGGTCGGATCAAGAAAAACCCCAAGGCTTTTTACTCTTATGTGAGAAATAAAAGAATGACCAGGGTGAGGGTAGGGCCGGTCAAGGACAGTAGTGGGAACTTGTGCATGGAGTCAGAAGAGATAGGAGAGGTGATGAATGAATACTTTTCGTCAGTGTTCACCGAGGAGAGGGGCCATGTTCTTGAGGATGAGAGTGTGATAAAGGTGGATAGGCTGGAGGTGGTAGATGTTCTGAGGGAAGATGTTTTAGCAATTTTGAAGAACCTGAGGGTCGATAAGTCCCCTGGGCCAGATGGGATATATCCTAGGATTCTTTGGGAGGCAAGGGAGGAGATTGCAGAGCCTCTGGCTTTGATCTTTGGGTCCTCACTGTCCACGGGGATGGTGCCAGAGGACTGGAGAGTGGCGAATGTTGTTCCTCTCTTCAAGAAAGGAAATAGGAATGACCCTGGTAATTATAGGCCGGTTAGTCTTACTTCGGTGGTTGGTAAGATAATGGAAAAGGTCCTGAGGGATAGGATTTATGACCATTTGGAAAGGGGCAACTTAATCAGGGATAGTCAACACGGATTCGTGAAGGGTAAGTCTTGCCTAACAAATTTGATTGAATTCTTTGAGGAGGTAACTAAGTGTGTAGATGAAGGTAGAGCAGTTGATGTCGTATACATGGATTTTAGTAAGGCGTTTGATAAGGTTCCCCATGGTCGTCTCATGAAGAAAGTAAGGAGTTGTGGGATAGAGGGAAATTTGGCCGATTGGATAAGTAACTGGCTATCTCATAGAAGGCAGAGGGTGGTGGTGGATGGAACATTTTCGGACTGGAGACCAGTTACCAGCGGTGTGCCACAGGGGTCGGTGCTGGGTCCTCTGCTGTTTGTGATTTTTATCAATGACTTGGAGGAGGGGACTGAAGGGTGGATCAGTAAATTTGCTGATGACACCAAGATTGGTGGAGTAGTGGATGAGGTGGAGGGCAGTTGTAGGCTGCAAAGAGACATTGATAGGATGCAGAGCTGGGCCGAAAAATGGCAGATGGAATTTAACCCTGATAAGTGCGAGGTGATTCATTTTGGTAGGGCAAATGTGAATAAGGATTACAGGGTCAACGGCAGGGTTCTGAGGAACGTGGAGGAGCAGAGGGATCTGGGGGTTCATATCCACAGATCTCTGAAGGTTGCCACTCAAGTGGATAGAGCAGTAAAGAAGGCCTATGGTGTGTTGGCGTTTATTAACAGAGGGTTTGAGTTTAAGAACCGTGAGGTTATGCTGCAACTGTACAGGACCTTGGTGAGACCACATTTGGAATATTGTGTGCAGTTCTGGTCACCTCACTATAGGAAGGACGTGGAAGCATTGGAAAGAGTGCAAAGGAGATTTACCAGGATGCTGCCTGGTTTGGGGGGGAGGTCTTATGAGGAAAGATTGAGGGAGTTGGGGCTTTTCTCCTTAGAGCGGAGGAGGATGAGAGGCGACTTAATAGAGGTTTATAAGATGATGAGGGGGATAGATAGAGTGGATGTTCAGAGACTATTTCCTCGGGTAGAGGCAGCTGTTACAAGGGGGCATAAATATAAGGTGCATGGGGGGAGATATAGAAGGGATGTCCGAGGTAGATTCTTTACTCAGAGAGTGGTTGGGGTGTGGAATGGACTGCCTGCTGTGATAGTGGAGTCGGACACTTTAAGAACTTTCAAGCGGTTATTGGATAAGCACATGGAGCACACCAGAGTGATAGGGATTGTGATAGCTTGATCTTGGTCTCGGAAAATGCTCGGCACAACATCGAGGGCCGAAGGGCCTGTACTGTGCTGTACTGTTCTATGTTCTATGTTCTATGTTCTATCAGTGTTCTCGCTCAGGCCAACATCCCCAGCATCGAAGCTTTGACCACGCTCGATCAGCTCGGATGGACGGGTCACATCGTCCGCGTGCCCGATACGAGACTCCCAAAACTAGCGCTCTACTCGGAGCTCCGACACGGCAAGAGAGCCCCAGGTGGGCAGAGGAAACGCTTCAAGGACACCTTCAAAGCCTCCTTGAAAAAGTGCAACATCCCCACTGACACCTGGGAATCCCTGGCCCAAGACCGAACAAAGTGGAGGAGAAGCATCCGGGAAGGCGCCGAACACTTCGAGTCTCTTCGCCGGGAGCAAGCGGAAGCCAAGCGCAAACAGTGAAAGGAGCACACGTCAACCGAAGCACCCCACCCACCCGCCCCTTCAACCACCGTCTGCCCCACCTGTGACAGAGACTGTAGGTCCCGCATTGGACTCATCAGTCACCTGAGAACTCATTTTTAATGTGGAAGCAAGTCATCCTCGGTTCCGAGGGACTGCCTAAGAAGAAGAAGATAATAACGGAACACTTGAATGTTCAATAACCCCAGGGACCTACTGTATCACACCTACTAAGACTACGGTAATAGGAGGAAGGATTCTCCTTGCAATAGCCTCACATGACCAGCAGGTATTACAAGTAGAAGATGATTTAAATATAAATCTAGAAGATTATGTCACTAAATTCGGATATGATATCCCTGAGCTACCTGAAGCCTTAACCGAATTAATAAATCAAGTGAACACCTCCCAAAGCCATTATTAAACACTGGTGCAAGGGAATAAAGCCATTGCCAAGGAAATTCCAGGTATCAAAAATCAAACACACTGGTGGGACATAGGGACAAACATGGAAATTCCTCCTTGGATTAGGATAATTTGCCATGTACTGGTCATCACCCAACTCGTAGTACTGATATGTTTACTATTCTACACCTGCTACCTAAGACACCTAATGTACAAAACACGATCGCATTTAAATATGATCACAACCCAGAAAATCTTAGAGTTACATAAACGTGGGAGAACAAACCCATATGTAAGATTTTAGTTTTGAGGGGTCGGCAAAATGCCTCGCCCTCAAGGTAGGGATCTGTAGGATAGAGTGTACCTGTAGGATTTAGTAAACATTGTTAAGATTCTATAACCATTTTGATGTAACTATAATATGAGAAATTGTATGTTAAAAACCTAAAAAGCCTGTATAAAATGGCGAATGGCTGAGACCAAAGCATGATGGTAAAATTAAGCCAACATTATGTTAACTGCAAGAATAGTGCTGGGGTAGTGTAGAATTTCTGTTATATTAAAAACAAAAAGCCAGTGAAGGACAAAACATAATTAAATCTCAAAGTAAGATAGAGGGTTTTCCATACCTAACATCCCTTATCGCTGAAGTTTCAGACCAGTCTAGATAATGGGCTATGGGAAAGGCAAAAGATGTAAAAGTTCTTATACTCAAAGTTCACAGCAGAAAAGGGGAGGGAATCATAGACCGTACTTATGAAGGTCAGAATGGTGAGATAGCCCAAGCAGCTGCAATTTGCTATGTATTTTGAAGGAAAAAAGGTATAAAGGAACAGCTATTGAACACTGAAAGCAGCACGAAACCAGAAGATGAGAAGCTTCAGTCAACAGAACACAGCAAGAGTTAAAGAGACCGCGCCACATTCACTCGGAAGGAACGCCGGGGTTCAATGAACAAACTGCGACTATCATCTTGTTAAGTATTATTTCTTTGTACTGGATGTAAAGTGCTTAATAAATCTGTTATATTTATACACAATATACCTGTACCAGGAGTGGTTTGTTATAATCACGGACAAGTTAAATATAAATTATGGATGTTACAGATCTCCCGATCTTACACCCTCTCCCCGTAGAACTCTTTGGGGGAAAAATTCATGTGTGCCAAGAGAATTGCTGGCATCACCGCCAACTCAAGTTAACAGCTGCTGAAAATGGCCGCAGCGTTATCGTTGAAAAATTTGCACTGGGGGTTGACGATATGCAGCGCAGCACTAACTTACCATGCAACGGCCTCCTGGTGGCGTTAATGGAGGCCTCCGACCTGAAGTTCCCATTCACAGTCGGCGTTGCAGCTTCTTATAGCCTGTGGGAGTGAGGCTGTGGAGTCTGCGAGGCATTGTGGGCAAGTAAAGGGGCTATGTATTAAAGGGGCATTTAGAACTAATAAAAATTACAATGTGGTGAATAAATGCAGCTTTCAGCCCTTACTGCCTTTCAATAAAAAAATTATCATTAAAAAGAAGTCCCATATAGGATTCTTCAGATCTTAAAGCTGATTTCCCTTCCGAACGTCAAAAAATGGGAAAAGTGCTTCAGCACTAATACAAATGGCTCAGCAAGCCAAGGAAGGGGCACCCAGGGTCTCACACACCGCACTCCAGCTTTGTGCAGGGGGTCAACACTGCAAGAGAGGTCCTCTACCCACAGGGGACAGGAGACCCTCCAGAAAGAATGATGTGGGACCACATCACCAAGGCCGTCACTGCCAGCAGTGTCGCCCCCCCACCACCTGGCTCCAGTGCCTTACTATCCAAAAATCTATCGATCTCTGTCTTAAATATACTCAACGACTGAGCCTCCACAGCCCTCTGGGGTAGAGAATTCCAAAGATTCACCACCCTCTGAGTGAAGAAATTTCTCCTCATCTCAGTCCGAAATGGCTGACTCCTTATTCTGAGTCTGTGCCCTATAGTTCTAGACTCCCCAGCCAGGGGAAACATCCTCCCTGCATCTACCCTGTCAAGACCCATAAGAATTTTGTATATTTCAATTAGATTACCTCTCATTCTTCTAAACTCCAGAGAATATAGGCCTAGTCTACTCAATCTCTCCTCATAGGACAATCCCCCCATCCCAGGAATCAGTCTGGTGAACCTTCATTGCACTCCCTCTATGGCAAGTATATCGTTCCTTAGGTAAGGAGACCAAAACTATACACAATATTCCAGGTGCCATCTCACCAGGGCCCTATATAATTGCCGTAAGATGTCTTTATTCTTATACTCAAATCCTCTTGTAATAAAGGTCAACATACCATTTGCTTTCCTAATTGCTTGCTGTACCTGCATGTTAATTTTCAGTGATTCGTGTACAAGGACACCCAGGTCCCTCTGAACACCAACATTTCCTAATCTCTCACCATTTAAAAAATACTCTGCTTTTCTATTTTTCCTACCAAAGTGGATAACTTCACATTTCTCCACATTATATTCCATTTGCCATGTTCTTGCCTACTCACTTAGCCTGTCTATATCCCCTTGAAGCCTTTTTGCACCCTCCTCACAATTTACATTCCCACCATTATCATCAGAAATCTTGGATATATTACATTTGGTCCCCTCATCCAAATCATTGACATAGATTGTGAATAGCTGAGGCCCAAGCACTGGTCCTTGCGGTACCCCACTAGTTACAGCCTGCCAACCCAAAACTACCCGTTTATTCCTACTCTCTGTTTTCTGTCCATTAACCAATCCTCAATCCATGCTAGTATATTACCCCCAATCCCATGAGCCCTAATTTTGTTTAATAACCTGTTGTTTGGCACCTTATCGAATGCCTTCTGAAAATCCAAATACACCACATCCACTGGTTCCCCCTTATCTATTCTGCTAGTTACAACCTCAAAAATTTCTAACAGATTTGTCAAACATGATTTCCCTTTCATAAATCCGTATTGACTTTGCCCAATCCTATTATTATTTTCTAAGTGCCCTGTTACTACATCCTTAATAATAGATTCTAGTATTTTTCTTACCACTGATGTCAGGCTAACTGGTTCACTGTTTTCTCTCTCCCTTCTTTCTTAAATAGTGGGGTTATATTTGCTACCTTCCAATCTGTGGGAGCCATTCTAGAATCTATTTAATTTTGGAAGATGACAACCAATGCATCCACTATCTCTATAGCCACCTCTTTTAAAACCCTAGGATGTAGGCCATCAGGTCCAGGGGATTTATTGACTTTCAGTCCCATTAGTTTCTCCAGTACTTATTTCTCCTGTCTCAGCCTGTAAGGGACCCATGTTTACTTTCGCTAATCTTTTCCTTTTTACATACCATAGAAGCTTTTACAGTCTGTTTTTATGTTTCCCGCTAGTTTACTCTCATATTCTATTTTCTGTTTCCATATCAATTTCTTGTTCCTCCTTTGCTGAATTCTAAAATCCTCTCAATCCTCAGGCTTACTACTCTTTTTGGTAACATTATAAGCCCCTTCCTTTAATCTAATACTATCTTTAATTTCTCTTGTTAGCTACGGTTGGACCATTCTGCAACCACGTCTCTGTGATGGCTATTAAATCAAACCCATTTATTTCTATCTGCGCTATTAATTCATCTATTATGTCACGAATGCTTCGTGCATTCAGATATTGTACCTTTAGCTTGAACTTTTTTCTATTTTTCCCTGATGTCACTTTAGTCACTAATGCCCTATTACCTTTAATAATCTTTCTGTCCCTTCCTGGCCCACATCACCCATTCCTAGCCTCACCTCACCCCCTTGGAGGAGACAGTGCAGGCCATTCTTGGCAGGGGTATGGCTGAGCCCTTGGCCAGCGGCGGGGCTGCAAGAATACAAGATGCTGGTATCTTCATATGTTATCCTCCTTCTCGCATGTATCTCTTGTTTGATATATGCAATATAGTATGGCCAATTTTCTGTGCAGTAAAAAAAGGCAGAGGTCTGTGAAGATGGGTCTCCATTCCATTTACGTTACACACAAGACTTTTGGAGTTTCTTCTGTGGGGGTGGAATGTGTTTACCTTTAATAGGGGCAGGCGTAAGGATGCCAGGTGAATGAAACAGGAGGCGTTTCCACTCTTCGCGCTTCATTTTACTCTTTATTCGCTGGTGGTGTGCCCACCTTGGGCACTAGCCAGATGCCCCAACAACAGTGGCCATTACCACTGTGCAGGCCTCTCAGGTCTGCAGCAATGGCAAGCTTTCCTCCCCTGCTTCCAAGTGCTAGACCCTAGCCCAGGTGAAGGCCTGTGCCTCAGGCGCGTCAGGGAAATGTAAATGACCTGAATTGGCACATGCAGGTGAGTTCAACTCCAGTCCTGCGCAGGAGCTATAGGTAAATTTGCCCTACTAGAGCACCGATTTTAACCCTGCCCATCCAACAGGAATGGGGCAAGTGATGGTTAAAATAACAGTAGAGCACTTACTGCTACATTGCCAACCCATCCTTGTTATATCCTTTAGCACTCTCTTAATCCTGCATTCGAGAACATTGAAACCATTCATCCAACCTCTATATCAATGACATACTGATAATGCAGACTCAGAAGCAGAGGCTGCTATTAAACTACATTGCATTTCAAAGTACCAAATGTGATGAAGGTAATTAATTTAAAGGCAAACATAATAATTGCCTTCAATTCATTTCTCACCCTAGTGATCAAGCCATAATGGTTTTTAAAAAGAAGGTTTACACTAACTCTGCTACTCTTACGAGGTGTTCACCTGGTGACCTCAGCAAAGCTGATGGAAAGCTGCCGTTGCTCATGTTAGGACCCTTCAGCTGCTCATGGCCGATGACTTCTGGGCGCTTGAGTCTGACTTTCCGGCACCATGGTGGGTATTGATTGAACGGGTGGCGGAGGAGCAACTATGCTGACATCCTGAGAGAGGGCAACAGGTACTGCTCCCATGACGCCACACCCACGCCCATAGGGTCAAAGCTCAACACTTCCACTGATCTGCAGGAGAGCAGACTGGAGAAGATGGACGACTCCTTGAAAGCCCCTAACTATTCAGTCCACCAGTCTGTCCAAAGTGGACACCTCTCCCTCCAAGGTGGAGCCCAGACCCTACATAGCAGCTTCCACCAAAGCTGCAAAGACTGGTGATACTGACTCCCTTTGTAAAGGCTTGGCTGCAGTGTTGCTGAAGGTGCCCACATTCTCCAGGGTAGACTGCAGAGTGCTGATGTCATGTGAGGTGACAGGTCTTCTAATACCTGATATAACTGCTTGTGAGAGGCAAGCAGCTTGCTTTTCATAGCTGGGCTCCTGAAGCCTTCATCTCTGTCCTACTCAGCAGAGCTGGGAGAGAACCTTACTCTCCTGTGAGCCCTCTTCTGGTCTGTCCCTGCCACCAGTACCTGCTGCTGCTCACTTGAATTGGGTGTTTCACCACTTGCAGACTCCTCTGCCTCACGAGCTAACCCATGCAGAGTGCCAATGTCTGAGCTGGAACGCAGGACAGTGCGTCGTTAGGAGACATCCAAGGTCTCTTCTGCAAAAGCCTCTGGCTGCCCAGAAGGAGCTCCACGAAAGAGAAAAGGGACAAGAGTTAGGGTGGCAGATAAAAGCTGGACATGAGCAGGTATTCGGAATGCAGCTTCATGTTGTGAAGCTTGTTGCATATTTACTGAGGTGAATGAAGGATTACAAGTAATACACAGACACGCTGCTCAGCTAAGCTGCCACCCTCATCTTCTCTGGGTAAAGGAAGTGTTGTCAGCTGCTGCTGAGAGAGCTGGAGATGTGAAGAGCTGTACTCACCCTTGTAGCTTTTATGAGCCCATTGAACCTCTTTCAACATTGAACCCAGGCCCTGGAGGTGCTGCTGGTAGCAATGACCCTGTCAGCCAGCTCTGTCCTGGCCTGCTAAATAGTGACCTTGGGGCTGCTCCTGTGGCTGCTGGGGAACAGTACAGCCCTCCTTGCCCTGAATGTTTACACCAGGACCTTCAGGGAAGCATCAGAATGCCAGGGGGCAGCCCTGCCACTCATGCCACAATATTTTCCACAGTTCTTCTGGTGAACTGGTGAACAACAAAGGAGACAATGCAACCTCGCTTTGAGAGGTGTATCCCCGCTTTAAATAGACCTTGAGGGGTCCACCGCAAATTGTGTGTGTCATGTATGTCAATCAGATGGAAATGACTCTCGGGAGTTAAAATTGCCTGGGCCTCATGCTTGTGACATCATTATGGCTTCCCACTCGTCTCACTTCCCCCCACCCGCCCCATTCACACCTCGAGTTAAAATCGGGGCTTATGTATTTGAGGGAGAGGTAACGTGAATGAGGGATTGTGTATGAGTGCGAGAGCGAAACACAGCCATCTGTGGGGGAGTGGGGCAGAGAGAAAGAGAGGTGATGTTTCCAGCTGGTTACTGTAAATGCATAGTCGGTAAGTACTTGGCTCACTGCCACAGTTTAAAAATTGAGTTTGGATTAAATTACCAATCACCGAAGAAAGCTACTATAACAATAACTGGCTGAAATGTTTCTTCACTCATGGATAGGCTGAGCGAGGCAGTACACAGGTACTTTAAAACACACTGCTAATTAAAAATAAAGTTTTATGGTATAGTGCTCCAAGCATTATAAAACATCATATCCTCTACATGAGAAATTCTAAAGGAGATCCAGCACTATATAGATATAAAACAGAGAGATGATAAGAATTGGAATTGTGGTCCTTGACAAGAAGTTATGGATAAAAACAGCCCTTTTAGAGCCTTTGATCAAAGGGCAAATCAGATCTATGGTGGTGTAGTCAAGACATTGCATCGCTAAACTTAATTTTTTGAAAGATTCATATCATTAATGCCACAAACGTCCTTAAAAGCATGTTTTTGTTTGTTCACTTTAAAATGTATCTGGGAAAGTGGAATGGACTTATTCTTATTTTGGTCAATAATTTCCCTACAGTGCTAGACTCTGAACTGACATCGAATGTAGATGTATCAGAACTTCATTCACACTTCAAATTTAAATATCAAATTGTCAGTGCTGATTTATGCCATATCAAGTAATGCACCACATCACAAAATTGCTATCACAGCAATTGACAGCACTGCCATGTGGTTTATAAACAAAGATCCTCATTGTAAAATACCAGTTCAATCACAATGAGAAATCATTCAGTGGAACAGGATAAATACAGTGCAAAAGGGGGTAATTTTGACTTTGGGCAACAGTGCAAAACAGGCGATATTGATTTAGCCGTCCGTTATACATCTCCCGATTTTCACTTCCATTGAAGTCATTGCAAATTAAAGTCGGAGAGATGTTTAATGGATGGCTGAATTGATAGCGCCTGTTTTACACTATCACCCAAAGTCAAAATTACCCCCCACATCTCTTACATCTTGGACTACATTTTCCTTTCCGAATGTACACAGCTACAGCCAGTGACCTCTCAATTGCCACCACAGCGTGATTTTGATGAGTATTTCTTTTGAAAACTTTTCAGATGCAGTAAGGACCATCCATATATTGAAAGTTTCTTGTAGTAATTTTCTAGTTGCTTGCACCAGTGGTGGGGGGTCTTTGGATCATCCTCTACTTGCCTAAAATGACAAAATAATGGAGTTTTGCCACGCACATTTAGATCTTCATGCTGGGAGAGACACTTCTGCATTATCTGACATCTATCACACCTACTCTAAATGTCAAAGCTGTAAAACTATTGGTCCATGTTAAGTTGATAACCAAAAAAGAGAGACTGCCAATTGACGTGATGCTAGTGCATTTTTGACATAAAGGTGTATTTTTATTAACATAAAGGTGTATTTTTATTAATTTCAAACTGCATATATTTGGTGATGTTCCAAAATATCACTCAAAATCATTCTAATTGGACTGTGTAGCATTTCTATTGCACCGTCTGTCATTTTACTCCTGTGCTGACAATTAGCCAAAAATCACAAAACTAAATCTCATTATTCTTTCACAGTCGAAGTTTTTGTAAGCTTTGCGAATGTGAATGAGGTACAATAATATCTCATCACGTTTATACACCAAACCACCGCGTTCTCCGTGAATCACATCGAAGTAGGATGTTTATGATAGGCAAATGATAACTAACAGCTCTTTGATGTCAGGGGTCGGTTGTCAGCCCAATTATCTCCCCTAATTTTAATTTATTGTTTTGGTCCATAAATGTAATAGAGTCCATCTTAACATTTCAACAAAATTGAATGGTCTGTAATAAATGTGACTGCCAGTCTCCATTGTAAGTACTAGAGAACCATACTGTGTATGATTTACTAATCATGCTCAATTGTCACTAACAGTTAGCATACATGGAGAGATAAGCTATTGACTGGCTCACGAGGCACAATTTTAAGGGGGAGAAATTCGGTATCGCCCCGTTTGGGGCGCAATTATCGGCCAGGCGCAAGTTTAGTGCCTGCCGCTAATTATCGCCTCCGACTGCAAACTCGGCTTTTATCGCCTCTGGAGGTGATTGGAGCGCTAAATCAGGTGCTACAGACCTCTCTTAAGGCACTAACGCCGAGGAGCGAGGCGCTACCTCAGAGCGCTGGCAAAGCGCATGTCATGTCAGTCAGCAATGGAACACAGACACACTGGCGCTGTATAGTTCTTAAAGGGGAGGGTCGATCTTGCTCTCCATCCACACCCTGCTCATTGCAGCCTGGAATCTCAGCCTGGAGAGACCTGTACATCAAATCTACTGGAAAGAACAATGGAGAGGCCCAGGAAAAGAGCTCAGAGTGCAGCCCCCATTGTCTCTTCTAAATCGATGCAAGGAAGGTCAAATCAAAATGAACCTGCAAAGTGCTGCTCAGTACCCAAAACTCCTTCACACAGTGTTGAATCTCTCCAGAAGTCTCTCTCTCTCTCTCAGAATGCGTGGTGCAAAAATGTCGCCGACAAAAAAAGGCAGGAAGCGGTCGCCTTTACATAGTGCTCCCCCAGTCCCTTCCCGACTGCAAAATGCTCCTCTCAACCTGTCGTTGCTAGCGGCAGGCGGTAAGGCAGGGGGCGCCACTCAATATCCGGTCTGGGGTGCTACCGGGGTGTTGCACACTCGACTAACGTCACGATCTGCGGGCGCAGGAGATCGTGGCGGTAGTGTTTAGCGCCGCCGCAAAATGTCTGGTCAATTTCGCGAGCGGCGCAAATATTGCCGCGCCCGGGTGCTAGTTGCTTTGCGCCCTATTAACGTCCTCTTAGGGCGCTAACGGGAGGCGCAAAGCAACCGAATTTTTCCCCCTATATGTTTAGCTATTATTTTATATTGTGCTGCTATATGTAGCTACATGCTGTTTACAAAATGCATCTGTCATGTGTGCTTTTGACTACAGTGCTGGGGGTAAATTGTTTAGCTTTTTAGAAGCTAGGGAAACATGACATTGAAGTTAAAAAATAAATGAGTGCAGTGAGTGCTGTTGCAGTTAATTATCTTTTTTTTTTTAAAAACACCATTTTAGAAGCTTTGACAAAATAGTAAAGTAACCCTGCAGTGGTACAGTGAAAATATTGCATCAATAAACTTTATTTTTTTTTAACAGACTCATCTTTACGACCACAAACCTCCTTAGAATTTTTTTTTGATTTTTTTTTAAAATGTATTAAAATGTATCGGGACGAAGTGGTCTGGACTTACTTTTACATTGGTCAGTAATTTCTATACAGTGCTCGACTCTGAACTGACAATAGATTGTAAACGTATTAGAAGTCGGCCATACTTCAAAATTAAATAACAAACTGCCCGTGCTCAGTTATGTTATATCAAATAATACCCCACATCCCAAAATTGATGTTGCAGTCATTGACAGCACTGTCACCTTATAAACAATCACATAGAGAAAGCATTCAGTGGAATATTAACCTCCTATCTGTGCACAAAGTTTGGGACAGTTCACAGCAATTTAAGCTGCACTGTGCAACAAAATGGAAATTCTTTCTTTTTTTTTACTGACATTGTTACCCTACTTAAAATAAATCGTTTAATGACTTTGTTCAAAACGCAAACAGGGCGATTTCACTCAAACATGGTAACCAATTCTGTCTGTGGAAACCTTGCTGGAGTCATCAACCATGACTGTAGGGGATAACCCGATCACCAATCAACCAACTAGACACAATGCTCTGAAGGTTGCTATGGTGGATTGTCACATGATGAAAGCATCATGGCAACTTCTTGAATATTTGGCATTGTCATGCATGATAAAGTAATTGGCATTGCCTACTAGTTGCACATTAATATAATGAAAACCTTTTCAGTTCATAAAATTGAGGGGATTGTCATATGGGACTTTGAATGGCACATGTATTCTGTTAATTGTTCCTTGTACCTGTGAGAATCCTGCCAGTCTGTAGAACTGGGAATTTGTCTCCCCCTTTCTTTCTCTGCTTCCATTGAGAAGGCTATGAATTGTGCAGCCTTCCTGAATGGAGTATCAGTGACATTCATTGGTGAGTAGATGCCTGACCACTGTGGCAGAGATCAAGGGGGCGAAATTGTGCTCAGTAGCAGCCATTTTTTGGGCCCTCTTTCGGGTTCCAAAATGGCGTCTGTGGTGCATGCACACAATTCACCCGAAGCGCGCCAGACACTATATTGGTAAAGGGGTTAGCGTGCGCACACTTCACATTCGCTGGAAGTATGCAGAGCAGGCAGATCATGATGCCAAACAGCGTGCAACGCTGATTTGATGCCAGCACTGCCATTTTGGAACTCCACGCACCAGCCGATGCCCTCTCTTAACCTCACACAGCTGAACACGCATTAAACAGCATGAAGGACCCCTCCCCCCAACAGTGCTTTTAAAGGGATCATCAACTTTTTACAGATTAGTTGCTGGTATATTTCTTCTGGCTATTAAGAACATAGGAATATAGGTACAGGAGTAGGCCATTCAGCCCCTCGAGCCTGTTCCGCCATTCAATGAGATCATGGCTGATCTGTGATCTAACTCCATAAACCCACCTTTGGTCCATATCCCTTAATACCTTTGATTAACAAAAAGCTATCAATCTCTGATTTAAAATTAACAATTGATCGAACATCAATTGCCGTTTGCGGAAGAGAATTCCAAACTTCTACCACCCTTTGTGTGTAGAAGTGTTTCCTAATTTCACCCCTGAAAGGTCCGGCTCTAATTTTTAGACTATGCCCCCTAGTCCTAGAATCCCCAGCCCGCGGAAATAGTTTCTCTCTATCTATCCTATCTGTTCTTCTTAATATCCTGAAAACTTCGATCAGATCACCCCTTAACCTACTAAATTCTAGGGAATACAACCCTAATTTGTGTAATCTCTCCTCGTAACTTAACCCTTGAAGTCCTGGTATCATTCTGGTAAACCTACGCTGCACTCCCTCCAAGGTCAATATATCCTTCCTAAGGTGTGGTGCCCAGAACTGCTTACATTACTCCAGGTGGTCTAACCAGGGCTTTGTATAGCTGCAGCATAACTTCTACCCCCTTGTATTCTAGTCCTCTAGATATAAAGGCCAGCATTCCATTAGCCTTTTTGATTATTTTCTGCACCTGTTCATGACAGTTTAATGATCGATGTACCTGGACCCCCAAGTCTCTTTGGACCTCCACTGTTTTTAGCTTTTTACCATTTAGAAAGTACCCTGTTCTATCCTTTTTAGGTCTAAAGTGGATGACCTCACATTTGCTTACATTAAAATCCATTTACCACAGTTATACCCATTCACTTAATCTATCAGCATGGTTTTACGAAGGGGAAGTCATGTTTGACAAATTTGCTGGAGTTCTTTGAGGAAGTAACATATAGAGTGGATAAAGGGGAACCAGTAGACGTAGTGTATTTAGACTTCCAAAAGGCATTTGACAAGGTGCCACACAAAAGATTATTGCTTAAGGTAAAAAATCACGGGATTGGGGGTAATATTCTGGCATGGATAGAGGATTGGCTATCTAACAGAAAGCAAAGAGTTGGGATAAATGGTTCATTCTCAGACTGGCAATCAGTAACTAGTGGTGTTCCACAGGGGTCAGTGCTGGGTCCCCAACTCTTTACAATCTATATTAACGATTTGGAGGAAGGGACCAAGTGTAACATATCAAAATTTGCAGATGATACTAAGATGGGAGGGAAAGTAGTGAGTGAGGAGGACATAAAAAACCTGCAAGGGGACATAGACAGGCTAAGTAAGTGGGCAGAGATTTGGCAGATGGAATACAACACTGGAAAGTGTGAGGTGATGCACTTTGGCAGGAAAAATCCTAGAGCAATTTATTATCTTAATGGCAAGAAACTGGAGAGTACTGAAGTGCAAAGGGATCTGGGGGTCCTGGTGCACAAAACTCAAAAGGTTAGTATGCAGGTGCAGCAAGTGATTAAGAAGGCAAATGGAATGTTGGCTTTCATTGCTAGGGGGATAGAATATAAAAATAGGGAGGTATTGCTTCAGTTGTACAAGGTATTGGTGAGACCGCACCTGGAATACTGCATACAGTTTTGGTGTCCTTACTTAAGGAAAGACATCCTTGCTCTCGAGGCAGTGCAAAAAAGGTTCACTCGGTTAATCCCGGGGATGAGGGGGTGGTCATATGAGGAGAGGTTGGGTAGATTGGGACTCTACTCATTGGAGTTCAGAAGAATGAGAGGCGATCTTATTGAAACATATAAGATTGTGAAGGGGTTGGATCGGGTGGATGCGGGGAGGATGTTCCCGATGACGGGTGAGACTAGAACTAGGGGACATAGTCTTAGAATAAGGGGCTGCTCTTTCAAAACTGAGATGAGGAGGAACTACTTCACTCAGAGGGTGGTAGGTCGATGGAATATGCTGCCACAAAAAGCTGTAGAAGCTACATCATTAAATAAATTTAAAACAGAAATAGACAGTTTCCTAGAAGTAAAGGGCATTAAGGGTTACGGGGAGCGGGCAGGAATTTGGACATGAGTCTAGGTTCGGATCGGTCATGGCCCTATGGGTAGTGGAGCGGGCCCAGGGACCGTGTAGCCTGATTCTGCTCCTATTTCGTGTGTGCAATTCTGTTAGATGCAGGAGATGGTTCTGTGATAGTAGATAGTAGATTGGCGGTTAGGATCAGATCAGCCATGATCTTATTGAATGGCGGAGCAGGCTCGAGGGGCCGATTGGCCTACTCCTGCTCCTATTTCTTATGTTCTTATGTTCTTATCAATATCCCTTTGTAATTTTATGCTTTCATCTACACTGCCTACAATGCCCCCTATCTTTGTGTCATCGGCAAATTTGGATATATGACTTTCTATGCCATCATCTAAGTCGTTAATAAATGTTATGAATAGTTGAGGTCCAAACACAGATCCCTGTGGGACAGCACTCGTCACATCCTGCCAATTTGAGTACCTACCCATTATCCCTAATCTCTGTCTCCTGCCGCTCAGCCAATTTCCTAACCAGGTCAATAATTTGCCCTCAATTCTGTGGGCTTCTACCTTAGTTATCAGTCTCTTATGTGAGACTTTATCAAATGCCTCCTGGAAGTCCATATAAATAACATCCATAGACATTTATTCCCCTGTCCACTACTTTAGTCACCTCCATAAAAAATTCAATCAGGTTTGTCAGGCATGACCTACCTTTCACAAATCCATGCTGGCTCTCTCTGCTCAATGAGAGACTCTAGCAATTTCCCAACAACAGATGTTAGGCTAACTGGTCTATAATTCCCTGGTTTCCCTCTCTCGCCAATCTTAAAAAGCGCAGTGACATGCACAATTTTCCAATCAAAAGGGACGGTTCCTGAATCTAGAGAACTTTGGAAGATTATAGTTAGGGCATCAGTTCATTCAATTAATTCCTTATACTCCTTGCGTTTGTATAAAGATCGCTTATTTGGGCCACCCACCCTAGCCTATCCTTCAGCTCTGATGTTTTACTCACAAGTTTCTTATTTCGCTCTCCTGGTTTAATCGCTTTACATCTTTTAGGTTTCCCTTTACCTGTAGTGCCTAAAGCACAATTTCTGACTGTTACTCTGCTCTCTTCCCTGTCGTTTATTTTTGAATTACTATTTGTACTATTTGTACTGCAGTTTCCCCCCTGAGCCTTCCCCCCCATTTACAAGTTTAAAGTCCTTGTGACCGCCCTATTTATCCTTTCAGCTAGGACCCTGGTCCCAGACCGATTCAGGTGGAGTCCATGCCAACAGTTCCTTCCTGTCCCAATACTGGTGCCAGAGCCCCATGAAATGGAACCTCTCTTTCCCACACCACTCCTTCAGCCACGTGTTTACTTCCCTAGTCAGCTTATCTCTATGCCAATTTGCACGCGGCTCAGGTAATAATCCAGCGATTATAACCTTTGCGGTCCTGTTCTTTAATTTAGCTCCTAGTTCCTGGTACTCCCCAAACAGGACATCTTGCCTACTCTTCCCTATGTTGTTGGTCCCAACATGGATCACAATGACTGGATCCTCCCCCTCTCTTGCCAATATCCTTTCAAGCCAATTCGAGATGTCCCTCACCCTGGCACCAGGTAGGTAACATACCATGTGGGACTCTCGAACTTGCTTACAAAGGATGCTATCTGTCCCCCTAATTATAGAATCCCCTACAACTACCACATTACGCTTTCTCTTCTGCTCCTCCTCCCCCATTAGGACAGCCTTCTGCTCCAAAGTGCCATGGTCTGCATTCTGGCTGTCCTTCCGACAGTCTTTACCCTTATCCTCACAGGTAGCAAGTACATTGTACCTGTTGGATAGGATCAGTTTCCGTGGATCCTCATTCTCTTTCTTACCTGGGTTCCCCTTATTCTGCACACTATTGGTCACACCAACCCCGTTCTGATCCTGCACCTCTCTACGAGGTGTGACCGAGGTCTGGAGCAAACTGTTCAGATACTCTTCCCCCTCCCTTATGTGTCAGAGTGTCTCCAACTCGCACTCCAGCTCAGTGACTCTGAGCCGGAGAGATTCGAGACGGAGACATCTACTGTAGACGTGTTTGCTCGGGACAGTCTCGCTGTCCACAAACTCCCACACACTGCAGGCCAGACACACAACCTGCTCTGCCATGTCTTGGTCTAATCTTATTTTATTTATTTAATTAGTTAAAGTCTTTATTCAGCGACTATTTATAGTTATATTAATTAGTTTAACTGGTTAAGTTATAAATTTAATAAAGTACGTTATAGTTTCCCGCTCCTAGTTTAAACCACTGTCCTAGCTTAGAGAGAAAAAACATTAATACTCACCAACCAATCACCTACCTGCTGTCCTGTGATGTCACTCCTTGTTTTCTATTGTTGTTGAAATCGTCGGAGGTGCACCTCCTCGGTGCTGCCGCTGTTTAATCTGCGCTGCCTTGGTCTCCCGCTGCTTTTACCTGCTGCCTCCTCGGTGCTGCCGCTGTTTAATCCGCGCTGCCTTGGTCTCCTGCTGCTTTTACCTGCTGCCTCCTCGGTGCTGCCGCTGTTTAATCCGCGCTGCCTTGGTCTCCCGCTGCTTTTACCTGCTGCCTCCTCAGTGCTGCCGCTGTTTAATCCGCGCTGCCTTGGTCTCCCGCTGCTTTTACCTGCTGCCTCCTCGGTGCTGCCGCCGAATTCCGCTGCCTGGACCACTCTGAAAGAGCCCTGTAGTACTCAGCTGAGCGGGTCTCAAGATTTGTGCTGCACAACTGCCATCATGAGGGACAGCCCTTGCCACCACCTATCAGGTGAGAAGCTGAGAAGCAGGAGCACGAGGAAGAGGAGGAGGAGGAGGCGGAAGAGGAGGAAGAGGAAGGGAAGCTGCAACCTAAACAGCCCCTTTCTGCCCGGGCTGTATATGGAGAACTAATTCAAGTATGATACCAGTAACCTCAACCCCAATTCCCCATTCACCAACAGTCCTATACTCCTTACCTTCCCTCCGCCACTGACCATCATAGCTTCCTCTTGTCCACAATGCAAAAATAAAAGCCAACACAAAATACACATTCCAAATCAAATTTATAAATTAAATCATGCCATATTGCATACAAGATTAAACTAATCACCCTTGTGCATTCCCATAGTGCCTGTCTTCCATGTGACTTTGCCTGTCCTAGTGCTTCTATGAAGTGCTACCCCAGTGGCTGCAGCATGGCTGGTGGAAGGCTGCTGACTTTCAGTGGCGGAGACTGCAGATAGCCTTGGAGGATGACCTTGAGCAGCTCTGGGCCTAGAAGGCCCGGTTTCAACTTGGCATGGCCGGCAGCAGTCTGGGCTGGCGGCTGACAGGCAACAGCAAGGGCACTGGCGAAATGGCAGAGGTGGGAGGACAAATGCTGTCATCCTGATAGAGGACAGCTGATTAGTGCTCCATGGAGCCACTGCCACTCCCCTGGGGCGGTACCTCAGCAATCTACTAATCTGTTGGTGAACAGATTGCTGGACTGCTTTGACACCCTGGAAGCCCCTTTGAACACTGCTATCCACAGCCATGATGGCAGCAGAATGAGATTGCATGACAGCAAGTTGACCTTGTCTGACTTCAATCTGAGCTTCCACTGCAGCACTCAGACTTTTGGTGCAAGCTGCTTGTGTAGCAATGGAAGCTGAGATATTGGCCATCAGAAGCTGCATCATCGTTGGGTCCACAAGTGTGTTGATGGAGGTGGTCACCAGTTCCATGCTGGAAAGGATGTGCTCCAAGCTCTGCACAAACCCTGTGCCTAGCTGGTGCCTGACTCCTCCACGCTCCTTGACATTGAACGCAGGCTTTCTGGCAGGCTTCCCAATGCACCAAGCATTTGGTTGTGTACACCCATCAGCCTTCTTCTGTAGCCTGGCCCATCAAAGTCCTCATCTGTGTCCTCTGCAGCAGAACTCATGTGTGACCTCGCCCTCCGGCGAGCTGGCACCTGTGCTATCCTTGCCCCCTGTCCTGGTTGCAGTGCACTTGTGCCCGGTGTCTCACCATGTGCAGATCCCACCTTTATGCTATCCTCTAAGATACGCGCAGTGTCAGTGTCTGAGCTGGTGGCTGCGAGTGTGAGATCAAGTGACGGTGTGTCTTCTTGGTCTTCCTCCATGGTCTGGGCAGGTTTCAGTTCTTGGGTATCTGAAAGGAAAAAGGGACAAGGGTAAGGTTGTTGGGAGGGGAGAGGGAAAAATAAGAAGTGCAGTCTTACACCATCTGAAACTTGTAAGTCAGAAGAGATTGTGGGATGAGGGGAAGTGGGATGCGAGAAGAATGATTAGGTATAATCGTCATCTTCAATGGATTCAGCCCTGCCGGTGGCCACAGCCTCACAGGGGTCAGTGCTGGGTCCCCAACTCTTCACAATCTATATTAACGATTTGGAGGAAGGGACCAAGTGTAACATATCAAAATTTGCAGATGATACAAAGATGGGAGGGAAAGTAGTGAGTGAGGAGGACATAAAAAACCTGCAAGGGGACATAGACAGGCTAAGTAAGTGGGCAGAGATTTGGCAGATGGAATACAACACTGGAAAGTGTGAGGTGATGCACTTTGGCAGGAAAAATCCTAGAGCAATTTATTATCTTAATGGCAAGAAACTGGAGAGTACTGAAGTGCAAAGGGATCTGGGGGTCCTGGTGCACGAAACTCAAAAGGTTAGTATGCAGGTGCAGCAAGTGATTAAGAAGGCAAATGGAATGTTGGCTTTCATTGCTAGGGGGATAGAATATAAAAATAGGGAGGTATTGCTTCAGTTGTACAAGGTATTGGTGAGACCGCACCTGGAATACTGCATACAGTTTTGGTGTCCTTACTTAAGGAAAGACATCCTTGCTCTCGAGGCAGTGCAAAAAAGGTTCACTCGGTTAATCCCGGGGATGAGGGGGTGGTCATATGAGGAGAGGTTGGGTAGATTGGGACTCTACTCATTGGAGTTCAGAAGAATGAGAGGCGATCTTATTGAAACATATAAGATTGTGAAGGGGTTGGATCGGGTGGATGCGGGGAGGATGTTCCCGATGACGGGTGAGACGAGAACTAGGGGACATAGTCTTAGAATAAGGGGCTGCTCTTTCAAAACTGAGATGAGGAGGAACTACTTCACTCAGAGGGTGGTAGGTCCATGGAATATGCTGCCACAAAAAGCTGTAGAAGCTACAACATTAATTAAATTTAAAACAGAAATAGACAGTTTCCTAGAAGTAAAGGGCATTAAGGGTTACGGGGAGCGGGCAGGAATTTGGACATGAGTCTAGGTTCGGATCGGTCATGGCCCTGTGGGTAGTGGAGCGGGCCCAGGGACTGTGTAGCCTGATTCTGCTCCTATTTCGTGTGTGCAATTCTGTTAGATGCAGGAGATGGTTCTGTGATAGATAGTAGATTGGCGGTTAGGATCAGATCAGCCATGATCTTATTGAATGGCGGAGCAGGCTCGAGGGGCCGATTGGCCTACTCCTGCTCCTATTTCTTATGTTCTTATGTTCTTAAATGACCCTTCCCATAATGGCCAGCACCGTCTCCTCCATGGGGGTTAGAACATACAGGCATGCCTGACCCCCTCCGGTTAGCTCCTGCTGCCTCTGGTAGTGTGCCACCTTCTCCTGCAAGAGAGAGAGAAGTGTGTCAGTGAGTGTTGTGCAATATGTTTGGGTGATGTGGCTGTCATGGTGGAATAGCTGGCAGTGCACGCACGCTGTGAGATGTGGGTGTAAGGCTTGCAGCAGTGCTAAGTGTGTGAGGGTGAGGTGAAGCTATGAATGTGAGGTATGAGTCCTTATTGATATAGAGTGTTGGTAGATGAGTGATGGGTGAATGGTGAATTGAGCAGTGGCTGAGGCTAGTTGTGCAGTTGGTACGATATGGCATTTGAAGATGCATTCACTGACCTTGACCTCTTGTGTGAGGTTGTTAAACTTCTTGTTGCACTGCATCCAGGTCCTTGGGGCTAAACTCCTGGCATTGACTTCCGCAGCTATGTTCCCACTACCTATCATCATGTGTTTGGAGGGCCTCCTGCCCCCCTACAGATACACGACATCTCTCATCCTTTCAACCTCCTCCACCAAGACCTTCAGTGCAGCGTCTGAAAACCTTGGTGCACGCTCTCTCCCAAGGTTAGCCATTGTTGATTGTTGCACAGCACTATTCCGAATGATGTCAGAACCTCTAGGAACTACAATGCAGATTCACTTTAAGAGGTGCAGGCTAGCTTTAAGCAGTGCAGGCTACCTTTAAGTAGTGCTAGCAAGTAACGATATTGGGCCCCCTGCTGATGCATGAAGCCAATGAATAGCACGGGCAGTGCTGGCTTTACGCAGAATTCGTTACTATGAGCAGGTAGCACGAATTTGGCGTGCTGCCTGCATTACACTGAACAGGTAGGTCGATCACGTATTGCAATCCCTGTGCCCATTTTTGGGGGCCATTCAATTTAGTCCCCCAACAGATGCTGCCTGGAAGTATCTAGATGCAAATAAATTCAAAGCAGTAGTGACCCTAACTGGTACAGATAATGGTGTTCTCCTGGTGGAAGTGGGCTGCAAGTATTGAGCCAGTAATCATATATTTCCCCAATAACCTCCAGGGGAAGTGCAACATTTGAGGCAGTGACAGTCAGAAAAGTCTATGCAAGACCGTTATGGTCTGCACACCCTGGTGAGGGGTATGAGGGTATAGGGAAGAGACGCTTTCCATAATGCCTGATTCTAAGAGCCTCCAATCTAGCTTAAGGGAAAGCACGAGATAGTGACCTGGCAGAAGTGGTATTAGCATGAGACAATAGAAGGTATAATAGAAACATAGAAAAATAGGAGCAGGAGTAGGCCATTCAGCCCTTCGAGCCTGCTCCGCCATTCAATACGATCATGGCTGATCCCCTATCTCAATATCATGTTCCCCCTCTCTCCCCATACCCCTTGATGACTTTAGTATCTAGAAATCGATCTATCTCCTTCTTAAATATATTCAGTGACTTGGCCTCCACAGCCTTATGTGGTAGAGAATTCCACAGGTTCACCACCCTCTGAGTGAAGAAATGTCTCCTCATCTCAGTCCTAAATGTCCTACGCCGTATCCTGAGACTGTGACCCTTCGTTCTTGACCCCACAGCCAGGGGAAACATCCTCCCTGCATCCAACTGTCTAGCCCTGTCAGAATTTTATACATTTCAATGAGATCCTCTCTCATTCTTCTAAACTCTAGTGAATACAGGCCTAGTCGACCCAATCTCTCCTCATATGACAGTCCTGCCATCCCAGGACTAAGTCTGGTGAACCTTCGCTGCACTCACTCTATGGCAAGTATATACTTTCTTAGGTAAAGAGACCAAAACTGCACACAGTACTGTATAACTGTAGTAAGACATCCTTGCTCCTGTACTCAAATCCTCTTGCAATGAAGGCCAACATACCATTTGCCTTCCTAACTGCTTGCTGCACCTGCATGTTTGCTTTCAGTGACTGGTGTACAAGGACACATCAACATTTCCCAATCTATCACCATTTAAATAATACTCTGCCTTTCTGTTTTTTCAACCGAAGTGGATAACTTCACATTTATCCACGTTATACTGCATCTGCCATGTATTTGCCCACTCACTCAACTTGTCTAAATCGCCTTGAAGCCTCTTTGCATCCTCCTCACAACTCACAATACCACCTAGTTTGGTGTCGTCAGCAAACTTGGAAATATTACATTTGGTTCCCTCATCCAAATCATTGATATATAATGTGAATAGCTGGGGCCCAAGCACTGATCCCTGCGGTACCCCACTAGTCACCGCCTGCCACCCCGAAAAAGACCCATTTATTCCTACTCTCTGGGGGAGAAATTCAGTATCGCCCCATTGGGGCCGCAATTATCGGCCGGGTGCAAAGATTAGCGCCTGGCGCTAATTATCGCCTCCGATTGTAAACTTGACTTTTAGAACATAGAACATAGAACAGTACAGCACAGTACAGGCCCTTCGGCCCTCGATGTTGTGCCGAGCATTGTCCGAGACCAAGATCAAGCTATCACACTCCCTGTCACTCTGGTGTGCTCCATGTGCTTATCCAATAACCGCTTGAAAGTTCCTAAAGTGTCCGACTCCACTATCACAGCAGGCAGTCCATTCCACACCCCAACCACTCTCTGAGTAAAGAATCTACCTCGGACATCCCTTCTATATCTCCCCCCATGCACCTTATAGCTATGCCCCCTTGTAACAGCTGCCTCTACCCGAGGAAATAGTCTCTGAACATCCACTCTATCTATCCCCCTCATCATCTTATAAACCTCTATTAAGTCGCCTCTCATCCTCCTCCGCTCTAAAGAGAAAAGCCCCAACTCCCTCAATCTTTCCTCATAAGACCTCCCCCCCAAACCAGGCAGCATCCTGGTAAGTCTCCTTTGCACTCTTTCCAATGCTTCCACGTCCTTCCGATAGTGAGGTGACCAGAACTGCACACAATATTCCAAATGTGGTCTCACCAAGGTCCTGTACAGTTGCAGCATAACCTCACGGTTCTTAAACTCAAACCCTCTGTTAATAAACGCCAACACACCATAGGCCTTCTTTACTGCTCTATCCACTTGAGTGGCAACCTTCAGAGATCTGCTCCTCCACGTTCCTCAGAACCCTGCCGTTGACCCTGTAATCCTTATTCACATTTGCCCTACCAAAATGAATCACCTCGCACTTATCAGGGTTAAATTCCATCTGCCATTTTTCGGCCCAGCTCTGCATCCTATCAATGTCTCTTTGCAGCCTACAACTGCCCTCCACCTCATCCACTACTCCACCAATCTTGGTGTCATCAGCAAATTTACTGATCCACCCTTCAGTCCCCTCCTCCAAGTCATTGATAAAAATCACAAACAGCAGAGGACCCAGCACCGATCCCTGTGGCACACCGCTGGTAACTGGTCTCCAGTCCGAAAATGTTCCATCCACCACCACCCTCTGCCTTCTATGAGATGGCCAGTTACTTATCCAATCGGCCAAATTTCCCTCAATCCCACAACTCCTTACTTTCTTCATGCACTGGCGAATCTCATGTGATGTCAGTCAGAAATTGAACACACACACAATGGCGACGACCAGTTCTTAAAGGGGGGGGTCGATCTTGCTTTCCATCCACATCCTACTCATTGCAGCCTGAAATCTCGGCCTGGAGAGGCCAGTACATCAAATCTGCTGGAAAGAACAATGGAGAGAACCAGGGAAAGAGCTCAGAGTGCAACCACCACAGTCTCTTCTAAATCGATACAGGGAAGGGCAAATCAAAATGAACCTGCAAAGTGCTGCTCAGTACCCAAAACTCCTTCACACAGCATTGAATCTCTCCAGAAGTCTCTCTCTCTCTCTCAGAATGCGTGGTTCAAAAATGTCACCAACAATAAAAGGCAGTGAGCGGTCGCCTTTAAATAGCGCTCCCCCAGTCCCTTCCTGACTGCAAAATGCTCCCCTCAACCTGTCGTTGTTAGCGGCAGGCGGTAAGGCAGGGGGCGCCACTCAATATCTGCTCCGGGGTGCTACCGGGGCGTTGCGCACTCGACTGACGTCACGATCTGCCAGCGCAGGAGATCGTGGCGGCAGTGTTTAGTGCCGCCGCAAAATGTTAATTTCGCGAGCGGCGCAAACATCGCCGCGCCCGCGTGCTAGTTGCTTTGCGCCCCATTAGCGCCCTCTTAAGGCGCTAATGGGAGGCGCAACCAACTGAATTTTCCCCCCTCTGTTTCCTGTCTGTTAACCAGTTTTCAATCTATGCCAGTAAACTACCCCCAATCCCATGTGCTTTAATTTTGCACATTAACCTATTATGTGGGACTTTATCAAAGGCCTTCTGAAAATCCAAATACACCACATCCACTGTTTCTCCCTTATCTATTCTACCAGTTACATCCTCAAAAAACTCCAGTAGGTTTGTCAATCATGATTTCCCTTTCGTAAATCCATGTTGACTTTGTCTAATCCCATTGATGTTTTCTAAGTGTTCTGTTATCACATCATTTATAATAGACTCTAGCATTTTCCCTACTACTGATGTTAGGCGAACAGGTCTGTAGTTCCCTGTTTTCTCTCTCCCTCCTTTTTTAAATAGTGGGGTTACATTTGCCACCCTCCATTTTGCAGGAACTGTTCCAAAATCTCTAGAATTTTGGAAGATGACAACCAATGCATCCACTATTTCCATGGCTACCTCTTTTAGTACTCTGGGATGCAGATTATCAGGCCCTGGGGATTTATCGGCTTTCAGTCCCATTAATTTTTCCAGCGCTATTGTTTTACTAATATTAATTTCCTTTAATTCCTCCTTCTCACCAGACCCTTAGTTCCATAGCATTTCTGAGAAGTTATATGTGTCCTCTTCCGTGAAGACAGAACCAAAGTATTTGTTTAATTGCTCTGCCATTTCCTTGTTCCCCATTATAAATTATCCCGTTTCTGACTGTAAGGGACCTACATTTATCTTCACTAATCTTTTTTTCTTTTTACATACTTGTAGAAGTTTTTACAGCCCACTTTTATGTTCCTTGCACATTTACTCTCACTCTATTTTTCCCCTCTTAATCAATCTCTTGGTCCTTTTTTGCTGAGCTCTAAACTGTTCCCAATCCTCAGGCCTGCTACTTTTTCTGGCAACTTTATATGACTCTTCTTTGGATCTAATACTATCCTTAATTTCTTTTGTTAGCCATGGTTGGGCCACTTTTCCTTTTGTGTTTTTGCGCCAGAAAGGAATGTATAACTGTTGCAATTCATGCATTCGTTCCTTAAATGTTAGCCATTGCCTATCCACCGTCATGCCTTTTAATGAAGCTCCCCAATCTATCATAGCCAACTCACTCCTCATACCTTCGTAGTTTCCTTTGTTTAGATTTAGGACCCTAGTTTCGGATTGGACTTCTTCACTTTCCATCTTTATGAAGAATTCTATCATGTTATGGTCACTCTTCCCTAAAGGACCCCGCACAACAAGATTATTAATTAACCCTTTCTCATTGCACAATACCCAATCTAGGATAACCTGTTCCCTAGTTGGCTCCTCAACGTACTGGTCTAAAAAAACTTCTTGTACACATTCCAGGAATTCATCCTCCACAGTATTATTGCTAATTTGGTTTGGCCAGTCTATATGTAGATTAAAGTCGCCCATGATTACTGTAGTGCCCTTGTTACATGCATCTCTAATTTCCTGTTTGATGTCATCCCTTACATTACCACTACTGTTTGGAGGCCGATAGACAACTCCCACCAATGTTTTCCGCCCCTTGGTGCTTCTTAGCTCCACCCAGTCTCATTCTACATCTTGATTTTCTGAGCCAATATCCTTTCTCACTATTGCTCTGATTTCATCCTTTACTAACAACGCCCCCCCACCCCCCCCTTTTCCTTTTTGCC
The DNA here is from genome assembly GCA_030390025.1 of Squalus acanthias. NCBI lineage: Eukaryota > Metazoa > Chordata > Chondrichthyes > Squaliformes > Squalidae > Squalus > Squalus acanthias. Next base: position 105,215,641 of record CM059426.1, on the reverse strand, counting down.
TGTCCTTCCTAAATATCGAATATCCTTGGACATTCAGCTCCCAGCCTTGGTCACTCTGCAGCCATGTCTCCATAATTGCAATTATATCGTATCCGTTTACATCTATTTGCGCTGTTAATTCATCTACCTTATTATGAATGCTTCATACATTCAGATACAATGCCTTTAGATTTGTCTTTATAACATTTTTAGACATCTTAAAATTTTTTTGTACGATGGCCCTATTTGTCATATCACCATTTTTTCTTACCGGACCCTATTTGTTAGTGCACTCCTTTGTTTGTACACTCTGTCCCTTCCTGACACAATCTGGTTATCCTTACCCCAATCACTTTCCTGCACTGCTTCCTTGTCTTTTCTCTGTAGCATTCTAGATTTCTCTCCACCGGGATCCTCCCCCCTCTTATTTAGCTTAAAGCCCTATCTACCTCCCTAGTTATTCAATTTGCTTGAACTCTGGTCCCAGCATGGTTCAGGTGTAGTCCGTCCCAACGGAACAGCTCTCTCTTTCCCCAGTACTGGTGCCAGTGCCCCACGAATCGAAACCCACTTCTCCCACACCAATCTTTGAGCCACGCATTCATCTCCCTGATCCTATTGACCCTATGCCAATTTGCTCGTGGCTCAGGTAATGATCCAAAGATTATTACCTTTGTGGTTCTGCTTTTGAATTTAGTCCCCAACTGCTCAAACTCTCTCAGCAGAACCTCTTTCTTAGTCCTGCCTATGTCATTGGTGCCTACATGGACCACGACAACTGGATCCTCCCCCTCCCACTCCAAGTTCTTCTCCAGCCCGGAGGAGATGTCCTTTATCCTGGCACCGGGTAGGCAACATAGCCTTCGGGACTCATGCTCCTGGCTGCAGAGAACAGTGTCTATCCTATGTAGGGGGTGGTGTGGTGGGGTCAGCTTCACCTCTGACTTCAGTGAGCGGTTCGAATCGCTCCCACACCCCTGGTTCTAGACCTTGGACTTATTTGGGGGTCGTGAACAAAGGTGCAGTAGACAACAGGTTTTGATGGAAGAACTTTGACTTTTATTCAAGAAAAGGTAAATACAACACAAACAATCTTAAAACATACTTAATACTTAAACACAGGTTGGGGAACACACGGTATTACAGAATTACAGTATACAAAACCCCTTATCCCTCCCAATCCCACTGCCTAGCTAGGTTTGATTCCAGAGGACCAGGGATAATGCTCACCAAATGACAGTTCTTGACAGTTGAGGTATTTTGCGATTTTGGGGTTAACTGGGGTTTTTGGTTGTTGGGGCCTGCCGTACCCCGGACGTGGTAGAAGACTTCAGCTGCACTCCAGGTCAGTTTAGGTCTGTCCACTGATGCGGTAAGGTGCATATTGGATTATATCAGGTGAGTACCCGATTTTCTTCATTAGAGGTAGGGTTTAGAGTTTTTTAAGGAAAAATCTTACCCGGGGTAAGTCAGGAATAGTTTGTAGCGTGGAAACTTGCGTGTCTTCGGTTTTTCCTGGTGTTGGTCTTTCGGTGGTCGCGACGGCCTGGTTTGCACCTGGTTGGTCCGTGGCATTGTGTTGGTTGGTTCGTGGCGCCTTGGTTGCTGCGAGGCATTGGGAACCTTTTTCCCAGTCGGGTCCGTCGATGATCCCCCTTACTGTGGCATGTTGTCCTTGTGTGCCTCGGTACTGTTACTAACTTTAAACTGCCTCTCTGGACAGCCTTGAACTAACTTTTAGTATAGTGTTGTAACAAACCGCACGGCTTGAACAGACACCACCACAGTGTCTCTCGGGTTCCTCGTGTCTTCTTGCCCGTGGCTTTAGGCCTGCCTGCCTTCCGAAGGCTCTTCTTGTGACTCGTTCCTTGTTGCTTGGTTCTGGTGTTGCCCTCGTGTCGTGTGTGTTGAACTGGATACTTTCTTGGGGGATTAGGCCCTCAATTATACTGTTCAGGTCTATTGTGTTCTTCGCGCCAAAACCGTTTTACTAATCGATTTCGCGTTAAAGTGATTTAGGTTTCAGTTGAGGCCTGTTTATCTTCGCGCCAAATCTACCCTTCTTTTGTCTTAGGTTTTGGCGGGCTTGTTAAACTGTTCCGGTCGATACTTGGCTAATCGGTTTCTGATGGGATGATGGGCTATGAAACTGTGTACTGGAAGTTTTATTGTTTGGAATGGTTTTCAGACTTCCAGCATCCTGACTGGACCTGGGGATTTCAAAAGGGGTCTTGGTTTATTCATTTTTGGATGTGTTTGTGATGTTTTGGATGAGGCTCTTCCTCCTTGGTTGGATTGCAGTGCAAACATCTCCCAGACAGCTTGATTTGGTCCCAAAAACCGAAAGCTGTCCACTGCCTCACCACACCCCTTCCCGCAGCCTGTGTTTCTGTGACTGCAGGTTTACCCAATGGCCCTTTTTAAAAGATATAGTATCATCCAAAGTCATTTTCCTCAGGGCTTTTCTTCCTTGATCCTTTCAAAATGTCCAAAACTGAGGTTTTGACCTCAAATTCCTTCATTTCGGTCCCACCATTCCAAATTCGTGTTAAGATCCAAAAATCACCCCCTTTAGGGTTCTATTCGAGTTTCTGGGGGATTTTGCGAAGCCTACACCTAACTATTCTGTCCCCTACCACTACCACATTTCTTTTTGCTCCCCCCACTTGAATGGCTCCCTGTACCACGGTGCTGTGGTCAGTTTGCGCATCCTCCCTGCAGTCCCTGCCCAGGGAGCAAGAATCTCGTACCTGTTAGACAAGGCCAAGGGCTGAGGCTCCTCCACCACTACCTCCTGGTTTCCTATACCTGCCTCACTTGTAGTCACACCCTCCTGTCTCTGACCACCGACCAAATTTGAATTAATTAATCTAAGGGGTGTGACTACCTCCTAGAACACAGTAACTCTCCCCCTCCCTGATGTGAGAGAAATTAAAGACATTTATGTGACACAGAGAGTGATTGAGTAGCGGAGGAGGTGTGGGTGATTCAGGTAGAAATAAAAGCACAAAAAACTGGCAAAGGGGAGCAGGCACTGTGGGAGAAGAGGAAAAGGAGGTCAAGACCACCACCCTACCAACACGTTGTTCTGATGGAGAGATTAAACCTGGGATCTTTCTGGTCTGAATGCTTCAACTGCTTATTGGACAAACTTGCTAAGCCATTGAGGGGACCCCTTAAAATAGTAGGTTAGTAATCATGTAAAAGAAAACTATAATAAGGAAAGCAATTATGGAATGAGACATTAAAGAGGGTGCAAGACCTGGGGGTCCTTGTGCACAAATCTTTGAAAGTGGCAGGACAGGTTAACAAAGCAGTTAATAAAGCATATGGGATCCTAGGCTTTATAAATAGAGGCATAGGGTACACAAGCCAGGAGGTTATGCTAAACCTATATAAAACACTAGTTCAGCCCCAGCCAGAGTATTGTGTCCAATTCTGGGCACCATACTTTCGTAAGGACGTGAAGGCTTTGGAGCGGGTACAGAAGAGATTTACTAGAATGATTCCAGGGATGAAGGATTACAGTTATGTGGATAGACTGGAAAAGCTGGGGCTGTTCTCCTTAAAGCAGCGAAGGCTAAGAGGAGATTTGATAGAGGTGTTTAAAATAATTAAGGGTTTAGATAAAGTAAATAAATAAAAAGAAACTGTTTCCAATGGCTGAAAGTTCGATAACCAGAGGGCACAGATTTAAGGTGATTGGCAAAAGAACCAGAGGCGGCATGAGGAAAAAACTTTTTTACGCAATGAGTGGTTAGGAGTTGGAATGCACTCCCTATTAGAGTAATGGATACAAATTCAGTTGTAGCCTTCAAAAGGGAATTGGATAAATATCAAGGAAACAAAATTGCATGGATATGGGGAAAGAGCGGGGGAGTGGGACTAACTGTATTACTCTTCGAAAGATCCAGCGCAGACTCGATGGGCCGAATGGCCTCCTTCTGTGCTGTACTACTGTATGATTCACGTTTCAGCTGAGAGGCCACTAGTACCTTATAGAATATATAGGAGACCATCTGCATAAATCAGTGAGGACAACTAAAGCGATAGTTCAGAAGTTAGCATCAGGCTGCTTGACTGCAAGGAAACCTCCAGCATTGACTATAGCAATGTTAAGCATAAGAAAGCTGCACAACTTATGCAAAATGATGCCCGAGAATAAACTGTTTGGCAATATATTGTTTGATGGGACTCCTCTGCTGAAGAAATGCCAGTGTCGTTCACAGTCAGTCTGTTTATTTCAGCATTTACAGCCAGTGCAGCATGAATGGTCGCACTCCAATCTGTTTTAGGAAATTATTTTCCAAACCTTAATGAACATTTTTAAATGTGCAATTACTCACTATTTGAATTTAAAAGTCATTAAGGGTGCTCGGGGAATCCTTACCTGATTGCATTTCCAATTTTATTGAAGGTTTTTTGTAATAAGGTACCTGGTGCAATAGAATTGACAGACTTTAAATTATCATAGCACACACTATAGCAATTTAATATGTTTTTAGACAATGTTTCCGTGATTTGTGCACCTCATTATTTGTTCCGTATAAGGAGCAGAATTTTCATCTAGTCACGTAAACTCCGTCAACCAAATATTTTACTCAATGCTAAAGATATTTTCCTCCTGCAAGTGATGCTTCTCGAAACCCTTTGTCTAATGGAATCATAGAATCATAGAAGAATGTTTACAGCACAGAAGGAGGTCATTTGGCCCGTCGAGCCCGTGTCGGCTCTCTGCAAGAGCACTTCAGCTAGTTCCACTCCACCGCCCTTTCCCTGTAGCCCTGCAATTTTTTTTTTTCCTTCAGGTACTTATCCAATTCCCTTTTGAAAACCACAATTGAATCTGCCTCCACCACCCTCTCAGGCAGTGCATTCCAGATCATAACCACTCGCTGCGTAAAAAAGTCTTTCCTCATGTTGCCTTTGGTTCTTCTGCCAATCACCTTAAATCTGTGTCCTCTGGTTCTCATCCCTTCTGCCAATGGGAACAGTTTCTCTCTATCTACTCTGTCTAGACCCCTCATGATTTTGAACACCTCGATCAAATCTCCTCTCAATCTTCTCTGCTCTAAGGACAACAACCCCAGCTTCTCCAGTCTATCCACGTAACTGAAGTCCCTCATCCCTGGAACCATTTTTGTAAATCTTTTCTGCACCCTCTCTAAGGCCTTCACATCCTTCCTAAAGTGCAGTGCTCAGAATTGGACACAATACTCCAGTTGAGGCCGAACCAGTGTTTTATAAAGGTTCATCATAACTTCCTTGCTTTTGTACTCTATGGGCTGGATTTTGATACTGGGGCGGGCTGGGTCATGTCATCCACTTTTCGTGTTATCCACCCGACTGCAATTGGATGTGGGAGATTGATGCGATTTTCACCTAATTGGGCAATTGAGTTCCAGCATGTGGGAACCCATGAACCAATTAGTGGTTTCAGTCTGAAAGTCACCTCTGATGATGTCATCATTGCTGCTGCATTGAAGGTCTGCAAAGACTGCCTGGCCTTTGCTGTGAGAGGACCTGGAGGCAAAATGAGCAGCAGCAGCCCTAAGTCTGCTCCCAGATATTTTTGTACCACCACCACTACCACTCCCAGATATTATTATTATTATTCCTCCTCCTCCTCCTACTACTACAACATCACATCTCCGTTGTAATAGTGGACCTGCAGCTGATAGTCAGCTATCCAAATGTGCTACCGCCAGGTTTCACATTCGTGTTTCAGAACAGGCGTGCTTCACGTAGAAAAAGGGTTAAAATCACAAAGGCCTTTCAAAATGGCATTATAGAGGCAATTTAGTGCTTGTTAAGGGCCTTAACAGCCTATCCCGCCTCTTAGAGGCAGGACGGAGTCGGGACCAGCAGACACGATTTAATGAAAATTACGTGGAGGCAGGCTGGTGCCCGCCCGCCAGTTATCGCAATTTTAACCCCCCACACGCCTCCAAACCCACCTCCACGGATCAATGAAAATTGTGCCCTATGCCTCTATTTATGAAGCCCAGGATTCCGTATGCTTTTTTAACCACTTTCTAAATCTGCCCTGCCACCTTCAACGATTTGTGCACATATACCCCTAGTCTCTCTGTTCATGCAACCCCTTTAGAATTGTACCCTTTAGTTTATATTGCCTCTCCTCGTTCTTCCTACCAAAATGTATCACTTCGCACTTTTCTGCGTTAAATTTCATCTGCCACATGTCCGCCCATTCCACCAGCCTGTCTATGTCTTCTTGAAGTCTATCACTATCCTCCTCACTGTTCACTATACTTCCAAGTTTTGTGTCATCTGCAAATTTTGAAATTATGCCCTGTACACCCAAGTCTAAGTCATTAATATATATCAAGAAAAGCAGTGGTCCTAGTACCGACCCCTGGGGAACACCACTGTGTACCTTCCTCCAGTCCGATAAACAACCGTTCATCACTACTCTCTGTTTCCTGTCACTTAGCCAATTTCATATCCATGCTGCCTCTGTCCCTTTTATTCCATGGGCTTCAACTTTGCTGGCAAGCCTATTATGTGGCACTTTATCAAACGCCTTTTGGAAGTCTATGTACACCACATCAACTGCATTGCCCTCATCAACCCTCTCCGTTACCTGATCAAAAAACTCAATCAAGTTAGTTAAACACGATTTGCTTTTAATAAAAACCGTGCTGGCTCTCCTTAATTAATCCACACTTGTCCAAGTGACTGTTAATTTTGTCCCGGATTATCGTTTCTATAAGCTTCCCCAGTACCAAGGTTAAACTGACTGGCCTGTAGTTGCTGGGTTTATCCTTGCACCCTTTTATGAACAAGGGTGTAACATTTGCAATTCTCCAGTCCTCTGGCACCAGTCCCGTATCCAAGGAGGATTGGAAGATTATGGCCAGTACCTCCGCAATTTCCACCTTTATTTACTTCCCTCAGCATCATAGGATGCATCCCATCCGGTCCTGGTGACTTATCTACTCTAAGTACAGCCAGCCTTTCTAGTACCGCTTCTTTATCAATTTTATCCCATCCAGTATCTCAACTACCTCCTCTTTCACTATGACTTTGGCAGCATCTTCTTCCTTGGTAAAGACAGATACAAAGTACTCATTTAGTACCTCAGCCACGCCCTCTGCCTCCATGCATAGGTCTCCATTTTGGTCCCTAATCGGCCCCACCCCTCCTTTTACTACCCGTTCACTATTTATATGCCTATAGAAGATTTTGGATTCCCTTTTATGTTAGCTGCCATTCTATTCTCATACTCTCTCTTTTCCCCTCTTATTTCCTTTTTCATTTCCCCTCTGAACCTTCTATATTCAGCCTGGTTCTCACTTGTATTCTTAACCTGACATCCGTCATACGCCCCCTTTTTCTGCTTCATCTTACTCTCTATCTCTTTTGTCATCCAGGGAGCTCTGGCTTTAGTTGCCCTACCATTCCCCCTCATGGGAATGTACCTCGACTGTATTCAAACCATCTCCCCTTTAAGGGCAGCTCATTGTTCGATTACAGTTTTGCCTGCCAATCTTTGATTCCAATCCGTTCTCAACCCACTGAAATTGGCCTTCCTCCAAGTAAGTATTTTTACTCTAGATTGCTCCCTGTCCTTTCCATAGCTAGTCTAAATCTTATGATACTGTGATCACTGTTCCCTAAATGTTCTCCGACTGACAATTGCTCTACTTGACCCACCTCATTCCCCAGAACCAGATCCAGCAATGCCTCCTTCCTTGTTGGGCCAGAATCGTACTGATCAAGAAAGTTCTCCTGAACACACTTCAGAAATTCTTCCCCATCTCTGCCCTTTACACTATTACTGTCCCAGTCTATATTAGAATAGTTGAAGTCCCCCATTATCACTACTGTATAGTATTTGCTCTCTGTAATTTCCCTGATTAGTATGATCAGTAGCGTAAGCTGTAGTGTTGAGTCTGATGACTGAAAATGTTTCTGGGGTGAAATTATGCTGTGCAATATCAGTAACAAACACACAACAGGAGTAGGCCATTCAGCCGCTCAAGCCTGTACCGCCATTCCGTTAGATCATGACTGATCCGTATCTCAACTCTATTTACTTTTGCCTTTGTTACACAGATCTTGATAACCTTACCTAACATAAATCTATCAATCTCAGTCTTGAAAATTTCAATTGACCCAGCATCTACAGCCTTTTGAATGGAGAGATTTCAGATTTCCTCTACCCTTTGTGTGAAAAAATGTTTCCTGATTTTGCTCCTAAATGGTTTGGCTCTAATTTTAAGCTGGAATTTTGAAGTTTCTGACCCGCCAGGAGCGAGGGTGCCGGTAGGCTGCGGGAAACCCGGAATCCAGAGTTTTAACTCCACAGTGCGCGTGTGACATCATGGACAGTTTCCCTGCCCGGAAGCCAGTCTGATTCACAGGCTGGCTTCCAGTCGGACAGGGAACGCTGGACAGGAGGTCGCAACCACAGGTAGGTGCGGGGTCCAATCCTGAGGGCGGTAGTTTACAAGCCCTGGAAGGTGGTTCCGACCCTGGGGAGTTCCGATCCCTGGGGGGTTCCAATCCCCGGGGGGTCCGATCCTTGACCCCGGAGGTACGATTCCTGACCTGGGGGGTGGTGGGTAGTGGGTGAGCTCGGGAGGGCCGGGAGGAAGAACTCCTGCTCCTCCTGGCCCACAAGGATTGCTCCCCGAGGCTGTGCTCACCTCGCTGCAGCTACTGGGAATCCCAAGGGCCAGGATCCCTGGCTGGCCGCTGTTAAACCTGCACAGTAGGTTAAAGCAGAGGCTTCAGAGCCTCATTATCATATTTAAAGTGTCAACTCCTCTCCTGGCAGCGGGTTGGCTGCGCACCGGCTGTCCCACCTGAGTGAAAGCCGAAAGTGGGCAGGTTGGAGGCGGGTTGGGGTCGGGATTTAGATTTTTAATACTTTAACTTCCCCTCTCTGACCCCAACCCACCCGTTTTTTCAGGTTAAAATTCCCCCCATTGTTCTGGATTCCCCTAGCAGAGGAAATAGTCTCTCTGTATTTACCCGACAGAATCCCTTTATCTTTTAAAAGTCTGTGATTAGATCACCCCTCAAAATTCTAAATTCAAGGGAACATAAACCAAGCCCTGCTATCATTCTGCTAAATCTGCACTGCACCCCCTCTAAGGCTAAGTAGTGAATTAAGTATTATTTAGAATTTTTTTTAACAGGTATATCTTTTTTAGAGACTTTAAAGACAGGTAAGTTTATTTTTATAACTTTTTAAAAGATTTTAAATTTTTTCAAAAATTTAATTTTTTATTTAAAATGGTTAATTTATTTAACTATACTTATTTTATTAATGTGATGGTTTTTTTTAAATTTAATTGAGGTTTAGCTGTTCTTTTGGGGGGCTATAGTATTCATAGCTTTCACAGCACTTATGTGAAAGTTATGAATGGAAGATGGTGTGCTGCCATTGGCTCTAACTGAGTCACGTGATCCCACAGCTCGCACAAATTAACTACGCCTGTGGGATACGCAAGCCCAGCACAGCAGCTGTCCAGAACATCAAGTTCGTGCGAGCTGGAACTGAAAAAGCCAATGCGCAGTGAGAGATCGCGGGGAAGCCTTACCCTCGCACGAAGGCTTCCTCACGAATTTTTGGGCCAATATATCTTTCCTGAGGTGTGAAACCCAAAACTGAATGCAGTACGCCAGATGAGGTTTGACCAAGTCTATGTACAACTGAAGCATTAACTTCCTTCCCTTTGTATTCCAACCCCTTGAGATAAAGGCCAACATTCCAATAGCCTTTTTGATTACTTTTTGTACCTGTACACTAGCCTTTAGAGATTTTTATACATGAACAACTAAATCCCTTTGCTCCTCCACAGCTCCTAGTCTCTCACCATTAAGAAAATATTCCAATTCATCTTTCTCAGATCAAAGTGGATGAGCTTGCACTTCGTTACAGTGAACTCCATCCGCTCAATTAGTCTGTTTCTGTGCCTTTGTAACTTTCTGTTCTATTTACACAACTTACTGGAGTTAATTTTGACATTGCGTGATAGTGTGAAATGAGTGATAGCGAATTGGCCACCAGTTAAATACCTCTCCTGATTTTGTTTCCATTGACTTAAGGTAATTGGCAAAAGAGCCAGAGGTGAGATTAAAGATAGAAATCTCCAAGACCCGATGGTTTACGTTCTACCGTATTAAAAGAAGTAGGCGAGAAAATTTTTGATGAGTTAGTCATGATCTTCTAAAATTCTCTCAATTCAGGAATTGTCCCTTTAGATTGGAAAGTTAGTAGAATCTGTTATTAGGGACCGAATGATTGAATATTTGGACAAATATGAGCTGATCAGAGAGAGCCAGCGTGGATTTGTAACGGGTAAGTTATGTCTAACAAACCTAGATAATTTTTCAGGCAGTAACAAACATGGTAGATAAGTGAGTGCCTATGGATGTTATTGATATGGACTTCCTGAAGGCATTCGACAAGGTTCCACATAAGAGACTGTTAACAAAAATGAGAGTGCATGGAATTGAAGGCAACCTATTGGCTTGGATAGGGAATTGGTTAGGAGATAGGAGACAGACATAATAGACAGGGATAATGGGTATATACTCAAATGGGAGGACATGGCTAGTGGTGTCCCCCAGGGATCTGTACTGGGACCTCAACTTTTCACTATATTTATAATTGACTTGGAAGAATAGTGTTAGAAATTAGGGGTACCTAAAATGTATATGGTTACATGAATGAAATTGTGACGCGAATAATACTGTGTTTAGCTGATTGTATTAGAGCTTGAGATAAGTAAGGTGTTAATGAATTAAGTTGCGCTTTACTGGGAATTGCTTAGCTTTAGTTTTGCTGGAAACTTATGAAATGATTATTATTAGATATTACAGTTACACCAGGTGCAGGGGACCAACAGTCTGTGGATAGTCCCAGATAAGGGGCATGGACAAATGGTGCCTTTAGACTAGTATTAGAGTAGCTGGATCGATGCTTACATAAATAACCATATTATAATGCTAAGTTAGGATTTTGACTTTGTTTAATAAAACTGCTTGCTAAGATGCCTAAGTTAATCAGTGTGAGAATAGACTAGAGGGTATCTTTGGGAATTTAATGATTCATTTCATGGTACAATAGTCTGATAATGAATTGAAATAGTTAGTTGCACAACTGGCTATAAGAACAACTTTGAACAATGGGGCCTCTGACTGGAGAAGTCTGAAGGCCGAGCCTGGTATGTCTGAGTTACTGACTCCAGGCTGGGGAGGACAGGGCCGGATGAGATAAGAGACTCTAGCTTTGGGGAGGACAGGGCCAGATGAGATAAGGGGAAAACAGTCCTCAGCATACTGTAAGGCCATGATTGGTTAAGTACAGAAACCATGTGTAATGACTGCAAGGACCCCTGAAAGGTAGAAGATAACATGAGGATTGGTCTTTTTTCCATGGCTTAAACAAAGAACTCGACATGCCATTGGGCACCTTGTTTTAAGGGGAACCTCTACAGGTTAAATGGTCTTGTCCATATTCTACACCAGGTCCACCCCTAAAAAGAGTATAAAAGGAAGACCTGAAAAGCCCCCAGTGTAGACGGTGGAGTGGAGGGCTCCCGAGGGTGGATGTTCACTCTGGTTTAACACTCTTGGGTAGTTCAAGAAGAGAGAGAGAGAAGAAAAGCTGTTCGCGCACGCCAGCCGTTCTGTCCGACTACTACTTGTCCACTACTTGTCACGGTCGTATGTTTTTGCTGTATAACTAGTGTGTTATATCCCTCTTAAACTCCGATTAAACACAACATACCCACCATATTGGTTGCAGTCGACCCTGATTACTTGAAAGGGCCAGAGATAAGCTAATGTCAATAATAGAGAGCCATATATCTAAGTTTGCTGATAACATGATGTTAGGTGACACAGTAAATAGTGTAGATGGGAGCAGAAAGTTGCATTGATAGATTAAATGAGTGGGCAAAACTGTGGCAGATGGAGATCAATGTGGAAAAGTGTGAGGTCATCTACTTTGGACCTAAGAAAGACAAATCAGAGTATTTTCTAAATGTCAAGAAGATAGGAACTGTGGAGAAGCAGAGAGATTTAGGGGTCCAAGTACAGAAATCGCTAAAATCTAGTGGACAGGTCCAAAAAGTAATTAATAAGGCTAATGGAATGTTTATTTCAAGGGAGCTGAAATACAACATGGTGGAAGTTATGTTACAGCTATACAGAGCTCTGTTTTGACCCCATCTGGAGTACTGCATTCAGATCTGGGCATCGTACCTCAGGAAGGATATATTGGCCTTGGAGGGGTTGCAGTGCAGATTCACGAGAATGATTTTTTAAATTCATTCCTGGGATGTGGGCGTTGCTGGCAAGACCAGCATTTATTGCCCATGCCTAATTGCACTTGAGAAGGTGGTGGTCAGCCTTGTGGTGAAGGTACTCCCACAGTGCTGATAGGGAGAGAGTTCCAGAATTTTGACCCAGCGACGATGAAGGATCGGCGATATATTTCCAAGTCAGGACGGTGTGTTACTTGGAGGAGAACTTATAGGTGATGGTGTTCCCATGCGCCTGCTGCCCTTGTCCTTATAGATGGCAGAGATCGTGGGTTTGGGAGGTCCTGTCGAAGAAGCCTTGGAAAGTTGTTGCAGTGCATCTTTTAGATGGTACACACTGCAACCACGGAGCAATGCAGCTGAAGATGGTTTGGTTGACCTCAAGTTTATGGAGGGTAGAACTAGGGAGGGCAGCCAGGAGTGCATTGGAATAGTCAAGTCTAAAGGTAATTAAGACATGGATGAGGGTTTCGGCAGCAGATAGGTTGAGGCAAGGGCAGAGACAGGCGATGTTATGAAGGTGGAAATGGGCGGTCTTAGTGATGGAATGGATATGAGGTAGGAAGCACAATTTGTGATCAAATATGACACCAAGGTTGCAAACAGACTTGGTCAGCCTCAGACAGTTGCCAGGGAGAGAGATCGAATCAGTGGCAAGGAAACAGAGTTTGTGGTGTGAACCAAAGACAATGGATTTGGTCTTTCTGATATTTAATTGGAAGAAAATTTTACTCATCCAGTGCTGGATGTCGGACAAGCAGTCTGATAGTACAGAGATGGTGAAGGGTTCAAGAGATGTGGAGGAGAGTTAGAGCTGGGTATTGTCAGGTTATGTGTGAAAACTCACGCTGTGTTGTCGGATGATGTCACTGAGGGGCAGCATGTAGATGAGAAGTAGGAGGAGGCCAAGGATAGATCCTTGGGGGATACCAGGGGTGACAGTGCTGGAGTGGGAAGAGAAGCCATTTCAAGTCATCTTGCCCTCTGTGCCCACTTTCAATGGGGCGTTGTTTGGGGCAGTACCTCCGTCCACCCCAAACAAGGTCAACCACATCAGACAAGCGTGGCCAGGGGAGAAGACTCTCAGGGCAAGACTTTGCTTAGCCCCAGCCAAAGAATCTGCCAGCAGGTCAGTCCTCTGGGTGAGAAGAGGTAAACTGACCGATGAGCTGGTGGAAATGGGGCCCATCTGGGATTCCAGGTCTGGGATGTGGCCTGAATCCCCCCAAATTTTTTAGATTTTTTTTCAGCCCCCTTATAATGATGTGGCAAAATACGTATGATTTGGGCCAATGGTGCAGGCAGCTGAGTGAACTGCTTGCCAACACTGCTTTTTCCACACCCTCTTGTCAGGCAGGTGCCTGATTAGTGAACCTCCCCAAAACAGTTACTTTTGTGGGGTCAGCAACAGTGATAATCACACTGGTATCAAAGGCCCGTGAATTTGTGGCCTTGTATTTACGATTTTGTTGGGGATCATGAAAGTATGCCCCCTCCCTCTGAAATTTAGATTTTTGACACTTTAGTTGTTTCCAGTATTTAGAGCCTCCTGTAATTTTACAATCTAATACTGCAATTTAAAATAATTGCAAGCTATAAATAAAAACACTGATGCAGAAATCATGATGGGCTTGCAAAATTAAAAAAACTATGGCAGCAGCTGTGTTTGCAGTAATAAGAGATGTGGCAGGCAGAACTGGTTCAAATCAAAAACCCCATGAGAGAATCATGCACAACTGTTAAGAACTCCACTGTAAAACATATCAAATTCTCTCTCATGCACATCATATATATGAATATAAATATATATAGATAAATATATAAAATTATCTCGATGGTCTACACTCCAAAAAGCAGAGGGAGACCAGTGATAGAAGTAACCATCATTAAAGGAATTGTACCAAAGGACCACAGGATGGGAATACTACCCCTGTTCCAAAAATAAGAAAGGGGTAAGGTAGGTAACTACAGATCACATCAAAAGTATGAAAACTGCTAAAGACTATAATAAAGGATAACATTAATGAAGATTTAGAAAAAGCAAGGGAAAATCAGCGACAGTCAACAAAAGATTTGTAACGGGTAGGTCATACTTGACTGATTTAATTGAACTGTTTAAGGAATTTATTAAGTGTATAAACAAAGAGAATGCAGTGAATGTGGTAGATTTGATCTTGCAAAAAATATTTGACAAAATGTCACATAATGGACTTGTTGTGAAGACAAAGATCCATGGCATTAAATTTAAAGTGGCAACATTGATAATGAGTTGGCTGACACAAAGCAGAGAGTTAGGGCTAGAAATTGGGCACCTTAGCGCCTCCTGTTAGAGCCTCCGGGGGCGCTAATGGGGCACAAACGACTTTTTGCCCAGGCACGGTGCCGCTAACGACTCCCGCTAAATTCAGCGGGAGTTTAGCGGGGCGGTAACCGGTAGCGCCCCTCTCCACTGTGCAGGCGATGACGACATCATCACTGTGCACAGCGCTCCGTTTCCGTCCTGCCTGCAAAATTGGCCCACGCCCCCTGAATCTGCGCCGGGCGAAGACAGCGACCGATTCAGGGGGCGGGAACGGAGCGGCAGGAGGCTCGTGGGGCGCTAAGTAAAGGGATGGTAGCGGGCGGGGAAAAAATAAATCACCCGACTTACTTGTGGCGGCCCTTTGCGTCTTTGAACACTGGGTCCTTGCCGCGATCTGGCAGCCCGGCACTCCTCTTGTGTGCCGACTGCTGGCACGGCACCCCTGCTTCCCGGTGGTCCAGGTAGGGCCCCGCAGAGTTGTGGGCTTGCGCCCTCCCCTTTAATGAGGGGAGGAGCCCTTCCATGCGGCAGCGCTATGTGGCCCAGTGCATAGCGCTGCAGAACGCACTGCCCCAATATTCGGGGTTAGTGCTCTAAGAAGGAAGTGGAGTGCTTGAATTAGCGCTCCCCCTCCCTCTTAGGGCGCTAAAACTGAATTTCGCGACCGCCGACGCTAGTTAGCGCCCAGGCGATGTTAGCGCCCCAAAATGGTCGATACTGAATTTTTCCCCCTAGAGTAAATGGAGATTTCTGGTGTGAATTGGATGCCTGATTTTCGTTCCCATTGAAATCACCAGTAGCAAGGTGAATTTTATGTTGGAACCCATCTCAGTCTTCAAAGACATAAATGGTTTAAACAAGGGCAATACCAAATTACAAAAGCAAAATACTGCGGATGCTGGAAACCTGAAATAAAAACAGAAAATGCTGGAAATACTCAGCAGGTCAGGCAGCATCTGTGAAGAGAGAAACAGTGTTAGTGTTTCAGGCAATACCAAATTAGCGGACATGGCAAGCTCTGAGGAAGAATGTGGAAGACTGGAGGGGGACATGGGGAGGTTAGTGGAGTGGGCAAATACAGTTTAATAGAGATAAACATGAAATAGAACATTTGGGATAAACAGTAAATAGAAATATACCCTAAATGAAACACTTCTCAATGAAGTGAAGAAACAGAGGTGTAGATTTTTCAACTTGCTGCCTGGGTGTCAAACTTGCATTGCAAATCAGCCCCCCAACACAGAAACAGCCCGAGTTCCATTTCCATTGAAATCTGGTTTCTGCATGGGCAGCCGATCCACAATGCAAGTTTTATGCCCGGGCTGAAAATAGAAAATCTACCCCAGAGAGTGCTGACATACAAATCCTTGAATACAAGGTTGCGGGTATAAAAGGGGGCAAAAGCGATTTTGGATTGAAGCATTAAATAGAAAAGCAAGGAAGTGATGATGAATCTGTGCACGGCATTGGCTAGCCACAGGCAAAGAATTAAGCACAGTTTTAGGCTCTCCATTATATAACGGATTTGGAGCTATGGAAAAGGTGCAGCATAGATTCACGAGGATGATACCAGGGATGAGGGGCTACTGTTATGAATAAAGATTTGAAAAGCTAGAGATGTGTTCACTGGTGCAGGTGAACAGAATATAACAGAGGTGTTCAAAATTTTGAAAGGGCTTGAGAGGGTAGAAAAGATTATTTCTACTTGCCACTCGATTGACTACTTTTCAGATGCAGCCACTGTTCGTTTTGTAGGCACATGTAGAGAACAGCGTTAGCAGTGTTAGCTGCAGGCTTCAGCAGTATTCTAAAGTTTCTGCTTTATGATATAAGAACTTGTTAGCACTAAACACTTACGTTGTTAATTTAGGGCCTGCTACTTAGGAAAAAACAATTAAAGACTTGTTAATGGCTCAGGATTCTTGTCCATTCTACCTGGGAAGGATTCTCGTTTATGCTACAGTATGGTTTTGATGTGAAGTCAAACCTAAGATTCAAAGATTTTAACGTGGTAAAGGCAGGAGCCATTTAAACAATAGGGTGCCAGGGGTCTTATTAAGTTCTCTTGGAAAGAATGGTCCACTCACCAAAACTTTATCAGATCAAAACAAGTAGGTAAGCTATTGACATATTCAGACGATTCTGGCATGAGTTCACATGTGGTACGTTGACAACTCTGCTTTGGTTATGAGCTCAGTGGGGGGTTTCGAGGTGTCCAAGTGTTTTGCCGTGGAGAGGCGAGACACTTCATTAACATTTTTAAATCCGGCTCCCACAGTGCAGTGCAATTGGGAGCCTGAGTTAAAGTTTAAAGTTGCCGCGCGGGTTTCCCAGGGGTCGGGAAACCCGGCAGTGAAAGGGAGGTGGGAGCTGCCGGCTCCACAAGGCAAGTGCTTTTTCCAGCACTCCCTGTGGACTAGGAGGAGCAGGAGTACGCCCCTCGGCATCTCATGGAAGCCTTCGGCCTCCCCTCTGTCAGTTGTGTTAAATTTTAAATCGGCAGTTTCCTACGTGCATTGATCACAGAGCTGGGAGTGCGGACCAGCTAATGTTTCAGTAAGGTGCCACGTTGACTTCCCTCTCCCCCACCTGAGGTGGATATTCCAACAGCACATAAACACTCCTCGTACTTGCCTGAAATATTTAAATGCCCCTAATCTTGGGAAACAGGCCAGGAACAAGGGCACAAGCAAGACGTGAGCGGAAGACCTGCCCTGCCGAGGGTTCACCACCATTGAAGCTTCACAGCAATTTCTAGCACGTTGGATGGCTGGAGTAGATAAGCATGGTGGTGAGCATTACTGCTACAGTATGTGTTGTCCTGCATCTTTACAGGATACAGAGGGCACAATGAAAGCAAAGGCTTCACTGAAGACTTACAACCACTCACACCAATTACACCTAGGGCTCTGTGTACACGCCAGACTGCAGCTGTCACAACAAAGGAATAGTATGTGCAAAGGCTGAGGCCGTCCAGGGAGGCACTTATTGAGTTAATCACCACCTGAATGACAAGCTGCAGTAAGAGTCTTCAGTCAGCACTGCCCACTTTGTGACAATAAAAGTCATGACTGCTCTCAACTTCTACTCCATGAGTAGCCTCTGGGCCTCAGCAGGAGACATGATAAGGGAAATCTACAATTTGGTGTACAGGGGATAATCGATTGTACTCATGCTGCTATTCAGGCATCCTTGAGCTGTGTCATGACATATATATAAATCAAATTTGCTTTCACTCCCCGAGTGTGCAGTTATTATATGACCCCCCTACTTTGGATTGTGCACATTAATGCCCACTTTTCTTTAGAGATGCAGGACAATGCATGATTCAAACAAACATATGTGAAAAAGGGCAGATAAAGACCAGCTAAGCCATCAAGCCAAACCCATCCTTATGTGCTGGAATTCTACACACCATCACCTCCATGCCACTTCCATGTAGCCACCAGGTGAATCACAAAAAATAATAAAACCTTAAGCTCTGGGAAATTCCTCTCTGACTACCGTAGGTGATCAAGCAAGCTCCAGGAGACCACGGTGACAGGGCGACACAAGCCTTGATGACCTACCTAGCTTCCATATGTAGGTACGTTAACCACTTTCAAAAACTCGTCCAGTTTCCTTTTGAATGCTTACAGCAAATCTGAACTCACTTTACATGCTGGCAATTTATTCCAGTAGTCCAGGTACATGCAGACCTCATTAAAATCAAGAAAATGTGTTAATGTGTTTATGGCCCCATAATTCTCATTGTCTGACCTGCGCTGTAGTCACTCAAGGGGGAATTTTAACCCCAAAAACCAGATGGGTTGAGGTCAGTTGGGAGGTTAAAGAGTTAAAAATCGGAATCCCGACACCAAACACCTTCCACTTCCAGATTTAATGGAGGCAGGCCGGGGGGCGGGAAGCCAACACGCTCCCAGGAGGCGGGTTGGCACTTTAAATATTATAATGAGGCTCCATGATCCACCATTTTAAATTTAACTGTGGCTTGGTGGGTTTCCCAGGCCTCAGGGAACCCACCAGCTAAAGGGAGACAAGGACTACTGGATCCAGGAGGTATATAAGAACATAAGAAATAGGAGCAGGAGTAGGCCATTTGGCCCCTCGAGCATGCTCCACCATTCAATAAGATCATGGCTGATCTTCTACCTTATTTCCACTTTCCTGTACTATCCCCATATCCCTTGATTCCCTTAATATTCAAAAATCTATCAATCTCCGTCTTGAATATACTTAATGACTGAGCCTCCACAGCCCTCTGGGGTAGAGAATTCCAAAGATTTACCACCCTCTGAGTGAAGAAATTTCTCCTCATCTCAGTCCTAAATGGCTAACCCCTTATTCTAATGATGCGGAGATGCCGGTGTTGGACTGGGGTGGACAAAAATGAGAAGTCGCACAACACCAGGTTATAGTCCAACAGTTTTATTTGAAATTACGAGCTTTTGGAGCTCTGCTCCTTCTTCAGGTACAGTGAGGGAATACAAATCGATTACACAGTATATATAGACAGAGAACAATGTGTCTGCAGAGATACAATCCATAAGGGAGGCATTACATCAAAGACACAGCAGAATACAGCTAAGACAATGAGGTGGGGTCACAGGGGGTCCAACGTGTCAAATGCTGCAGTCTGCAGTTAAGCTTTTAACATTTTTTTTCAAAACTGGAAAACCAGACAACGATGTCGAGTCACGTTCTGTAGCGTGACATGAAACCGAGATCCCGGTTGAGGCCGTCCTCATGGGTGCAGAACTTGGCTATCAGTTTCTGCTCGATGATTTTGCGTTGTCATGTGTCTCGAAGGCCGCCTTGGAGAACGCTAACCCGCAGATCCGAGGCTGAATGTCCTTGACTGCTGAAGTGTTCCCCGACTGGGAGGTAACAATCCTGCCTGGCGATTGTTGTGCGGTGTCCGTTCATACGTTGTCTCAGTGTCTGCATGGTCTCGCCGATGTACCATGCCGCGGTGCATTCTTTCCTGCAACGTATGCAACGTATGCAACTTATTCTAAGACTGTGACCCTGGTTCTAGACTCCCCAGCAAAGGGAAACATCCTCCCTGCATCTATCCTGTCAAACCCTGCAAGAATTTTTTGTGTTTCAATGAGATCACCTCTCATTCCTCTAAACTCTAGAGAATATAGGCCTAGTCTACTCAATCTCTCCTCATAGGACAATCCCCCCATCCCAGGAACCAGTCTGGTGAACCTTCATTGCACTCCCTCTATGGCAAGTATATCCTTCCTTAGGTAAAGAAACCAAAACTGTACACAATACTCCAGGTGTGGTCTCACCAGGGCCCTATATAATTACAGTAAGACGTCTTTACTCTTATACTCAAATCCTCTTGTAATAAAGGCCAACATACCATTTGCTTTCCTAATTGCTTGCTGTAACTGCATGTTAACTTTCAGTGATTCGTGTACAAGGACACCCAGGTCCCTCTGAACACCAACATTTCCCAATCTCTCACCATTTAAAAAATACTCTGCTTTTCTATTTTTACTACCAAAGTGGATAACTTCACATTTCTCCGCATTATATTCCATTTGCCATGTTGTTACCCACTCACCTAGCCTGTATATATCCCCTTGAAGTCTCCTTGCATCTTCCTCACAACTTACATTCCCACCCAGCTTTGTATCATCAGCAAACTTGGATACATTACATTTGGTCCCCTCATCCAAATCATTGATGTAGATTGTGAATAGCTGAGGCCCAAGCACTGATCCTTGCGGTACCCCACTAGTTACAGTCTGCCAACCCGAAAATGACCCGTTTATTCCCACTCTCTGTTTTCTGTCCGATAACCAATCCTCAATCCATGCTAGTATATTACTCCCAATCCCATGATCCCTAATTTTGTTAAATAACCTCTTGTGTGGCACCTTATCGAATGCCTTCTGAAAATCCAAATACACCACATCCACTGGTTCCCCCTTATCTATTCTGCTAGTTACAACCTCAAAAAACTCTAACAGATTTGTCAAACACGATTTCCCTTTCATAATAAATCCATGTTGACTCTGCCCAATCCTATTATTATTTTCTAAGTGTCCTTAATAATAGATTGTAGCAGTTTCCCTACTACTGATGTCAGGCTAACTGGTCTGTAGTTCCTCGTTTTCTCTCTCCCTCCTTTCTTAAACAGTGGGGTTACTTTCCAATGAGGCGGGAACCATTCCAGAATCTATGGAATTTTGGAAAACAACAACCTATACATCCACTATCTCTATAGCGACCTCTTTTAAACCCTAGGATTTAGGCCATCAGGTCCAGGGGATTTATTGGCTTTCAGTCCCATTAATTTTGCCACTACTATTTTTGTACTAATACTAATTTCTTTCAGTTCCTCATTCTCGCTAGCGCCTTGGTTGTCCACTATTTCCAGGAAGTGATTTGCGTCTTCTTCCGTGAAGAAAGACACAAAGGGGGCGATTTTGCCGGCGCTCAGGGGTCGGGTTTGGAGGTGGGACTGCTGGCAAAGGTCCAGAACCCGCTTCCAACCCGCCTCCAATCAATCTTCCCGGGAGTCGGGTCCCCGATTTGCGCAGGGACCCGACTCCTAGCGGTGGGAAGAGGATTATATCCACTTAAATACTTGTTAACAGATAGTTAACAGGCAGTTAACAGGCTTTTTCCAATTCTGACACTTCTACTGTGGGCTTTCTGATGTCAGGAAACCCCGCCAGGGTAAGTGAGGCATGCTGTGGGTCTACTATAATGTTTGTGTATAGATGACAGCTGCAGAAGTGGTGTGAAGGATCCAATGGGACACTGGTGAGTTGCAGAGGTAAGAAAATGTTGGGAAAGTCATTTTTAATGTGTTTAGAATTTTCTGTACATGACAAGTGTTGAAGTGTTTGTGCAGTCCCACCACATTGGGAGAACCTCTCTCACCAGTGACAGATCGCTTCTGTAAGCTCACCTGCAGCTGCCATCTGTTTTAGCCTAAGGAGAGATTCACTGGAGAGCCTGGGTGAAATGGCTCACCTTTGTACAGCGATTGTCAGTGTTTGCAGCACCTCAATGCTGTCAAACACTGAAAAAAATCATCTGTCAAAAAGAAATAGTGGTGGCCCCTTTAAGAAACCCGGCAGATGACACGTCATCAATTGACGTCATCTGACACCAGCTTTCTCTTAATTGGCCGACAAACCCACAGGGCAGGCTTAACAAGGCCAATTGATGCAAAATAGCGTCTGTGCATCGGACGTCGCTGGGGGCGGGACTAGAACCCAAAGAGCAGCAGTCCCGCCCCCAACGCGCCTCTTCAGGTAAGATCCCGGCCATAGTATTTATTTAATTTCTCTGCCATTTCCTTATTCCCCATTATAATTTCTCCTGTCTCAGCCTGTAAGGGACCCACATTTACTTTTGCTAATCTTTTCCTTTTTACATACCTATAGAAGCTTTTACAATCTGTTTTTATGTCTCTCGCTAGTTTACTCTTATATTCTATTTTCCCTTTCTTTATCAATTTCATGTTCCTCCTTTGCTCAATTCTAAAATCTTCCCAATTCTCAGGCTTGCTACTCTTTTGGCAACATTATAAGCCTCTTCCTTTGATCTAATACTATCTTTAACTTCTCTTGTTAGTCATGGTTGGACCACTTTTCCTGTGGGGTTTTTGTGCCTTAAAGGAATGTATATTTGTTGTAAATTATATATTAATTCTTTAAATGCTAGCATTGCTTCTCTACCATCATACCTTTTAATGTAGTTTCCCAATCTACTGTAGCCAACTCACCCCTCATACCTACGTAGTTTGCTTTGTTTAGATTTGAGACGCTAGTTTCGGATTTAACAAAATCACTTTCAAACTCAATATAAAATTCTATCATATTATGGTCACACTTCCCTAAAGGCCCCATTTACTACAAGGTTATTAATGAACCCTTTCTTATTGCACAATACTAGATCTAAAATAACCTGTTGCCTAGTTGGTTCCTCAACATACTGATCTAGAAAACTATCTTGCATACATTCCATAAATTTGTCCTCCACACTATTACTGCAAATTTGGTTTGCCCAGTCTATATGTAGATTAAAGTCCCCCATGATCACCCTTATTACATGCCCCTCTAATTTCCTGATTTATACTCTGCCCTACATTACAACTACTGTTTGGGGGCCTATAAACAACTCCCACCAATGTTTTCTGCCCCTTGCTGTTTCTTAGCTCCACCCAAACTGATCCTGCTTCTTGATTTTCAGAGCTAAGATCCTTTGGGGTAAAAATTCACTTGGTTGCGCCTCCCGTTAGCGCCTTAAGAGGGCGCTAATGGGGCGTTAAGCCGCTAACGCCCGGGCGCAGCGCTGTTTGCGCCGCTCGAGAACTTAACTTGAGATTGTGCGGCGGCGCTAAAACTTACCGCTGCGACCACCTGCGCGCGCAGATTGTGACGTCATTCCATGGTGCAACGCCCTTGGGGCGCCCCGGAGTGGAAATTGAGTGGCGCCCCCTGCCTTACCGCCTGGCGCTTCCAACAACCGGAAGACTGGAACGTTATCAATCGGTGTGGGGCTGGGGGGGGCGCTATTTAAAGGGGGCCTCTTCCTGTCTTTTTCTGTGGTCGACATTTATGCACCACTCGTTCTGAGAGAGAGAGAGAGATTCGGAGAGAGAGAGAGAGAGACTTCTACATTGACTCAACGCTTTGTGAGGTAGTTTGGCCTAGTTCATCCTAACTTTGTTGCTACTTTAGTTGCTGTACCTCATTACTTTTCTGGCAAAGAGAATATGGGGGCTGCAATGATTGGGGGCGTCGTCCTGCTCCAGCTGAATCGGAGGATAGTGAGACGCAGACAGAGAGTGGCAATGATGGCCAGACGGAGGAGGGCCATCAGGCGCATGTACAGGAGAGCTTACCCTCCCAGGGTATATCGTGAACAGCTCTCCTACATCCATATGTCCGAGGAGCTGTGTTTGCGAAGGCTGCGATTCAGCAAGGAGGTGGTCACTGAGCTCTGCCACCTGCTGCAGCCAGATCTGCAGCCTCAGCTGAGGTCCAGGACGTCTCTGTCGGTGGCAGTGAAGGTCACAGTGGCTTTGAACTTCTACGCCACTGGCTCATTCCAAGCTGCTGTTGGGGACCTCGCCAATATCTCCCAGTTTGCGGTGCATCGCTGCATCTGGCAGGTCACCAATGCCCTCTTCAGAAGGAGACGAGACTTCATCTCTTTCCCTATGACCCCAGACAAGCAGCTTGACCGTGCTATGGGCTTTGCGAGGGTAGCGGGCTTCCCCATGGTGCAGGGCGCCATTGACTGCACGCATGTGGCTTTGCGTGCTCCGCGAGAGAATGCAGAGGAATTCAGGAACAGAAAGGGGTTCCATTCCTTGAATGTGCAGTTGGTCTGTGACCACAGACAGGTGATTCTCGCTGTCAATGCCCACTATCCGGGCAGCTGCCACGATGCTTTCATCCTGCGCCAGACTACTGTGGCAGAACTTTTCGAGGCACCGCATCAGCCAGTTGGTTGGCTTCTGGGGGACAAGGGGTACGCATTGAGCACCTGGCTGATGACACCGCTCCGTACGCCAAACACCCCTGCTGAGCTGCGGTACCAGGAAAGCCATCAAGAAACCAGGAACATTATTGAGCGCACAATCGGCGTGCTGAAACAACGGTTCCGCTGTCTGGACCATTCCGGAGGAGCCCTGCAGTACTCGCCTGAGCAAGTTTCGAACTTCGTAGTCGTGTGCTGCATGTTGCACAACATGGCAATCCTCAGGACCCAGCCAATGCCACCAGGCCTTGTAGCACCACCAGAGGAGGAGGAGGAAGAGGAGGAAGAGGACGAGGACGATGATCATCAGCAGCACCAAGGCAGGAGGGCGGCCCACAATGGTCAAACTGCAAGGGCCGTCCATCAACGACTAATAGCAAGCCGCTTCTAGGGCCCCTGCCATTGCTACAAACACTAATCAACCCAGCACGCAACCCCTAAGCCGGCCAAGGCACCAATAATTCCAACCACCAGCCATGTATATTTTGAAAACAGAAACTTATTTATTTTACAAACTCTGTGTGTGTCAATTCCTCATGACAAACTCATAGAAATAAACACAAAAAAACAGTCAATAACATAACTGGTTCTCACAACCTGGAGATAATGTCCAAAACACTAAACAAAAGTTGGACCATGAACCTCGGCCTTTAATAAAAAAATGACCAGCATTTTGGCACACCTCCTACTTTTTGCCCTTCGAGAGTGATCTTCCCTTGCGCACTTCCCCCCTTCTAACCCTACTGCTCCTCCGTAATGGGACCTCAGTGGCTGCAGCAAGGCTGGTGGAAGGCTGCTGCTCGTCAGACCCTGACACTGCAGATGCCCCTGAAGGACGGCCTCGACCACTTCTGGGCCTGGAGGGCCCGGCTGCAGACTGCACCAACTCTGCATGGGCGGCAGCAGTCTGTCCTACAGGCGGTGGCAAGTGCAGTGGAGAAGTGACAGTGTTGGCAGCAGGAATGCTGTCATCGTGAGAGAGGACAGCAACTCCCTGCTCGCCCGACACACTGGCACTCCCACGGGGCAGCACTTCAGCATCTGGAGCAATTTGCCGGAGAACAGATTGCTGGCCTGCTGCGGCGCGGTGACAGCCCCGGGGACATGTGCACGAACCATCGAGGATGGCAGCAGTCAGTGCTCGCGTGGCCTCAATCTGAGTCTGCATGAGAGCAGTCTCAGATGGGTTCCTGGCAGCCAGTGACTGAATTGCAGCACTAAGCTTTAGTGTGGCATCCGCCTGTGCTACAGCGAAGTGCTCCACACTCCTTGCCAGTGCCTCAATGCATTCGGGCACCCTTCCCACTGCACCCATGAGCTCAGTGTGCATGCCCACCGCCTGGCTGTTCATTTCTGCAATCAGCCGCTCCTCCTCTGCGTCCATTGCAGTAGGAGTGTCTGGCATACTCTCCCTCTGGGGAGAAGGCTCCCGTTCTTCCCTCCCCCCCCCCATGGCGTTGCTGCAGCCCGCTGGGTCCTGGAGCTTCACCATCATCAGCCCCTTCCCCCCTGCTCCCCTCCGGGGAAGGCGTGTTCCCAGTGTGGGCATGGGCTTCCTCGGGAGAGGGTGGCACTGATGCTCCGGCTTCCTCTTCCTCCTCAGCTGCAGCATCACTCCCAGTGGCAGCTTGAGGGCCCGTCTCCTCAGCTGGTGAATCACCATCTGAAAGCAGGGAGGTACAAGAGTGGCTTTAGCGTGAGGACAGGGTGGCAGTAAGGGAGGAATAAGTGCAGCGAGTTAGCAAGTTGGATTGAAAGTGTCAAAGGCTGGTATTGTGAGGGACAAGTGGAAGGACAGAGGACAAAAAGGTGATGACCTTACCATTGCTGTCCACAACGGGGTCGGCATCCCCAGTGGCGACGGGACCGATCACCCGGCTTGCCACAATCCTGTGGACGCGCTCCTCCAGATCGCTGAGGGGTTGCAGCTGAAGCCGCCCTCCACCCGTCCGTTGCTGCTGTCTCCGATTATGAGCCAGCTTAGCCTGCAAGAAAAAGGACAGCATCTGAGTAAATATACAGCCATGGTCTTGCCTGATGTGCCTCCCATAGGTGAATAGCCCTTACTGTATGCAAAGTGTGGAATGTGTGTGTGTGTTTGATGAAAGGGCCATAGGTGTTGCATGAGTGTTGTGCATTGGGGTTTTAAGACCCTCTGGCCATAGAGTGAGGTTGAGATGGAGGGATGGAGAGGTATTGAGAAAAAGCCACTCACCCTGACGACCCGAGTGAGGTCGTTGAACTTTTTGCGGCACTGAACATGGGTCCTGGGCACCATGCTCCTGGAGGAGACGCTCTGAGCCACCTCCCTCCACACTCTTCTGAACTCGCGTGGCAAAGGCCTCCTGCCACTCTCCGGGAACAGCATGCATCGTCTGCGCTCCACTGCGTCAACCAGAGCATCCAAGGCCCGCTCGGTGAAGCGATGAGCGCGTTCTCTCACCCTCTCCATGCTTGGCAGCAAAATGGATTACAGGTCTCTCCAGGCTGAGATTCAAGGCTGCAATGAGCAGGGTGTGGCTGGGGAGCAAGTGGCCCCCCCCGCTTTAAGAAGTGTCCGGCGCCAGTGTGTCTGTGTTCCCTCGCTAACTGGCAGCAGCTGCGCTGCGCTCGTGCGCTGAGGTAGCGCCTCACTCCTAGGCCTTTGCGCCTTAAGAGAGGTGTGCAGCGCCTAATTTAGCGCTCCACTCACCTCCCGGGGCGGTAAAAGTGAAGTTTCCTGTCAGTGCCGATAATTAGCGCCAGGCGCTAATATTTGCGCTCGGACGATATTTGCGCCCCAAATGGGGCGCGACCTAATTTCTACCCCTTTCTCTCTACTGTCTTTTACCCATCCTTTATTATCAGGGCTATCCCTCCTCCTTTTCCATTTTGCCTATCTCTTCTAAAAGTTAAGTATCCTGGAATATTTAGTTCCCAACCTTGGCCACTTTGCAACCACATCTCCATTATGGCTATTAAATCAAACCTGTTAATTTCTATCTGTGCTATTGGCCCGAAAATTAGACCTAATGCGGGAGAGTACGCACTGTGTACTCTCGCGTATTAGGTCCCGAAGTGCCGGTTTCCTGCATGCACTGCGCATGCGCGAGAAACCGGCACCTCGGGTATTGCGAAGGGGGCGGTTCCTAAGTGAACCGCGTGCACGCTACAGGTTGTGCGCACGCAGCGCACTTAGTTTTTTTTTCAGGTTTGAACGCGCAGGTAAGTGTTGAAGATTTTACACATAAAGAAAGCAGGCGTAAGACCCCCTTTTAACAAGGTAAGTAGTTAATTAAGTATTATTTTAAATTTTTTTCAACAGGTTTATCTTTTTTAGAGACTTTCAAGAAAGGTAAGTTTATTTTTATAACTTTTAAAAAGAATTTAAATTTTTTCAAAAATTTAAATTTTTGTTTAAACTGGTTAATTTATTTAACTATAGTTATTTTATTAATGTGATGGCTTTTTTTAAATTTAATTGAGGTTTAGCTGTTCTTTTGGGGGCTTGTTGTATTCATAGCTTTGACAGCTCTTGCTGTCAAAACTATGAATGAAAGATGGTGTGCTGCCATTGGCTCTAACTGGCCCACGTGATCCCAGAGGTCGCATCAAATTAACTGCGCCTCTGGGACACGCACACACTGCGTGCCGGCACCAGGGAGAGGCCCAGGAACTGAAGTTCGTGTGGGCCCGAACCATAAAGGTAGGCACGGAGTGCGATATCGCGGGGGATCCTTACCCCCGCGGCAACCATCGAACTCCAATTTCTGGGCCATTAATTCATCTATTTTGTTGCGAATACTTCGCGCATTCAGATATAGTGCCTTTAGCTTTGACTTATTTCTATTTTTCCCTGATGTCACCTTAATTACTGATGCCTTATTACCTTTGTTACTCTCTCTGTCCCACTCTGCTTATTTTTACCCAAAGCTCTACTCTGCTCTAGAGCCTTGACATTTATTTTGTTGCTTTTAAATTTACTCTTTCTTGAATCCTCCCTCCCCCTCCTTCATTAGTTTAAAGCCTTGTCTACTGCCCTAGTTATTCAGCTTGCCAGGACACTGGTCCCAGCCCGGTTTAAGTAGAGCCCATCCCAATGGAACAGCTCCCTCTTTCCCCAGTACTGGTGCCAGTGCCCCATGATCTGAAACCCCTTCCTCCCACACCACTCTTTTAGCCACGCATTTAAACCTCTAATCTGTTTGTCCCTATGCCAATTTGCACGTGGCTCAGGTAACAATCCAGAGATTATTACCTTTGAGGTTCTGCTTTTTAATTTGGATCCTAGCTCCTCAAACTCCCTCAGCAGAACCTCATTCCTAGTTCCACCTATGTTGTTGGTTCCTACGTGGACCACGACAACTGGATCCTCCCCCTCCCACTCCAAGTTCTTCTCCAGTCGTGAGGAGATGTCTTTAACCCTGGCACTGGTCAGGCAACACAACCTTCGGAACTCTCGGTCGAGGCTACAGAGAACAGTTTCTATCCCCCTGACTATATTGTCCCCTACCACAACTACATTCTCTTTCACTCCCCACACTTGAATGGCCTCCTGCACCATGGTGCCATGGTCAGCTTGCTCATCCATCCTGCAGGCTTTTCCCTCATCCACACAGGCAGCAAGAACCTCATACCTGTTGGACAAGGGCAAAGGCTGAGGCTCCTCCAGCACTGCACCTGGGGTCCCCTTACCTGCCTGAGTTGCAGTCACACTCTCCTGTCCCTGACCACTAACCAGACCTGTACCACTACCTAACCTAAGGGGTGTGACTGCCTCCTGGATCAAAGTGTCCAGGTAACTTGCCCCATCCCTGATGCCCCGCAATGTCTGCACCTCAGACTCCAGCTCAAAAACTCTGAGCTGAAGTTCCTCAAGATGCAGGCACTTACTGCAAACGTGGTTGTCCGGGATCACAATGCTCTTCACAAACCTGCACATGCTGCACCTGCACTGCCATCCCTATATGACCTTGTTTAATTTAATTTAATTTGTATTTAGGTAACTTAATTTACAATGTAGTTTCTTGACTACTTACTTGATCCAGATTAAGTTATAGGTACTGAAATTAAATATCTACCTGTTCACAAAGCACGACAGGTAGTGTAGGCAAAAAGCAACAGCTCCTTTCCCCTCTTCTCCGAATTCCCACTCTTTCCAAATTCCCAAATAAAACACTCTGTTCAAGTCCACTCTGTTTAATCCCGCTCTGTGCCTTTCCACTTACCTGCTGGATCCAACGGTTCTGCCTTGCTAACCCCCTGTGATCGGACACCCCCGACCCTTTTGATCTCCCCCCAACCTCCCCCCCTAGGCCTCCAAACCTCCCCCCAACCTCCCCCCCAAGGCCTCCAAACCTCCCCCCAAGGCCTCCAAACCTTCCCCCAACCTCCCTCCCAAGGCCTGCAAACCTCCCCCCAGCCACCCCACAAGGCCTCCGATCTACGATCCCTCCTCTGGCCTTCGATCCTCGGCCGTCACCCCCGATTCCCACTTTGGCCCCTAAATTGGGCAGGCCCTGCAGGAAACCCATTTTCCCAGGTTTCCTGACCACTTTTCAGCCCCCCAGCTCCCTACCTGCCTCCAAATTAAAATCCCCCGTGTTCATTTAAAACAGGTGCTGTTCAATCAATTCCTTCAGCCAATCTGGGTCCTAAAGGGGATTTACAACAACAACAACTTGTATTTATATAGCACCTTTAACGTAGTAAAACATCCCAAGGCACTTCACAGGAGTATTAAAAGACAAAAAATTTGACAACGAGCCACAAAACGAGAAATTAGGGCAGGTGACCAAAAGCTTGGTCAAAGAGGTAGGTTTTAAGGAGTGTCTTAAAGGAGGAAAGAGAGGCGGAGAGGTTTAGGCAGTGAATTTAACGTGGTAATTGTAGTCATGAGCTGCGCTGTAATCAGCAATTTCACTGCTTGGTAGTTGTTTTGCTTTGTTTGCGATACTATTAATATTCCCAGGTTGTTAAAGCTGCACTCCATCTCCTGTCTGTAGGCATTAGCCAGTGCAACAATGCTATCACACTGCTGACATAGTAAGTATGGCTGTCCTGCTGGACTTCTGTCTGTTACTTAAAGATTTTGAAGGTGGAAGCAGATCCAAGAATACATGAAAGAGAAATTTGTTTATACTGCAGGTGATAATTAAAGACCTGCCCTTACCATGCCACCCAGTTTTACCAGGCAAAGAATAGTTATTCTGGCTATGCATGACAAGATGTGCCTTCGATGTCTACAATTCGTGAGGGAGGCCAATACAGAACTTTGCATCTCCTGTAGTCAGAATTGGAACCCACTTCCAGGATAGGGCTGGTTGCCTTGATTTTTTTTCCTACACGGAATCCTTCCAGGCAACCGTGGGAGATATGCGTCAAATCTTCCAAATTGAAATTTACTGGTGCATCATAGAAGTAAAATATGCTTTCTATGCTTGGGTGAGCCACTTCATTCATTTCCTTATGATAAACAGAGAACACCATGAACGAGCCCTGCAGTTTTACTGACTGTCTGGATTCTCCAAAGCGCAGGGCATCATTGATGGCACTCATGTCACACAGGCCTCTATCCCAATGCTGCCACCTTTATTATCATAGAGCAGAAACTGATAGCCAAGTTCCGCACTCATGAGGATGGCCTCAATCGCGATATCGGGTTCATGTCACGATACAGAACGTGACTTGACATCATGGCCGGTCTTCCCAGGTGTTTTTTTTTTAAAAGACTAACACAAGAACCAACACAAATTGACAGGATATGCAGCCAGCAGGTGGTTTGACACGTTGGACCCCCTGGGACACATCTCATTGTCTTGGCTGTGCTCTTAGTGTGTCTTTGATGTAGGGAAAGATTTGAATAGATTTTGTCTGTGTTTAAATTGTGAATTCTGGGAGATTCTCTCACTGCTAACTTACCTGAGGAAGGAGCGAACCGCTCCGAAAGCTTGTAAAATTAAATAAATCTGTTGGACTATAACCTGGTGTTGTGCGACTTCTCACCTTTATTAAGAGGGAGGGCTTCTATTCCATCAACGTGCAGCTGGTAAGATTCATGCATGTTAATGCTTGCTACCTTAGTAACTCTCATGATTCATTCATTTTGCAGTAATCAATGGCTCCATCCTTAGTCAAATCTGATTCTACAACATAAAGAATTGAGATCAGACATATTGCTGTAGATTCAAGTCCAAAGTCTCAAGAGCCCCAATCTAAGCATTTGTGATGGAAGCAATAGCCCCAGACATGGGACCTTGCCCAAGGAGGAGGAGGTCTGCTGCAGAATGCACTAGAATGGCACTGCACAAACCTGGGTTGTGGGCTCTTCCATAGATGCCCCACAGACTGCTTGGTGCACTCTCAAATGAATGTATAGATTGCTGATGCTCAGCTACCAAATTATGCTCATAGGCAAACCTATAGGTCTGAATCACTTTGCTCAGCAGCTGCTGAAATTCGTGAGCTTGCCCACAGCGAGTAGGTTGTAGCTCCTCCAATTCCACCCACACCTGCTCCTCCTCATATATACTCAGTGAATTATCAGGTTCTGACTCCAATAACTCGCTAACTGAACCCCTCCCCTTCCCCTCCAAATGGAGGAATCTGTGCTGGTGCTTGCTACTGTAGGAGTGAGTAATTCAGGATGCAGTAACATAGATATTGTCCCGGAATTTGCGGTGGGTAATGATGGCAAAACACCAGCGTTCGCTGTCATTACCCCTCTGAAAGATATCAAGATAGGCTAAAAGAGTTGGGTCTCTACACTTTACAGAAGCGTAGACTTAGAGGTGATCTGATTGAGGTTGAAGAGATAATGAAGGGCATAGATTGTGTTCCAGTTGACAGTTTGTTTCAATTAAATAGGTTAGGGAGAACCAGTGGTCACAAATTTAAGTCGTATAAGGTTAGATCTAGGTTAGGTGTCAGGGGGTGACCTCTGGAACAGGCTGCCATCTCGGGTAGTGGACGCGGACTCGCTGAATTCCTTCAAGCGAGAACTGGACCTGTTTCTGGCTGGGGCGGAGATTGCCTCTTACAGAAGGTAGGTACTGCAGGGAATTCAGGGCCAGAGTGATCTCCTGGACTAGTTTCGATCGCCCAGATGGGTCGGAGAGGAATTGCCCAGATTTTTTTCCCCCAAATTGGCTGGGGTTTTTTATCTGTTTTTTTGCCTCTCCCAGGACATCATGTGGTTTTGGGTGGGGTGGAGTGTATATGTTGTGATACACAATGTATCGCAATTGTGTGGGACAGGCTCGATGGACCAGTTGGTCTTTATCTGTCCATCATTGTTCGTATGTTCGTATGTAAACTGACCTTAACTTCAGGATTTAGCGCATGCGTATCTAATCGCAGAAATCCTGAAGTTAAGGTCAGTCATTCACTACTCTGATACTAGCTGCACTGTGGATTGCACCCCCCACCCCACCCATAGCCGGCAATCAGTGTAATTAGTGAGATCAGTGAAACAGATGAAAACTTGGGCTTTTCCGCGGTGATATCGCTGTTAAATACGCCATTAAATGTTAACCCTTGTTGGAATAGGAGTAACTCGGGTTTTAACAGTGCATTGAATGGTAAACAAATGTTCTGGCCCTGAAAAACTAATTTTTATATTTGTGGAGTGTCAAATTTCTCCATTATGATAAAAATTACAATTTTTAAAAAAAGTTAAAAAACATTTTTTAAAGTTGTTCATGATATTTCAGCTTCTACCTTATCCCCATGTGAAAGTCCCAATCTTTATTTCACTCTCTCTGTAACATTTTAAAAAGTCTAGATAAAAGCAGCTTCTCATTTCCTCGTTTCCTGTCTGTGAGAATTCTGCAATGTGATTGGCCGCTTAGACAGCTTGTTGATGTAACTGCAGCATCGCACTAGGGGTTCCCATTACAGAGCGCTGAAATCAATTGACTGTCGAAAAAGGCAAACTTCTCGCCACAGAGAATGTGAGCTCTCTGTGGGCAGCTTTCTTCGGGGCCAGTAGCGAACGCCTTTGCTTCGTCGCTGACCGCAAAATCCAGGCCAATATTGTTGGTGACATTAGCAAACAAATGCTTCATGTATTTATATGATATTCCTCTGTCTGTGATTTTAATTGAGGCATGAACCTGCTTACAATAAACAGGTTAATGTCTGCGTTAAAGTAACAGACAGAAGAATGTCATTTGAGCAACTTAACTTTTCACCCACTAAAATCACCCACAGCAATACCCAGCCTGTAACCATCTATTCGAAAATCTAAGCACACTATTAGTCTCCTGGTGATGATTGAAGTGGACCAGAGAATAGAGGACATTGGAAATGCTCTATTTTATCAAACCAAGCTTCATCCAAACCCATCACACACAGCTGTATTGCTAATAACAATCCATGTGAATTCACAAATCACAACACATGCCAAAATGCACATGTCACAAATCCATGTACATTCCAAATCCCATGTACATTTACAGTTCTATGTACATTCACAGATCATGGGGCAATCTTTGTCTTTGGGTGTAAAACAGTTCTATTCTAGTTTGCACTGCTTTAACATCTTCCATAATCCCAAGCGCTAATTGCACGCAATATTCATGTTGAACTGTGTCTGCAGACAAGCGATGGTACAGCCCAGCACTCAGCTTTCTCAATGATTGCTGCTGAAGTCGTGTTGGTACTGCAGCAGATGCTTGTGGGGAGGGGTTCCCTCTGTGCCACTCTACAGCACCATCACCATAGGTCAGCACTGCAGCATTCCTGCAAGAAGGTGCAGTCAAGTTCCAAGGCCACAGCTGACCATTACTATTTCTGCACATGTACAAGCTCTATGCTGCATGGGAGCCGCTGATGTCCTTGCAGCAGATGTCGGAGTTTAGCATCTTCCCCTCTGCTGACCTGGGTCACTCACCTCCCCGTTTACACTGCGCTCCAGCCATGGCCATTTTGCACAGGGTCCTGTTTCAGGTGGGAGGCCACTTGTAATATTCAAATTGGGGTCCTATGATGTACATAGGACCTTGATTGCAATTTTGAGGTAAAAATGGGCAGAGTATGCTTAACCTGCCAACCGTCCATTGTGCATCTAAATTTAAAATCGACCCTGAAGTGTTTTACATCTGAAGATGAAACTCGCCCCCCATAAGTATAAAAGAGTTAACTTACCTTTTTGTTGGTGGCCTCCTGTGGTCGCTTTAAGGGCCGTTGATTAGGCTACAGTAGACCCGGAAAAACTGAGCAGAGCATGCGCAGCCCAGTTTATGACAAATTTGGAGCAGGGGCTTAAAACAGGTGTTAGGACCCTGATTTGCATATTGCAGGAGCATAATAATAATAATGCTTCAGTCAGGGCATCCTGAACACTTGGAAGTCGCCGGCTTCCAATTTGGCAACCAGTTTACATCCAGAGAAGTAAAAACAGAAAATGCTGGAAATACTCAGCAGGTCAGGCAGCATCTGTGGAGAGAGAAACAAAGTTAACGTTTCAGGTCGATGACCCTTCGTCAGATCTGGAAAAAGTTAGAGATGGAACAGGTTTTTAAGCAAGTCCAGGGGCAGGGAAAGGGGGGAGGGGAGGAAAGAACAAAAGGGAAGGTCTGTGATAGGATGGAAGGCAGGAGAGATTAAGAGACAAAAGGGATGATGGTGCAAGGCAAAAGGAGATGGTAATGGGACAAGTTAAGAAACAAAAGATGAGTTCCAGAGAACTCATCCAGAGAAGATCAGGCGTGAGAGATCGCGCTGCGAAATTGATCCTCACAATGCTAATTTTTGTGCCCAAGAAATGGACAGGACAGAGATAAGTTTTTCCTCCATGTGCTCCTTTTGGTCCCACAACAATACCGGGGCCGTTGCTGGCCTGAGCTCGCCCCCCTCCAGTTCACCTCCTCCTCCCTGAGCACTCAGCTACGGGCTGGCTCGGCGTCAGAGCCCAACAACTTTCCCCAGGCACCAACTGACGAACTGCATCAGGACATCCGATTGGTGTCCCTCATGTGGACAGCTGCAATTGTTTGTACGTTTTGAAAATATTTTGATTGATTGTTATCTGAGTTCAGTTTGAGAAATCTGAACTTTGCATGTTCGGATTGAATGTCTGAATTGGCCGACTGCTCTCATCTCTATTGCCAACTCCATTTTTTTCAAGGATTATCCTGTTCATTCCATACAATAGTGTCTCCTATAAGTAAAGCAAGTGTTTGCTGCTTATCCGTGGAGTTAAGTGCTGAACAACTCATTGTATTCTTTGAAATTCTGCTGTGACAGTACTTCATAATAGAACCAATTATTAGTCAGAAGGACAATTCAGCTACATAAAAATAAAAGGTACAGGACCCAATTTAAATACAAACCAGCAAGGACTCTTTCTGTGAAATATCCTTCAAAATATGTTGAATCACTTATCATGAGTTTGTCAGAATTACTAAGACAGAAGAGGATTAATTAACATTATACCCTATCTATAAGGCTCCATATTTTATTATTGTTTTATAACCCATTTTAACAAGTCAAGTGGGTCTCATGAAATAAGTTTAAAGCATATAGTAAGGTATCAATTGAGAATATTTATATTAATTCAAAATATAATGTTAATGAATAGAAACATCGGGACAGGAGTAGGATTTTCAGCCCTTCGTGTCTGTTCTGCCATTCAATTACATCATGGCTGATCTGTACCTCAAATCCATTTACCTGTTATAGCTCCATATCCCTTGATACCCTTATCTAACAAAAATATGTAAACTTTAATTAACTAAATAAATAAAACAAAGTTATACAGGGATGACAGTGCAGGTGGCGTGCCGCAACTGTAGCGAGTGGCAGTTTGCGGAGGGCATCGCGATCCCAGATGACCACGTCTGCAGTAAGTGTCTGCATCTCGAGGCACTTCAGCTCAAAGCTGTTGAGCTGGAGTCTGAGGTGCAGACATTGCGGGGCATCAGGAAGAGGTAGAGTTATCTGGACACTTTGATCCAGGAGGCAGTCACACCCCTTACGTTAGGTAGTGGTACAGGTCTGGTTAGTGGTCAGGGACAGGAGGGTGTGACTGCGAAAAATATTTCCTTAATGATGAAAGACGAGGGGGGAAAAACTTGGTATCGCCCATTTTGTGGCGCTAATATCGGCCGGGCACAAAGTTTAGCGCACGCCACTAATTATTGCCTCCGACTGCAACATTCACCTCTATTGCCCTTGGAGGTGATTTGAACACTAAATCAAGCGCTACACACCTCTCTTAAGGCGCAAACGTCTGTGAGCGAGGCGCTACCTCAGAACACTACTGAAGCTCGGGCGATGTCAGTTACGATGGAAGCCAGACAGACTGGTGACATCCAGTTCTTAAAGGGGAGGTCCATCTTGCTGGACAGCCACACCCTGCCCATTGCAGCCTTGAATCTCGGCCTGGAGAGACTTCTAAAGCAATTGTGTTGGAAGCACTAATGGATAGGCCCAGGGAAAGAGCTCGGCACTTAGGAACCTCAAAAGTGGCGCTGAGGGCCAAAACTCCTTAGTACAGCGTTAAATCTTTCCAGACGTCTCTTTCCCTTTCAACCTGCGTGTACCAAAACCTTTGCTGACAAGAAAAGGCAGGAAGCGCCCGCCTTTAAATAGCACTCCCTTCCCGACTTGAAAACGTTCACCTCTACCTGTCGTTCATAGTGGCAGGCGCTAATGCAAGGGGTGCGGCTCAATAATCCGGTCCAGGGCGTTACCGGGCCGTTGCACGCTCGACTGACGTCACGATCTGTGGGCGCAGGAGATCGTGGCGGTAGTGTTTAGCGCTGACGCAAAACGACTGGTCAACTTCGTAAGTGGCGCTAAAATCACCACGCTCGGACGCTAAAATCGCTGCGCTCGGACGCTAGGTTCCTTGTGCCCCGTTAGCGCCCCCCGGGGGTGCTAACGGGAGGCACTAACCAACCGAATTTTTCCCCCTAGGTGCTGTGGAGGAACAAAGGGATTTAGATGTCCATGTACACAAATCACTAAAAGCTAGTGGACAGGTACAAAGGGAAATTAAAAAGGCAAATGGAATGTGGGCCCTTATCTTAAGGAGTTTGGTATTCATAAGAACATAAGAATTAGGAGCAGGAGTAGGACATT
Source organism: Squalus acanthias (assembly GCA_030390025.1). Taxonomy (NCBI): domain Eukaryota; kingdom Metazoa; phylum Chordata; class Chondrichthyes; order Squaliformes; family Squalidae; genus Squalus; species Squalus acanthias. The sequence goes on along the minus strand of CM059426.1, from coordinate 105,178,474 downwards.
ATGGCCCCTCGAGCCTGCTCCCCCATTCAATAAGATCATGGCTGATCTTCGACCTCAACTCCACTTTCCCGCCCAATCTCCATATCCCTTGATTCCCCTCGAGTCCAAAAATCTATCTATCTCATCCTTGAATGTACTCAAAGACTCAGCTTCCACAGCCCTTTCGGGTAGAAAATTCCAAAGATTCACAACCCTCTGAGTGAAGAAATTCCTCCTCATCTCAGTCTTAAATAGCCGACCCCTTATCCTGAGACTATGCCCCCCAGTTCTAGACACTCCAGCCAGGGGAAATAACCTCTCAGCATCTACCCTGTCAATCCCCTTCAGAATTTTGTATGTTTCAATGAGATCACCTCTCATTCTTCTAAACTCCAGAGAGTATATGCCCATTCTACACAATCTCTCATCATAGGACAGCCCTCTAATCCCAGAAATCAATCCAGTAAACCTCTGTTGCACCGCCTCCAAGGCAAGTATATCCTTCCTTAGATATGGAGACCAAAACTGTGCACAGTACTCCAGGTGTGGTCTCACCAAGGCCCTGTACAATTGTAGCAAGACTTCCTTACTCTTATACTCCAACCCCCTTGCAATAAAGGCCAGCATGCCATTTGCCTTCCTTATTGCTTGCTGTACCTGCATGCTAGCTTTCTGTGTTTCTTGCATGAGGACACCCAAATCTCTCTGAACACCAACATTTGAAAGTTTCTCACCATTTAATAATGTTGTTTTTCTATTCTTCCTACCAAAGTGAATAACCTCACATTTCCCTACATTATACTCCATCTGCCACCTTACTGCCCACTCACTTATTCTATCTATATCCCTTTGCAGACTCTTTGTGTTCTCCTCACAGCTTACTGTCCCACCTAGCTTTGTATCATCAGCAAACTTGGATACATTACACTCGTTCCCTTCATCTAGGTCATTAATATAGATTGTAAATAGCTGAGGCCCCAGCACTGATCCTTGCGGCACCCCACTAGTTACAGCCTGCCAACCTGAAAAAGGCCCGTTTATCCCTACTCTCTGTTTTCTGTCCGTTAACCAATCCTCTATCTATGCTACTATATTACCCCCAACCCCATGAGCCCTAATCTTGTGTAATAACCTTTTATGTGGCACCTTATTTAATGCCTTTTGGAAATCCAAATATACTACATCCACTGGTTCCCCTTTATCTACCCTATTAGTTACATCCTCAAAAAACTCTAATAAATTTGTCAAACACGATTTCCCTTTCATAAAACTGTGTAATCATGTTATGATTTTCTAAGTGCCCTGTTACCACTTCCTTAATAATGGATTCCAGCATTTTCCCGACGATTGATGTCAGGCTAACTGGCCTGTAGTTCCCTGTTTTTTGTCTCCCTCCTTTCTTGAATAGTTGTGTTACAACTTACTGTGCCTCCTTAAATAAATTGAAAAAAAATGCTTATTAAGCAGCACATAGTACCCTAAACTTTGTATGCAACTCATCAGTACTTATCCATTGCTTATTCATCATTTATCTCTCAAACCCTTTAGTTACCTTGGCCCCTATAGTAATCCGAAGGCGGCTTTTGAGCAGCGGTTGGAATTGCGTGGGGAAACCTGCAAGTCAACTGAGTGGATCAGAATCTATGATCAGAACTCAATTGTACCAATTAATTTTGACCTCCAGGTTTTGCGTCCCCAAGCTGCACAGTGGGTGTGATGCGAACCCGCATGATGCGAGCTCAGCTGTATTTAAAGGCACAGTCCATAAATGGAAATTGGAGGTGTTCAGGATGGATGGTGAACATAGAACAAGGGCAGCACCCAGATTTAATGATGCCTCACTGGTATTACTGCTGGGTGCAGTCAGGAGGAGGAGGAACATACTTCTCCCCAGCAATGCGAGGAAGAAACCTGCAGCTCTCACCGAGAAGGTGTGATTGGAGGGAGCTGAGGAAGCGAGCAGCAGGAGCGTTGTGCCCAGGTCATGGATGCAATATAGGAAGCAATTTAATTATCTAACCAGGTCAGGAAAAGTGAATACATTTGCTGATTCAACCACATCCTGTGCTTTAAGCCCCGCCCCTTTCACTCTGTCTTGCTAAGTGTTCTCCATCACATCACTCCACACACCCACTCAACGTTCAGCAGCACCCAGGCTTCACTTATTATCCACTTAGTCACCTCCCCATGTATCCATCCACCACTGCCACTCACCACAATCCTTATGCAATGTGACGCATGTATCTCATAGTCACCCTCACCGAATGCACTGCATTCATTGGGTGAATACCTAGGCCCAGAAATTCGGCTCCCTGGCTTCCCGCGGGTGCAAGGATCCTGCGCGCACCTACCTACCGCGCCTGCCGTTGACCTCTGGGTGCATGGGGACTTCAGCTCCTGGGCCTCCTGCAACTGCCGGCGCATAGTGCCTGTGTATCCCAGGGGCGTAGTTAGTGCGATGCGTCCCCTGGGATCACATGGGCCATGGAGAGCCAATGGCAGCAGACCATCTTTCATTCATAGATTTGACAGGAAGACCTGTCAAATCTATTAATTGAAATCGGCCCCAAAACAAAACCTAAACTTCAAATAATTTTTTTAAAAAACCATCACATTTTTTAAATATCTATAAGTTAAATAAATTAACTACTTTAAACAAAAATTTTAATTTTTGACAAAATTAAAATACTTTTTAACAGTGCTAAAAATAAACTTACCTTTCTTTAAAGTATCTAAAAAAGATAAACCTGTTCAAAAATTTTTAAAATTATAATAAATAACCACTTACCTTGTTAAAAACGGGTCCTGCGCCTCCTTTTTAAAAGCGCAGCTTCTTCCATACTTACCTTCCCGGAGAAACCTGAAAAAAAATCAAAGTTCCCTGCGTGCGCGCAGCCTCTCCCGCGGTTCACCTCTGAACCCCTCCCTTCACGAGACTGGAAGTTCCGGTTTCCCGCACATGCGCAGTGCATGCAGGAAACCGGCACTTCAGGAGGCCTTACAGGTGAGTACACAGTGCGTACTCACCCGGCAAGTGCTGAATTTTTGGCCCCTTATCTTCACTCACTCACAGGTCTGGTTTTTCGCCCTTGTAGGAGAAGAAAGCGCAAAACATAAGGGAGAGGGAGAGGACTGGAGGTGGCCCGCCACAAATAGTCCAGCTCACTGATGCAGAGGAGGATGCCCTGGAGATAAGTGGCACATCTGCGTCTCTCTCTGTTGGAGATGGAGACAGGAAGCTCGCGGATAGCTGGTGACAAAATTACAAATATCTCTGACACACGTATGCTGACTTCACTTCATTAATGACGGAATGATGAGTATGGTGATTGTCAAGATTGTGATTATGTCAAACTAAATCATATCCCTTTCTTTTGTCTTCCAGGTCCTTCACACATACAGCAAGTGTCGCTGGGCATCCATGAGGACGATTTCTTGGGGGACCTCATTCCTTCTGAGGGTGTACCATCACAAGACCTACAGTCATGCACCAGCACAGATACTCGCACTTCAGTGAGCCCAGTTAGACATTTAGGGCTGGATTTTGAATGACCCGTGGAGTCGGGTTTGGAGACGTGTGGGGGATTAAATTTGCGGGGTCGGGGGTCCCAACCCCATCCTGACTCCATCCCACCTCCACGCAATTTTGACAAAATCAGTCGCGGGGTTCCCGACTCCGTCCCGCCTCCAAGAGGCGGAAGAGGCCATTAAAGCCCTTAACAAGCCCTAAATTGGCTCTGTAATGCCATTTTGAAATGTTTTAGCTAGTTTAACCCTTTTCCGACATGAAGTACGCCTGGTGTGAAACACTCTAGCGAAACCTGGTGGGAGCACAAGTGGACAGCTGACTATTAGCTGCAGGTCCACTATTACAACGGAGATGTGATGAAGGGAGTAATAGTATTGTGTGTGAAAGTTGCCTCTGACGCTGCTGCATTCAATGTCTGCAGAGACTGAATGGCCTTTGCTGTGAGAGGACTTGGATGCAAAAAGATTCTCTCTCTCTCTCTCTCTCTCTCTCTCATTCATTCATTCATCCAGGTCCACTCACAGCAATAGCCAGGCAGGTCCTCTCTCACCAACATCCAGTCAGTCTCTGAGACCAGGCAGGCAGTCTCTGACCTGCAATGCAGCAGCAATGATGACATCATCAGAGGCGACTTTCAGACTGAATCCACTAGTTAGTTCATGGGTTCCCACATGCTGGAACTCAATTGCCCAATTAAGTGAAAATTGCATCATTCATCCACATTAATCTGGAGTCAGGGGAAAACACGAAATGCGGATGATGCGACCCCAAGACAAAATCCAGCCCTTAGTTGGGTTTTCACCAAGTGATTCATACCTCAGAAGTGAGCACATGCAGACACTGGTGGTAGGGATAGCTGTGGACAGTTCGTGTCAGGGGGACAGTCTTCTCTAAGCTCTGCTCAGCTGGACACAGATGCTGAACCCTGGGGACTGTTGTTGAGAAGGAGAATGCCAAAGGTGCATCAGCAACTTAGCCAGGTACTGACAGACGTACCACGCACACTCTCCACAATAGCGGAGTGGATGGAGGAGTCCATCTCGATCGCGAGGGAATTGGTGGCGCAGGGAATTAATAACATAAAAACATAAGAATTAGGAGCAGGAGTAGGCCATATGGCCCCTCGAGCCTGCTCCACCATTCAATAAGATCATGGCTGATCTTCGACCTCAGCTCCACTTTCCTGCCCTATCCCCATAACCCTTGATTCCTCTGGAGTCCAAAAATCTATCTCAGCCTTGAATATACTCAACAACTGAACATCCACAGCACTTTGAGGCAGAGAATTCCAAAGATTCACAACCCTCTGAGTGAAGAAATTTCTCCTCATCTCAGTCTTAAATGGCCGACCCCTTATCCTAAAACTCTGACCCTTGGTTCGAGACTCTCCAGCCAGGAGAAACAATCTCTCAGCACTTATCCTGTCAATTCCCCTCAGAATCTTATATGTTTCAATGAGATCACCTCTCATTCTTCTAAACTCCAGAGAGTATAGGCCCAATCTTCTGAGAATGTCTGCCATGGAGAGAATGGCTGCCTCCATGGAGCGTCAAGCATTGGTTCTCAAATGTGTCCATAAAGACCATGACTACGGCCATGCAGACTTTGGATGACAACTTGTCTGCTGCCTTAAATAGGCTGACAGATACCTTATCCATGGCCTTACAACGCGTCACTGATCTCCACCAATCTGGTCTCCAGCAGTGTGGTAGGAGTGATGTGGCGCTGGCCCAGGAGAGGGATGATGGCGAAAAGGGACATAGAAGTCAGAACTCCACTCAAAGTGCTTCCACTACTCAACCATTGCCCACCCCTCCAGCCACTACCCGACATGCTGCCTCGTCTCCTGATGGCCAAGACTGCCCCTGCACATTAATTGGTGGAGCAGTCTTTGGTGGAGCCCCAAGAAGCTCCAAAAACCAGAGGGTGTAGGCCAAAGGCATTTCACCTGTCAGGGCAGGTATTGCATCTACTTCTGCTGAAGCCACACAGGATGCACCATGTAGAAGTGGTTGGAAGTGTAAGTTGAAGATAATATAATTCACCAAGGGTATGCACATGGATGTTTGACAAAATATTATGCTGTTAAGTTTCCTTTTTTTTATAATGCCACATAAAATTTATTGATTAACACCACTTCCATGCCTTCACCATTATTGCATCTTGAGGGCCAACTCGCCCTTTCGCTTGCTTCATGATGTATGTTAATGCATGACAAGACCCATTGGGCGGATGTGAAGTTGATGGATGACTTGTTGAAGGACTGTTTAGTGCAAAGCGGGGAGGGTGGGTAAGCAGGGGTTAGTGCTGGTGGGGGGACCAGACTGCAGGATTTCATTTGTTATTTATTTTTATTCATTCCTGGGATCTGGGCAACACTGGCAAGGCCAGTATTTATTGCCCATCCCTAATTGCCCTTGAGAAGGTGGTGGTGAGCCGCCTTCTTGAACCTCCGCAGTCCGTGTGGTGAAGGTACTCCCACAGTGCTGTTAGGGAGGGAGTTCCAGGATTTTGACCCAGCGACGATGAAGGATCGGTGATATATTTCCAAGTCAGGATGGTGTGTGATTTGGAGGGGAACTTGGAGGTGGCGGTGTTCCCATGCGCCTGCTGCCCTTGTCCTTCTAGGTGGTAGACGTCACAATAGGTGAACCTAGTAATATTAAGGCATCCCTGGCATCCTGGGCGACAATGTCAGCGGCTAGTATGGCGATTGGTACCCCATCTTCTTCCTCCGGCTCCTCCTCCACCTTCTCTATGTTCTCCTCATCCAAAGGTGAGTGATGAGCCCCTTGGTCCTCCTCCACCTGCAAACCTCTCTCCTGTGCACATGCTGATCTGACCACAGCACGTCATTGCTGCTGTGGATGTTGATGGTCCTCCTCTTCTGATGTGCTGTCAAATACATCCAAGCCGCCTCCCATCCTGATCTTGCCAATTTGAAATCCAGAAGTACTCTCTACCAAAAATTTGCCAGAGGGAACTGAGGCAGCATCTGCAATAAGTGAGGTTTTATTCAGATGGTACAATAACAAGTTTAAATACCCACCTGAATTGCTGCTCAAACTTACCTCCATTTCCCTGGTCAGTTTCCCGAGCCCCGGGAAACCTATGCTGCCCAAGTAAAATGTGGAGCCAAGTTAAGAACAATTTAAAAATACCTCTTTAACATCTCCTAAGGATGTTAATTGAGCCAATAAGTACTCATCCACATCCAATTAGGAAATCCCTGACTTTGGCGAGTGGGTTTCTTGCCAGCATCCAAATGTGCCCCCATTAAACCTGGAAATGGGCAACATTGGAGCCGGGTTGTACTCCCGCTCTAACAATCTAAATTTTTACCCTCCCCGCCCACTCCCAACCCAGCCACTCTTGGGGGTTATAATTCCCCCCTTTGTGTTGCTATGATATACACAAAGACGGAAAAAAAATAGAATCCAGAATCAAAAATGTTGCTTTTACAGGCTTGTTTGAGTGGAATGAGTGACCATAACATGGTTGAATTCCATATTCAATTAGAGGGTGAGAAGGTTGGATCTCAAACAAGCGTGCTAAGCTTGAATAAAGGAGACTATGAAGGTATGCGAGCGGAATTGAGTAGAGTGGATTGGGAAAATAGATTAAAGGGTAAGACGACACATGATCAGTGGTGTACATTCAAGGAGTTATTTTACAACTTCCAAAAAAAATATATTCCACTGAAAAGAAAAGGGTGTAAAAGAAAGGACAGTCATCCGTGGCTAAGTAAAGAAATTAAGGATAGTATTCGACTAAAAACAAGGGCATATAAGGTAGCGAAATCTAGTGGGAGGACAGAGGATTGGGAAAACTTTAAAAGGCAGCAAAAAATAACAAAAAGATTGATTAAGAAAGGGAAGATAGATTATGAAAGTAAATTAGCAAAAAATATAAAAACAGATAGTAAGAGTTTTTATAGTTATATAAAAAGAAAAAGGGTGGCTAAAGTAAATGTTGGTCCCTTAGAGGATGAGACCGGGAAATTAATGGTGGGAAATATGGAGATGGCAAAAACACTGAATGAATATTTTGTATCAGTCTTTACAGTAGAGGACACTAAGAATATCCCAACACTGGACAAACAGGGGGCTATAGGGGGAGAGGAGCTAAACACGATCAAAATCACTAAGGAAGTGGTACTCGGTAAAATAATGGGACTCAAGGCGGATAAATCACCTGGACCTGATGGCTTACATCCTAGAGTCTTGAAGGAAGTGGCGGTAGGGATTGTAGATGCATTGGTAATAATTTTTCAAAACCCCCTGGATTCCGCTAAGGTCCCGGCAGACTGGAAAACTGCTAATGTAACACCCTTATTTAAAAAGGGCAGTAGACAGAAGGCTGGTAACTATAGACCGGTTAGCCTAACATCTGTGGTAGGTAAAATTTTGGAGTCCATTATTAAGGAAACAGTAACAGGACATTTGGATAATCATAATTTAATAGGACAAAGTCAGCATGGTTTTACGAAGGGGAAGTCATGTTTGACAAATTTGCTGGAGTTCTTTGAGGAAGTAACATATAGAGTGGATAAAGGGGAACCAGTGGACGTAGTGTATTTAGACTTCCAAAAGGCATTTGACAAGGTGCCACACAAAAGATTATTGCTTAAGGTAAAAAATCACGGGATTGGGGGTAATATTCTGGCATGGATAGAGGATTGGCTATCTAACAGAAAGCAAAGAGTTGGGATAAATGGTTCATTCTCAGACTGGCAATCAGTAACTAGTGGTGTTCCACAGGGGTCAGTGCTGGGTCCCCAACTCTTCACAATCTATATTAACGATTTGGAGGAAGGGACCAAGTGTAACATATCAAAATTTGCAGATGATACAAAGATGGGAGGGAAAGTAGTGAGTGAGGAGGACATAAAAAACCTGCAAGGGGACATAGACAGGCTAAGTAAGTGGGCAGAGATTTGGCAGATGGAATACAACACTGGAAAGTGTGAGGTGATGCACTTTGGCAGGAAAAATCCTAGAGCAATTTATTATCTTAATGGCAAGAAACTGGAGAGTACTGAAGTGCAAAGGGATCTGGGGGTCCTGGTGCACGAAACTCAAAAGGTTAGTATGCAGGTGCAGCAAGTGATTAAGAAGGCAAATGGAATGTTGGCTTTCATTGCTAGGGGGATAGAATATAAAAATAGGGAGGTATTGCTTCAGTTGTACAAGGTATTGGTGAGACCGCACCTGGAATACTGCATACAGTTTTGGTGTCCTTACTTAAGGAAAGACATCCTTGCTCTCGAGGCAGTGCAAAAAAGGTTCACTCGGTTAATCCCGGGGATGAGGGGGTGGTCATATGAGGAGAGGTTGGGTAGATTGGGACTCTACTCATTGGAGTTCAGAAGAATGAGAGGCGATCTTATTGAAACATATAAGATTGTGAAGGGGTTGGATCGGGTGGATGCGGGGAGGATGTTCCCGATGACGGGTGAGACGAGAACTAGGGGACATAGTCTTAGAATAAGGGGCTGCTCTTTCAAAACTGAGATGAGGAGGAACTACTTCACTCAGAGGGTGGTAGGTCCATGGAATATGCTGCCACAAAAAGCTGTAGAAGCTACAACATTAATTAAATTTAAAACAGAAATAGACAGTTTCCTAGAAGTAAAGGGCATTAAGGGTTACGGGGAGCGGGCAGGAATTTGGACATGAGTCTAGGTTCGGATCGGTCATGGCCCTGTGGGTAGTGGAGCGGGCCCAGGGACTGTGTAGCCTGATTCTGCTCCTATTTCGTGTGTGCAATTCTGTTAGATGCAGGAGATGGTTCTGTGATAGATAGTAGATTGGCGGTTAGGATCAGATCAGCCATGATCTTATTGAATGGCGGAGCAGGCTCGAGGGGCCGATTGGCCTACTCCTGCTCCTATTTCTTATGTTCTTATGTTATGTTCTTATGTTTCTTTTATGTTTCAGTCCTTAGGTCTGAGCAAAATGATTTAATTGACAAGAATCACCATCTTCAAGTTTATGAACTGAACTTTTAAAAAACGATATAGCTTTGTTCAGGGAAGCGGGAATATTTGTTTTCTTCCTAAATGTCTTAACATTACTGACCTTGTGTTTGCTCTTCATGCACTTTATTCAAGTCCAAATTGTACTTGGACCGAATGTGATAATTAGTGCATAAAATCAGCACAATGCCTGTGCTCTCTTCCGAACACAACACCAGGGTGTGCTTTAAAGATGTATTAGTTTACTAAACCACTGCTGTTTTTCCCATATACAGAAGAGAATTATTTACACAGAGTCTGTCACAGCTGATGCCAGTAACAGGCCTTTGGGTTTTTAAAAGTGAAGTCAGTTTAGGCCCAGTAGGAAAGGAAGGTGGCTGATTTCAAAAATGCATGAAAACTATGTTTGATTACTGTGGTGGAGATTATGCAAGTCACAGGGGAAAACACAGTTCACTTGTTTCTACATTAGAAACAGACATGATCATCCATCTGCAGATTCTTTTCTGATTCAGCGCATCAATGAGCTAAGTTAATACGTAGAATGAGTGAGCAGGTGTTTCAAGAATATCTTCCCAAAGTACTATGCTGATTAAATTAGTCATCCCTTCAACCTGCTGAGTATTAGTAGGAAGCTAGCAGAGTACAGCCCCTGACATTAAGTAAATGATGTGAGGTTCCTAAATGAACTCAAATTAAGTGTTTGTCACAACCAAAATGAATCCTTTCAGCAGAAATCATTTCACAATTGGATTCCAATGCTTTTTGATGTTTGAGACAATGGGAGTTGTAAAGTGACTGTACTATCATCAGGAACTTCCAGGCAGAGGGATGAGATATGAGCTGAAGTAGATGAATGTTATAATGTATCATCAAGAGGGGCAATTGTTATTGAAAAAATGTATTCCATTTAACTATTTACTCCATCTTATTTGGAGTAAGCAAACCGTGCATTCATGCTATAAGGTTAGTGCCAGGGCAAAGCATTTTCAGCTTTGCACCAACATTAATCTTATGGAGGCTAAATTGCATTGACCTTTCTGGCATTCAAATGCCATGTTCAGAGTTAGCAGGGCTAGTGGAGGCAGAAATTGGGACAGAACCAAATTATACCAAGTCCTTACCCCTTTTCCTGCCCATCAAAACCTCCAGATTATTTTTGGGAGAGCGCATTGTACATCCGCTCACAAATGGATGGGCTCAGCCAAATGAAGGCATGACATCATATGATGTAATTCCCCATTTATTGCCAGACTCCACTTTCACTAGGTCAACATCTATCATTTCCATCACCTACAATATGTTTCCACCACTAAGCATATTTCCTCCACCTCCCGTCCCCTCTTTGGCTGCTGGAGGGACTGTGATACCCTTGTTCATTTTCCCAGTATCCTTATGTCCAGCTGTCCTTCCCATGCAGCTGTAACAGTTGCAGCACTTGTCCATTCCACATCACCTTTCAGGCCTCTAAACTCCCATTCCATGTGGACCAGCAATTGTCCTAGAATCATAGAATGGTTACAGCACGGAAGAAGGCCATTCGGCCCATCAAGCCCGTGCTGGCTCTCTGCAAGGCACTTCAGCTAGTCCCACTCCACTGCCCTTTCCCCATAGCCCTGCAAATTTTTTTCCTTCAGGAACTTATCCAACTCCCTTTTGAAAGCCATGATTGAGTCTGCCTCCACCATCCTTTCAGGCATTGCATTCCAGATCATAACCACTCGCTGCGTAAAAAGTTTTTCTTATCTCGCCTTTGGTTCTTTTGCCAATCACCTTTAATCTGTGTCCTCTGGTTCTCGACCCTTCTGCCAATGGGAACAGTTTCTCTCTCTATCTACTCAGTCCAGACCCCTCATGATTTTGAACACCTCTATCAAATCTCCTCTCACTCTTCTCTGCCCTAAGGAGAACAACCCCAGCTTCTCCAGTCTATCCACGTAACTGAAGTCCCTCATCCCTGGAATCATTCTCGTAAATCTTTTCTGCACCCTCTCTAAGGCCTTCATATCCTTCCTAAAGTGCAGTACTCAGAATTGGACACAATACTCCAGTTGAGGCCGAACCAGTGTTTTATACAGGTTCATCATAATTTCCACGCTTTTGTACTCTATACCCCTATCCATGAAGCCCAGGATCCCGTATGCTTTTTTAATCGCTTTCTCAACCTACCTTGCTACCTTCAATGATTTGTGCACATATACCCCTAGGTCTCTCTGTTCATGCACCCACTTTAGGATTGTACCCTTTAGTTTATATTGCCTCTCCTCATTCTTTCTACCAAAATGTATCACTTCGTACTTTTCTGCGTTAATTTCTCCAGCAATCGGTCTGCCCATTCCACCAGCCTGTCTATGTCCTCTTGAAGTCTATCACTATCCTCCTCACTGTTCACTATAATTCCAAGTTTTGTGTCAACTGCAAATTTTGAAATTGTGCTCTGTACATCCACATCCAAGTTATTAATATATATCAAGAAAAGCAGTGGTCCTAGAACCGACCCCTGGGGAACACCACTGTACACCTTCTCCAGTCCGAAAAACAACCATTCATCACTACTTTCTGTTTCCTGTCACTTAGCCAATTTCATATCCATGCTGCCACTGTCCCATTTATTTCATAGGCTTCAACTTTGCTGGCAAGCCTATTATGTGGCACTTTGTCGAATGTCTTTTGGAAATCCATGTACACCACGTCAACCACATTGCCCTCATCAACCCTCTCTGTTACCTCATCAAAAAACTCAATCAAGTTGGTTAAACACGATTTGCCTTTAACAAATCTGTGCTGGCATTCCTTAATTAATCCATACTTATCCAGATGACTGTTACGTGCACTTTCCTCCAATCTAGTTTAGTGTAATTACTGCTTACGATACATTTCGCTGAACATCGCTGTTCAGTCCACCTGTGACTCTGTCCTCCCTGTGGCTTGCCACTTTAACTCATCCAACTTTTATCCCTCCTACATTATTGCAATGAAGCTCAACACTCACTTTAAGAACAACTCTCATCTCTCTTCTGGACCCAATTTATGAACATTGACTTTGATAAATTCAGACCTAGGCTATACCCTCTATTTTTACATCAGAACAGAGGGTGCTTGTCAGTGTCTGGGAGGAGGAGAGGGGTGTTGAAATTTGTGGTGGATTCATTAGAATACAGAACTGGCATGGGGGGGAGGGAGAAAGCGCAGTGGTGGACTCTGAGCCTGTCGTGTGGACCTGTTATTCTTTCCTCACCACTGGTAAATCCACCATGTTTTTCTTGCATTTTTAAATTTTAATTTCATGATATGTTATATTTGTAGTTTTTTTTCTCTTCCTTTATTGCTTTTTATTTTCTCTGACTTTTGTTAGCATGGACCTCGCTCATGTCTTTTCACCCTCCACTATTTGCACATTCTTTTGTCCTTTTTATATCTCAACATCACCTCACTGATGATCTTTTATATCATCTAAGAGCTTGCTATTAATTGTTTACAGGTCATTTAACCCACCCTTTCTGTAATTGGTGTATCCATTGATCCTCTCCTCTCCCCTTCATCCTCCCCCCCCCCCTCACTTTCCTTTTTTCTATTTTTCCAACCTTACTAAAATGCCTGTCTATCTTTGAGTCTTCAGCTCTGATGAAGATTACTCACCTAAAACATTATAATCTGTCTTCAGCTAATAATGATTTTGGTGAAATCAAACATTGGATGCGGAAACAAGGAATCATGGGGAAGGTGGCTTCAATGATCAAGGCCACTGATTTGTAGTTTTCACAGAAAAATGGACAGAACTGATGACTATGATCTTTAAAGCATTGATTTATATCCTGGAAGATCCTATAAACCCATGTAATAGAACAGAATTTGACTTTTCAGTCCTTATAAACCAACGGGCTTTACTACAAATGAACCAATGGTGAAATGCGATCCCTAAATCTTGGAATCCCATGTCATAAAAACAGAATTTAATGAATTCAGTCACTGTAAAACAGTGGCCCTCCCTCTGATACTAGACTGAAGATTGGAGGCATGAGGATTTAGTATCACATAGAAGAAGTTAATACAAATTAGATGGCTTCATGTCTTGCACCACTTAACAGGATTTCAAACCTCTTAGCTAGTGGTATTAAACACTCATCATTGAACTGTGGCCAACTCTCTCATCACTAATCATGAATAACCTTTCGGTAATCCCTAATTATCACATGTGTCACAAAAGCATGAGAAAATGTTGACATTAATATGTAGTTAGCTAGCATCCTCTTTGTTTGCAAAGCTGTAGTAAAATAAGTTTGGTCACTCTCTTTGCCTTAAAAATTAATTTATTCCTAGAGACAAATATAATGTCATCTTTTATGACTACCTATAAAATACACTGTAGCATTTAAATTTGTTTATAAGGAACTATTAAAATTTTCAAGCACATGGGAACACAATAAAAATAGATAATACAGATTCTCCATCTGAAATTGAACAGGTCAATACATTTTCTTTTAAATACCAATGTATTGGTTTATTATGTTTATTAACTACACTTACAATAATGGTGTAATTCTATGAATACTTCTGTGCAGATAAAACACTAATTTATGTCATATGCTGAAAAGTATCACTTGTGGCTCACACATTATAGAAATTTAGATAATCTGTTTTGAAGCTAAGTCCTATGATACAACAGCTGGAGGTTTTAATTTATTACACTTGCTGCTGTTTTCCATAGGGTCAATCTAAAGAATGTATAGCTATTTCCTCCAATTGAACATGGCAGTAACAATTCCCATTAATCAACACTTTGTGAAGATTTCTGTTGTTAAAAAAAACCTCTTTTGTTTATATTCAGGGCGATGTTTCCACCTTTTCACTCCCAGCACACAGCAACACATGCCAAGAGCATTTATCGGAACATCAGGCACAAAGTTTAGCACAGCCCTTACGCAGATGGCCAATTATCTGTCCATCGAAATTAATGGATGGAAAATCGGGCAGGCTGCGTAATGGATGTGCTGCCTCAGAGCCCAATATTCCTATATTTGTTGCTGGAGTGTAAAAGCAGCAAATTACCCCTATAATGTCTTATCATGTCAAAGCATCTCAAGGTGGTTCACATAATGGGGTAATTTTCACTTTCATCACTCATCTGGCAAATCTGCCCGTTATACAACACGTTCGATTTTCATTCCATTGTTTTCAATCAAAGTGAAAAAAAATGGGTTCTATAATGGGTGGGCAATTTGCACCAAGCTGTGAAGGTGAAAATTACCCCTGTCGAGTTACTTTAGAAATCCAATATTGGGCTAGAAATTCATTATAGCCCAGAAATAGGCGGTATCTTTAGAAAAGTTTGAGAATTAGCACCAGATGCTAATGCTTTAGACTGCATGAAAATTTATGCTCACTGCTCAAAGAAATGATTGGAGCGCTAAATCAAGTCTTAAAGACCTAGCTCAGTGGCGTTACAATCAAAGGGTGGACCAATATCAGGTGCAGTCTAATCGCAACTCATCCTTGCCACAGGCTTTACCCAGTACTTAAAGGGGAGGTTCATTGATACTGCAGCACCTCATTCTCAGCATTGCTGGTTGTGTAGCTGCCTCAGCAAGGAGAAGCACAACAAGGAGAAGGAGCTAGGGGAGTGAAGCAGGTGTGCTCATGGCAGATCCACCTCAGTCGGGTGGTCAGGTTGATTGAATGCTTCAAAAAATGCTACATACCACCATCTGTACCACAAGCTTCACACACTGCCAGAAGCACTACACCCCCAGCGCTCACCCACCAACAATCTCTACCTACCAACACTCACACCCACATCTCATGCTTTGCATACAATGACAGCTATTCAACTATGGCAGGCACAAGGGTCATTAGTTATTAGAATGAATGTGATATGTGTGATATATTTATGCATTAATTTATTAATGGAGTTTGCAATATTTTGTGGTCTCTCTCATTTCACCTTTGCTCCCAGGAGGATGCTGTGATATGGCATGACACAGGGATGGTATGATGGGAATGTGGTGAGCAAAAGGGATCTGGGGTTTAAGTCATCTTGGTGTGAGACTGGAGGTCTGTTTGGAGAGTTCTGTGACCGCCACCTTGGTGATGCAGAGCCATCTAATATACTGCTCCTCACTTAATTGAAGGTAGGAGAGGTGCTGTCAGAATACCCTCGGACGGTAAGGCCTCCTGGTGAGAGCCCTGATGTCCCTCCTCATCCCTCTGCGCAGATGTTCCCATATTTCTGGCTGTCTACACTCCCTCCGCTGTAGATCCTGGCGGGCAAGGTGGCATGCCAGTACAGCCCCCATTAATGTTGCCAAGTGTAGCAGTGTGAATCTTTGAACAATAAATGTAGGCACTTTGCACTTGCCAGAACACTGCTGATAAAAATAGAAGCTTGGAATTACTCATACAAAGTGATCCACTAGCTGAAACTGACAAGAAACCACTGAAACTAACCAGGGGTGCTACTTAAAGGGATCATGAATAATGAGTCGCAGCTGTCAGGTTAGTGCTGTTTCACTGCTTCCTTGTCAGTTTGACATTGTGCAACAGTTTAATTCAGTCATTTAAAGGTTGTTTAGTTCAGGAGTGTTGTGGCTAATAAGAACTAGTTACATTTATTCTCACAACATATCAAAGTGCTACACTTGGTTACATTAGTGGGGGCTGTACTGGCAGTTGACCTCACCCTCCAGGATCTATGGCAGAGGGAGCTGAGGCTGCAAGAAAGATTGGAACATTTGGCCAGAGGGAGGAGAAGGGCCATGAGGGCTGCTTGAGTCATCCAGCTCCTTCTCCTTGACCTGCTGCTGCTGGCTGAGATGGCTGAACAGCCAGCAATGATGAGAATGAGGTTCTGCAGCATCAATGAACCTCCCCTTTAAGAACTAGAAAGAGCCTGTGGCAATGATGACTTATGATTAGACTGCACCTGATATTGGTTAGCACTTCGAGTTTAACACCACTGAGCTAGGCCATTAGTGCTTGATTTAGCACTCCAATCCTTCCTTTGTGCAATGAGACTGAATTTTGCGTATTGTGAATCATTAGCGCCTGGAGCTAATTCTCAAACTTTTCTAAAGTTGGCGCTCATTCCTGGGCTATAATGAATTTCTCCCCCAGAATGTGTTTGTCTGTGGCCAGCCTCAGCAGATTTAAAGGAAAAGCAACAACAATAGAAGCAAGGAATGGTTTTCCTCTAAGAAGGCAACAGCAGATTTACAAGGGTTTTCCTGGCCATGATTTTACTTCTGCACAAATGTGGATTTTCTCAAAGCAGCTAACTTTCTGCCCTGTGGGACTTATTTTATCTAACTGTCGTTAAGCGTGCCATTATACTTAAGAGCAACTGTACTGCTTCTACCAAAAGATTTTAAAGAATTTATATAACCTAATTTTCATGTAGAATTTCATCTTTCTGTGAACAGGATTCCAGATCATAACAACTGCTGTGACCCAAGGAGAAGTAATTTTGCTGCCAGAGGAGATCAGACAGGTTTTTTAAATTTAATTTTCTCTGCTGGTGGTGATACTAAGCAAATGAGGCAAACATTGAGCAGTGGATCAATAGGGCTGTCCCTCCGCCACTTCTCAATCCTGCAAGTGGCGCTCACAGGTTGGTGAAAATTAGAAATCCAAGTGTGGGCACTCTTACTGCTGCTGCCATATCGAAAATTGCATCACCACCTGGTATAAATGGCGGCCCCTCTTTGCCCCTGATCAGGCAAATTTGACCTTGTGTGTGTGTGTGTGTGTGGTGTGGGGGGGCGGGGGATGTCACGGGGGACTGTTAGCGGCGGGAAACCGCTGATTTCAGTTAGATTTCTGCCCGCTGACAGAATGAGGTCATGCCAACTTTAACCGCCGGGCTTCATTCACTTGCTGCTGGCTGACTTCTGCCTGAAATGGATGGGAAGTGGATGGAAAGCAGCTGCCGGCTTGTAGGTATTCAAGCAGCACTAGACAGCCCACCGACACTCAGGTAAGTTTGGGCACTGAGGTTCAATGGTGGGGGGTGGGGAGGGGGGTTCCTCGTGGAATGGATGGGGGAGCCCAGGACAGGGAGCCTAAACTTTCCTTGTAGAAATTGAAAGAGCATTCCTGCTCCTCCCGGCCCCACAAAGGAAATAACAAAAAAAACTTACTTTGAATGCTTTCTTCTGCTTCCGATCCTCTTCTCATTTGACTTTAGCTGGCGGGAAATCGGCAGTGGCATCCCTGCTCAGGTACGAGTTAAAATCACGGCCAGGGCTCAATAACATCAATGGACCCCGAGCTGCATCTTTAAAGAAGGACCCCACTGGCTTCAGCCGGGTGCCTTTGCCGGCAGTTTACAATTGACAACAGGATCCAGGTGGGACATCTGCAGATAATTCACCCAGTAAAATTTAACTGCCTACCTGCCTGGTTTCCTCCAGGTGGTAAGGGTTAAAATCCATCCCTTTGTGTTTTTTTCTATTATTCTAAAGTGACAATTAGGTATTAGCATTATGTACATTGTCTCCTTTTTTTAAATAGAGCAATGGGAATATTGTACTATGTTAACAAACAAAACCAATACTGAAACAAAATGAAAAGTGCTGCAAATAAACTGGGGGTGTGTAAGAGAAAGGCAGATAAATGTTTCTGGCAGGACCATCATCAGACTGCAAAGCTAATTATTTCTGATGAAAGATCCCACCTGAAATATTATACTATCTTTCTGCTTTGGATCCTGGCTGATCTGCAGTGTATTTCCAGCCATCATGATTTTTTAAATTGAAGATTTCCTGTATTAGTATTCTTCCTTTTTCTTTAAAGTAGTACTTAGCCTGGCCAGGTTGATAAATGAGAGGGCTCATGGTAGGAGAATATCCTACTGGGAGTGGATGATGTAAAGATGATCACATTGCACAAAAGCTCATGGGTTGGTGATTGCTTTTACAAAACTGTTGGTTAGTGACTGTACAGAAGCCTATGGCTCATACGATCCTATCCTCTCAGTTGAAAAGTAGTGTGTGGTGACTAACAGCTGGGCGCAGTGCAAAATTAAAACCAGGAAACAGAATGAAATCAATAAGTTAATGGCAATCTAATGTAGTTGGGGAAGAACAAAAACATTGGTCTAAAGTTGAAAAGAGTTCAACTTGAAAGACAGTGAGAAAGGACAGTGTAGGGCTAAATTATTTGCAAATCTAGATTTTGAAAGCCTTTGTAATTTGTATCTGAAGCAATTCTAATTGCGTATCAGTATATGACTTTTTTCCATTACGAGTGAAACAGCTAATCAAATAAACAAGTTGTACTAAAATACAGTATAAATTAAATCAAATAAAGAAGGCATGAAGATTTACAGCATTTCAGTTATAAATAAATTGTTACATTCCAAATAAATTGCTCCAGAAATAGAAAGAAGGTCTATAAACATGGCAATTAAATGATGAAGGGAAGTTCTGGCGGTCTTTTGCAGAACATATATCCTGGTCTTCTAGCATCAAGCTGGGAAGACATTGCAGAAGTATTAAATTGAGAAATGTTCTGATGAATGGTCATTGACCTGAAATGTTAACCCTATCTTCCTCTCTCCACAAATGCTGTCTGACCTGAGCGTCTTTAGCATTTGCTGTTTTTATTTCAGATTTCCAGCATCTGCACTATTTTGCTTTTTGTTTCAGGGAAAAATACCATTTTATTTGTTACAATGTAATCAGCATCATTCTATTGATTTTATACCTGCAAAAAAAGCACGCACAAATACTTCTTCCTGGAACATAATGGTAACACGAAGACTAAATTTTCAATTTTGCCAGCAGAAATCATTGACCACAGTCACCAGGTGCTTGAAAAGGTATCCCATATATGTAATGTGTTGATCCATTCCATGTTTTGTATTTGATACTAGCACAATCTGATTGCCAGAAGTCACTGAGCTATATAAAACTCAGTAAATATGTTATGTCCATAAGAAACTTTGGGGGAGAAATTGGAAGCTTTAACGCAGGCCGCTACCACCATGAAATGGTGA
Source organism: Squalus acanthias (assembly GCA_030390025.1). Lineage (NCBI taxonomy): Eukaryota > Metazoa > Chordata > Chondrichthyes > Squaliformes > Squalidae > Squalus > Squalus acanthias. The sequence continues at coordinate 105,158,998 of CM059426.1, read as the reverse complement.
AAAGACTGCGGCCAGCGCTCTTCCGCCAGCTGGTGGCGGAGCCATCGGCGCGGACCATTTTCGGGCTGCCGGTAATGCTGCCAGTAAAAACTAGAGCCAGGGACATTTAAATGACAGAGATCGTGATGTCAGTGAGTGTGTTACGCTCACTTGATGCCCGATCTCCAATTAGCCATTGTAGTCACCATCAGCGCAGAACAACGACAGGGAGAGCTGTCGTCTACCAGCAGGAAGCAGGCTGCAGCAGCGATATTTAAAGGCATCATCCCCAATCAGTTGCACCTGACATGGTTCAGCAGTTTCAGTGACTGTTTGCTACTTCCTGCAACTGAAACAGCTTGCTTTAGTTATTTCAAGGTTTTTTGGTAACAGGGCAGGTTGTTTCAAGTGCAGAAGATACTCATTATTTTTTTAAGGTTTCTGCTCACAACCCTTGCTCGCAGTCATGGGGGCTGTACTGGGCAGTCGACCTCGCCCTCCAGGATCCACGGCAGAGGGAGCGGAGGCAGCGAGAAAGACGGGAACCTGCGCACAGAGGCAGGAGGAGGAGAGCCATGAGGGCCCCCAACAGGAGGACTTACCCACGTAGGGTTTTTCGACAGCACTTCTCCTACCTCCACTTAAGTGAGGAGCAGTGTCTTAGGAGGCTCCGCTTCACCAAGGAGGGGTCATAGAACTCTGCCACCTCCTGCAACCAGACCTGCAGCCTGAGAGCAGGGCGACCACGGCTCTCCCAGTGGCAGTCAGGGTCAAGGGCTATCTGCACTCCACATGGCTCATGACTCCCCTCCGCTATTCCCAACACTCGTACCCAGCACTCATATAATGCGAGCCATGCCTTCACCAGGAACATCATTGAGCAGACCATCGGGCTACTGAAGCAACGATTCCACTGTCTTGACTGCTCGGAAGGCACCCTCCAGTATACGCCGGAGTGGGTGTCCCATTTTGTGGTGGTCTGCTGCAAGCTTCACAACTTGGTCATCATGAGGGCGCAGCCCTTGCCAGCAGGGATTGCACCATCACCTCAGGAGGAGGATGAGGGAGAGGAGGACGAGGAGGAAGAGGAGGAGGATGAGGAGGAAGAGGATGAGGAGGGGGGGAGGAGGGAGGCACCCATTTGTCCATCTGGACGGGCTGTCCGTGAGCGGCTCATCAGACTCCAATTTGAATGAATGAAGCGCCAGATCCCTGTCATACCATCCCTGTGTCACGGAATATCACATCGCTCTCCTGGGCAGAAAGCTGAAATGAGACACAACACAAAATATTCCAAACACAATTAATAAATTTATGAATAATCACAAGACACATATTTACAATCAAACTATTAACTAATCACCCTGGTGCAATCCTTTAGGTCGCGATTTTGCCGGCGCTCAGAGGGCGGGTTTGGAGGCGGGTCTGGAGTTAAAATCAAAATGATTGACGGTGGGTTGCGAACCCGCTGCCATCCCGCCTCCACACAACTTTCCAAAGTGTCGGGTCTGCGACTTCCGATCAGACCCGACACCAAACGGCGGGAGAGCCACTTAAGGCAGTTAACAGCTTGTTAACTGCCTGGATAATCCTATTTTGAGAGGCTCTTCCCATTTTGCAACATTTTCAGCATTGTGCAACAAACACGCCAACTGATTGTGCCGGGTTCAGCAAGTAGCTGAATACTTGACAGCTGCTCCTGCAGCATAAAAGCGGACTTTAACATGGCTGACTTTCAGATGGCAGAACTTTCTGTTTTGAGGGTTTGGAAAACAGTTTGCAGGTGTATTGAGCTTGTGTTTAAGCTGAGAATCATTTGCACTGTGACCTCCTTGGAAAACCCTCTCCCCACAGTGCCTGAGCGCTTATATTCCTCAACTGAGATATATACCAGCAGAATGGGAACCATTTATACCCTCTCATCCTGGTCCTCAGATTCGGAGGAAGAGCAGCCGCGGCAGCAGCAGAACCAGGCAAAACAGCAGCAGCAACAACAGGAGCCCCAACCTCCTTCTCACCCACCTGATGCTGCACAGGACAGAGGGCATCAGCGCAGGGCTGCTCCACACCGCAGGAGATACCCCCAACACAGGGTTTACAGGCCGAGGATGAGCTTCCTCAACATGACTGAGCAGCAGAGCCAAAGGAGGCTGAGACTTTCGAGAGAGGTAATCGCTGACATCTGCGCAATGCTGCACCAACACCTGGAGTCCAGAGGAGCGGGTGGACACTCCTTACCAGTGATTGTCAAAGTCACCACCGCACTCAGCTTCTTTGCTTCAGGGTCCTTCCAGGGATCAGCAGCAGACATAAGCGGCATCTCCCAGTCGGCCGCACACAGTTGCATCACGCAGGTAACCGATGCCCTCTTTGCCATGTCGCATAATTACATCCACTTCTCCACGGATGAAGCACGTGTAACCGCGCGTGCGGTTGGCTTTGCCAATATGGCAGGCTTCCCAAGGGTGCAGGGCGTTGTAGACTGCGTACATGTGGCCATTAGGGCACCCCATCACAACCCAGCTGTATTTGCGAACCGCAAGGGCTTCCACTCCCTTAACGTCCAGCTGGTGTGTAACCACAGGAAGAACATTATGCATGTTTGCGCAAAGTACCCTGGCAGCGGCCATGACTCGTTCATCCTGCGGCAGTCCACTGTGCCTCATCTGTTCAATCCACCAACCCAACTTTCTGGATGGCTACTTGGAGACAAGGGCTATCCCCTGAAGACATGGCTAATGACGCCATTGAGGAGGCCATCAAACAAAGCTGAGGAGCGCTACAATGATAGCCACATTTCCACCAGAAGCATCATAGAGCAAACCATCGGCTTACTCAAAATGCGCTTCAGATGCCTTGACAGATCTGGTGGAGCCCTACAGTACTCACCAGCCAGGGTGTCCAGAATCATCATGGTCTGCTGTGCCCTGCACAACATCACACAGCATCGTGGCTTACCGCTGCCTGAAGAACAAGTGGCTCAGAGCGCAGCCTCTCGGAAGAGGAGGAGGAGGAGGAGGCAGCAGATGAGGAAGAACTTGCAGAGGTGGATATGCCAGTTTCACCAGCACGCGAGCACATTGCTGGCCATGAGGCAAGGGATACACTAATCGATGCCAGATTCGCCTAAGTTTACACAGCAAACACATGTGGCTGGCACATGGAAATGAGTGTCTGGCCGACCTTCTTAACACACCATACAGCATCTGTACAATAAATTGTGCTTTCCTATCACTCTCCCCACCATCATTACAGATGAAAGGCGCCCTGACGCCTCATTATGCAACTTCCATTTCTGAGCACACATAGGCCAACTCTTTGAATCTTTGATATCGCATTTCTTTAATACAATTGAAATAATGATGAGAAATGTAACTTTGTATTAGATCCAAAAACCCAAGTTACTACCCTTGTGACTATTTGTGTGTTAACTTTCTCTTATGCGTGCTTCTACGTGGTGCTTTGCCTGTGACTTCAGCAGATGTAGAGGCACCTTGCTCACTTCTATGCTACGCCTGCTTAGACGCCTTTGGCGGGCGTCCTCTGGGTTTGGGAGCCTAGGAGGGCTCTGCAACAGTCTGCTCCTCCTGCGGCTGTGTAAGGGCTGAGACGGCCATCTCAGTTGGGTGAGGAATCTGGGGCTCTGACCGAGGGCTCCGCAGTGGCATGGTCGTGTGAGCACTTGGAAAGGAGCCCACATTTCCTTGTTGTCGACCACCAACATCCCTCTCATTGGTCACCCGCACTTCACTGCTAGCAAGTAGCTGGAGAGCACCTTGCTGCACATCAGTGGGGTCGTGAGGGCCCATCTCTGTACTGACAGTCCTCATAACGGGGACATCCATGTACCTCTGGTTCCTCTCCTCAATAGATGCCCATCTATCCTCCATAGCAGACCATCTATTTAGCAGAGTCACCATATTCATTTGAGTCTGGCGATTTATGTTGTCCATATGAGGTTGCCATCCTTTCCATGGCGGCACCTACATTCGCCATTGCGTGCACCACGGCATTGCTCATGTTTGAGATGGACTCCTCCATTCTCTGCACACTCGCAGTTACCGTGGTTCCAAACCCTGTCAGAGATTCCTGCACCTGTTCCTGGAGATCCAGCACCGCTCTCTTTCTGGATGGCCCCAGAGGCACAGGGTCCACATGCAGCTGAGCAGAGCTGGGAGCGCCCTGCGGCCTCCGACGAGGACTCTCCACTGCTGTCCCTGTCTCCACCATCTGCTGATGCTCACTTGTGAGCTGTGATACACCAGGTGACAACACTAATCTATCTCGTGAATGACCCACCGAGGTGTGCGTCTCTGTGCTGGTGCTGGGTGCGCTCAATTCTGCTGACGTTGCTCCCTCAGAGGCTGCAGCTTCCTCTGAGGAGTCTTCCGGCTCTTCCTCCTGGGCAGTGGGGAGGGGGGCTCTCGGTGGTCCTGTGGGGGAGTAAAGGCATGAGTTAGACATGTGATATTAACGTAGCAGACACATCCCATTGTGCAGGTGATCAGAACTCAATCTGTATGAACATCAGATGCCATACCAGTCACTCATGAAATCTAAATAAGAGGGTTGCAAATCTATTCTGTCACCAGCTTGCTCTACTGCGCCCGTCTCTCCGTCCTCCACTTCCAGCTCCTCTGCACCTCCGACGATCTCGATAGCAGCCTCCTCAACGTTGGTTAAATGCGCCATGGAAGGTGGACCCTCCTCCTGACCTCCCCCTCTCCCTCTTATTGTGGGCTCTCTTATCCTGCAATGAGGGACACAAGTGGAGTTTGAGCGAGAATGTTGGCGTGAGTGTAGAAAATCCATTGCATAGATGCTTAGAGGGAGACAAAGATGGAGTGAGGTGCCAATACCAAGGGCCCTCCCTGTGCGCTGTTAGTTGTTGTCATTGCATAACAGTGAGAGCGAGTGTGAGGGGTGCATAGTAGAATGGTGGAGTGATTCTGCACATAGAGAGAGATTGATGGTTAAGGGTGCAAGGGATGTAAGGGTAAGTTGGGATGTGCAGGAGTAGGTTGACAATGCAGAGTGCTGGTGATGAGAAGAGATGGGGAGCAGATTAAAGGTAAGTGTGATGTTATACTCACTTTTGCTGAGTGTAGCAGATCATTGAACCTTTTCCTGCACTGAACCCAGGTGCGTGCACACGAAGACCTGGCGCTAACCTCGTCAGCAATTTGCAGCCAGGCTGCCTTGGTTTGCTGAGAAGGCTTCCTACGTCCATTGGAGGGAAACTGGACCTCCTTGCGCCCTCTTGCTCCCTCCACAAGAGCATGGAGGGAGTCATCATCAAATCGGGGAGAGCCTTGGCTCTTGCAGCAGTCATCTCGCTAACAGTAGCACTGAGAGGTATCAGAAAGTGAATAAAACACAAAAGCTGCATGGGCCCCTTAAATGCAGCTGAATCGAAGATGCCAGCAGAGGTGAGCAGCAGACCCAAACCCACTGATTGGGCCGGGTAACGCGCATGGCGGGCTTAATAAGCCCAGTTAACTCAGCCTTATTGCAGTGCTGCTGAAACCGGCAGCGGGACAGGAACCCACCGAGCAGTGAATCTGACGTGAACCCGTTTCCGATGGCAAAATCGCGGCCTTAGTGTCTGTCTTTTGTGTGGCTTTTCCTATTCTGATGCTCCTACGAAGTGCTCCCCCAGTGGCTGCAGCATGGCTAGTGGAAGGCTGCTGACTTCCAGTGAGGGAGGTTGCAGATGGCCTTACAGGACGACCTCGAGTTGCAGCATTAATGAACCTTCCCTTTAGGTAGTGGAAAAAGCCTGCGGCAATCATGACTGTGAATTAGACTGTCCCCGATATTGGTCCACCTGCTCAGTGTAATGCCAAGGAGCAGCAGTTTCAGCACTAAAATCATGACTAAAATCAAGTTAATGAAGAGTGAGGATGAATTTTGCATCTTAACTAGACCATTTTCAGGTGGCGCAGCTTAACCTCATTTAGTCTTAACACTGCCACTTTCTTGGCTATATCCAATTTTTAGCCCTTTGTATATGAAATATACACATTCTGGCAAGCCAAACAAAAACCTGATGAGACATTGGACACATGCTCAGCATCACTCCATGAATTAACAGTCAACGTGAAAGTTCACTGATATGGATAAAGAGGTAAAAGGGGCAGTGTGTGATCCAATGCTCCTAGTAACAAGCGGCACTCTCAGGGAGCATATCTTGGGAAATCATGGGTACAATGCTCATGATTTTCCATCTATTCATTTTAATGGTTGTGGAAAGCATGGTCGTGTTCCATGGTCAATCTTTCTCTGGACTTCAGACTGTACCCTTATTTATACAGGCAGGCAAATAGAGTCTAAAATTCATTGGCCATAACATTTTTAAAATGGCAAGTTTGAAATTAGCGTTTGTGCAGCATTGAAAGCGTACCCACCAGTTGTGGAAAGCTGCTAGCAAAACTTTGAATACAATTTGGTCATATTCCATGGACAGCTAACTGCAAAGGAATAAATAACAGGAATTTAAAATCTGAAATTTTAAATATGGCAAAAGGCCCTCTTGGAACTTTTTATGTCCTTGCCAAATTTTCTCCCACTCCCCTTTTCTGCAGGTGTTAAATCCTTGCTGGAATACAGTTCCATGGACACCTGGCAGCCTCTGGTACATCGCACAAGTCTCCTTAATGGAGCCACAACTATTAGCTTTTGAGGTTATTTAACTAGAACAGCTTCATAATTAATTCTGTGCTCCCCAGGTGTCCATAAAATACAGTTTCAGCAGTGGTTGCTGGGTGGAAATTAACAGCAGGAATCCTGGCAGAATCGCTTTTCCTCAATATAGGAGCAAAGAGCCCCTTTACCCCAGATGAGATCAGCTAACTCAGCACAGTTCAAGATTTCAACCTGTGACCTTCGTGATCTATTTGACTCAGCTTCTCATTGGATAAACTTCCTGAACCAATGGGAGAAGCTTTTTGTAATTCTACTATTAACCTGAATATCATTCCAAATATCATAATTAAAGTTAACGTCAAGGCCCATCTGTGATGTAACTACTATCTAGTGGAATGAGAATGGCGTTGATTTCAACTGCTTGCATCTATTTTTATAGCACCAAGGAGCATTAAAGCAGACCGAGCACTGGGATTATCCTTGTTTTCACAATACTGTTGTATGTAACTTAGAATCCTTCAGTTTTGATGGAGTTTGGTTGACCACAATGGTCTTCATTTCTGCCTAGTGTCCAGTTTTAAAGTGCTGCTTTAAGTTCATTAAAGTATTAATAGTAAGCCTTCTTGCTGAAATTCTCACCTTGTAATGTTAATAGAAAATGTGCTGTATTTTTAAAAATTCATTTATGGGATGTGGCGTCGCTGGCAAGGCCAGCATTTATTGCCCATCCATAATTGCCCTTGAGAAGGTGGTGGTGAGCCACCTTCTTGAACCACTACAGTCCGTGTGGTGAAGGTACTCCCACAGTGCTGTTAGGTAGGGAGTTCCAGGATTTTGACCCAGCGTCGATGAAGGATCAGCGATATACTTCTAAGTCAGGATGGTGTGTGACTTGGAGGGGAACTTGGAGGTGGTGGTGTTCCCATGCACCCGCTGCCCTTGTCCTTCTAGGTGGAAGAGGTCGTGGGTTTGGGAGGTGCTGCCGAAGAAGCCTTGGTGAGTTGCTGGTGCATCTTGTAGATGGTACACTCTTCTTCCTTCTTAGGCAGTCCCTCGAAACTGAGGATGACTTGCTTCCACACTAAAAATGAGTTCTCAGGTGACTGATGAGTCCAATGCGGGACCTACAGTCCTCTGTCACAGGTGGGGCAGACGGTGGTTGAAGGGGTGGGGTGCTTGGGCTGACGTGCACTCCTTCCACTTGTCCTCCAGCGAGTGGTCTTGGGCCAGGGATTCCCAGGTTGCACTTTTTCAAGGAGGCTTTGAGGGTGTCCTTGAAGCATTTCCTCTGCCCACCTGGGGCTCTCCTGCCGTGTCGGAGCTCCAAGTAGAGCGGTTGTTTTGGGAGTCTCGTATCGGGCATTTGAACGATGTGGCCCGTCCATCGGAGCTGATCGAGCATGGTCAAAGCATTGCAGCCACGGTACGCCGGTGGTGGAGGGAGTGAATGTTTATGATTCTGTGAGCATGACTATGTCAGACTGTTGCTTGACTAGTCTGTGGGACAGCTTTCAATTTTGGCACAAGTCCCCAGAAGTTGGTGAGGAAGACTTTGCAAGGTCGACTGGGCTGGGTGTGCCATTGCCATGTCAGTAGCCGATGCCGGGTGGTCCGTCCGGTTTTATTCTTATTATTGTGTTGCGTAGCGGTTTGTTACAACTGAATGGCTTGCAAGGCCATTTCAGAGGGCAGATTAAGAGTCAACCACATTGCTGTGCATCTGGAGCCAGACCAGGTAAGGACGGCAGATTTCCTTCAAACCAGATGGGTTTTTACGACAATCCGATAGTTTCATGGTTACCATTACTGATACTAGCTTTTTTGAAATTCATGATTTATTTAATTAACTGAATTTAAATTCTCCAACTGCCGTGGTGGGATTTGAACTCGCATCTACTTGATCATTAGTCCAGGCCTCTGGATTACTAGCCCAGTAACATTACCACTATGCTACCATTCCCTATTACGGCTAATTTTGACATTCCACTCAATAACATTTATTTTTTGATTACCCATATTGGCTTATTCACCATGGAGAGGTCACTGAAAATAAATCACTTATAAGGACAAAGAAGTTATAATTAATCATGGATATCACACTTTAAAATGCTTAATCTTTATATTATTTTTGCCTGTTAGCCACATAGCTAGTCTGGCATACAAGAGTTAGACTGAAGTTCAACTGAACTAGAAAGAAGTTAAAGCCATTCTCCTAATAAAAGCAACATTCTTGGGCGAGACAAAAAATGTTTGAGTATCTCAGTATAATACTACCATCATGCAACAGACAGCACGTACCATTTAGCTTTTTGATCCACTACACAACAACTTTTCTTCACGACTGAGTTATTCACTTTAGTCCAATTTTCTTCTGGTTGCAAAAATTGGTGCTTCTGAATGGCACTGAAGAATATTAATACAATAAGAATATTAATGCAATTGCCTGATGGCTGATGGCTCTAAGGATGCAACTTTCTGACAGTATTACTGTAACTTAGGGCACAAGTTTCATATTAAAAGCAAATAAATCCACATTGATGCAAATCTATGTAATCCATGATGCAAGCAAACCATTAAATTAACAAATTAAGCTCTGCTATGGATTTTCCTGTTGTACGCAGCTTTGATTAAAAACAGCAATTTTGCATTCCTGATCACTACAAATAACAAGAGGTTATATGGGGTTTTACTTAAATATTAGTTACTCCCCCTTGGTATTATCCATGGGAGTCAATATCAAGTGTAGTAGTCAGGTCAAGCAAGGTCAAAGGGCAGGTGCATAATTGGACTGAAGTGGGGAGCGTGGAGATAGAGAGAGGAGAGGAGGCTGGAAAGGGAGAAAGGAGTAAAGTAGAGGGGGAAGAGTAGAGGGAGAGAGGAGACGGGTGATAGGGATGTGAGAAGAGTGGAATATGGGAAGAGGGAAGAGGAGTGGACTGCAGGAAACAGTGGGTAAAGGGATGGGGCAAGGAAATGGGGAGGGAGAGAGAAGGGGAGGGGCAGAGGTGGAGGAAAGGGGAGGGGAAGGGATACAGGGAGAAGGGGAAAGTTGGGAGGTGGGGGAGAAGGGTTATAGATGAAGCAAAGATAGGGGAACTGTGTCAGTAGTGGGGGGGGGGTGGTGAGGGAGGGGGTGCCGGCAAACTTTTTGGGGGGCAGTTAGATACCTTTCCCTTTGTCGGGGGTGGTAATTCATCTCATTGCCCTGATTTCTCTCTCACGGGGGCGGGAGGGGACACAGGCATGATCAGAGTCTGAAAAGCACTGTCAATGAGGAGTGAGGGTGGTTATGAAGGGCATGAGAATGGTGCTCGAGGGGAGGGGGGCTAATGGAGGGCCTGAGAGCATGAGAATTGTCGCTTTGGGAAGATAGAAGATCTGTTAACTGAGAAATATCATCAGTGGGGAGGAGGCTTAAGGGCTTAGAAGCCAAAGAAATAGGTTTAGAGGGGGGCAGAGGAGGAGATTGATCCAGGGTGTTTTAGGGCTGGATTTTGTGGGAGGACAGCAGGCGCAATTGGTGGTGGGTTGGGTGGGAAAATGTTTCTTTTCCCCAGTGAGTCGGGACCCTGCTGTGAACCCGCCGCCACACACCTTTACCAAATGTCGGGTCTGTCAGCGCTGAGCAGACCCGACATGCAGTAGCGGCGGAGGCAATTAAAATCATTAGTGGCTTGTTTACAGCCACTTATCAATGTTATTTTCTCAGCTTTTTGGATTTGACAGGTCACCCACCGGTTTCCTGTGGAGCTGAGGGGTGAGGTCAGTGGCCATTGAATCAGCTGATGAGTTGACAGCTTCAAATGTCAAGTCAAAGCTCCCAGCTGATTGAGAAAGGTTCCCTTAACCACTAGCTTCTCTAAACTGCATTTCCACTACAGATTCAGGATGCTGCAAGTCTTTGCACAAATCTCCATCCAGTCTGACCTCATTACCTCTCCTATCATTTGCAGATCGCTTCTGTCCTCTCTACTTCACCTGGCATCTATTCCATCAGCATGGGTGCCCTTGAAACTCTCTCACTTTGGTCCTCAGAATCCCACCACGATCAGCCCCAATGCCAGCATCACCAGGCACACCAGCATCACCAAAAACACCAGCAGCACCAACAACAACACCAACCTTCTCCACAATCAACTGATGCTGCACAGGACAGAGGGCATCAGCACCCAACCACATTGTTGCCCGGGAGGCCAGGGATGGCCCCACCATGGCCAGATTTACTTCACTTGACGCTGCATACTCTGGCTGCCACAGGTTGGCACCACCCCACACCAACACCATAAAGCATCCCAACAATGCCCAAGCCATTCCTTTCACACTCATGACATTGCGGGGGGGTACCGTTAAGTCTCACCATTCACTGAAACTCACTAAGCCACTTCCAAAGGTGCACATAAATCTGTCCAAGAACGCAAAGTGTTGAAAATAAAGGTTTCAATGTTTGACAGCACATTAACAGAAACTTTACATGAACATTGCATATAACACCCAAGTGCCTACCCTTGTGTGCTGTTAGTTGGTATGATTGCACTAGGATAAGGGTGAGTGTGAGGGGTGGCTGGTGAGATGGGAATGTGATAAAGTAGATAGAGAGGGATGGCTGGAGGTGCAAGGTAAGTTGGTGTGAGTAAGGATGTGCAGGAGTAGGGTAGGGACGGCAGAGTGATGGGGATGTGATGAGAGGCACAGCAGGATGAGGTTGAGTGTGGCTTTGTACTAACGTTTCATGATCTATTGAGATCATTCAAACATTTGTGACACTGCACCCAGGTCCTCCTGACCACATCCCTGCTTGTGCTCACCTCTGCAATGTGCAACCAGGCTGTGTTGATCTCCTAGGGAGGTCTCTTCTGCCCATGGGAAGGGAAGAGGACCTCCCTGTGTCCTTGACCAGTGGTCTGAGGTCATGAAGCCTCTTTGGGCACTGGAGCCAGATGGTGGGGGTGATACTGCTGGCAGTGATGACCTCGGTGACGGACACCTACATCCTTCTTTCTGGAGGGTCTCCTGGCCCTTGTGGGCAGAGGGCCTGTCTTGCAGTGTTGACTCCCTGCACAAAGCTGGAGTGCTGCGTGCGAGACCCTGAGTGCCCTTTCCCTGGCTTGCTGAGCCATTTGTGTTAGTGGTGAGGCAGTTTTCCCATTTGTTGAGGTTAGGAAGGTAATTCAGCTTTAAGAGCTGAATATTCACTTTTGGGACTTCTTGCTAATGTTAATTATTTTTTAAAAGGCAGAAAGGGCTGAAAACTGCATTGTTTCACTTTATTTTATATTGCTTCAGTATGCATGGCCCCTTTAATTCTCAGACCTCTTCATTACCCACAGTTGCTTGCGAGCTCTACAACCTCGATTCCAGAGGCTGTGGGAAGCTCCAACACCGCACCTGGACAGGAACTTCGTCTCCAGCACTGCCACCAGGACAGCGTTGCACAGAAGGTAAGCACTGCACCAACAATCTCCATGCCCCCCAGACCAATTTTGCTCCGTTAGCATTGCGGCCATTTTCAGCGGCCGTTAACTGCACTTGCCGGTGACACCAGCAACTTTGAATTTCTCCCCCAAAGTGTTGCCAACTGAGCCGTGCTGACACTGCAGTATAACGGTACCCTGTTGGCACTGCCTAGGAGAAACTTGAAATCTAGTTCACAGGAGAGAACTCATATGCTGAGTTCTTGTCCCAGCAGTTGCATCACTAGATAGTTGATGTGGTGGTGTCCAAACATTTAAATTAATTGCAGGCATGTTTAAATAGTATGCAGAGACTCCAAAGACCCTTGAGCACTTTTTACACTTGTTTTGATAAGTCATTGGATTTGCACTGCACGCAATGCCAAAGGGAAATGGTGTGAGACTGAGAGAAGTTCTGGTAGTCTTTCGCATAATGTATGTTGTGGTCTTGTGGCATCAAGCTGGACAGACATTGCAGAAGTATTAAATTGAGAAAAATATTCTGACGAACTGTTCGCGACCTGAAACTTTAACCCTACCTTCCTCTCTCCAAAGGTGCTGCCTGACTTGCTGGGTGTTTCCAGAATTTTCTGGTTTTATTTCAGATTTCCAGCATCTGCCATAGTTTGTTCTTTCAGAAGTTTGAGGGTTCAAACCTCAAGGGGGAAATTGTGCTCATACTAAATGGCAATATCGCAGTCAATGAAGCAACATGGTGATTGCAGATTTATCCTTTTTCTACTTGCAACAAGCTAGAAAATTTGCCAGAAAACTCTAAGCACATTAACATAAAAACTACCAAATACTGTAAAATGCTTCTAAGAAATGCTTAGAAGATCTCACTTACTTGGCAATGCATCAAATTACCTATATTGCAGCACAATTTGACACTGACATTATGGTTGGTTTAGTTTATTTGTAACTTGTGATGCAGTGATGTTCCTGTGTTTTGTGAGCTGTATGTAAATCTTTGTACCCATGGGAATTGTGGGAGAAACATCATAAATGTGTGGGAAGTGTCAGCATGGGTAAAAAAAGTGCCTGCACTCAGACATAGAGGTGTTGGCATCCATGTAGATAATTCCTGTTAAATTATTCTGTTACAATAAATTTACAAGTGTAGGGAGGGAATGAAATTTACCAATGGCATTAGAACCATTTCTATTGATTTTTGAAGCTTCTGTCAGCAAATAATTAGAAAAGGCTGTAAAGTGTGAGTGATGCTAATAGAACTGTGTATTAATGAAAGTATAATAAACACAGAGAACAGGATCTGTGATAGCAGGCACAACACATTTGTTGGATTTGGGAATAAATAGCTGCAGAAAAAAAAAGAAATAAATCACCTCTGTCCTTGTTAAATGAAAATACGCTGAGTCTGTTTTCTAAGGGGTGATGGCAACTTTGAGATCATTTGATGATAGGCAAATCTTAAAAAGAAAAAAAATGATAAGATGTGACCCAGGTAAGCAATTTCTTTTAATCTGCTAGGTTGAAGCTTTTAACATTATTGTACTTGATTTCTATTACATTGCACAAACATTAATTAATATGTAAAAAAAACCAAATTCTCTGGTTGTAGATTAATTGAAAATGCAGAGAAGTTTTTTTGTGTAATTGAAACATTCATTTTAAAAGGAACTCATTTTCTGAAGAGGTTTAAGCACATCTACCACATGCTCCAGAAACTGGTGGCTAATTAATAGGGAAGCACTCACGAGTCATTCGAAATATTCAATTCCTCCATCAACATCAACAACTTATATTTACATAGCGCCTATAATGTAAGAAAACCTAATATAAACATAAAAATCAGCAACAAACTTTCGAAATAGCCTTCAGCCTACCACAAGCAATGTGGAGTTTTCAGATTTAGAGGGCCCATGAATTAATTGGAAAACTAGTTTAAAAAACAAGCCTACTGGTAAATGAGTAGTGTATAAGCAACATGGGTTATGTGTGTAGCAACAAAAATACATGACTGGAAATGACCAAGAATAAAGAAAATATATCCTTACACCATCAATGGCTTTTCTTGTGGGAGAAGCAGCCATTATTCTGTCTGTGGAGAGCCAAGATAAATGGGACGTGTGAGGACATAGGAGAAGGGTATTTAGGAGGGTGCCATATCTTTGCAAAAGGGTTGTAGCAGCTGTTGCCTCTCTGCAGCCATTGAGTTGCAAAAAAATAGGCAGTAAGTCCTAACATTGCCCATATCCTGAATTCAAATTTAAAAAAATGTCTTTCTCCCCTTCAATCTCCTATAGTTCAGTTCCATCTCCAGTTCTTACTAACACCCTCCTTCCCTATTCCCTTTCAGTTAATCCTGGCAATTAACTTCCACCCTCACCTTAAAGTGCTACTCCACTTTCAGTCCCTTCTTTTTCTTCTCCGATATCATCCAGTTCCCCGTCCTCCTTACCATCAACCATTTCTCCCTTTTCATTAGCATCCATTTCGCTTTTTGTGCTCCCCTTTAATTTCTATCCATTTCCCATTCTGTTTTCCCTCTTTCCTCCACTCTTTATTGCCATCAATTTCCCCTTTAAACTGCAATCCATTTCCCCATTCCCTTTCCCCTTCATTTCCCTCTCTTCTTTATCCATCTATTTCATTGTCATGCATTTCTCCATTTGCCCCTTTCATTCCCATTCCTTCCTACCTTTCATTGCCATCCATTTCCTCCCTATCCATTTGTCTCCCTTTCATTGTGATTAATTTGCACCCCTTTTATTGGTAACCATTCACTGCCATTTTCTCAGTCTCACTCCTATCTGAATCTAGCTGTTAATGCGCTGGAATGGGACCCTCTTTTCTCTCAGAACGGCTGCTAAACATAATGGCAGGGAAGACCACCTCTGTATGTTATAGATGGGAACTCCTGTTCTCACAAGGTGCACACTGTTTGACAAACACTTTTTCACAGTCAATACCATTTAACAAATTAAATATCAGAAGCTGATGAACAGATTAATGAATGCTTCGGCATAAACGGAGTGATAGGTAGTGCAGCAGATGTAGATAAGGGTATTGTGCCCAGATCTGATCACAGCAGCGTGAGGGAGCCTAGAGGCAGTGTCACATTTTTCAGTCTTTGCTACCCTTCCTACACTAGATTATTTTGGCTCTTGTATCTTAGATCACTATCATGAATGAATCTCAACTCGCCATACCCTTGATAGTGTCTATCTTAGCCTTCAGGTCCAGGTAAGCTCTGGGTAACATGGCCAAGATAATGAAACAGAAAACCCATCTCTTAAATACTTTTACCTACCAGACTTACCCGATACATTCATAGGATCCATTTTGTCTTTGGTGACTAAAATGAGCATCAAAACTTCAGACCACATTTTAAATTTAAAATCATTAATGAATTTATTTAACAAAAGATGAACAAGCAAATAAATAACAGTTATATAATACAGTTACAGATTTATATCAATGTTTATTATCAAATTCCTTGAAAGGATAAAATAATCAAAAGATTGTGACTCTGAAGACTAAGCTAATCATTTACAAATAACTTGCAAATACACACAGTTTCTTTGTGCATTTTTTATCACTAGAGGAGCCTATAATAACCTAGGCTGCTTCTTGGAAACTTCAAACAAGTTTTTTTTTCCTCCTTCAGGAGTTTCAAACTGACTGGTTCCTTCTTTCGATGAAGCTCCAAGGTAATTCCTTGATTTGAACACACTGAGGTGATGTAACGCACACCACCTGGTGGGAAAGTGCTGGCCAGTCAGTTAAAATTGCCTCCAAAAAGTACTACCCCGTTCCCGTTCAAATCCTGCCTGCCGCCACATTAGATGGCCCATTTTTTAGGTGACCAATGCCACACGTAAATCAGAAATGATTCCACATTCAGCTTTTTTGAATCTTCGCAAGATCAGTACTCGCTTCCCTTGCAGCTGCCATAATGCCTGTATTTGAAAGCAGTCTATTATCCCACCAATATATAAACCACTTGTGAGTTATCATGGCTCATGATAACAACAGGTATAATGAGGTGCATACCTGAGTAATCATACTATGGGCTTGTTGAAGCAGCACTTCAGATGCTTGAATAGGGCTGGGATGGATTCTTCAATACAGCCCAGCAAAGATGTCAAGGGTCCTGTTAATCTGCTGCATGCTACACAAGTTACATAGTTTATTCAGGGTTTCCGCTACTCTTCCTCCAAAGTTATGCAGACCAAGAGGAGAATCCCTGTAGACATTCACCCCCTAAATTCCACTGTTCGAACTGCCCTCCATTGGTTCCCAATCCCCGAGCATAAAGGGCGTGAAATTCGGTTACGCCCCGTTTGGGGGCAGTAACTGAGTTAAGGCCAGACATTTAGCGCCCGGCGCAGGAGTACCGCCCCGGTCGCTAAATTCGGCTTACTGCTCCGCACAGGAAGTGGAGCGCAATCTTGGGCGCTCCACTTCCTGTTGGGACGGTAACCGAGGCGGTGTCGGGGCGCGATCGGCAGCGCTCGGCGGAGGCTCCGCAGAGCGCTGCCATGTTTCAACGTCCCTCCCCTTCAGTGAAAGGGGAGGGCCGCTGCACACTTTGCAGGGCCTCCGATGGCCCCAACTAGGCCACCAGGGCAGCGTGGTGCTGCGGCCGCAGCCCGGCACTGAAACGCGGTGCCGAGCTGCTCGATGGCGGCCAGGACCATGCCATGGCCCACCACGGAGGACCGATCTGGAGGTCGGCCAAAAAAATAAAATGGTTGGCCCAGTTTGCGACCCACGAGGCTGGTGCTGACATTGCCGAATTTCTGCTGTGGGGCGGTAAGGGGCTGCGGCAGGGCGCTAAGGGGTCGCCGCACACAGCGATGACATCATCGCCGGAGGCACGGCATCCCAGGGCGCTACCGGCGGGGGCGCGCCGCTATCGTGTAGCGCCTCAACAATACACTGCCGAATTTCTCGGGAGGCACTGTTTTTGCCCCCCTCCAGGCAATAAGTCCTTTGCACCCCATTAGCGCCCCCCTGGAGGTGCTAACAGCAGGCGCAAATGAACCGAATTTCTACCCCATAGACTTTGAAATTTTAATTCTTGTCTTCAAATCATTCCATGGACTTGCTACATTCTTACCTCTGCAACCTTTTCCAGCCCAACTCCTAGCATGACCTTCCAACTCTAATGTGTATCGCCCCTCCTTTGTTGGTGGCAGCACCTTCAACAATCTCATCCCAGTACCCTGGAACTCCTTCCTAAACCCTTCAATCTTGCAACCTCACACCCCACCTTCAAAAACCGCCTTAAAATCTGCCTCCTTGACTGCCTTCAGTCACCTCCTCTAAATTCTCTCTCAGTTCTCGCTCGGTGTCTTGCAAACTGCAAAGTGTTTTCAGATGTTACGTATAAAGTGCTTATATAAGTGTAAGTTGTTGGTACATTTTGCTCAGTTAAAAGTGCTGCATAAATCCACATTGCTGTTGTAGTCTGCTCAAAGGTCACATATGAAGAATGGTCCATAAGTGAGGTACCAGAGAGCATCTAGCAGCAGTGGAACTCTGCCATTGCATGAAGTCAACAGCTTCAGATGAAGAGGGAATGGAAGAAAATAAAAACAAAAAGAAAATTTATATGTGCTAAAATAGACTGTGAACAAACAACCACCTGCACCTGGAACAAGTATTTTGGTGAAAGGTAAAATAAATCAGCCAGTACAGCACAGCTCTGCTCCATCTGCCAACTTCATAAAAATGTTGTTACTAACAAGTTTGAATTGAGTTTAAAAACAGAGAATGCTGGAAATACTCAGCAGGTCAGGCAACATCTGTGGAGAGAGAAACAGAGTAAATGTTTCAGGTCGATGACCTTGCGTCAGAACTAAAAAAGTTAGAGATGTAACAGGTTTAAAGCAAGTGCAGAGGCAGGGAAAGGGGGGAGGGGAGGAAAGAACAAAAGGGAAGGTCTGTGATAGGATGGAAGGCAGGAGAGATTAAAAGACAAAAGGGATGATGGTGCAAGGCAAAAGGAGATGGTAATGGGACAAGTAAAGTAAAAAAAGATGGGTCTAGAAGAGGTGTAAATGGGAATAGCAGAAACATCAACAGCTGCCATCCGAAAAAATGGGGGCAGAGGTTTCGATCTGAAATTGTTGAACTCAATGTTGAGTCCAGAAAGCTGTAGAGTGCCGAATCGAAAGACACTGTGGTCCACTCCTCAAACCATCTCCAACACCTGCTCCCCTTCCCACAGCACCATCCCGTGCAAGTGCAGGAGATGTAACACCTGCCCTTTTACTTCCTCCCTTCCCATCATCCAGGGCCTCAAACACTCCTTCCAGGTGAAACAGCGATTTACTTGTACTTCTTTGAATTCACTTTTCTGCTCACCTGACCAGTCCATTGATATCTTCCTGCAGTCTAGAGTTTTCTTCCTCACTATCAACCACATGGCCAATTTTTGTATCATCTGCAAACATATTAATCATGTCCCCTGCATTGAAGTCTAAATCATTGATATATACCATACAAAGCAAGGGACCTAGTACTGAGCCCTGCAGAACCCTACTGGAAACAGCTTTCCAGTCACAAAAACACCTGTCGACCATTACACTTTGCCTCCTGCCACTGAGCCAATTTTGGATCCAACTTGCCACTTTCCCTTGGATCCCATGGGCTTTTACTTTTCTGACCAGTCTGCCATGTGGGACCTTGTCAAAAGCCTTGCTAAAATCCATGTAGACTACATCAAACGCACTACCCTCATCGACCCTCCTTGTTACCTGCTCAAAAAATTCAATCAATTTAGTCAGACACGACCTTCCCTTAACAAATTCATGCTGACTGTCCTTGATTAATCCGTGCTTTTCTAAATGATGATTAATACTGTCCCTCAGAATTTTTTCCAATAATTTGCCCAGGTTAGGCTGACTGGCCTGTAATTACTCAGTCTATCCCTTTCTCCCTTTTTAAATAACGGTACAACATTTGCAGTCCTCCAGCACCACACCTATAGCCAGAGAGGATTGGAAAATGATGGTCAGATTGGAAAATGATGATCATTCAACGGCTCCTTCTCGGCCATTTCTGCCACCTCCAGTGTGATTCCACCACCAAACACATCTTCCCCTCCCCTTTTAGCATTCCGAAGGGACTGTTCCCTCTGCGACACCCTGGCGCACTCCTCAACCACCACCATCAACCCCTCCCCTTCCCACGGCACCATCCCGTGCAAGTGCAGGAGATTTTTACTTCCTCCCTTCCCACTGTCCAGGGTCCCAAACAGTCCTTCCAGGTGAAACAGCGATTTACTTGTACTTTTTTCAATTTAGTATACTGTATTTGCTGCTCACGATGTGGTCTCCTCTACATTGGGGAGACCAAACGCAGATTGGGTGATCGCTTTGCAGAACACCTCTGTTCAGTCTGCAGGGGTGACCCAAGCTTCCGATCGCCTGTCACTTTAATTCTCCACTCCACTCCCGCTCTGACCTCCTTGTCTTCTGCCTCCTACACTGTTCCAATGAAACTCAACATAAGCTCGAGGACCAGCACCTCATCTTTCGATTCGGCACTTTACAGCCTTCCGGACTCAACATTGAGTTCAACAATTTCAGCTCATAACCTCTGCCCCCATTTTTTGGATGGCAGTTGTTGATGATTCTGCTATTCCCATTTACACCTCTTCTAGACCCATCTTTTTTTTACTTTACTTGTCCCATTACCATCTCCTTTTGCCTTGCACCATCATCCCTTTTGTCTTTTAATCTCTCCTGCCTTCCATCCTATCACAGACCTTCCCTTTTGTTCTTTCCTCTCCTCCCAACTGTCCCTGCCTCTGCATTTGCTTAAAATCTGTTACATCTCTAACTTTTTTCAGTTCTGACGAAAGGTCATCGACCTGAAACATTAACTTGGTTTCTCTTTCCACAGATGCTGCCTGACCTGATGAATATTTCCAGCATTTTCTGTTTTTATTTCATATTTCCACATCCTCAGTATTTTGCTTTCATGGGGGTGCAAATATGGCACGACTGATAATTTTGCTGACATTCTTTTGCAGCACTTTTAAATAAATCCATGTGGATATCTGTAAGAAGCAAGGTTTTTCAATGATCAGTCTTAAAAATGATGAAGTGAGAGCTAACTAATAGTTCAGTAGACATATTTTATTTGCGAACAACCGATAAGCTATTAGATCATTCAGACTGTCAGCTCGCAGCTCCTGTTTAAATGTAGATGAGTGCAGCCAGTAGAATAATATGCCATATATTCACAAGCAGTGTAAGGTGCACTTCATTACAGCATCATTTCTTGTTGGAGTGGTGTACAACATGAGTTGTGCATCATGTGCTGCAGAATCTGACAGATCATCAGTTTACACACAAGCCTAGAAATTACTTTTGTCGATCAGTTTAATGGCTGCTGATCAGTTTAATTAATGGCTGCTGATCAGTTTAATTAATGGCTGCTGATCAGTTTAATGGGCCAGTTTGACATTTCTTTGTCCACTATTTTAGCAGAGAAATGAACCCTTTTTGAACAAACAGGTTAGTGACTCACCCCAGAGTGGCCAAAACAGCCTAGATTTTCTGATCAGAAGTACAGTGGAGTGTGCTTAGTAATCATCGAGCATTATCAATACTGACCCTGCCACATGGGATCAACCTTATTAAATGCCATTTGTTCAGATATTCGGGATAATTTCAGCATTTTGCTTTCTTTTTCAAGGACATAGAAACATAGAAACTAGGAGCAGGAGTAGGCCATTCGGCCCGTCGAGCCTGCTCCACCATTCAATACGATCATGGCTGATCATCCAAATCCAGTACCCTGTCCCTGCTTTCTCACACCAAATCCCCACATCGAGCCTGCACCTATCCCAGTAACCCCACGTATTTAATTCCCCCTAATATATCCCATCCTATCCCCATAACCCCACATAATTAATCCCCCCCTAACACTAAGGGTCAATTTATCATAGCCAAATCAACCTAACCCGCACATTTTTGGACTGTGGGAGGAAACCAGAGCACCCGGAGGAAACCCACGCAGACACGGGGAGAATGTGCAAACTCCACACAGACAGTCACCCGAGGTCAGATTCGAACCCGGGTCCCTGGCGCTGTGAAGCACCAGTGCTAACCACTATGCCACCGTGTCCATAACAGCTAGGAGAGATCTTCATCAGATGAAGGCCCCCCAAATCTTGGATCTCTCACCCCCTTTAAGGAGGAAGTGCTCTACATCCTCGGCAGGAATGTCACAGAGCACGTCAAAGATTGGGAAATAGGAGGGCGGCTACAGGTTCGCAACGACTTTCTCTTTCTCTTCTTTGTATTCCCATAATCTTCTTCCTCTGTGCCCAGCAGCACACGAGGCAACCAATTTCTTCCACTGCTTTACATCCAACAGACCATGCTCTTGGGTTCTTTCGGTAACGTGGACAAGTCATTAGCCTGATTCACAACTCCCTACCAGGAGAACTGGCTAGACATGATGAGGGTTCGCCACTCCACTCCCCCTGGATTTCACCTTCAGAGGCACGATCTGTGGTCTCCTACTCTCCAGGACTAATTAATGGGGGGTGGGGGCTTCTCCACATCTATCAGACATGAGTATCTGCTGGATGTCAACCAAGTAACCAGAGACCGGAACTCTTGTCTCTGCTCGTCAGGACTGTCTGGAATGAGGCTCGTACCCATAACCTTCGGATTCAGAGGCCTGGAATGCTACCACTGAGCCAAGGTTCACTCCTCTCTTACTATTGTACCTCACATTAACGATCGCTAAAGCACATCTTGAAACCCTCATGCCACTCCTAGTACTGAAAATTGCCTGTGAACACTATCGTCAGGAAACCATTCTAATCTCTCTTCCTCTTCTCCTCCTCTAGATGTTTTGCAGGAAGAAGACACATCAAGCAGATATTTGGGATATCCTCTACATCAAGCACTGTTGGCACATCACATTATATCTTCTCACTCTCCCAGGCACCAACTCAGAGACATCCTCTTCAGGGAGCTAGAGGGTGAGCCAAAGGAGAGAGCCACTATGGGTGCATCTCTGGTGCCCACCTACTCCACGCAGCTGAAAAATCTCGTAGCTGCCCACCATGGGAGTGTGTGCCTAGCCCCCCAGCCCCAGCGTCACCCCAATAGCAGCCCATAGTGAAAAGGGACTGAACTAGGAAATTTAAAAAAATATTTTCTTTGGGTGAGTCCAGACCACTTGCACCCATCTACAAGCCAGTATGCTTTATATCACTCGGGGAATTTGCTTGTAACAATACGCTGGTACCACTGAGGCTGAGAGGTGAGTTCTGTGAGCATAGGGAGTTCCTGTGCCTGCCCCTGGCACCACTCCTGTGGCCACCCTGACACCATTGACCTTGTACGGAATATTCCATCCCTTACATGGCCAACTGGTAATTCCTGGAATCAGTGGGAACATAACACAAGCTGGAATACAAAGGAGTGGATCAAGAAAGTTCTCTTGTACACATTTCAGGAATTCCAACCCTTTTTTTCCCTTTACATCATAATGTTCCCAGTGTATACTAGGATAATTCAAGTTCCCCATTATCACTAATCTAAAGTTCTTGCATCTTTCTGCAATTTGCCTGCAAATTTGCTCCTCTATCTTCTTCTAACTATGAGAAGTCGCACAACACCAGGTTATAGTCCAACAGTTTTGTTTGAAAGCACAAGCTTTCGGAGCTTTCGTAGCTCCTTCGTCAGGTGAAGTGAAGAAATACAAAATCGACAAAGCATATATAGATAGAGAACAATGCATGTGTAACTTACAATGGCAGACGACTACATTTAATCATCCTGACTGTTTATCTGCCGAGGTGTAACAAAAGGCTATCAGGTCAGCCAGGAAGGCACCACATCAAAGACATAGCAAGATACAACTGAGACAATGAGGTGGAGTTACAGGGGGTCTAATGTGTCAAAAGCTGCAATTGGTATGGAAAACGATAAACTTTAACATTTTTACTTTTTTACTGGGAATCACATCTGGTGGCCTATAGCATACACCCAGCGTAATAGCTCCTCTATTGTTCCTTAATTCTAATCAAATCAATTCTGACTTTGAACCCTCAAGTGCATCATCTCTTTCTAGTGCTGTAATAGTACCTTTGATCACTACTGCCACCCACCTCCTAAGTTTCCTTCCCTATCTTTCCTGAATCCATTGTAGCCAGGAATATTAAGTGCTCATTCCTCCCTTTGTTTGGGCCAGGTCTCTGTTATTGCCACTATATCAATAACAGGGATAGGCACACCAACGTCAGTGTTCTCGCTCAGGCCAACATCCCCAGCATCGAAGCTTTGACCGCGCTCGATCAGCTCCGATGGACGGGCCACATCGTCCGCATGCCCGATACGAGACTCCCAAAACAAGCGCTCTACTCGGAGCTCCGACACGGCACGAGAGCCCCAGGTGGGCAGAGGAAATGCTTCAAGGACACCCTCAAAGCCTCCTTGAAAAAGTGCAACATCCCCACCGACACCTGGGAATCCCTGGCCCAAGACCGCACAAAGTGAAGGAGAAGCATCCGGGAAGGCGCCGAACACCTCGAGTCTCTTCGCCGGGAGCAAGCGGAAGCCAAGCGCAAACAGCGGAAGGAGCGCACGTCAACCCAAGCACCCCACTCACCCGCCCCTTCAACCACCGTCTGCCCCACCTATGACAGAGACTGTAGGTCCCGCATTGGACTCATCAGTCACCTGAGAACTCATTTTTAGTGTGGAAGCAAGTCATCCTCGGTTCCGAGGGACTGCCTAAGAAGGAGAATATCATAACTCCATGTTGCTACTTAGGTCTGCAGCTCACCAACATTATTTACCACGCTCCATGCATTTACGCACATACACTCTAAACCCATCTGCCTCACATTTCCTCCCTATCTAATCCTACTATTTCTGAACTGCTCATTATTCTAATGCTATTTGTTTTTCCCAGTCCTCTGTGCACCTTGCATCTCCTCTCTAATACTTCATCCTGGTACCCCTCCCCCAGCCAAATTAGTTTAAACCCTCCCCACAGTTCCAGTTAACCTCCCTGCAAGGACATTGGTCCCAACCCTGTTGAGGTGCAACCTGTCCATCTTATACCGTTCCCTCCTGCCCCAGAACTGATCCCAATGCCCCAGGAATCTGAAGCCCTCCCTCCTGCACCATTTCTCCAGCCATGTGTTAACCTGTCTTATCTTACTACTCGCCAACTGCCGTTAACGGACGCCTGAAATGGCCGCCGCGCTAAACGAGGTAAATTGGTTTGGGGGGCATGGTGGTAGGTGGTGCAGCGCTAACCTTAGGTGCAATGCCGTCCTGGTGGCATTGCATGAGGGATCCGGGACCAGTTTTTAGGCCTGGTGCGGCGTTGCTGCTTCCCCTCGCGTCTGTGTGCGAGGCTGTGAAGCTCACAATGCATTGTGGGCATTGAGGAGCTCTGAAATTTAAAGGGCCATGCACATTGAAGTAAGGGAAAATAAAATGCACTGATTCAATACATTTTTCAGCCCTTTCTGTCTTTTAACAAATAATCAATATTTAAAAGAAGTTCCAAATGTCAATATTCAGCACTTAAAGTTGAATTACCTTCCTAAACTCAACAAATGGGAAAACTGCCTCAGCACTACCACAAATGGCTCAGCAACCCAGGGAAGGGGCACCCAGGGTCTCACACGCAGCACTCCAGCTTTGTGCAGGGGGTCAACATGGTAAGACTGGCCCTCTACCAACAGGGGCCAGTAGGCCCTCCAGAAAGAACAATGTGGGAGCACATTACCAAGGCCATCACTGCCAGCAGCATCTCCCCCACCACCTGGTTCCAGTGCCCAAAGAAGCTTCATGACCTCAGACCAGTGGTCAAGGTCAATGAATGCCTCTTCAAAAGCCATCTCCTACCAACTGCACCACTAGCCTCACTCACTGCTCAATGCAGGACCCCCAATCACTCACCTACCAACAATCTGCACCAATGACGAGGCACATCTCCCATTCTTAGCATCACCTCACCCCCTTGGAGGAGACGGTGCAGGCCATTCTTGGCAGGGACATGGCTGAGACTTTGTCCAGCGGCGGGTCTGAAAGGATACAAGATGCAGGTATCCTTCCTCATTTCACACACCCAAGAAATGCATCCTGCCCAGTCAGTGGGACCGCAGGCGGATGTTCCATCCCGGATATGCCGGCCACAAAGGGGTTCTCTGGGATGCATCCTTCCGTCTAATTGCTCCTCTTTGGCTTCCTCCTCTTCAGCGTCTTGCTCTTCTGCATCTTTCTCTTCCCTCTGCAAGCAGACACTGTAAATGTGAAATGACAGCATAAAATGCTGCAACTACTCAGTTGGCAGCATGTCAGCCTGAGACGTGAACTCTGCTATTATCTCCACGGATGTGCGTGACCTGCTGGGTATTCGCAGCATTTTCTGTCTTCTCAAAGGTGTTCACTTACCATCTGAGCCCTTGTAAGCGTCCAGCAGCACTCCCAAAAAACTTTTAAAACTTTTCACATCTTTTGCAGCAAGCCACCACTTCAATAAAATTTAAAAAAGTCCAAACCCTTCCATCCAAACTTACCTGATTGATGTGTGTGTCCCTTTAACAGCTGCAGATATCGCCCCTGTCAGCATCTGTCAGCCTGCTTGCACACCAGGTTAACCTGGCGTGCTTAGGACCCAGCGCTGACTTGAGCGCTAGGGTCGAAGTTCGCGTCGGTGACGTTAATTCGGTGTTGCACGCCGACTGACATCACCACGCTGCCATTTTTTTTTCAGGGGGCAACCAATATGGCAGCCGCTGCTGGGACCACCTCTAGCTGGTGCAAGAATGGCGGCCACCAATTTTTCACGCATCGCTGGCGCTACCAGGTGGTGGTAAGGACATCAATTTCTCGCCCTCTGTCTGTAGGACCTCAACTCTTTTCCTACCTACGCCATTGGTTCCAACATGGACCTTGACGTCTGGCTGTTCCCTTCCCCTGCAGAATGTTCTGCACCCGTTCAGTGAAATCCTTTACCCTGGCACCAGGGAGGCAACAGACCATGTGAGACGCACATCGGCGGTTGCAGAAATGATTGTCTATTCCCCTGACTATCGAATCCTCTATGACCACTACATTTCTGCACTTTGCTGTGTCCCGCTGTGTAGCCATTTGCCACCACCATCGGCTCAATGGGACCTTCCCACTACAAGTCAAACAAATCCGTTTGCCGACGGTGACGCTGATCCTGGGTGCGATGATCCTTACTTTGGGGCACAGTAAAGAAGTCTCTTTGTAGGCAAACCCCGATGTGCTAGAATACTCCGTTGAGTTCGTTCCCAGCCATCCTGGCCACCTTCCCTTGTGGAAATAGGTGCTGGTCTCCTCTGCCTCCCGTCTTCCGGTCCCATCCACCGCGATGGGGGCCGTGTCCCCGGAACATCCAAACACCACGACATCCTTGGTGCGACCTCGATAGGCCAATCCACATCCGATTGCCGCGAGCAATACTAGAATTCGTTCCATCCTTCCTTGGTTCCTGTGATCAGATAGAATGAGGTAGCCAGCCTCGCAAGAGTCTCTGGCTTTTGTGAAGGGTGAGCGGGTCCCCTGACCTCGCCTCACGTAAACTTCAACGTTCGCTGAATAAACTTCAACTAAACCTATCTTTAAAGCTCCCATCATTTTATCGTTTTCTGTTAAAAACACTACAAACTTAACCTTAATATAACATAAAACTTAACCTTGAACGATAAACTTAAAACTTAGAACTATTACTTTACAGTGCCGCCCGTTCTCAGGGCGGCCCCTTTAAATTCTGAGAAGGCTGCTTCGAGCTCTTCCCGACGGTGGGAGGGCACTGACCCTTCCCTCTGATCTGCCGCAGCCTGTTGCTGCGCTGACCCTTCCCTCTGATCTGCCGCAGCCTGTTACTGCTGCGATGTGGCCGGTCTGTATCTGGGTTATCTTAACCTTAAATTTTCGCCTTGGGGCAGTCTGGGGACATGACCACATCCTCCTGGGCTGGGGTTCTCTACTTGACCTACGGGGAGTTGCTATGGGCGGGGTTTCCGTGACGGACGGACCGGGTTCCGAGACTTCCATCGGGATGACCTGGGGTTCCATCACAGTCGCTGGCTCCGCCTCCGCTGACTCCGCCTCCCTAACCTCGGGGCTGGCAGTTCGTGGCTCCGCCCTGCTCGGCCCAGCAGGCGGCCCTTCACTCGTGATCTCTGCCTCCCCTGAGGACTGGACGTTCAAAGCGGGCGGCCACATCTCTGGGAGCCACACCGGTACTCTCTGTGCTCCCATAACGGCTGGCCCTGCCTCCTCTAGCTCCTCCCTCCTGTCTTCGGGACCTGCAGCTCGTGTGTCCACCCTGTGTGGATCTCTACCTGCAGCCCCCGTCCCCTCCATATCGTAAAAGGGACCGTTCCTCCGAAACCACCCGTCGTCATCACTATCCTCATCTGCACTATCCTCATCTGACCCGGGTACCCTGAATTCTTCCTCATCTAACCCCCAATTCCAGAAAAACGCTGCATGATCGTCCGGGATGTCCCTTCCCCTGATGCAAGCTGCTATGCCTGCCTGTGTGCCTTGTGGTCCTACCTGGGGCTGTGCTTTCCCATTGGCGGGATTTACCCCTGTAGTTTTCCCCTGCACACCTGGCTGGTACAGTTTGCATTGGTTTATGTGGAACCACTTAGTGCGCCGTGGTACTTTTACGGCGTAAACCATGGGACTCGCCTTGTCTACAATGTTGTAGGCTCCCATATACAGTGGTTCCAGACTCCCTACTCTGGCGTAATTTCTGACCATGACCTGGTCTCCTACTTCCCACTCCCGCGTTTTGCGGGGTTCCAGCAACAAGCGATTGCCCTGTTGCTGCCTTCCCATGTTCCCAGCCGCCTGCTCATAAACTTGCTTCAGGCGCTCCAAGAGAGTCTGGGCGAACTTGTCCCTGCTTATCTCTTGGAGCTGACCCTCAGTGAGCACCGGGGCTAGCACATGGGTGGGGGTTCGCATGAGCCTGCCGGTCATTACCTCGTGCGGGGAGTACCCCGTACTTTTTGACTGACTGGCCCGGACCCCCATGAGGACTAAAGGCAGAACTTCCGCCCATTTTTGGGGCGAGTTCCTAGTCTCTTTCCTCAATTTCTCCTTCAGGGTCCGGTTCATACGTTCAACAATCCCGGATGACTGGGGATTGTGTGCTACGTGCCACTTCCCTTCAATGCCCAAAAGCATGAGGGTGTTCTGCATCACCTGGCCGGTGAAATTACTCCCTTGGTCTGACTCCACAAAACGGGGGAGTCCCCACCGCGAGAACACTTCCCGGACCAAGATTTTTGCTGTACCCAGTGCCGTAGCTGTTCGACAAGGGAAGGCTTCCACCCACTTGGAAAACACATCCACCAGGACGAGGCAGTACTTATAACCTCCCTGGGTGGTGGGCAGGGGTCCTATATAGTCGATCTGTATCGACTGCCATGGTCCCTCTACCCTTCTTACGTGTCCCATGGGCACCTTCCTTTTCTGGAGGTCTGGGTTGTTTGCAGCGCACACAAGACAGTTTGCGCAGAACTCGCGGACTTGTTCCCTGAGCCCTGGCCACCATCCCGCTTGCTCTACCCGTTGCCAGGTAACCTCGGGCCCGGGGTGCCCTGCCCCTGGTCCCTCGTGAGCCAACTGGAGGAATTCCCTCCTGTGCTGCTGCGGCACAACCCACTGCTCCTCGCGGAACAGCATGCCTTCCTTAACTGAGAGGGTTGCCGTACTGTACGGACCTTCTACCTGCCTCCCCTCAGCAATCGTTTTTAGGACTGCTTTTAGGGCGGGATCCTGGGTTTGGATGGTCTTGAGGTCCAGGGGCAATGCTACCCTGGTGTTCCCGGGATTCCCGTCCCCGCCTCGGACCGCTGCTATGGGTCCGGTCCTATAGGGGTTCCAGAAAGTGCCGTCGCGGGCACCCTCCCTGGCTAGCGCATCCGCCTGCCGGTTGCCCTCCCCACGGGGCTCTGTGGAGGAGTGAGCTTTCACCTTATGGATGAAAATCTCTCCTTCCTCCCCTACTGCTGCTGCTAAGATCTTTTCCAGCAAGGGCTTCACCGTTAAAGGTCGCCCGTCCGCGGAGGTGTATCCGCGGCGGGACCAAATGGCCAGGTATTCCGTACACGAATTGCAGGTGAACATACTGTCCGAGCAAATCGTGTATGGGGTTGGGAAAATGTCTGGGTGGGTAACAACGTACACCACGGCAGACAGCTCAGCCTGCTGCGCGCTCATGGTGCTAGGGAGCTTGATCGCCAGGGCAAGGTCTGCCGCAGGGTCATAAACTCCACACCCTGTGAGTCGTTCGCCAGCAGATACTGTGCTAGACCCATCAACATAAATCTCGCGCCCAGTGGGATGTATCCCGGCCCGTAAACCTATGTTGACGTCCCACACCCCTTCCACCGAACACCGGTGGGCTGTACCGGGGTATACCAGATTGGCCGCAAGCCTGGGCTCGCAAAGACCTTTTACTCTAAGATCCAACTGGGAGAGAAGAAGGGTCCAACGCGCAATGCGTGCGCTGCTTACGGTCCCGTCTTTAATCCTCCCATCCAGAAGCATCTTAGTTGGTGTGTGATGTGTGAGGAGAGTGATGGGAGAGAGCCCTGTGAAGATCGCTGATCTTTTCACAGCCCAATGCGTGGCTAAAAGGTGCCTTTCGCAATTGGAGAAACTTCTCTCCACATCCGTTAATACCCTGGATGAATAGACAACCGGCCTCAGCTTGCCGTGACGCTCTTGGAGCAGCACGGCGCTTAAGCTGTCTCCGCTGGCAGCTACCTCCAGGAAAAACTCCTTCCCCCCATCTATGGCCCCTAAGGCTGGCGCGGTCTGCAGATCCCTTTTTAACTTCTCGAAGGCTGCTTGGCAGCCCTCGTCCCAAAGCCACTCCACCCCCTTATGGAGGAGTCGGAGGAGCGGCGCTGCTGTGGCCGCATAATCTTCGATAAAATCCCTGCAGTAACCGGTCAGTCCCAAGAAGGACCTCACACCCCTCACGTTGTTGGGAATCGGTAATTCTTGCACCGACTCCCTCCTTGCTTTGTCTATGGCTCTTTCCCCAGCGCGTATGGTCAGTCCCAGGAATTTTACTTCCCGCTGACCGATACGTGCTTTCTTAGGGTTTATTTTAAAACCCTTTCTCGCTAACAGCTCCAATAACTCGTCCAGTAGTGGTCCGTGCTCCTCCCTTGAGTCCGTAAATAGGAGCAAATCATCCACATACTGTACTATCTGATTGGGCTGACTAAACTCCTTTAAACTTCCTGCCATACACTGATGAAAAATACTGGGGCTATTGTGGAAACCCTGTGGCAGACAGTTCCATGTGTACTGTTGTCCTTTGAAAGTAAAGGCAAACTTGTACTGGTCCTCTCGCCGCAGCGGGATGGACCAAAAACCGTTCGAGATATCCAGCACCGTGAACGTGGTCGCGGACGCTGGGATGCTCCCTATTAGGTCAGCAACTGCTGCTACTGTGGGCGCGCAGGCGGGAATGTTACTGTTAAGGACTCTGTAGTCCACCGTGGCCCTCCACGAATTATCCGGCTTCCTAACCGGCCATAATGGGGAGTTCACGTGTGTGGCTATTGGCCTCAACACGCCCTGCTGCACCAGGGAGGACATTGCTGTCTCCATATCGGGTTCTGCTTCTTTGGGGAAGTTATACTGCTTTTGGGGTCGAGTCATGGGGTCCCCATCTACGCTGACCTCAAACCCGACAACCCTCCCACAATCGTGCTTGTGGGTTGCAAACGCGTGCATATTGTCTGACACGTACGTTTGCATGTCCGTTGGGACATCTGCGACCATAAGCCTGAGGTCGTAGCCTCCGGATGGCTGTACGGTACACAGGACCCCTGTTTCTTCCTCCCCCGGAATCACTATTACCTCGCCTTTTTCACCTTTAGCCCCCCAGAGACAGTGATTTCTGAGGTCCACGAGGATCCCGTGTCCCGCTAGGAGATCGGACCCGAGAATACCTCTTCCACCCCCCTTTTGCCATGCCATCAGTATACACTTCCACTTAAGGCGAAGTGTTCCTAAACGAATGGATAGCGGAAGGGAAAACGTGCCAGCCTGTTCTTTTCCTGTGAACCCTGCTAACGTGAATGGGACCTTGGTAGATAGCGGCGAGTCGAAAGGGTTATCTGTATGGATTATGGTGCAAGAAGCTCCCGTGTCCAACAAATAACTACCCTTCTGTTTCTCTACCTCCATCTCCACCACAGGTCGCCTCCACGCATCATAGCTAAGCGGACACAGGTAGACGGGCTGCGCCGGTTCTAGTCATGGGGTACTATTAGACGGTCCTGCGGCACCTACGGGGCCGGTTGCGACCGCCACCTGTCCACGCGCATTCAAGACCAGCTTGCGCATGGCTCCTAACACTGCTTCGAGGTCGTCGGGAGGGGGGGGGGTGCCTTGGCTTCCTTAGCCGGGACAGGCGCCTGGGCTCGGACCGCGGGATTTTTATCCTTGGAATCCTTCCAAGGGTTCCTGCAATGCTTGCGCCAGTGCCCTGTCTTCCCACACCCGTAACAAGCATTACTTGCCTGTGGGGCGCGATTACCCTCCTGATGCCACTCTCTTTGATACGGGGCTGCGGGTCGTACCTCATGTACTCTTCCCTTAAGGGGACGTGTTGCCATACCCCTTATATTGCGATAACCTAACGTGAGTCGATTCAAGACCGACTCTTCCGTAATGTTGGGGTCATTGGGATCAAACCATGCTTTTGCCTGCTCTCTGACGGCTGGTAAACTGTTGGCTATTATGCACCTAAGCCAATGAGTTAAAGCTAAACCTTCCACATCTTCGCGCTCGGGCGCACCTAGACAGCTGCGCTCATATACTGGCCACAGCCTGTCGGCAAAAACCTTCGGGGGTTCTCCCTCCATCTGCACTGTCTGTCCCACTCTAGCAAACGGACCTTCATCGTTCGCCCCCAACACTTCCAGGACCTCATTCTTTAATTCCTCATAACTCTTGGTTCCCCTCTTGCTCTCGCCTGAGAGACACTGAAGGACCGAGCTGTCTAATGAGAACAGCAGCATTTTTGCTGTCTCCCCATCATCGCAGCCGTTAATGGCTGCGGCTTGCTCAACTTCTCTGAAATGTACGGAAGGGTCGTCTGCCTCGGTCAGCTTCCGTACGTGATTTATCATAGCTCTCAGCTGATGTGAACTGTGAGGCAACACCAGCTGTCCGAGGAGATCCCCCGGTTCTTCCCCACCGTTTCTGCTTGGGCCCCTTTTAATACCCGTTACTGGATATAACGATCCCTTTCCTACTTCTTTTTCAATGGGCTCTTTTGTTTCTTCCATTGCTTCCTCCCTAACCCAGGTTTCTGAATAGCTGGGTGGCGCGGAGGGCGCAGTGGCTACTACTTCTTCTGCTTTACTTGGTGGGGATTTTCTAAATCTCTCATTTACTAGCGGCTGGTGCGCCGACGGATTGATAAGGCACACCATGCCGTTCGCATTGTTCACGGCCTTTTTGAGGTGCTCTATCTCCCTTTGGCAGGCGCTATGATCGGCTCCCTGAAACTTATCCTCAAGGGCCAACTTATATGCCGCCCTAACCCCCGTCAAGCTCTCTTCTTGAGTTCTTATCTGGGCAGCTTGGCGGTTACATCTTTCCTTTAACCTGCTCTCATTCAATTTTGCCTCAGTGACCTGGCACTCGAGATAATCTATCCTTGTTTTAAGGTGACTGGAGACTTCCTGGCTTTCTTGGTGTAACTCATTTAAATTCTTAATGAGCACCTCCCCTCCAGAAACCTTCTCCTCCATTTCTCCCTCTAAATAACTGATTCGAGCTACTAGCGCTGTAATGGTCTGGTTTGAAATCTGAACCTGCCTTTTGTAACACATAAGCCAGACTGCTTTCTCAAGTGTCTTTCTATGTTCTTTACTATCTGTCCACCTTTCAGCTGCCTCTAGTGGGCTCTTATCCGCTAACAATTCACTTATCCATTTCTTAGTTAGATTAACCTTTCCAAACACATAATCCGCTATCTTTTCCTGCATAACATTTCGTACAGTCATTCCAAAATCTAACACACTACCCTCTCGCTGCCAGTGTCCTGCCGCGGTCGCCATTTTCTGTAAGGGATTCTGACCCTGCGTGTCTCGCAGCCTGTGAGATTCACGCGGCTCTGTGCAGCCTGTATGTCAGTGCGGGTCTAGGCCTTGTTGCCTGTTCTGGTCTCCAGCCAGTCTGGGAACACTAGACACACCTGTGAGTGGTTCGAATCACTCTCCCTTACGGTTCTAGACACTGGACTTAGATGCGAGAGCAGTAATGGAGATGAAACTCATGTAGACTCGGTTTGAATGGTACGAAATGGAAAATCTTTATTGCATGATACTTAAGATTATGAAATACATGTCATAAGCACAGATTAATGACAGTACAATCTTACAAACAGTTATATAGTCGATCTTAGGGAAACGAGGAACGAACGGCACAAAGTAAATAGGGGCACACATTACAAATATCCTTAATCCTTAAACCCTCCCCTATCAATATCTATCCTAAACTAGATTCGTAGGATCTCGAGACTCATGCTCACCACTCGTGATAACTCGGAGAAATTCCGAATAGCTGATCGGATGTTTTTCACCGCAGCACCCACGTGTCGGTCAGGAGATCTCCTGGTCCCACTTGTTTACTTGCTTTTGCTGCTCCGGCTAGCAGGCTGGAACGTCTGCTGTGATGAAGATCTATATTGGTTGGTTTAACAGGTACTTTTCGAGCACAGTTGTCAATATCATCGATACGATATGTTTCCTTGCAAGTTCGAAGAAGTCTTCCTGGCGAGGAAAACTTGGCTAATCGACCTACAGGCGCGGTCGGGATTTACTGACCGTGGCGATGGATATGGTCTTCCTCTCTTCTCATCTCATCTCATCTCATCTCATCTCATCTCGGGCCTTTGGTTCCGATACCGGTTACCAACATAGGTCTTCGTTACGCGACACGAGGTAGATCCGAACGGATCAGAAAGTTCAACAGTCTTTTTCAAAGAGTCAACAGGCAAGCAGGAGCCCGACTACGAGTACACAGGAGCAGCCACGAGGTTACGAAATAAGAGCACAGGATAAGAGAAAGCTGGACGGTTTGGAGCCTGCAATTATAGTGCAAAATCTTCCGTTTCCCGCCCAACTATAATGTCCATTCTTTTGTTTAGGGTTTGGCGCTCAAATGTCTTGTATGGGTGATCTCCGTTCTTAATGGGTTTCGGGGCTACTCGTAAATGTCTGAGTACCTGTTAATATTTCTCCCATTGTTAAATCGGTCGGTGTTCTCCCTGGAGGGGTTTGGGGCTTCCAAGTGTCCTGTATAACTACCTGCTAACGGCTCTCTCATCGTAGAGTCGTTGGGATTTTACATATTAATGTCTTTTGGATGGGCCCTTGATTACTCGGTACAATGGCTTTCCTTTGTACCTGGGAGACCGATTTCAGTATCTATGTGTATACTGCAAACCCATAATGTCTCGTGTATTATCTTCACTGTGCTGAATCTTAATCGATCTTGCACAAATGTTTATTGGAACGCCATCTTGTCTGCCTGTTGAAAAGTCTAGAATGTTCTGTCACGAGGTGCGGCGGCCATTTTACAGGCTGCTTGTGTCCACTTTAAACCTGCCAGCATTCTACTGAAATAAAAGCTGTTTGAACGAAACTTTGTGTTTTCTCCTTATTAATAAAATCGCGATATATTGCGAATTCTACAGTCCCTCCTGTTGATGCGAATAACTCCGCTTATCGTATCAAAAATCATAGTGGTGAGCAATATTATCTCGATTTCTCTCCGAATCCAGTAAATTAATCCCATAATTTTAACTTAGCTAAGGTCTCTGTGTCGTCCTCATTTCCCAAGAAAATTACATTTTATATCACCGTAGGCATTATTTGCCCTTAAACTTACACTACTTGTTTTCCTTCCCGGCGTAACCAGGCCGATGCCTCTCGTATCACCTGTATATTCGTCTTTTATTCAGGGAAAGGAGAAACAAAACCCAAAACCAAACAATCATTTTTAACTATAACACCATCACCAAAAATAATCAACACCAACTCTTAACATGTCGAGTTCCCAACGTATTTACAATCTCTGAAAATCTTATATGAGTACAGGCTTCCGCGGCGCACGTGGCGAGCGGGAGTGACGCCATTTTCCGATTACACGGTGCTCTCATCGTGCACGCGCACGTAACGTTCTCGCCACTCTCCCGTGTTTTCATGCTTGGTGAGGCGTTTGTCTCTTTTACAATGTACAACCAATAGGTACACTACAATGAAAACTTGGCATACGACTAAAATGTGGGAGGCTATTCTGATCCATGAAGGTACTTCAATATTGGTGAACAGATTCCACCACGGTGGAACTACTATATCCAGAATGTCTGTTCCTATTTCGACAGTTTTCTGCTCTAATGTATAAAAATGTTTCTGTGACACCGCGACGGCTTTCAAAAGCTTGGTGAGGTGTTCAGGGAGAGGGGGAATGAGGTATCCAAAATGCGCGACGAATCGCTGCAAGTCGGTGAAATTCTCTTTTACTGTGAGATGAACAGTGGATGGTTCAGGGATTGGGATAATTCGCTGTTGTGCTACTTGAACTTCCGCCCTGGGTTTAAAACAGAAACTGCTGTCACTCACCGGACACCGGCTACGGTTTCCATGCTGGTAGTGTTGCGCTGCAGTGGTAACACAATATGTTCCACCCCCGATGTATGCTACCTGCGGAGGCACATGATCTTGTGCCATTGCCTCCATGGTGCAATTCATGGACTTGGCGCCAGTCGTTCTGAACCCGCACTGTGGTGTTAAAAAGGCATTCAAGTGCTGGGGGCACAGTATTATGTGTGCTCCCCTGCCACGACAGCCAGAGAGATCTGTACCTGTCATCGTTTGCTCCCAGCGGATGACGTAAGGTGGAACCGCTGCATAACGAATGTGGGCTCCCCCCTGAATGACACCGATGTTCTCTACCCGATATACCGGGGCGGGCTTTGCTGTGTCGCCCAAAACCGGCATACGTAAAACTATACCCATGATGGTATGGTTTGATCGTCCGCAGTCCACGGGGACTGGGTAAGCTTCTGAAGCTAGCCTGAGCTGGCATGGACTTAATGCGTTCTGAAAAGGGTGGAGCGCCCGCAGGTGTTTGTTACTTATCCAGGACGGAACCAAACCTTGTTTTAAATCCTCCAAATTACTGCGGCCCTCGCCCAGTAACCACGCCCCGTAAAGCACGCACACCTCGTTCTGCGCAGCTTGATCGGATGCATTCCGATCTTCCCTAATCAGAGCATTTACCGTCTTTGCATGTTTCTCCAACTCTGCTATAATTTCCTTTAAATGGAGGGTCATGGCTTGGTCCTCGTGTAGACCCGACCCTACCACTTTATTCTCATCTGTTAGAATGTCCTTTAATTGTGTCTTTAAACCATTAATCTGGGTCTGCAGCTCCACACTGTCTAGAGCGTTGACCACAGATGTACCTGTGTTAAAAGCAGTGAACGCATCGTTCACCAAACCCCTTCTTTGCCTCCCTACTTGATCCAAAACTTCCTGTGGTGCGGTGTACAAACTTGTTTTATCAATTTCCGCGAAATCGAATTCGTAAAATTGTCTGAACATCTTGGTCAACAGGACCTGGTACAACTGTTCCGTCTTTTTGGGGCACCACTCTGGTAACCGCACCTCAGTGAGATTTAAAATCACCGAGGCCACCGCGTAATGTACCCCCTGAAATAATATCTGGTCTGTGGGGACCAGTACCAAACCATTCCCGGGTCCCTTACTAGTTTTAGGGCACCCTTCTTCCTCAGCTAGAACCACCGGAATCGCGGGCGGGGCTTTGCGTGGGCGCGTAATGAGCTCAGTGGCATTTACTGGGATCGGGGAGAATGGGGCTCCGCACCCCCTGGTGCTCGCATCCCACCTCATCCCCTGTCCGTTATCCTGCCATTGATTAATAAAAAATATGGAGATGCCTTTGGGGCAAACGTACTTTGACCCCCACATACATACATAAATTCCCTCATCCGGTTCCCACCATTTGTCCCAACAGACTTTCACTTGTCCGTCTGTCCCCGTAATTGTCCGATGGGTATTATTACCCAGTCGTTCCCACTCGACCGAAGAGTTCCTCATAGTTTTGCTCAGCTTTCGCAGCCACCACCATCGGCTCAATGGGACCTTCCCACTACAAGTCAAACAAATCCGTTTGCCGACGGTGACGCTGATCCTGGGTGCGATGATCCTTACTTTGGGGCACAGTAAAGAAGTCTCTTTGTAGGCAAACCCCGATGTGCTAGAATACTCCGTTGAGTTCATTCCCAGCCATCCTGGCCACCTTCCCTTGTGGAAATAGGTGCTGGTCTCCTCTGCCTCCCGTCTTCCGGTCCCATCCACCGCGATGGGGGCCGTGTCCCCGGAACATCCAAACACCACGACATCCTTGGTGCGACCAATCCACATCCGATTGCCGCGAGCAATACTAGAATTCGTTCCATCCTTCCTTGGTTCCTGTGATCAGATAGAATGAGGTAGCCAGCCTCGCAAGAGTCTCTGGCTTTTGTGAAGGGTGAGCGGGTCCCCTGACCTCGCCTCACGTAAACTTCAACGTTCGCTGAATAAACTTCAACTAAACCTATCTTTAAAGCTCCCATCATTTTATCGTTTTCTGTTAAAAACACTACAAACTTAACCTTAATATAACATAAAACTTAACCTTGAACGATAAACTTAAAACTTAGAACTATTACTTTACAGTGCCGCCCGTTCTCAGGGCGGCCCCTTTAAATTCTGAGAAGGCTGCTTCGAGCTCTTCCCGACGGTGGGAGGGCACTGA
This sequence comes from Squalus acanthias, assembly GCA_030390025.1. Classification (NCBI taxonomy): domain Eukaryota; kingdom Metazoa; phylum Chordata; class Chondrichthyes; order Squaliformes; family Squalidae; genus Squalus; species Squalus acanthias. Next base: position 105,121,056 of record CM059426.1, on the reverse strand, counting down.
CCCTTCCCTCTGATCTGCCGCAGCCTGTTGCTGCGCTGACCCTTCCCTCTGATCTGCCGCAGCCTGTTACTGCTGCGATGTGGCCGGTCTGTATCTGGGTTATCTTAACCTTAAATTTTCGCCTTGGGGCAGTCTGGGGACATGACCACATCCTCCTGGGCTGGGGTTCTCTACTTGACCTACGGGGAGTTGCTATGGGCGGGGTTTCCGTGACGGACGGACCGGGTTCCGAGACTTCCATCGGGATGACCTGGGGTTCCATCACAGTCGCTGGCTCCGCCTCCGCTGACTCCGCCTCCCTAACCTCGGGGCTGGCAGTTCGTGGCTCCGCCCTGCTCGGCCCAGCAGGCGGCCCTTCACTCGTGATCTCTGCCTCCCCTGAGGACTGGACGTTCAAAGCGGGCGGCCACATCTCTGGGAGCCACACCGGTACTCTCTGTGCTCCCATAGCGGCTGGCCCTGCCTCCTCTAGCTCCTCCCTCCTGTCTTCGGGACCTGCAGCTCGTGTGTCCACCCTGTGTGGATCTCTACCTGCAGCCCCCGTCCCCTCCATATCGTAAAAGGGACCGTTCCTCCGAAACCACCCGTCGTCATCACTATCCTCATCTGCACTATCCTCATCTGACCCGGGTACCCTGAATTCTTCCTCATCTAACCCCCAATTCCAGAAAAACGCTGCATGATCGTCCGGGATGTCCCTTCCCCTGATGCAAGCTGCTATGCCTGCCTGTGTGCCTTGTGGTCCTACCTGGGGCTGTGCTTTCCCATTGGCGGGATTTACCCCTGTAGTTTTCCCCTGCACACCTGGCTGGTACAGTTTGCATTGGTTTATGTGGAACCACTTAGTGCGCCGTGGTACTTTTACGGCGTAAACCATGGGACTCGCCTTGTCTACAATGTTGTAGGCTCCCATATACAGTGGTTCCAGACTCCCTACTCTGGCGTAATTTCTGACCATGACCTGGTCTCCTACTTCCCACTCCCGCGTTTTGCGGGGTTCCAGCAACAAGCGATTGCCCTGTTGCTGCCTTCCCATGTTCCCAGCCGCCTGCTCATAAACTTGCTTCAGGCGCTCCAAGAGAGTCTGGGCGAACTTGTCCCTGCTTATCTCTTGGAGCTGACCCTCAGTGAGCACCGGGGCTAGCACATGGGTGGGGGTTCGCATGAGCCTGCCGGTCATTACCTCGTGCGGGGGAGTACCCCGTACTTTTTGACTGACTGGCCCGGACCCCCATGAGGACTAAAGGCAGAACTTCCGCCCATTTTTGGGGCGAGTTCCTAGTCTCTTTCCTCAATTTCTCCTTCAGGGTCCGGTTCATACGTTCAACAATCCCGGATGACTGGGGATTGTGTGCTACGTGCCACTTCCCTTCAATGCCCAAAAGCATGAGGGTGTTCTGCATCACCTGGCCGGTGAAATTACTCCCTTGGTCTGACTCCACAAAACGGGGGAGTCCCCACCGCGAGAACACTTCCCGGACCAAGATTTTTGCTGTACCCAGTGCCGTAGCTGTTCGACAAGGGAAGGCTTCCACCCACTTGGAAAACACATCCACCAGGACGAGGCAGTACTTATAACCTCCCTGGGTGGTGGGCAGGGGTCCTATATAGTCGATCTGTATCGACTGCCATGGTCCCTCTACCCTTCTTACGTGTCCCATGGGCACCTTCCTTTTCTGGAGGTCTGGGTTGTTTGCAGCGCACACAAGACAGTTTGCGCAGAACTCGCGGACTTGTTCCCTGAGCCCTGGCCACCATCCCGCTTGCTCTACCCGTTGCCAGGTAACCTCGGGCCCGGGGTGCCCTGCCCCTGGTCCCTCGTGAGCCAACTGGAGGAATTCCCTCCTGTGCTGCTGCGGCACAACCCACTGCTCCTCGCGGAACAGCATGCCTTCCTTAACTGAGAGGGTTGCCGTACTGTACGGACCTTCTACCTGCCTCCCCTCAGCAATCGTTTTTAGGACTGCTTTTAGGGCGGGATCCTGGGTTTGGATGGTCTTGAGGTCCAGGGGCAATGCTACCCTGGTGTTCCCGGGATTCCCGTCCCCGCCTCGGACCGCTGCTATGGGTCCGGTCCTATAGGGGTTCCAGAAAGTGCCGTCGCGGGCACCCTCCCTGGCTAGCGCATCCGCCTGCCGGTTGCCCTCCCCACGGGGCTCTGTGGAGGAGTGAGCTTTCACCTTATGGATGAAAATCTCTCCTTCCTCCCCTACTGCTGCTGCTAAGATCTTTTCCAGCAAGGGCTTCACCGTTAAAGGTCGCCCGTCCGCGGAGGTGTATCCGCGGCGGGACCAAATGGCCAGGTATTCCGTACACGAATTGCAGGTGAACATACTGTCCGAGCAAATCGTGTATGGGGTTGGGAAAATGTCTGGGTGGGTAACAACGTACACCACGGCAGACAGCTCAGCCTGCTGCGCGCTCATGGTGCTAGGGAGCTTGATCGCCAGGGCAAGGTCTGCCGCAGGGTCATAAACTCCACACCCTGTGAGTCGTTCGCCAGCAGATACTGTGCTAGACCCATCAACATAAATCTCGCGCCCAGTGGGATGTATCCCGGCCCGTAAACCTATGTTGACGTCCCACACCCCTTCCACCGAACACCGGTGGGCTGTACCGGGGTATACCAGATTGGCCGCAAGCCTGGGCTCGCAAAGACCTTTTACTCTAAGATCCAACTGGGAGAGAAGAAGGGTCCAACGCGCAATGCGTGCGCTGCTTACGGTCCCGTCTTTAATCCTCCCATCCAGAAGCATCTTAGTTGGTGTGTGATGTGTGAGGAGAGTGATGGGAGAGAGCCCTGTGAAGATCGCTGATCTTTTCACAGCCCAATGCGTGGCTAAAAGGTGCCTTTCGCAATTGGAGAAACTTCTCTCCACATCCGTTAATACCCTGGATGAATAGACAACCGGCCTCAGCTTGCCGTGACGCTCTTGGAGCAGCACGGCGCTTAAGCTGTCTCCGCTGGCAGCTACCTCCAGGAAAAACTCCTTCCCCCCATCTATGGCCCCTAAGGCTGGCGCGGTCTGCAGATCCCTTTTTAACTTCTCGAAGGCTGCTTGGCAGCCCTCGTCCCAAAGCCACTCCACCCCCTTATGGAGGAGTCGGAGGAGCGGCGCTGCTGTGGCCGCATAATCTTCGATAAAATCCCTGCAGTAACCGGTCAGTCCCAAGAAGGACCTCACACCCCTCACGTTGTTGGGAATCGGTAATTCTTGCACCGACTCCCTCCTTGCTTTGTCTATGGCTCTTTCCCCAGCGCGTATGGTCAGTCCCAGGAATTTTACTTCCCGCTGACCGATACGTGCTTTCTTAGGGTTTATTTTAAAACCCTTTCTCGCTAACAGCTCCAATAACTCGTCCAGTAGTGGTCCGTGCTCCTCCCTTGAGTCCGTAAATAGGAGCAAATCATCCACATACTGTACTATCTGATTGGGCTGACTAAACTCCTTTAAACTTCCTGCCATACACTGATGAAAAATACTGGGGCTATTGTGGAAAACCCTGTGGCAGACAGTTCCATGTGTACTGTTGTCCTTTGAAAGTAAAGGCAAACTTGTACTGGTCCTCTCGCCGCAGCGGGATGGACCAAAAACCGTTCGAGATATCCAGCACCGTGAACGTGGTCGCGGACGCTGGGATGCTCCCTATTAGGTCAGCAACTGCTGCTACTGTGGGCGCGCAGGCGGGAATGTTACTGTTAAGGACTCTGTAGTCCACCGTGGCCCTCCACGAATTATCCGGCTTCCTAACCGGCCATAATGGGGAGTTCACGTGTGTGGCTATTGGCCTCAACACGCCCTGCTGCACCAGGGAGGACATTGCTGTCTCCATATCGGGTTCTGCTTCTTTGGGGAAGTTATACTGCTTTTGGGGTCGGGTCATGGGGTCCCCATCTACGCTGACCTCAAACCCGACAACCCTCCCACAATCGTGCTTGTGGGTTGCAAACGCGTGCATATTGTCTGACACGTACGTTTGCATGTCCGTTGGGACATCTGCGACCATAAGCCTGAGGTCGTAGCCTCCGGATGGCTGTACGGTACACAGGACCCCTGTTTCTTCCTCCCCCGGAATCACTATTACCTCGCCTTTTTCACCTTTAGCCCCCAGAGACAGTGATTTCTGAGGTCCACGAGGATCCCGTGTCCCGCTAGGAGATCGGACCCGAGAATACCTCTTCCACCCCCCTTTTGCCATGCCATCAGTATACACTTCCACTTAAGGCGAAGTGTTCCTAAACGAATGGATAGCGGAAGGGAAAACGTGCCAGCCTGTTCTTTTCCTGTGAACCCTGCTAACGTGAATGGGACCTTGGTAGATAGCGGCGAGTCGAAAGGGTTATCTGTATGGATTATGGTGCAAGAAGCTCCCGTGTCCAACAAATAACTACCCTTCTGTTTCTCTACCTCCATCTCCACCACAGGTCGCCTCCACGCATCATAGCTAAGCGGACACAGGTAGACGGGCTGCGCCGGTTCTAGTCATGGGGTACTATTAGACGGTCCTGCGGCACCTACGGGGCCGGTTGCGACCGCCACCTGTCCACGCGCATTCAAGACCAGCTTGCGC